>OW119922.1:58541969-59766279 GCA_933210815.1 Meta bourneti | reverse complement strand
TGACATTTAAAGTTCAAGGTCACATAAACTTGGATTTTTAGGACTAAAAGTGGCATGTTTGTGACTATATTTCAATAAGTTATTGACTCCAATTTAAAAATTTTATATATATATATTTCTTTGGTACAGAGAATATAATTTAGTAGCCGTCCTTCTGAATCTGCGAGATAGACAAAAAGATAAATTTTGCCAATTTGCAACAAATTTCAAATTGCTCTGGTATCTCTAGAAATGGAAAGACACTTAAAAATTGTTCTCAATGTAGAGCTTTTTATAACAAATATCGTGGCGTAATTAGTGATTGTAATTCTATTCCTTAGTAAAGAAAAATCATTTAAAGAGTAAAATTACGGAAAATGCGATTTTTCAATTTTTTAAAATGCATATTTAAATGAAGGAGAGCTCCAAAAACATCAAAACGTTTCAACATTATATACCAAGATATCCTATTACATGTCCTGAAATTTTCATTATTGCTTTTTGCTTATTTTTGCCCTAGGAATATTTTTAACTAAATGTGTGTGTAAATTTGTCTTTTTTATGGCAGCTGATAGTATTCGACTATTCTTGGCTAAGTTCACCACAGTTATGAGTTTCGATGGTATAAAAATGGGATATGAAGTTGGTAATGGTAATTAATCAACCTCGCACTGGAGCAACACAGCTGTTTATTGTCGACTGTCCCGGATTAAGGGACAGACTCAAAAGGCAAAGATACGAGGATATCACGTTATTTTGAACCTCTCAATATACGAGTGAAGTAATTATTATGGTACGCATACAAAATTTCACATTTTTTTTGTTTTGCTTGATCCAAAGAACGTTCAATCAGTGAAATAATCTATTAATCAGTGGAAAGTTCAGTTTCTTAGAAAAGTCTTTGATTTGCTTATATCCTTAGGAAATGTACGTAAATAATAAATACTATTACTTGTGAATATTAAATACTATTACTTGTGAATATTTAATACTATTACTTGTGAATATTAAATACTATTATTTGTGAATATTAAATACTACTAGACAGGTAAATGTATCCCATTTTAAGAGGAAAAACGAATTTAAACATCGTTGTTATACCCGATTCCCAAGGCCCGGATTAACAACCGGAGGGTTGCGAGTTCGAATCCAACCAAAGACCATCGTACCATCGAGGCTGGTGAACGTTAAATCCGTCGTGGCCTCAAATGTTCTCACGTTGGGGTGGTGTGGAAGTTTGGAGAGTGGGATGCCAGCTCAGGTGTTGCCTCGTCATCTGACCGTGGTTCAAAATTACGTGGTGTTGTCCTCGGATCTTTCAAATTAGTATTAATCAAGGACCGTCACCAATAGCCCATTGTGATGCTCCCGTGTGATGTTAATTAAAATACCTACCCCGATTCCCAAATGCACATCCTTATTTATCACAATCACTAATGAAAGAAGCAAAGATTTTAAGAATTTGGCATTGGCACTAATCGAAATTTCAATTTAAGCGAATGCTACAAAAGACCTTTATCAGATTGAAAGTGAATTTGAAAAGATAATCAAGTAAAAGTTGTTGCAATGTCCATGATGCTTAAGTTAAAACGTTTAAGCTTTTTAATGACAATTCTATGTTCTGCTTTTATAATTTACTTCTTAGGTTAAAAATAATTTTGGTGTTTTATTGTTGATTTGGAGTTTCATCATTTTCATTTCACTGTTGTCATTAGAAACGCACAATATGCAAAAATGGGAAGGAAATGTTATGATTGGTGATAATAAACATAGCCAGTTATGGCGATACATTTGAAGTATGGTAAGCCGTCTTTGTGCTATTGAAATAGGCGTTGGAGACGAAACTTTTAGTAGCCAATTGAGCGATGGGCAATACTGTTGCCTTAGGACTCAAAAGGCAATCCTGAATTTTTTTTACAAGTAATAGACATATTAAATTATATTCCTCTAAAATGCAATTTTCGCTAGAGCTTTCCTTCATTTGATTTTGCATGCCTATTTAGAGTGGAAAATTGTCATTTTATAATTTTCCTTTGTTATTTTGAAGATGAAGGAAATAAAAGCCAACTTCCAAACTTCAGCAATAGTTTTATCATACTTGACTCTGTAACTGGCATGATTTTCAACAATGCCTTCAAATTCCTTTAGCTCATAGAAACCTTTTTACTTCTATCAAAATTGACGATTTTCCATTTTTCACAAAAATTTGTTTGCTTAAATATAAAATTGTTATTTCCCCAAACTGATAGAAATAAATTTTTCATATATTACAAAAATATGAAATATTGTTGTCTACGTTAAGTAGTTTTCGAGAAACAGATCTTCAAACATGCAACAGTAAGCGATTTCACAACTGCTCTTCAAAGTTGAAAGTCCTTAAAATGTCTGAAACCCCCTACCAAACTGCATGAAAATCCGCCACCATACGGCCACAGGTTTTTCAGATTTTGCTCATTCACATGGAATGACCGAGTTATGAATTGTTTTATCATTGTGTTCAGTCAACGTCTATCAGACTGAAAAGGTCTCTCAGCAAGATGTATGATGTCGCAATATTTAGGCCTCCCTCTATATATTATTTTCAATCTCCAGCGTTTGTTTACTTTTCCGTGAACTGTGCTGTTACCTTTGTGAGAGCCATCTTTTATTTGTCAGATGCGCAAACAGGCTTATTTTTGAAAGTGCGCGTGTTCATAATCACGTCCGGGTCAACAATTTAGGAAGACATGAAAGACAGTGCAATTTTGTCTACTAAAAATACTTCATATTGTAGATAGGTTGCACTGATATATCTACTACTATACTGTAAGCTAAGGTTTGTACTGGTGGCTAAGTTTACCACAAAATAATGTAAGGAGGGGTACTTGAGTTTTGTAGGTTTTTCGAATGGGTCTTTATGGGGTAAAATATAAAATAGCAAGACGTTGAAATAAAATGAATTTCATAAATGGCTATCTGTTAAATACGATTCCTTCAGAGGAAAGGAATAACACAGGCCATGTGGATCGCAAAAGAGAAAAGGCTAATTTATTGATAACACAACACATATATATATACAGATAGGATAGGATTGCAGCACAACCAATAAGATTAATCAAAATGGACGGACGTCCAAGAAAGCTGTGCAAGAACATTCACACATGCTGCATGCAAAGTGTGGCTCAGTTCTAGCGCCACAAAGAAATAGATTTCTATTGGCGATTACATTATACAACACTATCAGAGTAAACATATCAGTTCAATGTACAGTCCACAACATCTATATACAGTACACTCTTCTTGCTATAACTGATGATTATCAAAGAAATGATAAAAGTAAGATTTTTTTTCAATTATTCTCTCTTTCTACTTTCAGTTTGCCAAGACGAATAGAATCGGATTAGACCCAAGAAGACTTCGAAAGGTTTTTCTGTAAAGTTTTATCCTTGTGCGTACTTCGTACATTAATGCCTTATAGTGAGCTAGCCTTATGAATAGGAACGAATTTACCTTTTTGTGACCTCTAGGCTAACACAAAACCTTTCTCCCTTATTCCCGTTTTGATGGAAGCAGTGTTTGTAAGTTTAAGTTGCTGAATTGGTTAGGTCTATTTTTTAGACACAATCGCAGTGAACTAATTATTTGCTGCCTGTAAGCAGATGTCCCGCAGTGAACTGATTTGCTGTCTCTGTGTGTGTACAAAAAATACCTTTAAAATAAATACTTAAAAGTATTTAGTTTCGTCACAAAAATCCTAAATTTGTCTGCCTTTAAATATTGCAATTACTCAGTCTAATTAGAAATTCTGCACTGCAGATATTTTTGATATTGAAACAAACCCCAGAAATTATTTCATTTTAAAAAATGAAAAGCTCTGTATTAACACGGATCAAGAATTTATGCAATCACTTTGGTGTCACCATTTGACGGCGTAATCCTGTGAATCGCTAATGACAACTGCGTTACACACAAAGGAGAAAGGTCGAAACTGAACAAATTCGATCAAAGGCTGAACAAATTGACGCCACTTAAATACCTAGTTAACCAATGTCGTAAAAATAGACCGCTGAGAAAAGCGGAAAAGTTAAATCAAATGCCTGCTGAGGAAACAATGAACAATGGGCAAGAGCATGTATGATTTGAACAGGAATTCTTTTGTATATCTAGTTGCTAATATAGTGCAGCTTCTTAAGTTAGAAATGGCATTTATGTGAAAAGGAGAGAAATAAATCGATATATTTCTTCGCGAGTTTGGGGACAAAGCCAGGTTCTTTCTTAAAATATCACTTATTGTTAGATTTTGTTCAATGGTTGAGTGAAAATGGTGGTTACTTAACAAAATTGGTCAGGTCTTGATGGGCGAGATATCTCGTCGAAACCACTTGGAGGATTACGTGTATCCAAAGCTATTTTTATTTCCAATACAGCAGGCATTATAGACAATCCTCCTAAGCCTTAATACACAACAATAAATGCAGAACACAGTGTACAATAAAACATTAGAGCATTAGAATAAAACTCTGCAGATAAAAGCAACTTTAAAGAAACGCTACTGGGACGAAAAGTCTTTAACCTCCCAATAACGGGAGTCAAGCTGAATTCAAATAGGAAACGCAAAGCGACATGAGCATTTCCAATCAAGTTGGAATGATTTCAACTTGAAGAGGAAGAACTGCTCTCTCGCTGCAACCGCTGGCTGGTTTGTGCGGGTCGCTTTTTGCTTCCTATTTGAATTCAGCTTAAATAGATGGCCAGTCAAGGCCGAACAGGTGGTCAGCACTCATCAATTCACCAATGGTGCAGAGGGGACAAATTGTTCAAAATTCCAAACTTATTTAGATGGACTGTTAGGCAATCATGACCCATCGTTATCCTAAAAGTAGGCACACCCTTTTCTCTTGGACGATTAGGTAGTTGTAGGATGCTCTCTTTCCATGATCTATTCTGAACTCTCTCTCAAGTCTAATTTTATCGGCATCCTTAACTTAGTATATCCAAATAACAAGAACGTATTTAGAAGGATGCTCAAAGGGCATCTCCCAAAATGTTCTTGTTGTCACGAAAATACCGAAGTTAGCTCAATTGATGTAAATCGAAGTTTTATTTACTCCTTGAGGAGTTCGCACACATATATCCATTCTGCTACCCACAGTCTCCCCAGCATAACTTCTAACGCGTTTTGACCAATGGAATCTTTCCTAGGATTCTTTCAACGAATAGATGTGACTCTTTAGTCATTATGTGTGTGTTGTGGGGGAAAGAAGTACTTCACTACTAGAAATCTCGTGGCGCATAAGTCCATTGCAAAGAAATTGCTGACAGGTTTGAAAATAGTCAAGCATATTTACAAAAGAAAGGATCATTTTGCCTACAGTTGCTAAAATAAGCGAAGAATCCATCAGTGAGAACATGTAAATGATTGCGCCACGACTGAGGTCAAGAGTACGGATGGGAAAAAAGAAAAACCTGCTCTTTTTCACCTGTTCTTCAAAAAGAACGGGAACACCCTGTTCTCACTTTTCACAAAACCTGTTCTCCACTCTTTTTGTAAAAATAAACATTGCATTTCTTTTTCTGCTTCAATTTTAATATTGCGGGTTAAAATGGGAATTTTCCAAAGAAAATAGTTTCTCTTTTTTCGAATTTTCCTTTAATATAACTTGTACCATACGCCATTTGTTAAATTATGCTAAGTCGGAAACACAGCTATTCATCCTTTTCATTAATTTGTTCATTTTTTTACAAATAAACTAATTTTACTTTCCAAGTGGTAATCCCTGTGTCTTAAGTGTTTCTAATCTTTTAAAGGGCAACTCCTTTTAAAAGATTATAAACCCTATACCCTATTGCTTAAAGCTATATTTAGAAGTCTTCCAAGCGATTATCGGGTCCTAGATTTTATTGACCTAAAAATGACATTAAAACCTAAAAAATTAGTTACTTTCGATTGCGAATTTGTTTTGTGCTAAGCACCGCGTATCTGTTTGAGAAACCGTAGTTGAGATGGTTCAGATTTTGGACATTATTAGCTGCCACTGGGGACCTAGAGAGGATGTAAACGTTTCGATTAACAAGAATGTTTTCAAATTTACAGATATATTCTAATATATACTTAATTACTGATATTTGGCACAGATTGGTCAGACCTGCAACTTGCACCTTGAAAAAATCAATCAGCCGATTAACAATTTGAAAACTCCAAATTTTTTCTCTTTTGTTTTCTTCCTTTCAAAACTAGAGAAAAACCCACCAAGAAAAGCTAGCAGAAGTTATTCGTATTTTGTTTATATCTGCATGCCTACCAAAGATGACATGTCAACAAATTTCGGGCAGTCTGTCTATCGAGAAAACTGCTGGAGCCACATATTCTAGAAGTAGGAACAGGGCTTGCACGTTTTGCGTAGAAAGATATTTTAGAACAGTGGGTGAGCAGAAGAGCAGGTTAAAGAATAGTTCTTTTAAAAAGAGCAGGAACAGCAAAGAACTGTTCGCCGAACATACAACGTATTAAACAGTTTTAGTCTTGCGTTAGGGCGCGTGTCGATGCGTTGTTTGTTTGCCAATTTATTTGTTTATGTTTAAATATTTCGCCCTTATAAATTTATAAACATGTATGAGAAACTGCAATGTTGATACGAAAAAGAAATTTAGGACTCATAAACTTCATACAATCGAGACAAAGATGGAAATAATTAGACGTTCTGAAAGCGGTGAATCTTTTCAATCGGCCGTTCATACGACATAAACAGGTCTACGATATGTTCAATTTTGAAAAACAAGAATAAAATTAAGGAATACGTTCAAAATTGTGGAAATATATCTTCAGATTGTTTCCAAAAGACACGGCATAGTGATGGATGAAATGGAAAGATCTTTGTCATCATGGATTGATGATCAACATCAAAGCGATGTCCCTCTGAGGTTTTCAATTATTCAAGCTAAGGCTCTTAGTTTGCATGAAAATTGGAAGACTAGATTAAATGAAGATTCTAACACGGTGTTTCAAGCAAGTAATGGCTGGTTCGACAAATTTAAAATAAGGTATTCTTTAAATAATATTAAATTCACTGGAGAATCGGCTGATGCAGATAAAGATGCTGCAAAAGAATTTATTTCTTCATTGTCCAAAATTATTGTAGATGGAGAATATTCTCCTATCCAAATATTCAATGTAGACGAGACGGGTTTATTTTAGAAAAAAAATGCTTGATCGTACATTCTTATCGAAGGAAGAATCAGTTGCCCCTGGACATAAACCTTCTAAAAACCGATTGACATTGCTTCTTGGCCATTGAAAAAGACACAGCATGTTATAAAACTCTTCATCAAGAAAAGAAAAAGAAGGGTGGTATTCAACTAACTCTTGACAAGTTTATAAAGAAAACACCTGAAAGCACTTAAACACGCATCGTTAACTTAATTATGTGTATTGATAAATAAATACTTTTAATATATTATTGATAAATAAATATTTTAAAATACAATTTTTGATGTTTTTTTACATCCCTCGAACATTCAACATTCGCACACATTTTCAGGAACCAATTATGTGCGAAAGTCGAGGGCAGCCTGCATATTGTTTCGTGTATTATTGTTCGTGTATATTGTAAACGTGAATGGTCTTTGAAAATATTGTAAGTTAGATATATTTCTGTACTCTGTGTCCAACCAATTTTGTTGAATTTTTCCGTCGAAACGAAAACATTCGACACCCCCAGTTGGGCGGTCTGTGTCCAGGGTGCGAAAGCAGATGACCAGGCACGGATCACCACGCAACGTCTCCCGACACTATCTATATGACTGAATGGGAAGAGATTAGACAAGACGAGCAAAATCTCTTGCCTAAATATAAATGACTAAGGAAGCATTCAGAGGAAGGACCACGTCGAGTCCACCCCGAAATATCTTAATGTTAAACAACCAAACAATACTGAACCAAATCACTGAAGTTAATTCAATCGGTATAAGTCAAAGTTTCAATTATCAAAATACACGAAGATAAGTCTGAAAGTAGTCAAAAAATCATTAAAGGTAATGTCCATTTAGTAGGGCCTTTTTATTTGAATAATTAACTGGGAACGGAGATTGGCCCCTCCGAAATTTATATTCTGAATACATGCCTGTACAAAGAATTACCGCGTTTTTACTTTAGAAAGTAGAATTAAATATTTTGAGGTTCTTCTAGGCTCATGAAAACATTTAGAATTACTTTATTTTTCGTTTGAATACTGTCGTCCATTCGAAAAGTGACATGTGTATGTGATGCTACATAAATATGTATGGCACTCAGTGGTAGAACTAGTCCCAACTGTTGGCAGATATAAATTTTCAAAATGGAGCTTCATTAATAATTGGTGAGGTTTTCTTACATATTTATATAAGTACTTCGAATTGTATACTTTAATACATTAGTTTACAAATTTATTGTATACATAATCAATTTGTGGGAATGTTAATTACCAAAACAATAGTGGTAAACAAGTACTTAAACATTCATTAATCAACTTAGACTGTTGCCATTAAAATGTAAGATAGCCAAGAGGAACAAAATTAATATTTATAGAATATATAGCTTTTGGTACAATGAAATAAACGTGAATGGTACAAAACACAACTTGATTATACTTGGTGAACCTTACATAATCAGTATTTTATGATCTCATGTTGCAACAACACGGTCAGGGATTTAGAGGATGCGATGCAAAGGTATGTGTTTGAGGAATGTCAGTCTATGTATTTTCGATATGTTGTCAAAGTTCTTGTGAAGTTGCTGGTGATGACTGATGAGCAAGACGTTTGTGATCATGAATCATACATTTCTAGGGGGCCAAGGAAGTTGTGGAATATGGTGGATATTCAGAAGTTGCTTGCGTGCTACATGTGGTGCGCGCTATATGTGGGTGTATTGCCCTGAACCAAAAAAGCCGTGAAAATAAAGTTCCACAACATGCTCCAACAACTCCGTTATGCAACATTGATTGATCTTAGCCAGTAATGCATACCAGATGAGAGAGGGAGGGGAATCCAGTAACACTACATATCATAACACAGGACCTGTATGACACTGAATTAATCAGGTCTAATTGAGTCTCCACAATAAACCAGACATGGATTCACCCATCATGGCAAACAAAATATGCTGCATACCAATGCGATATTCGTCTAAAAAGACGATGCAATTCCATTCACTAGCAAACATCCCGATGTGCAAATGACGTCTAATCATATGTACAGACACTGGTTCATATATAAAGTGTCCTATCAAATTACTTCTGTAAGCCCTCTGTTGTACTTCTGTGGTGCATGGGGAGTTTGCTTTTGTTCAATAAAAAAAATTGCGCTAAGGTGTTTGATATATATATATATGTGTGGCTGTATGATCACTCAGAATCATAGATACGAGATGCCTGATCTCTTGTTCATTTGTGTGTCAAATTGAGATCTCTCACGTCGATAAGTTCGTTCTTGCACTTTCACCACTGATGTCATATTCTACCATTGTAGTCGCATTTCGACCAACACGAGTACCGATGTCTTGATAAAAATAATCCTACCTCCCTAATCCCACAATCTGCCCTCGATCAAAATCGGGAACATACTCATAAGGAAACCAAGTTCTTGGTAGGGCACTCGATCCTTTACACACGTTGGCGTGACGCGGAAGTTTGGAGAGTGGGGTGCCAGCTCAGGTATGAGCTCGTCATCTGACCAGGATTCAAAATTACGTGGCGTTGTCCTCGATCTTTCCCTTCGGGGATTGATCCCGGACAGCCCGTTGTGTTGCTTCAGTGCAACGTTAATTAAAATGCCTGCTTTGATCCTTTACTGAGTTAAAAAATATATAGACAGGTGCATAACTTTACTATTTTGCAGAACTTTACGTACAATTACGTGTGAGTGGTCCTAGAAAATGAAACGAGTTTATGTATACAATAATCATTTATTAGGCTGCAAGTTGAAGGCAATCATACACGGCTAGCATAGAGCGATCATATTAGAAGACCAAGTGTTTCATTATACTCACGTTGAAGGCGTAACTGTAGTCCGGCAGGGAAGGCAGCTGCCTCAACATGATGTTAATATCGATGGACATGCTGATTACTTGCCCGACCATATAGTATGTGGAGGTCTCCTGGCACATCAGCCTTTCGGTGATGAGATTTAGGGATAGGTTCTCCAAAGTATGTCGCCAGCACGCTTGTAGTAAGCCTCGTACTCGGCACAACTGATATACTCGATTACGACGTTTTGTTTCCCCAATCCACTCTGTCCAGGAGTCATGCTGAATGCTGCTGCATCCACTCCCTTGGATTTGTTCTTCACGACAATATCGGGTGAGCAAGAAGTCGATGGTTGCAGCTTTACGCGCTGACATCTAGCATTCTTCTCCCTCTTTCGCTCATACTGTATCTTGTCTGGTTTCTTTCGAATCTCAGAGGCAGAGAATTTTTGGCACCCGAAGTACAGCTCGTCGATCGCAATAGCACTTTACGTTGTATTTCTTGGGCTTTGAAAATTTTTTAGTTGACGATCCGCCTTCGGACCCTCGGTATAAATTTAGGTTTCCTTTCCTCGATAAGATATGCGTCCGATAGAGCGGTTATCTACTAGGGGTATTCAAATGAAAAGGTACGAAACGACACTGTGGGTATAATTGAAGTCTTTATTCAAAAGTAATCACCAGAGGACTGAGCACAACTATCCTACTGTTTCACGAGCCGAAGGATTCCCTGTTCCCAGAATTCCTATGGCTGTGACAAGAGCCAGTCCTCCACTGTGTCCTTCAGTTCGTCGTCCGAGTTGAAGCGCTTCCCTTTGAGATGTTTTTTAGCGGACAAAACAGATGGAAGTTGTAGGGCGATATGTCCGGGCTGCAGGGCGGATGCTCAAGCTACTCCCTCTTGAACTTGGCCAGTACACTTTGTGTGACCCTGGAGACGTGTGGACGCGCGTCATCGTGGAGCAGAATCACTCCCTCCGTGAGCAGCCCAGGCCGTTTGCTCTTGATGGACTTGCGTAGGCTACGGAGTGTCTCACCTACCGGTTTAACACCTTCCGCAATCAGAAATCTGATAACACCTCGCTGCTCCTCAATCGTCGAATTTTGCAATGTGAACGCCATGATGTCTTCACACGCACTGCCGCGTCAATTGGACGGAACACACAACTGCATGCTTCTCTTCTGCGTCATGTGCGGGCGCCCGCGCATGCGCACAACCACGCCGGTACTCGTGCATTCGCTTCCTTAGATGTCTCACTACGTTATCCCAAAGCGGCATATTCAAATTTCAACCGGTTTGGTTTTTACGACGTTTCGTACCTTTTCATTTGAACACTCCTCGTAATTACGAACTGAGATACTGACGTCAAAACGCTTTAACAGGTGATTCGAACGTAGGGACGTCTAAAAAGATTCCCGGTAACTCGATTGCGAGCCAAATAGGGGGCATTTTCGCGTTGCCTTTTCTTCTATCGAACGGTATATGCACTATCTCTGTCAGTATATTTTCATTTGTGAGCAGTATAGTGACAAGGGGTTGCATTTTTTTGTGATGCTTAGCTCCCAAGTTACTCTCTGGACCGTGGTAGTTCGGTTGGAAGAGATTCTAGCAACCCTCCGGATTAGCAATCGGAGGGTTGCTAGTTCGAAACTCGATCCAACCAAAGACCTTCGTGTACATGGGGGCTGGTGCACTTTTAATATGTCATGGCCTCAAACATCCTCACGTTGATGTGATGTGGAAGTTTGGAGATTAGGGTGCCAGCTCAGGTGTGACTTCGTCATCCGACCGTGGTTAAGAATTACTAGGTGTTGTCCTCGGATCTTTCCCTTTGGGATTGATCCCGGACCGCCGCCAGTAGCTCGTTGTATTGCTTCAGTCTGATGTTAATTCAACTACCTACCCATGAGGAAAGAGAGATAATTATACGGTAAAAACTGCTAGAAAACATTATCTCTGTACTTTACACTAGTTTCTGTACTACTTTAAGGGAGTGGTACAGTCCTACATAATTTGCTCAAGCGCTGTTATAGAACGCGCTCTTATGGGGGGGAGGGGAGGGGGGGGGAATTTCAATTAACGTCACACTGGAGCAACACAATGGGCTATTGGTGACGGTCCGGGATCAATCCCAAAGGGAAAGATCCGAGGACAACACCACGTAATTTTGAACCACGGTCAGATGACGAGGCAACACCTGAGCTGGCACCCCACTCTCCAAACTTCCACACCACGCCAACGTGAGGACATTTGAGGCCACGACAGATTTAACGTGCACCAGCCCCCTTTGTACACGACGGTGTTTGGCTGGATTCGAACTCGCAACCCTTCGGTTGCAAGTCCGTTACTCTTCCAACCGGGCCACCGCGGCCCGCGCTCTTATGGAACACGTGGTTTTTACGCATGCATGTACGCATAAACATTTAAAAGTCTTAGGGCTTAGTCAACATAAGCTGCACTTTTGGTGAAAATGAGATTTCTACAACACAGTTTGATACTCTGGCATGCCATTTATCTCGTTATTTCATTAAAATTCTAATATATATCACCACTATGCAAACAGTTACGTTATTGCTTCAAGGCTTTTTCGGCTGTTGTTTGTGCCACTGTCATAAAATGAGCCACTGTCCAAGATGGTTCCCTGCAACAGCCGAAGAAAAAAATTATTTTTTGTTAAAAGTTCAAATACCAATTCCATAGATGGTTCTAATTCAGCTTTTGATGATATTAACGAAGATAATGACTTCCAACCTTCAAATAATGATGTCTTTCATAGATCATGTAAGTTAAAGATAAAAATAATTTGTGGCTTTTCACACCTATTGGTTACAATAGTTCTTAATAAATACTAGAGGTAAAAGTATTCACAAGTAATTATATTGTTTAAATATACAAATTCACTAGAATTATGTTTTTTCATAAGAGTATATATATAAGAGCTTTGTCTATAAAAGTAAAAATTTTCATAAATATTAATGATTGTTCAGATTATTATATATATAACTAGCTGAATTACCCGGCGTTGCTAAGGTTGAAATGGTTAAATGTTGCTTGAAAAGTGAATTAGAATAATCACTTTTCTTTCACAGAAAAATGCAATCATTTAAGTTGTACGGAAAATACGTTTTAACTTTTTCATAGCTTCTACACTATACTTCGGACGCAAATATATACATTTAATTCCTGAATATATTGAAATATGTAAAAGAGTAAGACATAAATACAAACACAAACGAAATTCCGACGAAAAAATGCAGAATTCTAAAAAACGGAAGATGCGCAGTGTAGAATTTCGACTGCCTGAGTGTATTCTGAAATTGAGCAATTCGAAAAAAGACATTTGAAAAATATTGATAAAGACGATAATGAGTTATGAAATTTAGTAATGCTCAAATATGACTGCAACATTTCGCTGTGTTAACTCAAATAGACAAACACGGGATTCTAAATCAAATTTATAAAATAATAAAACATTAATTCTGGTTTGCCAAATCTAAAATAACAAAATTACGCTTTTATGATTAATGAGTTGAATTTTTTCGTGTTCCATTACAAAATGTAAATTATGAAAACTGAAATATTTTAAATATCTTTTTTTATCAATCAAATATTCATGTAAAAATATAAAACCCATCATATAGAAATAAAATAATAATAATGAACTTTAATTCAATAATGCACATTACACCTGTCAAATAAAGTAGGAAATACTTATAGAATCAATTAAAAGTTAGATGTAGTAATGCTCAAACATGACCGCAACATAGCTTTGCCCGGGTATTTATCCCAATCTTCTATTGGACAGGAAAATGCATCAAATCAATCTATAGTGTAAAATCAAAGTAATTACATTAATAGGCTTTTAAAAGTATAAGGACAGTACATACATCATGAAGTAAAATATTTTACAAATTCACTGCAATATAAATTTAACACAAAACTTGATTATTCACAACGTTTTTAGTTTCACCTCCGGGAGCAAGTATAAATAAATTCTTGGGTGAACCCACCCTCGAGCAACCAACATAAAGTTGTCCGTGGGAGAAACACGGCGATCTCAAATCAACTCCGCAGTACTTGATAGACTGCCACTGCGACTTGTTGATCGTGATCGAGAACGCAAGTCTCACTGGAAACTGCAATCTCTTAAAGTCGAAAAGGAGATCCGTCGGAATGAGTGGTATCCGTGGGATAAAAACTGTTGCACCCTCTCCCTTTCCTGTTAAGATAGTCGCTTCCATTACATTGCCCAGCAGCTTCTTGACACACAGCCTTGTGTCGTTGCAAAGTTTTGGCGGGTCGAGGTTCCGCAGTAAAATAACCGGAGATCCCACTTTAAGTAAAAGACGATGTGGTGGCAATCCAGCCGGATCAAGCGAGTTCAGGAACTCTGGCGGGAAATTGACGACATCATCGGCATCTACTACGGTATCGATGGACTTGTATTCAGTGACAACGCCTGGTAACATGACAAGTATTTGATTGTTTATGTCGTAGACGTCTTCATTTTTAGCAGAAAGAATGGCCCTCTCTCGCAACCAGTTCAAATCGTGATAATTTTGGGAAACAGACTTATAGACTTATAGACTATCAGCTCTGCAACGGATGACACCAGATTACAAAAATCGGATGGGAATTTAATCTTGCCAGAAGACTCGACTGTCAATCTGCCTTCTCCGATCTCCAGTAGTTTGTCTGAGAAAATTTGAGCACTCTCATCCCCCAGATGTACTCTCATGTTTTGTTTCAAAGTTATCTTTCGCACATGTCTCCACAAAAACGAATGTTTCAAACATGCGTGGATCTCATCGGCCGGCGTCGACATCGGGATGACGGGCAGAGTTTGACGAAAGCCTCCACAGAGGAGTACCAGAGCTCCTTCCATCAAGTTGTCGTTTCCTCTCAGATCTCTCAGAGTGACGTCGAGGGCCTCGAGAGCTTTCTTGTGAGCCATGGTGCATTCGTCCCACACGATTAATTTGCCTTGAAGACACTATTACCATTCATTCTACCAATCTATCACGATTAAATCAATGGACACTTACCGAGTGATGATTCATCATCATAGTTGGCACGATAGTCCTTTGTGAGCCTTGGCCTTCTTCAGAAGTTTTCCCCAGACTCTTCAGCTGTGGATCTCCAGTTCTTGACTTTCATGGCACTGAAGTCCGAATCTAGACATTCCCTCCATCTCTTTTTCGGTCTACACCTTTATCTTTCACAAAAAGGGACTGCATTAAAAACTTTCAATGGCGTTCTCTCTGGATTCATGCTCAAAAGATGACCTGCCCATCTCATTCTGTTCAATTTTACAAATTTTACTGTCTTCATTTTCAAAAAAGTGTGTATAATTCAAAATTGTATCTCCTTCGCCAAATGCCATAATCAAGGACACCAACAAAGACGGCCCTCAAAACTCTCCTTTCAAAAATTGCCAAAGCTTTCTCTTCCTTTGCTGTCAATGACCATGTTTCAGAGGCATAGGTTAACACTAGTCTTATGAGTTTTGTACAGCAGGATTTTTGTTTTTCTTTTGATGACGTGAGATTTCAACTGGCTTCTTAGCCCATAGAAACAGTGATTAGCAGTAATAATTCTTTTCCTGATTTCAGGGTCAATCTCATTCTGACGCTCAATTTCAGATTCCAAGTAATTTATTTTTTTAGATTCAAATTTATGTTTCTCAATTTCAAATATATTAACAGGGTTTCTTTTATCCACAATACATATATTTTGTTTTTCCTTCATTTATTTTTAGTTTCATTTTTCCTGCAACCTTTTCCAATGCTAGGAAAGATTCCTTCAGCGTATTTGTAGATCTTGCGATTATGTCTATATCGTCAGCATACCGAGTGATTATTATGAGAGCGGTATTGAATTGATTTTCTTTCTCTTCTATGTAAGAAATTGCTTATATTTAAATTATTATTGAACATTCTGCATTTTCATGAACTGTGTTATATATTCTTCAAAAAATAGACTTGTTTACGGGCAGCAATGTGACAAACAACTAAAAAGTGTTTTATATTGTATAAAAAAGCTATTAATGTACCAGAACAACCTACATTTGTGATTGTACAGAAAGATAACTTATTTATTATTACTGTCGTGAAATATGGATTATATTGACCACAAAAAAATTGGTAGGCTGTGTCGACATCACAAACATTAGTTTTGACGTGAATACGCGGACCGATGGATTGTGAAATGAATGAAGAAGACATAAGAAGTTTGAACGATAGTTTATTGTGAATATTCAGGAATTAATTTACAGTTTGAATGAATAAAGTGTAGTTTGAAATAAATTGTTGTTGAGAGCTTGTTGCTGTACAATATCAATTATAGCGTAGTTCAGATATGGACATTATTTGCCTACACGACGCTATATTTACCTTCTGGATGTTTCTTCTAGTTCTGAAATCATACGACAAAACTGTTGTAACGCCTTTCTGTAACTCTAGACTTTTCATGCTTGTCCCCCAGTACTTTTCCGATTTTAAAAACGTATTCACGTCAAAAAGAATTATAGAATTTTTCAAAAGTTGCAAAACGTTCTACTAAACATTTTATGTTACGTGGCTTGTCATGTTGCGCTGAGCCCTACGTTTGAAAATAATAAGTGGTGCAATTGCATTAAGTTTAGCAAGCAAAATAACCAGCGTGGCTCGGATTGAATTAATTCTACGTAGATTGGAAACATCAAATGTTTATCTTCTCTCTGTCATAGAAAAATATAACTATCATTTGTATCCATAAAACAAATTTTAATAAATCCATTTTCAATAGTTTTAAAAATTCGACAGTTTACTTGAGACTTAAAATACGGAAACTAGCTTATTAGCTGCATTCATACGTATAATCCACTACACTCACAGTGGGATTCCGAAGAGTTCATAGGCCCGGAACGCAGCGCTGTTGGTTCAGGCCCCAAAGTGATTCGCAGCTGAGTGATGATGATAAACGCATTACAATTCAATATAATTTGTTCTATTTCTGATCAATGCGCTGAAATTGATTTGTTTTGCATATTTCTTCTTTTCTTTTGGGACGAAAATTGGGATTTTTTCTGATCGACCGGTTTTTGACAACATTACTAATTTGGCATATCAAAGATTTTCAAATGTCGGCAAATTAAGTGAACCTGAGTGGTAGGTAGTTAATTAACGTTGTACCGGAGCAACACAACGGGCTATTAGCGACTGTCCGGGATCAGTCATTAAGGGAAAGATCCAAGGACAACGTCTCGTAATTTTGAATCACGGTCAGATGACGAGGTTAATACCTGAGCTGGCACCCCACTCTCCGAACTTCCACATCACGCCAATATGAGGACATTTGAGGCCACGACAGATTTAAAGTATACCAACCCCGTATCACGACGGTCTTTGGCTGGACCGAGTTTACAACTCGCAACCGGAGATTTGCTAATCCGTTGCTCTTCCCAACTGGGCTACCGCGGCCCACATCTGAGTGAATTGTTAAGAAAATATTGTGTTATTGTTTGTGATAATCGATTGTGTCAAACGTCTAAACTTTGCTATAGGTTTTTCGATTTAAATTTATTCCTAGAAGTGTGTCATAAAGATCGTTCTCAAATTAAAAAGGAATTATTTGATAAGATTGATAATTATCTCATATTGGTTATTTATTTATTTAGGACAATTTAAGGAATCGAAGTTGAATTCGGAATTTTGAAGTATGTGCCCAATACTGCTAAAGTTTTTCGTAATTGCCAGAGTTGTTTGGCCCCATTGCACCCAAAACGTATTTCTCGCCTTAAATTAAAGACATTAATATAAATATATTTTAATTTATTCTTAATTTCCTCATATTTTGTTAGATTTTAAACATACTTTTCAAGAAAAAGGTTATAAACATTTAACGGCTCTGGATCATCAAAATTAAGAAATTTAAAAAAATTAATATTTGTCTTGCACCCGATTGTTTTGGCAATTTTTTCCTGTCTCAGTTTCTCCCACACTACCAGGTTAAATTTTATTCAATTAGAGGAATGTACATAAAATGTAGACAAAATAACGTTAAATAGGTTATGCACTAAACTTTATGAAGATACATTGAGTCTCTTTTATGTGATATACATGCATTTTTATGATGTATGCATTTCGTGGATGGCTCTATTGAAACAGACAACCATAAAACGTGAAGACAGACGGAGGATGAGTAGCTCGTTACTGCAAAAATTCAAAGTACACAAAAGTTATTGGAAATGTATCTAGCCGTTTGAAAGTAGTACTTGCACACTCATACAGACATTCGTGAAATAATAACCACCTCCGCGGTTGTTTGTTTGGTTGGGTTGAATTGTATTGGATTTTAAGGAGAAAGGGACATATTTGGTCAAGCTGCATCACACAACGTCAAGTTAAGGTAAATACACCCAAGGAAAGCCTTTACTGACAAAGAAGGAAGAAATACACTCAGGGAGGAATCGAACCTGTGCCGCCTACAACTCGCAGGTTGCTAGCGTAGTGGACAAACTCACTGAGCCACGACGATCCCAACCATAGAGGAAATATAAAAGTAAGAGTGAGCAGTGTTAACCTATTATGTGCCCAGGATCATGTGACAAAACTAGTAGTCAAGTGAGCCTTAAACTACTTTCGTTTTACCTGGAGGAAACGAGCGTTCATCATCTGATTAGTCCACCCGAAAGGAGATGTCCATTCATTGATTCATCATCTGATTGGTCCGCGACATAGTAGTAGACTTTGGTGGTTTCATAATTTCTCACTCCGCTTTATAGAAATGCACATTCACACATCTACCTAGTCAAAAGATGTTATATTGCCAAACGAGGCGATAAGATGCCTTGGCTAACCAAGTCAATTTTTCACAGAGCAATCCAATAACTATTAGTCGATATGTTAGTCCCACTTTTAGTAGACTTTGGTGGTTTCATAATTTCTCACTCCGCTTTATAGAAATGCACATTCACACATCTACCTAGTCAAAAGATGTTATATTGCCAAACGAGGCGATAAGATGCCTTGGCTAACCAAGTCAATTTTTCACAGAGCAATCCAATAACTATTAGTCGATATGTTAGTCCCACTTTTTGAAGCTCCTCTCAATTGCAGTGCTCAGTTTACTTATATTTCACGTCTATGATCCCAACCAGTCCACGGGGCCAATCCTTGAGGGATTTTAAGGATGATTTTTTTCCGTGTACTTGTAGAAGTGGAATCTTAATCAAGAACCCTCTCACAAAAGTTATACAACAATGATATAAGATGTTGAGAGCACCATTGGAAAAACTATAAAATAATAAAAACAGCGTAGAAACTATTGATTTTGCCTTAAAATGTCCCAAACGGAGAAATAGTTTTAAATCGGATGAAAATGTACAAATACGCCATTTTCATTTATATACACTGCTGTTCATTGAAAATACAACACAAAGGAAGATTTACTAGATTGACCAGGAAATGTGGCCTACGGGTAGTTTATCATGGCAAATGCGAATGATTAAAATTTCAACTGAGTATCAAATACGATCCGCATGTAATACAGGCTAAAATGTCACTCGAAAGATATATCAAAAGTAAATCGCAAAAAATGTGTTGGTGAATTCGAATGATATTGCTCTGCAAGAACGTAAACATGCCTCGTCGCAAAACAAGATTGCATTTCGAACAGTTGACGAATTTTGAGATTGGAAGAATTGTGTTCAGAAATGGCGCTTTGTCATAAAGTGATATTGCTACATGCGTTAGGCGAAACGCTAGCACAATTATGCGCACTTGAAACCAAAAGACAGAAGGTTCTACGCATCATTTTGAGGAATCTGAAGCATCTTTTGTTCCAGGAAGATTTGCTAAGCATGATGGTGACGAATCGTATAGCGACATTCACATCGTTAGCACAATAAGAATGGTGAAACATCAGGTGATGTCTCCCAGCACTCTTCGTCGACGATTGCTGAGCGAGGGCTCGTAGCTCTGCTTCATTATTTACTGCTACTTCCTTTAACCCTATACTTCAGACTTCAGAGGCTTCAATATTGCCAATAGCGAAGACATCGGAACGCTGAATGGAAGCGAATCATGTTTTCTGACGAGTAGATACAATCTCGTGACCCATAACAGACGGATCCTTGTTCGCAGATACGGTGAGGAACGGCATCTGAAAGAATGCATAACAGAACGTCATAATGGTGCAACTCTTATGCCTAATGGTTTAGGGTGCTTTAATTCTCGCTCTAGCCTTATATGGATCTATGAACAGTAGAGTCAGAGTCCTGCCCCTCATACAGACCCTTCCAGAAGCAATCTTTCAACCAGGGCAATACTCATCCTAGTGTCGCCCGAATCGTCAAATGTGACCAACAAATACCACTACTTCCTTGGCCTGCTCGGTCGCCCGATGTGTCCCCATCGAACACGTGTGCGATATGAGTGCTCGAAAATTGATCCACATGTCTTCACCCGCAGTCTCAACTGACGAATTGTAGATGCATATTGAATCTGCTTGGAGCAAAATTTCACAGACAGACATCCAGAATCGAATCTTTATCAGCAATCAATCACAACTGCTAAAGGTGGACACAGAAAATATTGATTTTAGCATGTTCTTTCCACTTACATTCATTACCACTATTCATGCTATTCCACTTTCTGTCATTTTAATCATTTACATATTGTACCACTGTCACCACTCCAATGAATTTCATTGCTTTAACTCAAGGCTTTTTGTTAGAGTTGCATTTCCAATGAATATCAGTACAGATTATTCACCGTTTTTTCTCTTCTATTACAAATTATTTTTATTAAAAATTGAATTAAAATGTTGATTCGTTTGGTTAGTTGCTCTGCAGTTATCTTTTGTAAGGGTTGATTGTACTGATAATTTTGGTAGAAATAGGGAAAAGTCCCCAAATCAGTAAAACATCTAACAGGTAGGTGTTATCACACACCTCACCACTCCCTAGCTGTTCCACCGCAAGTTCTGGCAGATATGACAGCTCAGCTAAGCAGTAAGGGAGAGTGGCGGAATCATGCACCCAAGGGAAAGTTATTATTTTAAAATAACTATTTACACAAAAATCTTCACGTTGATATCCAAACTGATCTTAAAAATATAATCAATCCCCTTAAAACATAGTTTCCCACACATGTTGGCTCTAAGTTCCCTTTTCAAAGATAGTTTTCCCTCTCTAGAAACTCTATTTCTATAATTTTATATAATTTGCCTATAATTTTTTTAATTTCACCAAAATATGTATGTAGCTGCGTAATCTTAGAATTTCGAAAAGCTAGTTTGAAAGTAAAACCGCTTGGAACCGAAATTATAAAGGTATTGGTATTGGTATTTTTCAATTAACGTCACACTGGAGCAACACAACGGGCTATTGGTGACGGTCCGGGATCAATTCCAGAGGGAAAGATCCGAGGACAACACCACGTAATTTTGAACCACGGTCAGATGACCGAAATTATAAAGCTTTTTATATTTGAAAATGAAATAATTAAAAGTAAATTGCACATAAACACACTAGATTGTTCATTATTGTTAGTAATTAATAACAATCAAATCAGTAAAATTAAAAATAATCACTGATGAGGATGAGACCTTTGTTTTGTGCTACCAATTTGTCGGCAGCGTCCTCAAATCTCCCCACTCAACTAATCGCAGTCGGTTCCCCCTTGTAGTTAAATAAAATCATTTATAATGCATCACTACAGTGAGCGTCTGTATGATCATGTGGACAAGAGTTTCTTTAAAGAATTTTTAGGCAACAATTTTTTTAGCATCTTCACAATGACCACTTTTCCCCTTCAAAATCCCCCAATTTCTTGTGGGTTTAGTATTGCTCCCCCCCCCCCAAGATTCCTTAGGCACCCACTTTGGGAACCATGGCCTAAAATATCAAAAATTATGAACGCTAAAAACAAGACTTAATAGAAAACATTATTTTATGTCGCATTTCACCTGTTGCTTAATTGTACATATAGCTTTACACACGTTAGCAAATAAGCTATAAAATCATCTTTATAGCGCAGTTTTATTGCAAATTCAATAACACTACATCGCTAGGATACATTGTTTACATTATGCACATGGTCATTCCATGTCAATTCAACGCAGCACTCAACATTGATATCTCCAATTTTGATGAAAATAGGTGAAAAGGTATTCTTTACAAAATACGAAAAAAACTTCTTTTTTTGGAAAAAATCGTTTGGTTTGTTTTTAAAATAACACGTTTGCAATATTGAATTTGAGGGCATTTTTAAACTTTTGTAGTTACTCGGCTTTTGAAATCTTTTATTTCTGATATTCGACTACTGACCTGATTTTAATATTTTGCGATATATCCATGTTAAAAGGCTGTTTTGGGTGCCAATTAAAGCTTTTTAATATGAGCTCAGTATAACATGCACCTTGACAGAATATTTTGCTCAAAATTTTAACAATTTTTAATTTTAAAAATTTGTAATTTAATTTTTTAAAAATTCTGAAACAAAATCATATCAGTTCAAATTTGTCTAAAAATACTTTGTTTCTCGTTGGAACACTAAAACTATTTTGATATTAACTATTTTGTTTTGAATTGAAAAATTGGATACAGGGTTTAAAGAGCAAATGTTTCATTTTTCGCTCAGAGTGCAGCACGTAGAGTTTAGTTCATTCCTAGCACAAATCTTTTCTTGTCAGTACGAACCATAAAATATTAGTTAGCTCTTTACGAGCTCCGCCTCTTAATTTACGGCATTTGTTCAATATTTATAGGCCCAACAACGAACCTGTTTTTCAATATTTTTAAAAAGTGGTTTTTTAAAAATCCAACTCTCAAAAAATGCATGGCTTATACACACTAAATTTCATTGAAATAGAAAAAGGTCGGATTGAAAATTAAATTATAGTGTGTTTGTTCAACATGGAATGACCAAGTGATACAAATATTAGATAAACAATATGCTCAGTTAATAAAAAAATTAAAGAAATCAAACCTGTTGGTATTTACAATAATTAAAATTGGAATTATTTGTCAAATACTTCAGTCTCAACCAAATTTTCACACAAAAATTACAATCAAGTTCAATTCCAGTATCTCGAAAAAATGTTTGGAGAAATACGTTGTTGACGCAAGTTGCACGTACTCTTTTTACATTTTTTATGTAACCTGATAAGACTAAAATTCCCCAGTTGTTCCATAACTTTAGTCATTTATGCATCTGAATATCAGTGGCTCCATCTGTTTTTGTGAATCAAAACGCTTTTGTTTTGAGACTTAATTTCTGATTTGGCATGAACCTTATTCAAGTTGAATTTGTCTTGTAAATTATTTGTTTCTGCGCATTACGACATGTTTTGCGATGCTATTTTAGAAATAATTCCATTCGTTTTGAAAATGAAAGTTCAGGCAAACTGCGCTCCATATCTTCAGTACGTGTCACCATATGACGTCTCTAATGATATATATTGAATGACCACTAGTCTTTTTGTTGTCCATTATTTATTTAACAACTGTATCTCTCAAGAGAATAGTATTGCTTAAATCAAACATATAATATTAATCTGAATAACTACGACACTTGATCAGTATTTACTTGACAAGTTTTAAAGAATTGTTATAATTCAGCTATAAAAATTATATTAAGTACTAATTATGGGTACTGATATCAATTCAACACTCAACCTTGATACCTTCCATTTCAACAAAAATTGGTGAGAACGTATTCTTCAGGAAGGAAACCAAAAATCCAAGTTTTTCAAACAATCATTTGTGAAAATTTGAATTTATGTGTATTTTAAACTTTTGTTGCAACAACTCTGCTTTTAATATATTGCAATATACGAATAATCTTTATAAAATATTTTTTAATTTTTATAAAGTTGGCTTTTTAAATTCAAGGTAAAAAATACGTGGTTTGACCTTGATATGTTTTCTATAAAAAAATAATAAAATTTGGGTCATTTACTGAACAAATTTCGTAGTCTCTGACAAATTTCGAAAACTTATGCTACGAAGCTAAACTTGGACTTAATTTATGGCCAATGAAACTAGCTTCTAATTTTTATAAGCTCTTTAACCATGACTATAAAAAATATCAAGTCATGTTTTTTTTGCCTTGGATGAAACACCTTTTTAAAAACTTTGAACAAAAATATTTTATGCTTTGCCATTGCTTTGAATTTGGAGTTGAAACTCCAACAATGAAAAGAACTATTTAATATTTTATTGTTCAGACTAAATAACGGTTTGCCTAATAATAAATTACGACTTACGTGCTGCCCTCTGTGAGCAAAAATGAAATATTTGCATACTGCCCTTGGAAACCTATGTAAAATTGTATATTAGACGTATATTAGTGTAAATGAGGCTTACATGAATCAAGACTTTTTAGACAGGTTCATGAAATGTAATTGTTCCTTTTTTTAATTTTTGAGCAAAACATTCGACTAAGTTTTATATAATGTTGAAATCTGTTTAATAAGCTTTCAATTGACACCCAAAATAGCCTTATAACATAGATACTTTCAAGATATTTAAAGGAGAACTGTTGCAAAAGTTTTTAAAAATGTATACAAAAACAAATTTTCAGTTTATGTTATTTTTAAACAAATCAAACTGTTTTTCAAAAACTTGTGTTTGGTTTCACTACCTTCTCACTAATTTTTTTTTAATTTGAGGATATCAAGGTTGAGTGCTGTGTTGAATTGATATGAAATGACCCCTTTTTAAGTTTTTATTGACCTGCAAATTCGAAAAATATTTGATATACATCTCATATTTTGCATTATTTCTTTTCTTTTATGAGTCTACGGATAGTGTTTAATTTCATTAAAATTGGAAAAGGTCAAGTTGAAAATGATATTTTGTTAAAAGTAGTTCGAATTATCGTTTGCATAATAGTTATTAGCATATTTTTGTATTATTTTCTTTCCTAAAAATGGCAACAGTGTCACACGGCTTCTGCTCTTGGTAAGAAGCCAAGATTCTCTATTTTTACTTTCTAGAAAGGATTTTGTTAAGCAGCCGTGTGAATATCTATGTAGCATTTATGGAGTCCGCTATAAATAAAGTATATTTTTGTAGAGAACGACTGAATAATTTGATTCAGGGAGAATCTCGCAACAACTTTTGTGTGTTGATTTGCCATGGAAAGCACCCTTGTTAATATTCCTCTATCTTTGTAGAAATAGGGCCAATGTCGAAATTCACCGATTTTGAGTTACGTCCACAAATCACTTCAATGCAAAGAACAAAGTGCCAACGTCCTCTTCTAAATGGATTATGTATGAATCAAAATATTGGAAAGTACTTTTTGTACGATGAATTAAAAATTAAAGAAATAAAAAATTATTTTGTCACTGTAACCAAAAATTTGCAAAATGGGCATTGGACCTTTTTCTACCAAGACACAGATTTATATTATTCTATTTTTGGAAAACGAACTTCAAGCATGGTTGTATAATAAAGAATAGTGTACAAAAAATTTTAATTTTAGCCTATCTTCCATGTTTTGTAGCAAATGAAATCGATCTTTTTAAAACATGTGATTTCTCATTTCTTAAAAATTAGTTGTCTCTTGTTTGTATTAACGTTCTTTTTTCTATATTTACAGGTCGGACCGAAATCGGTTGCATTATACTCAGACCTAGTGCACTATACTATAAAGCACAACTAACACACAATTGAAAAAAAAGGATTTAGAGGAAAGAATACTTACTTAAGGACAATAAATTTGTTTTATGCAATCAGAAATTTATTTTACAATCGAAGTTGCTACATTTTTCATTCATTCGATTAACGTATTTTTAAGTTGTCATGATGTTAAAGTAAAGACTAGATGGATGGGTGACCATAAAACATAAAAATTCTAACAATGATACTAGCATTGTGGGTTTGCAGATCTCCATTATGGGTTTCATTCTAGATTTCTTTATAATTTGTAGAAAAATCAAAATTTTATAACACTGTGCCCCCATCTTTCCCAAAATGACAGCAGAATTTTTCCAACCACACGATTTTTTAACTTATCAATCTGGGAAGCAAATCATCTTCACTCAAAATGTCTTAGGAATTGTACAATTTGGGTTTGTTCATGCGTCTTCTACATTAAAATGCTTAAAAAATTTAGGATAATTGTAAATTTAGTTAGGACTATTCGCGTCAGATGTGAACCCAGACTTTTTCATTGAGAGCTCATGGAGATGATTATCGACACGACTAAATTTGTGTTACCATTACCAAAAACGATTACAAAATGCACTCTTGCTGTATTAACGCCACTGCTATCTCTAAATTATTTACTGATCATTTTAAAAAATAATTTAAATTAATAAAACAAAACAATCGGAAGTCTTGGAACATTTAAGTTTTTTTTCCCCAGGTAAGAAATGGCGATATTTTATTCTATTACTTTTGTTCAAAAGGAAGTTTCACCATATGTAAAATGTTAATTTTAACATTTACTACGCAGCCTCAAATTTGATGATTACTTCAAATAAGACAAAAGTACTAAAATTGCTGGGAAGATATATCTTTATTTAAGCATAAAACCATCAAAAATTCTTCTGTCTGAATATTCTTCCAATCTATAATTTAAAGAAAATAACACACATGCAATTAATACGATGTGTAAGCTTTAATAAAAAGATTTATGAAATAATAATAAAGAGATTTATTAAATATTTAATAAAAGATTAAAGATTTATGAAATGGATATAGTATAGTATGAATGTAGGAACATGTGAATTACCACGATAAAAATATCTATTTAGATAAAAAATTATTAAGGTTATCGTTAATAATTTAATTAGTTAATTGTTGAATACATTTTTAAATGTTTTTCCAGCATTAGTTATGTCGCTTTTATCAGAAAACTAATATCTTCAGTCGATTTTTACCATCCACCACCTCCCAACCATCAAGAAAAAATCCGGAGAATTTTTGCCACATAAAATCCGACGCACAACTGTCAAAAATAGAAAATTGCTAAGAATAATTATTAAAATAAAAATAATTAAAAGAGTCAATTAACGACAGTTGCGCCAATTTTTGCAAATTTTTGTTTTAATTTCGCTGCCCAAATGTAGGAAAATCCAAATGCATATCATTCAATATTTTGCAAATCAGTTTATATTATATTACCGTCTAGATCTAGGCGATGAAGTTTCAAGAGTGACAAGATTTCAAAGAAATATCAGATGAATTGGATGTGCTGGAATCGTTCTATTCTGACAGTGAATTATTGAAAGTGATTAATTCAAACTTAGAAGTAATACTCAATACTTAGTGATTAATTCAAACAATTGAAGACAGATTAAAGATAACTAGACCAAGAGAATAGAAAAGATGCTACACATTCATTTGAAGAATTAAGGTTACTAAGGTATTAGGAAGCTCAATAGTTTCAAAAAACTTTAAAAGTAAATAGTATGTCTAGCATCTAACCTACAACCACAATAATTGACTATGGGATGAGTGTACTTAGTGGCATTGGTCATAACACGGATTATGAAGCTGGATTTTATTGAGGATGGAACCGGCAAGAAGAGAGACAATACTTTTAGGGGAACTGGTCAGATTTTATAGACGGCAGAAGCACATGACCTGTGATTTACAAGCTCATCAATGGACCAAAAGGTTAAAGCAGCACCTCCCGAGACCAGTAGCATTATCCTTGGAACGTTGCAGTCGGAATCAACGACACTCCAGCGCCCAAATGCCTAAGATCAAAGTCAGTGAGTACCACTCTCCTGAAAACTTACCATCAATTCACCTTTGACTCCTCACAGCACATATCAACTTCAGTGACATTCCTACTGTGCAGTTAATGATAGTAATATCGACTGTTGTAGGACTGAATTGCTTGAATGATCACTGTTTAGAGTTCTACTGAACATAAATCGCTGAACAAGATATTTTCCTTTAGGTTGAGAATTTTAACATTGTGTACAAATTTTGCAATGAATAAATAAAAATTAACCTTTAACTCTTCAATGCTTGTACTCTTTGAACAGGCATTGAATCTTGTACTTCATGACAGAAGTACATGAAGAAATAAAACTTTATATTTCACGTGCGTATCGAGCGAAAAAATGCATCTTTGAAACAATTCAGCCACATTACCCCCCTCATAAGATACCGAAAATTTGTAACCCAATATTTGCATGCAAGACCCAATTAGGTCTCAACACATGAACAGAGAAACTGATATAATGTTAACTTACTTTTCCATCATTTGGGACAATCTTCTGGTTTCACACAATCACTCTCATCATGAGAATTGATTGGTATGTAACCGTCTTTGCATCCACATCCTAGGACTTGTATAGCAGGACAAAATTTGGAGGGATTTGGTCTGTCGCATCTCTTGCCACAAATTCCAAAACTTTTGTAAGTAGAGTTTCCAGAGCAATCTTTCATTTTTGTTTCTGAAAAAGCAATTTAGGATTACCTTTATTAAATCTACTCGAACTCCGAATTTCGATACAATACTCAAGAAATCTTGAAAGTGATCAAAAATTAAAACACTTGTCCCGTTTAAAATCCTCTTAACGTCATGAAATTTCCAAGCAGTGTATACTTTTTTACACTACAAGACACTTAATGACTAAATAGCCGTATCTATTGGTTGAAAGAATATTTGGAAAGATTGTATTGGTCAAGATGTCTAAACTTGATTAGAAGCCGTGCTGAGAAAACTGCAAGTTGAGCCCTTCAGAGGGTTGAATAATTTAATCTTTTAGGTACAAATTTCTTTTTTTAATTTTAATTGTTTGTGGAAGTGTATGAATCGTATAAGATGTGTGCATCAGTTCACTTAATACTACTGTAATAATTTGCAGGACAGTTGATAATTTGTTTGGGAGTTTAATAAATGATTAAGAAATTCCTTGGCCCATGACTATATCAGCTCGATACTAACTGTTTGTGCACGCGAGTCGGATAGTTATCGTTTGCTTGCGCGCATTGATATCTTGGCTCGCGAAGAATTAAGAATTGTTTGCAGTTTTTTAATTTTTGTTTTCATCCTTTAGACACCAGTTGTGTGGCAACAATTGAAAAGATATCTTTAGAATCTTTGTTCTTGTTAGAACTTTTCGAGTTTCGAATTCTTGGACTGCAGATTTCTTTTTGCCTTAGCGCAAATTTTGTATGGATGCATAGAAGATCTCCACATGGAATCTTTGTTTCAGAGCTACAGCCTCTGTTAATGTAAAGTCACGGGGGAAAAAACGAACCACCCCCTTTATTTCAAGCACCATTCATAGTAGAGCAAATTCAAAGACATCATTCAATATGGAATAACGTCCTCTACAAATTCGAATGCAAAAAAAAAATTGCAAAAGGGGAAGTCTTCATATCAAATTTTGCACAAACAACAAAATTTCCAATAGAAACACCCTATTTTGATGCTATAATCAGATTAGCTATAATTAGTCCAAATATTAAATTTCATGACTTAACTATCTTTATATCCGGAGATATTCAATGTTAAAGTTGTTGTCAATTTCAGCGATCATCTCCATATTGAAAAGGGCTATTCGTGGATCGAGATTAGTTGTAGTTATAGCTACCCGAATTTCAAATTTGAACACTATTTCAAACGTATTTGTTAGCGATCCGAGAATATTATGCAAGTGAAAATGATTCAAGAATTATGTCATGCAGTAATACCCCGAAGTTATGAGATAGGTGGGTCCGACGAAAATCGCTTAAGTCGAATTCGCGTAAGTCGGGGTGCAACTTTGCATATAAATACATATAAATTTTGTTTAATTGGGACCAAGGACTAACAAAAACACTAGTTTAGAAGAAAAATATTTAATAAAATGCATTTCTTTATATATATTAATGCAAAATATTAAAAAAATAAATGAGTTACATAAAAAAGTTATTTCGATGTGGATAGTTTCATAAAATCTAATTCGTCTGATGCACAATGCCTTTTTTTCACGCAGAATTTCTTCGTAGCAAGCTAATGAATTTTTATTCCTTGCTTTGTAGCTATAACGCGTTCTTCGTTAAAGTCTACATTTTATAAAAATTTGTAAGCCCTTTTCAATTGAGCTGAAACCTGTCAAGCTTGCAATTGTCATGTGCTTTTCTGGTGGAACTGGGTCTGAAGTGTCGGATAATTCAGTGATGTTTTGCTCACCTTCTATCATAGCCTTGAGTGTCTCAGGAAAAGAAGACGCAGCTTCTTTATCGGCACTTGCCGCCTCTCCACTCTCCGCGATGCTGTGGCAATTACAGCGTGTTTCAAATCAGTTGAACCAACCGCTACTAGCTACAAAGTTTTCATCTTCACCCGCCACCCCAGCTTCTTTCAACCTCTCAAAAATCAGCTTAGCTTGATAGCAATGTTCTGATCGACTGGACAATTATTCACTTTTACTTGATTATTACACCATAATTTCAGCATTGTTTCCATCTCAGCAATAATACCATGCGTTTACGAATTATGCTTGAATTCAAGGATTGAGCATTTTTCATCGCATCGAGAATTCTTTCTTTATCTTTTATGATTATTCGCACTGTGGATTCTGGTAGCTCAAACTTTGCCAATTCACAAATTTTCATTCTACTATCAAAATCCTTGATAATGTTAAGTTTACATTCCAAAGATATCATTTTCCTTTTCTTACTAGGTGCAGAAGAATCAGATTTACTTCGTTTGGACGACATAGTTTTTTAAGGGTTTAGAAAACGTATAACAAAACAATCTTAACTTTCGTCGATCGTAGAATACGTATCACAGCATGAAAAACACAGGAAATAGCGGGCGGCAGTGTTGCCAAACGAAAATATCAAGAACCGCGTAACTCCGAGTTCGCGTAAGTAGGGGTATTACAGTATTTATTATGCAAGTGAAAACGATCCGAGAATTATTATATTTATTATACGAACTCAAACGATAATATTGTGAATTGTAACCTTGATTAAAATGTAATGGAAGGACTTTGGGAATAGTGAACAATTCGAAAACGGAGAATGTTGATCGATGTTCTGTCTAATTTTGTACTGTGTTTAGTGTTCTTAATAAATATTAATTTTTTTAATTAGCGTTCCTCTCCATGTATGCAATCAAAAAGCCTACCAACAATTATTTAATACAATCGAACTGATATTCGATCATCGAAAAAGTGAATAGATTGAGACATTCAACTGATCATTGATTAGTAGAGTTCATCTAAACGACACATAACTGGTAAAAGGCAATGTATTTTAGATTACTTAAGTGAAATTTCCAACCATTTTTCAAGAATTTAAACATTCGTCAGGTTTGTCAGATGTTTTCTAAACTTTTTATTGCCCCCTAAAATCGCAATAATGAGGAAAATGTAATGTAACTCAAAAATTAACAATTGGAATGACCTGAAATTTTGCATGGTCATATCAGAAGTCCTTCTGAATCGATTCACATCAAAACATAGTAAGATCCCAATTCATAATTTTTTCAGACATTAATTTAATAATTATTATTGCATACTAAAAACAATTTTTAAAATAAAGTATTAAGCGGATTTTGTTTGGGTTGCTTAACAGTAGTAACATGGTACAAAATATCAGCGGTATAGAAATATTATTTTGGAAGATATCCATAAAAGTCTGAGAAACTGATTTAACATTAGGAGCTCCAATCTTTCTGTACTCATAACTTCGAAACGGTAAAACCTTATGACATGGAATTTGGTATACGATGTTAAATTTTGATATAGATTTGAAATTGTGTGTCAAATTAGGGAATTTTTTATTGGAAATTATGAAGTAGGTGCTCAATCTAATATGAAGACGGCCCTTTATGAAAATGTTATGCATTTGAATTTATAGAAGACGTTAGTTGCTGTCGAGCGCCATCTTTGAATTTTCACTACTGTTAAAATTGCTCGAATGAAGAGGGGTGGTTCGGGTTTTTTTCCGCGACTGTACATAGAATTTTGTAAGTAAATAACTTCTTAACCAATGAGATCGCGCTGTATCTGTGAGGTTCTTGATATTTTCTTTCCCAGTTACACACACGTTAATTATTCATTTTAAAAAATACGTAGTAAATTTTAAGACAAACGAAATAATAATTTTATTTTTTCGATGCATTATTTAAATTTATAATACGTTTTAAGTTATTTTTTTCATAGCATAACATTGAAAACTGTCAACGCACACTTGTCAGGACCAGTACGACTCATGGAAGGTTAATTATACAGTCCACTTACTTAAATCTACTACATCGCACGGGACACTAAAGAACGGACATTGTAACACCAAAAATTTGTATATCTGAATCTTCATGCTTCTGAACAGCTGTAGTGCCATGCTTTGTAAAACAGTATCACCTAATGGTATCCAGCCAGTTATATATGGTGGCAATTCTTCATAAACAGAGAAAAAGCATTGCATAAAATTCCTTTAAGATGGTGGAAACACAGCGACTTTACCAGCAGAAACATCAGCAAAATGAGACATCTATGTAAAAGGATACATCTTCAATGGATCTCTTCTCATGTTGGTCTGCAAGGAAACGAAACCATCGACCTTTTGGCTAAAGAGCGTTTTGTGCCGTAAGATGTATTACCATGTTAAGGCAAGAAATCGCTTCTAAATTTAAAGTATGAAGAATCAAAGTTTGGAGAACTCCGACTCAAGAGTGGTTCGCTTACAATCAACCCGCGCCTCCCGGGTAAAATTTAGTCAGCAGAAAAAAACGGACAGCTCTCTCCAAGCTTGGATACTTGAAGTCAATGAAAATCGAATTTGGTTGCAAGGATTTTGCTCTGTGCTCTAAATGCAATTCAGTTCAGAGTTCGCACGAGCACATTACGCCCTGTCTCAGGCTGTTCCTCAGGTCAGCTTTATCACCATCCAGGTTCTTGAGGGCCTCAAGTCTCACGGACTAATAGACATGGTGTAATTTATTTATTTCAAATGAGATAAGTAACAACGTTTGCTTCAAACTACATATCTCAGTGAATATATTTATAACTTCAGATATTCTAAATAAAAATATGATGATAAAGGTTCAGGGATAGAGAGAATGATTATGGTTTCAAGTAAATCCTTTCTTGGACGTAAAACCTATTTTAGAAGACTACTGAAATTTGGAAATAGTCTCTTAGTTCTCTTATAAATCAAGGGTCATATCTCCGACAAGGGTCACGTATATCGAAAAAATCTATAATTCAATTGCAAATATTTAGTCTTACAGATCGACGGTTTTTTACCATACAAAACCATATGAAATTACACAATGAATGAAATTGTGAATAGCCCTATCATGATAGAATTTTAAATATTTTCGGGGAAATCTAAGCTTAAATTGATATATTTTTGTAGGTTAAAGGCATAAATTTTTACATACCAACATGCAACAGGCTTGTCAGTAAAGTCAAGCAGAAAAGAAGAACGTAGACCTTCATGATGCTATCCGTATCGTTATTGCTTTCACATTAACCCTGGAAGATGTAAGTATTAACTTAAATACAATGAACAGTATTTGAACAGAAAAATATTATCGTAGAGAAATATTATAGCTGTTACAATATAGGAAATCCAGCAAATTCTCAGAATACTAGAGCTCTTCATAAACGACTCGATTGATATAAAACTGTAATAAAAAACTGCAAAAAACTAATAAAAGTTGTTTAAAAACACTTCTCTTAGCAAGGTGGTTGTCTTGAAAAAAATGATTTGTTGCGTTTTTTTCTTGTGCTAGATAAAAAGTGGTTTAATTAAGAGTTTTTACTTGAAAATATGTTTTTATTTAACAAGAGATATTTTTATAACACATGGAATTTATTCTATTCTTTTTCTAAACTATAGGGGAAAAGATGGTAGTTAGGTAGGTATTTGAATTTACGTCGCAACGGAGCAACACGACGGGATATTGACGACGGTCCGGGATCAATCCCGAACGAAAAAATCCGAGGACAACAACTCGTAATTTTGAACCACGTTTCAGATGAAATTATGCACAACACGAATTTTCAGTTTGTTTGATTTGTGCTTTCTACACTATGAGGGTATAGATTTCTGGTATCTAATCCTTTAAAATTTTTGACCAAATTGATGTCATTGACAGATAAAGTTTTCGTTGTTTCCTCAGTAAACTGCTTAATCACATTAATACTGTATGACAATACAGAATGCTAATCTTTTCTGTAACCTCATACGTTCAATACAAACTGTACACAACTCTTACTTTCTTTCAGAACGTAAAACAATGAGGAACCATGTCGACGTAAAAAGTGAAGAAAGATCCTTGGAAGTTAAGCAACTGTAAGGAACAGAACGGACGTATCAATTACTGAGTACATACTGAAAATCAGTGAGGGCCACAACTTTACGATTTATTGAAAATGGCTTTGGTTGGAGAAAATTTTAAATAAATTACGTTAAAACTGGGGAATTTGGTAATAAGCGAAGAAAATGTTTAGTAAAGTATTTAATGTAAGTGATACAATTAGGAGTCTAATTCTCCTTTCAAAGAGAGGAAGCTGAAGGAGACTGACCATCAGGTTCGAAACAAGGTGGGAATGCAAGTGCTGTAGATTTGATATAGGTATTTGGATGAAAATAAATTTTTGAATAATTTATGTGGGAAGGGGAATGGTAGTTATGGTATATACGTTGAATTTCTAAATTCCCACAGTGTCTTTTGAGACCCTGTGGAAAGGTATTGAAGCCTTCTGGTAGGTGGACTCTTTTTTTCTGGATTCGATAATATTAAGAGTTGTAAGTATTCGGAGTCGCGTGGAGTTGTCACAACTCTGAAATGATGTAAAATATTTCAAGTGGTCAAGCTGGTGAAATATAAGGTAAGAAAAATTTTCGATTCTTAGGATCTAGTAAAACTCAGAAAGCAACTCAAACAACAAAAATATATGGTATTTGAACTTTTCAGAAATCAAAATTATACACAATATTATTCTTAAATTCAAATTTTACACACTAAAATGTGTTCCTATAGAAAACCAATCAAAGTATCTATTAACCTAATGTACGACTATTTGGGGAAATGGATTCACAGTTTATTTCACTCACTATGGATTCAAAGATTACTGTGAATATACCCAGTTGATTTCAAACTTTTCAGATATCGGTTGTTTATTTCTTATGACAAAATTTCTTATTTTAGTCAATTCTTTTTTTCCCCTAGGATTTTACAACTGCTTTCAGGTTGATATTTGATTCGAAAGTAACCCATTCCCTAATTATCCATTGAGTAAAAATCTTATTAGCTCCTTTTCTGTTGAAGAATTCAATTCAGAAGTTGCACGGTGTCAAAATTAAATACGCTGACAGTCTTTGGGGTTGATAACATTAATCAAAGAAGAAAAATAGTTTACTCGTTCCTGTTCGTTGCTAGTTCGCATTGCTGGGAATACCATTCGAAGCTTTCCCAGAAGAACCACCCCATCTTGAAAGCAAAGAAGGTAATGCGGGTGGTAAGACGACTCCCCATCCCTCCTTCGTGGTGCGGCCCAGCTTTTGTGTTTTTGTTTTAATTTTATTTGCATGGGGAGAGTTTCATGGAACCGTTACTCCCATCGTAGCCTTGAGAAAGAATGGCGGAGTGAAAGAAATACTGTCGGCTTCAAGTGCTGCCGAGGATTTGAACCGTGAATGTTATGATCCGAATGACGCGTTCAGAGAAACAACTTTTGCGAAGCAACCGGTTCTCTGATGGAGCATGATTCAGTATGGTCATGATGTTAATCAACTGGGAGCGTTGATGGCTGATGTGCTGCTTCAAAAGAAATCAAAGATGAAAAAGAGGTTGGATGATGGCGATAATTGAAAGGTTACAGATTTGATTCCTGATAAGAAAACTAAGAACAACTAGTTTAACGATTTAATGACTGCCATTAACAACAAACAGACCAAAGGTAAATATATCAAGATACAGGTACACTTGTCCAGTAGTAATGTGAAACTGAAGTTCTGTGTAACCAGATAACCACCAGGAGAGCCCCCGTGCCTGTCCTTTAAAGGGAATTAATAGTTTGATGGGCACTCCTGGGTACTTTATTAAAAGCAAAGAAAAGAAAAAAATTACTGAGTGGGGATTATGAACGAGAAAATGACCACTGTGGTATTACAGCCCCTTTCGCACAGAAGGGATTGCCCACTGGAACAAGTTTACAATAAAAATAACATGTCCATAAACAAAACAAGTAAAAGAGAAAAATAAAGAGGTTGCAATTAAAGACTAGGCTACTGCTGCCCTTTTGTGTCCATGCTTCAGCAGAAAATATATTAGTCCACAGATTTGCTTCTCTGTGGCCAAAGGCAATTTTTCTCCAAGAACCGTCCGGTCCACTTTCGCGACAAGCGCACATGAAATTGGATCGTGAGGGACATCGAGTAGCATAGTGGAGAGGGGATCCTACCTCACCACAAACCCATAAATTTGTTTCGCTTTGTCTGAAACGGAAAAGGTACTGCTGAAAAGGACCATGGCCAGTAAAAAACATGACAAGCCTCTTGTCTCGAATCGAAGTGTGATAGGATACTACGGGAGGACCTCGAAAAGGGGTCGTCCAGTATCCTCCAGTTCCCATATATTTCACACGTATGCACTCCCTCAAAAATGCTTTAAGGTGGCTGGCCGGTTTTGAGAAGTGGAATGGAATGGGAACACAGGGTCGTTCGCTGCGGCTTTTGCCCAAGGGTCTGCTTCCTCGTTTCCCTCCTGTCCGGTATGGGCTTTAATCCAGAAGATAGAAATGGAAGGTGAGTTTAAGAGGATGTCCTGGATTTCACGGATAATGGCACTTTTGTGGGTCTCATTTTTGGAGGTTTATGGCCTTCTCTTTCAGCGACTTCACATGGGCATTCCAGTTTGATTTCCCGTCAATTGCAACTCCTAGGAGTTTAATAGAGTTGCAATAAAAGATGGGGAAATTTCCTAAAGATATCTCAGGTTTCGATACAAGGCGGGTCTTCACCGGGGTACAGTTGCTTTAGTATATTACTAAAGAGAAGGGCTTTGAAGTTCTGTGTAATCTACAATACATCCAACTTTTTGTCCTCTCTGTTTTGCATGTTCTAAAGCAGTGGTTCTTAACCTTTTTAGTGATCGGCACCCCTCGAATCTAAAAATAAATTCTCGCACCCCCTTGAAAAATGTGTTTATGTTTCTTTATTTAGGAAATTACATCTCAATTGCAAGATAAGTTATTTATTGAAAAATAAACACATACATTTACATATACATACAAACAAGATCTCATTTTTTAATGGCTACGTTGTTGTTTATTCATAATAATACTTTTAAAGCGAGGCTCCTTTTTTAAAAGAGCCACGCGTAAGTCATCGCTTACATTTAAGCGATTTCTGGCTTTTGCTTTTATGTGCTAAGTGATGAAAATACCATTTTACACAGGTAGGTGGTGGAAAATGGTAAAAGTGTCTGCAATGCAATTCCTTTTGTCATCTATTCCAGTGGCTCACAAAATAAAAATTCTTCCAACATTTCTTTTTCCTTAATGTATCATACAAATACCAACAACTGACTGCAATTACCAACATCACTTGACTCGTCCAGTTGAATGCTCACTTATAGAGGACTGGCTTTGATTTCTTCTATTACTTGCAGTAGAATATCAACACATCTTGAATGCGCGATCGAACCACATCGTTCGATAACGGAATCTGCTGAATTTTCCTTTGTGCTTCAGAACGAAATACAATTCTTTCAATTTCAAGTGCACATGGTTTTACCAATTCCTCAGCTATTGTATGACCCTTTTTTTTAGCACAAAGATATGCCATTTAATAAGAAGCTTCTAACAAGGGCTTTTGAACTGCCGCAATGTCAGATTTTGTGATAGTACCGCTGGTATCAAATCGAGCCTTCTTAGACTTCAAGATGTTAAGAGTATGTCCTGCAGATTCACCACCATGCTGATTGTTGAAATGCTCTAACAACTTTGACGGTTTAAGATTGGAGTTTAAAAATATTTTGCAACATAAAATGCATTGTAATCGTTGCATACTACCTTTTTCTGTTGTACAAGTGAATCCATAAGCAACATAATCGTCTTTCGATAGGCGTTTTTTTGACATAACGAGGGGTACTACAATCACTAAAATAATAATTATAATTTTTCAAAATTTGTAGAAAAACTTTATGTAATCAACTGATCGTATCCGGTATGGGTCACTGATTAATGTTAGTAAATTAACGAAAATTAGTATTAGTTTCTGCGTCAAAAACCGTCTCGTTAAAGTTCGTACTCAGAGTATGCGAACACGTGCGCGTATCCAACCTGTTTCTAATTTATTCAAGAGAAGTTTTTATTACTGCAGAGTAAAATATTTCTCAGTAAATAGGTTTTTCTAACTTGGGGCATTTTGGTACCGTCTTCGAAGCAACGTGCTTACTCCAGTTTGTATATCCCAGTGGCTGAGGCAAAGGTAGAGAGGGTAGGAGTGGGGGTCCCAAAAGTGGACATAGAGTTCGCTAGTTTCTCACAGGCGGTAGTTTCCATCGAAATTTAGAAACTTCTCTCGCATCCCTGGAAATGATTTCTCGCACCCCCAGGGGTGCACACACTCCAGGTTAAGAACCACTGTTTTGTACGAACGTTTTTGTCCAGCAAAACGTTGGTGTTATTAATTTTAGTTCTTGGTACATTACTCAAAAGTAATATTTTAATGTGATATATACACGGACTACTACTAATTCTTTGCTTCAATTTCTCAGTTTTTCGCTGAGTCTGACAGCTACACAATATTACTTTTCACTGCCAAGTTGGAACGCAGTCATTCATATACATTTCCGTCGTCTATCTCATTGAAATAATCGACCAATAAATATCACTAATTTATGAAATACTATCAGCAGGGCTCCCACACTTGCACTTTGTGCTTCAGTACCAAGATAGATGACGGTCTCTAGTACCAGTTTGGATCACGGGCCTCTCATAAAAATATGCTTTCCAAATATTCAATGTTTAACTTCACCGATGTGTATTTTTTACCCTTTCAACATATATACAACTTTTTATTAATGAATAGATTTATTCCTTTAGAACAGTGGTTCTTAACCTGGGATGTGTTGGGGGTGCGAGAAAGCATTTCCAGGGATCCAAGAGAAGTTTCGATGGACGACAGCGATTTAATAAAAGACGATCTTATTGAAATATGAGCCAATCACGTATTCAAATGGAATTTGAAAAACTGGACTTTGAGCACTTCTGGTGTACACGTTAGAACCTTATACACAGCTGGTAAAAGCAGCATTGCCAGACACTTTTACCATTTGCCATCACTTACCTGTGTGAAATGGGATTTTCATCACTTTTGCACATAAAAACAAAAGCCAGAAATCGCTTAAATGCAAGTGATGACTTACTCATGGCTCTTTCAAAAAAGGAGCCACGCTTCAAAAGTATTACTATGAATAAACAACAATACAGTCATTAAAAATTGATACATTGTTTTGTATGTACATGTGTATGTATGTGTTTATTTTTCAATATAAATAAATTATCTTGCAATAGAAGTAATTTCCTAAATAAAGAAATAGAAACGCATTTTTCAAGGGGGTGCGAGAACTTATTTTTAGATTCAAGGGGGTGCCGATCATTGAAAAGGTTAAGAACCACTGACTAAAATGAATAGATGAGCATTCGGGAAGATAAGAAGTATTACTCAAACAATTCAATTATTTCATTTTTCTTCCAATGATACTGGACATACATTTCTTCCATGGATACCCAACAACATGCTGGAGTCCTCAAATCGCAATCTGCTTCAAAAGTTAACTACGTACTCATCTTAGCCTGGATGGTGTCAACGTTTTCCACAATAAAATGAAAGATCAAAAGCGAATGCAAAAGCGATTTTATTTCAGGAAAGACGAAGTATTGTTTTGCACTGAAAAGAAGACCACTGCGAAAACCCTTGATTACGAAGCACGACCTTATTTCAAGAATTTCCAATTTATGATTAAAATTCTTGGAACAATTTTGTGTATTAAAATTATGTAACCGATTTAGGCCAATCCAAAATTGAAGAAAACATGCAAAACTTCAAGAAATTTCACCATCATCTATGTTGTTATTAAACATGAAATTATCTTTAAAGGGAATCGACAATGTGTGAAACAATCACTACCCAATCTTAACTCCTTCAAGGTTCTTGTAGAGAAACAATGCCAAGAGAGTAGAAGGAAAAATTTTGAAATTCATTCGCCAAGTAAATTGGAACGACTTACAGTGACAAACTATTTAGCCAAATAAATTTGTTCAAAACCCTCCAAAGGAGACTATGGTAAGTTCTTTTTCAAATACAATGAACAATGAAATTATTAACTTGTCGAATTTTTATAGTGTCAATCGATAACTTATAAAACTTGAGATAAAATAGTTTTCAGTACTTAAAATTTTAGTACATTTTAAAATGCGATTTTTATCAAAGGTAGTCAGCATAGTCAATTTAAAGAGAAACCAAGTAACTAGTCATTGAACGAAATCAAATGCATACGTTGAATACCGAGAGAATCATTAATCAACATTTTAATAAGAATTAATTTTTTTGAAACAAAGTAATTCTCCTGCCGTGTTGGATAGTAAACAAACTGTTGCCGTTTCATATTTTCCTTTTAATTGGAAGTTCTTATTTTTATTGTAATTGTCAAAGTTCAGTCCTCTTCTGTTTCTCGGGAAACTAGTTGGGTAAGATTAATATACCGGCGATCAAAGTTATTTTTCTAATGTGATTTATGTTTTAAACGTGCTTATATCTTTGTATGTGGTGACGAATGTTGAAGCACATACAAACGTAAAATCTCTCCGACACAAAATTCTGTGCTTCCTTATTTCGAATTCTTTGAATCTCCATGAAAGGTTTTGAAATTACCCTTGCTAAATGTGAAATTCGGATATTTCTTCCCGCATGACTCGTAGATGATTGCTCTGAGTGGGAAGGTCGAAGTAGGACCGGCTTGAAAGATCGCGCGGAGAAACTGCTAGGGAAATCAGTGTTGAACTTGTCAAGCTTGTAGCATCGAGTGTTTTCCCTTTCGTGTGTCGTTATGCGATGTTTTAAAAAATGTGTCGTGCGCACCAAAGAAATAGCTCTCCCATCATTTTGCGAAACCCCTAACATTTGCAGTGGCGCAGTCAAGATTTGATAGAAGAGCTATTTCTTTGGTGGTGTACGACACATTTATTAAAGCATCACATAGAGGCATACAAGAAGAATAATGCAATACGACAGGCAAAACACTCGATGCTATATGCTTGTGACAAGTTCAACACTGATTTCCCTAGCAGTCTCTTTGAGCAGTTTTCCAAGCCGGAAGTACCACAGGTACTTATTACTTTCCTATGCAGAGGAATCATCCTATGGGTTATGCGGGGAGGAATATCTGAACTTCACAATATATATACACCTAATTCTGTTTTTACACGAACTTTTTTTACACTAATTTGATTTAACACGAATTCAAAATAAATATTTAATTATCTTTTTACGCGAGTCATTTTGATTTAACACGAGCGGTCCAATCAAATTTCTAACAATTTTTTTTTTGCCTAAATTCTAAGAAAACAAAATTTTATTTGTGGCGTAGTAGATCATTTCTATTTTCTATATGTATAACAGCTAGTGTGTGTGTTTTGAAACGCGTGCTTTCCTCTATATACATTACATAACGTTTTTATTATTGAATTTGGTGCACGTCTACCGTATTCGTGGATTGTATTTTCGGAAGACATTTAGTATGTAGCTCTATTTTAAAGTGAAATAATCTATTGTGAAATTTGTGCACATATAAATTTATAAATTTTGCCGAAAGTCAATAAATTGTAAGTTTACAAATTTTGCATACCTTTATTTATTAATTGTAATTTGAGATATTTTTCGGTAGCCCTTATAAAATGTTACATAATTCACCCATTACCAAAACGAAAAGGAAAGTGATTTCTTTGGAACTTAAAATTCAAATTTTAGATCGTCTTACAACTGGACAAGGTGCTATGTCTGTAGGAAAGCATTTTGGTGTACATGAAGCTACCATAAGAACAATTAAGAAAAATGAAGCTGCAATTAGGAAGTCGGTATGTTCTGGAACAAAAGTAAGTGTTAATTAATCATCATATACAAGAGATATTGTCAAGGAAAAGATGGAAAAGGCTCTGGTAATATGGATAGAAGATAAGTCACAAAAAAGAGTACTAGTAGATGGAAATGCCATCAAGCAAACAGCACTAAGAATTTATAGAAAGATTAAAAAGGAGCCAAGCACTTCATCTCAGTTAAACAGAAAGTATGCATTTTCTGCAAGTACAGGTTGGATGACAGGGGAGTAAAACATATTTTCTTTTGTTCATGAAGAATTTTTTTCATTTTCATTACATATTATTACATGTGTATTTTGTTGAAATAAAATAATAAGCTTAAAACGAATATTTTCATATGGTTTTAAAAATTATTTTTACTGATTTTTTTAGATCAGGAACCAATCTTCTTTTCCTCCATGTCTTTTTTTACACGTATTCTTCAGGAACGTATCTATCGTGTAAAAACAGAAGTAGGTGTATATATTTATACATATAAAGCAGAATTGGCAGCTGTCTGTCTGTTCTCTATACAAATCTATACCGTTTCATCAATCCACACCAAATTTGGTACACTTATTCTTTGGAACCCTGCGGGTAACGTAGGCTACATATTAACCCCCGTTCTATTTGTCTTGGGTGGGCAGAGGGGTGTAACGTCCCGTCATCCTGGACAGAGCACATGCTAGGGGGCGCTCTCTCTCGGTCTGACTGTGCAGATGACGTCAGAGTTAACATCTACAAGAGTCGCCTCTCAAGATGGCCTTGGAGGTTTTTAGAATCTTAGGGTGTAATGCAATCGCAGATAGTTGCGGTTGCGCTGAAAATCGCTCAGTATCGTTATGTATCCCGTCTGTAAAATGCGGGGTGGAATTTTCAAGCATAAAGTGTAATTGTTTGAAACGTTGATCATGATATGATATCAATATGATTTGTCAGCCTTTCATAATGATGGTGGAATTCCGAAATTCGCATACCTGGTGCCAGGTACTACTAATCAAAGATATTGATAAGAAAAAAACTGACTGCAATAATACGATGTATGTCATTTTATTTTACAAAATGAACTTAAATGGCATTCACAATCACTCCAAAACCCAAAATCGACTTTTGTATATAGTCATCTCAGTATCAGTTTTGGTAGGTTTGTCTTACCTATAGATGGGAAATGGATCTAAAGTAAATGTGAATGCTATAAAAATCTCAGTTTTAAAAATTATTTTGCGCTAGCTTATTTTTTCTCTGTATTTGCATTTTCTATGATAAAAAAGTAATTTTTTGAATAACTTTCAATCGAAGTTTAACTAATTAAACCCGTGCAACTCCTGGTAAATTCAGCTAGTATATAGTAGTAACTGCATATAAGTGTTAGCTAATTTTCATCTTGCAACAAAATATTCTCGTAGAGCGGCAAATCAACTATTGGTAACGATTTCAATTAAGTTAATTCGTATATTCTTCGGTGATCCCGTCATCCTTTTCAGAAGGCTTAAGTGATTGTTACATAATGCGTCAATGTTAGTAAAAGAATGATGGTTAGTTGACATCATTGCAATATTAACTACACTGGTGTCAAAATTAAGAGAATTTTCACTTTTGGGTGATTATCTCCAGAATTACTGGACATATTTTAATGAAATTAGTTAGGTACATAGGTTAAAAAAATAACCATACAACAGTTATGGTACACACGCATGATCGTGCGTAAAACTCATCAGCGAAACAGAAGTTACAATATAGACACAAAAAATGGGTTAATAGGTGGTATGGTCCCCTCTTACAGTTATACAATTCACACAACGTGAATTCATACTGGAAATAAGGCAGTTGAGGAGTCCCTGTTTTAGGTCTGGAGGGTTTAGATCTGAAGATCTGGCTGATCAATCCATCCGGCGAATATCCTCACTTTCCAGATTTCGTCGACCAGATGATCCCTATGTGGGCGAGCGTTGTCGTCCATAAAAATGAAATGAGGGCCAACTGCACCCCTGAAAAGGCGAACCTAGTACTCCAAGATCTCATCCCTATACCTCACAGAGTCACGTGTCTGTGCTCTTGTGAGGTATAGATGTAAGAGTATGAGGTATAGAGATAGAGTATGAGGTAAGGCATAGAGGTCTGTGCGCCCATCCAACATGAGGATGCCTGCCCAGACCATCAAACCTCCTCTGCCATAGTGATCTCTTTCTCGGATGTTGGAGGACAGGTAGCGGGTTCCTGGTTCTCTCCAGTTGAAGTACGTCGAGAATAAGTGGTTAGTCTGAACCGGGACTTATCAGTGAATCGAACGGTCCCCCACTGACCCCTGGTCCAAAGTCGATGTTCTCTGCACCGTTCTAAATGGGCTCTCCTGTGCGGAGAAGTGAACGGGACGCAAGCAGCAGGTCTTCTTGCAAACAGACCTCTCTCGTGTGTTGTCGCTTATTTCCAACCGACGAACTTCTATGTAGGCGTCTCGATGGATGGCAACACGAAAATTCAATCTAATAATCTTTATATACAACTTTATGTACAATTAATATATATACATGGCACCCTGTGCCTCTTTCACATATGAATCGACCCACTGGTCCTCCGTAAAATAACATTTGCAACGGACGGTCCCAGACCGTCTCTCACATCACTTACTCAAACCGTCTCTCTCCCTTACACTACAACAAAACGTCTATACATACCATACTCACAGTGGCGCCCTCTCGCGACAATCAAATTATAATTCAACAAGCTCACATTCGGCCTTTCCTGACAACCATTCGCCCTCGAATGTGCTACTAATGTTATAAAATAATATAAGTATATTAATAAACATGATTGAAAATTATAGAAATCATGCACATGATTATCAAACTACATAAATCAATTAATTGAATATAAAAATATCAACAAATAACAAATAAATCAGTTAAATTCAATATAAACAAATTGAAGTTAAGGTTGAATCAGTTATAATCAACCAGTTAGTTGTTTTTTTTTAATTATTATTTTCCGTAGAAAATTGCCTTAGTACAGGCACGCTTTGGATTATGTCTCAGTTCAGAGTCACTAAGTTTGTTGTCTGAAAAATCACTGAGTTCATCTGATGAGTCCTCTGTATCAGAATCAGTTTGGTTCGGCCATGCCTTTAACTGGCTTACGTGTGCAGTAGTGGTGTAAGAATGTCCCTTGCTCTTCTCCCCAAGTTGAGTGATTCTGTAGGTGTCGCTTGGTAGCACATCAGTTATAATTAAAGGACCTCGATATTTTGGTTGGGTTTTTGTTGGTTCTCCTGTCGGTATTGGAGCTTTTTTCATAACAACAACTTGTCCTGACCTATAAGTAGTTGTTCCGCATTTCTTCTTGTCATGAGCATCCTTCATCTTTTTCTGCATATCTTCTATTCGCTCTCGAGTCGAGATTTGAATCTCCGCAGGATCAGTCCATCCTTCTGCACTCTCATCAGCTTGTTTTCGTAAAATTCCATCATTAAATCTTGGTGAGTAGCCGTGTAACATTTGGAAAGGGGTCTTGTTAGTTGTTTTGTTTAAGGCATTGTTTAGATTTCTTTCCACTTCTTTCATTCTCAAGTCCCAGTCTTTGTGTCTATGGTCTTCCATGGACGTTGCTATGGTTGGGATAATGGTGCGATTAGCTCTCTCAACCATCCCATTACCTTGTGGGTGCTTTGTGGAGTTTAGAGTATGAGCTATGCCATTTTCTCGACAAAACTTCTCTAAACCTTGTGAGGTGTAACTGGAACCCCGATCACTAATGATTCGATCTGGTAAACCAAAGTCGTTGATGAAGTTTTTCAATGCCTTCTGAATGTAGCTGTATTTCGTACTTTTCACAGGTATCAATCGTAAGAACCTCGTGAAATTATCGATGATGACCAGTAAGTGTTGGTTACCTCTGGAACTTCTTACAAATGGACCCAAGTGATCGACGTGAGTTATGGAAAATGGTCTCTTTCCAGGCTTAATAGGATGTAACAGTCCTTGTTGTTTACCTCCGGGAACCTTGTTCACTAAACATTCTAAGCACATCGATATGTGTTTCTTCACGTAGCGCTTCATTCTTGGGAACCAATACAATTCCTTAATTTTATTCACAGTTCTGTCAACTGAAAAATGTCCGATTAGATCGTGAAACTTGACTACAGTACTTTTGCGCATGGATCTAGGTATAACGTAAAGCAGTCTTTCTTTTCCATTGTCTTTTATGGTTCGATACAGTCTTTCTCTCTTGAAAACGTAATTTGCAATAATTTGGTTGTCGGCTTTTGTTCTTTCAAATTTTTCTTTCTTGAAAATGGAAATGATCTTATCTAATTCGGGATCTCCTCGTTGAATCATAAGGATTTGTTCGTCAACGGACATCGTTAGATAAACTTCTAGATTCCTTTCGATCAATTCAGTCATCGTGTCATCAGCTTCTAAGGTAGGAGCTCTACTCATTGCATCTACATGAGACATCTTCATACCTGGTCTATGTTTTACTTCAAAATCGTATTCTTGAATAAGATTGCTCCACCTGGCAATTTGAGGATTTGTCGACTTCTTTGCGTTCATATAGACTAAGGCTTGACAATCGGTGACGATAGTAAATTTTATTCCGAGCAGAAATTGTCGAAGTCTGTCCAAAGTCCACACTATCGCCATCAATTCTAGTTTGCTAGAATGATAGTTCTTTTCAGCCGGTGTTGTCTTTTTGCTGACAGCGTACACTAGATTCCAGCGACCATCTGTTCCTCTTTGTAGGAGTATACCTGAGAGTCCATCAGATGAAGCATCGGTGTGTACCTCAGTCAATGCTTCGGGCTGGTAATGAGCAACTATCGGTTTGTTGGTCAGATTACCCTTGAGTTCTCGAAAAGCATTTTCCTGTTTTTCCGTCCATTCAAAGTCCTTGTCCTTTTGAATTAAACAAGTTAGATGTACTGCCTTCTCAGCATACTTCGGAACAAATCTTCTGAAGAAACCAGTCAAACCCAAGAAACGGCGAACTTCATGAACATTCTTAGGTTGTGGGAACTTCGCTATTGCTTCCACTTTCCTTACTCCTGGCTTTATTCCTTCTTCATTGATCACAAAACCCAAAAAGTCAACTTCCTTCTTCCCAAATTCGCATTTAGGTAATTTGAGTGTTAAGTTAGCCTTCCTTAGACATTCAAGTACTTCTCTCAGTCTTTCCATCATCTCGTACCAATTTTTGGCTGGTATCAATATATCGTCCAAATAACACAAAGCTTTTGTGTTCAGTAGTGGCCCTAAGACATGGTGCATTAACCTCTGAAACTCCGCCGGTGCATTAGCTAATCCAAAAATCATTCTTTCAAATTGACCCGTTTCATCCGGTGTTATAAACGCGGTTTTTAATTTTGATTCCTCACTCAATGGTATTTGTAAATATCCGTGAGCGCAATCTAGCGTTGTGAACATTGTGGAAGTTGCTAAACATTCAAGTAAGTCATCTATTCTAGGTAACGGGAATTTATCTTTAACTGTTTGATTATTTAATTTCCTGTAATCAACAACTAACCTGTGCTCCCCTGTTTTCTTTTTGACTAATAGTACCGGACTAGCATACGGCGAACGTGTTTCAGAAACAATACCGTTTTCCTTCCATTCCCTCACTACATCCTTGATAATCCCTCTCTCAGTTGCATTCGTTTTATAAGGTCGTACACTAATGGGTTTACTCCCCTCTACTTCCTTAATACTCATTTTAGTTAGCGTTGTACACCCTAATTCACCCAATTCCAGTGCAAAACAGTCCCTAAACTCATTGACTAACTTCAAAATTTCACTTCTATTCTCAATTGATGTTCCTTCGTCAAATTTAATTTCACTCATTTCGATTAAACGCTTATTTTCTTTTATCACGTTTACGTAACAACTCTCCTCATTAACCAAACAAATGGGGTCTAATTCAATAACTCTTCCTACACATTGATTTTTCCTCAATAAAACATTCTCATTTCCCACATTAATCATTGGAACTACGGTTTCACCATCTTTTATTTCTAACAAAGAATCGTAACACCCTTCTTCTCCCTCTATAATTACCAAGCCTTCATTTACCAAGGTGGTCTGAGCCCTTACAAAATTCACCGAATTTCTTTCAAGTAACACTTTACTAGACGTTTTCAATTCTCTTACGTCCGAATTCTTTTCACATTCCATGTTAGCAAACGGGTTATCCTCTGCATAATAAACATGAAATTTATTCCCAATGCGAGCAAACGATATGTTCTCCCGATCCAAAAATGATCTCCCAATTAACAAGTCGTGCGGTAAAGCGTCGTCTCTAACAATAAGCATTTCAACCCTTTTTACTTCAACGCCATCCAAGGAAATATCTACTGTTGACTTTCCTAGCGCGCGCGCGGCACACAATTTGACATTCCCAAATCCGTACATTATGTTCGAAGCTGGTTCTATTTTTAGATCTAACTTTTTCGCTACAGAATTCCTACAAATAACGGAATCGCTCCCAGTATCAATCAGAGCTGCAAACTCCAACGACCCCTTGTTTATCCGTGCAATTTTAACATAAGATGATGTCTCACTGTCTATTCCGCCCTCACTAGTCGTCACTAAACTGTGATCTCTTTTCGACACGTGGCTTCCCTCATTCCGTTCAATTCTTTCTCCTTGTCTGTTAACACCCTGCCCTCTAATTTGATCGAATTTATTTTTTTGTTTAGGACATGCTCTAGCGAAATGCGTATTTTCATTACAAATGAAGCATCTACTATCTTTCTGCATTGGACGCCGCCATTCTGTCTGACTATTGTATTTATTAATATTCCTGGTCGTAAATCGTCCGTTACTGAAATTAGGATTTGTTTTTCTTTCATATCGAGCTGACTCATTCAACGGTGATCTCGGTCTAGACGTAAATTCGTATTTTTTTTCATACATATTTTGATTTCCGTTTTTGAATTTGGACAAGTTACTTTCGTTTCGTACATTTTCATATTGATCTAGTTTATCCGCTAATTCTGACGATTTAACTATTTTTACCCATTCGTCCACGAAATGTTCTTTCATTACAACGGGAACTTTTCTTTTTAATTGATCTGTTATGATTAACTCTCTGAGACCATCAAAATCACTTACATTAGTTCCGCGTAACCATTCGTCAAAGTAGTTTTGTAATTCATACGTGAAATCTCTCCATGTATTTTTGGGTAGTTTGGCATGGTCAAAGAACTTCTGTCGGAATTTATCCGGACTTAATTTAAACTTTTTTAATAGTAAATCTTTAATGTGTCCATAGTCATTTGAAAGTTCTTCCGGAACTCTCGCGATAATTTGGTTAATTTCATACGGTAATAAATTAACTAAATGACTAACCCAATTCTCAGGACTTAGATTTAAACGTTTCGCTTGTCGTTCAAACAATATGAGGTAAAAACTGATGTCTCCATCTCTCATTTCATATCGTTGCATTATTTTAGTAATCATGCAATTACTAGAAATTTCATTTTGGTTTCCATTTTCGCTTTCGTTAGATACGTTACCTTGTTCTATTCTTAATTTTTCTAGTTCGAACTGTCTTTCTAATTCACGTTCGTTTAGCTGTCTTTCTAATTCACGTTCGTTTTTCTGTCTTTCTAATTCACGTTCGTTTAGCTTTTGATTTTCTTCTCTGGTACTTACTATCGTTTTTAACAAATCACGCGTGAATTCCTCATCATAATCCTTACTTTTCGTAATTAACTCTCTAATTTCAATAACGACTGCGTGATCAGGTAATTTTATATTTAATTCTTCCGCTAAAGAAATTAGATCTACCTTTTTCGATTTTGCAAGAAATGCCATTTTTACACACTATTTCAAAGTTCCTTAACCAATTTAACACATAAAATAAAATAAAATAAACTCCTCAACACAATTTCACACAGAGATTAAAAAATAAATTGCACCAAGACGGAGTTTCTAGACGGAGTTTCAGAAATTTCATGCCACATACCTTCTTAAATTGTTAGGAGTTAGTCCTGAGTTCCGTTTGTACATACAGCGATGTTCGGCTTCCAGATGATTCGTTTAGATTTCACACTGATTAAGTCTTTGTTGTATACATGTAATTGTTCCATCCACGGTCAAATATCCACGGTCAAATATCCACGGTCAAATATCCACGGTCAAATATCCACGGTCAAATATCCACGGTCAAATATCCCACTTCTGATTCTTGTTGTCGCTTATTTCCAACCGACGAACTTCTATGTAGGCGTCTCGATGGATGGCAACACGAAAATTCAATCTAATAATCTTTATATACAACTTTATGTACAATTAATATATATACATGGCACCCTGTGCCTCTTTCACATATGAATCGACCCACTGGTCCTCCGTAAAATAACATTTGCAACGGACGGTCCCAGACCGTCTCTCACATCACTTACTCAAACCGTCTCTCTCCCTTACACTACAACAAAACGTCTATACATACCATACTCACAGTGGCGCCCTCTCGCGACAATCAAATTATAATTCAACAAGCTCACATTCGGCCTTTCCTGACAACCATTCGCCCTCGAATGTGCTACTAATGTTATAAAATAATATAAGTATATTAATAAACATGATTGAAAATTATAGAAATCATGCACATGATTATCAAACTACATAAATCAATTAATTGAATATAAAAATATCAACAAATAACAAATAAATCAGTTAAATTCAATATAAACAAATTGAAGTTAAGGTTGAATCAGTTATAATCAACCAGTTAGTTGTTTTTTTTTAATTATTATTTTCCGTAGAAAATTGCCTTAGTACAGGCACGCTTTGGATTATGTCTCAGTTCAGAGTCACTAAGTTTGTTGTCTGAAAAATCACTGAGTTCATCTGATGAGTCCTCTGTATCAGAATCAGTTTGGTTCGGCCATGCCTTTAACTGGCTTACGTGTGCAGTAGTGGTGTAAGAATGTCCCTTGCTCTTCTCCCCAAGTTGAGTGATTCTGTAGGTGTCGCTTGGTAGCACATCAGTTATAATTAAAGGACCTCGATATTTTGGTTGGGTTTTTGTTGGTTCTCCTGTCGGTATTGGAGCTTTTTTCATAACAACAACTTGTCCTGACCTATAAGTAGTTGTTCCGCATTTCTTCTTGTCATGAGCATCCTTCATCTTTTTCTGCATATCTTCTATTCGCTCTCGAGTCGAGATTTGAATCTCCGCAGGATCAGTCCATCCTTCTGCACTCTCATCAGCTTGTTTTCGTAAAATTCCATCATTAAATCTTGGTGAGTAGCCGTGTAACATTTGGAAAGGGGTCTTGTTAGTTGTTTTGTTTAAGGCATTGTTTAGATTTCTTTCCACTTCTTTCATTCTCAAGTCCCAGTCTTTGTGTCTATGGTCTTCCATGGACGTTGCTATGGTTGGGATAATGGTGCGATTAGCTCTCTCAACCATCCCATTACCTTGTGGGTGCTTTGTGGAGTTTAGAGTATGAGCTATGCCATTTTCTCGACAAAACTTCTCTAAACCTTGTGAGGTGTAACTGGAACCCCGATCACTAATGATTCGATCTGGTAAACCAAAGTCGTTGATGAAGTTTTTCAATGCCTTCTGAATGTAGCTGTATTTCGTACTTTTCACAGGTATCAATCGTAAGAACCTCGTGAAATTATCGATGATGACCAGTAAGTGTTGGTTACCTCTGGAACTTCTTACAAATGGACCCAAGTGATCGACGTGAGTTATGGAAAATGGTCTCTTTCCAGGCTTAATAGGATGTAACAGTCCTTGTTGTTTACCTCCGGGAACCTTGTTCACTAAACATTCTAAGCACATCGATATGTGTTTCTTCACGTAGCGCTTCATTCTTGGGAACCAATACAATTCCTTAATTTTATTCACAGTTCTGTCAACTGAAAAATGTCCGATTAGATCGTGAAACTTGACTACAGTACTTTTGCGCATGGATCTAGGTATAACGTAAAGCAGTCTTTCTTTTCCATTGTCTTTTATGGTTCGATACAGTCTTTCTCTCTTGAAAACGTAATTTGCAATAATTTGGTTGTCGGCTTTTGTTCTTTCAAATTTTTCTTTCTTGAAAATGGAAATGATCTTATCTAATTCGGGATCTCCTCGTTGAATCATAAGGATTTGTTCGTCAACGGACATCGTTAGATAAACTTCTAGATTCCTTTCGATCAATTCAGTCATCGTGTCATCAGCTTCTAAGGTAGGAGCTCTACTCATTGCATCTACATGAGACATCTTCATACCTGGTCTATGTTTTACTTCAAAATCGTATTCTTGAATAAGATTGCTCCACCTGGCAATTTGAGGATTTGTCGACTTCTTTGCGTTCATATAGACTAAGGCTTGACAATCGGTGACGATAGTAAATTTTATTCCGAGCAGAAATTGTCGAAGTCTGTCCAAAGTCCACACTATCGCCATCAATTCTAGTTTGCTAGAATGATAGTTCTTTTCAGCCGGTGTTGTCTTTTTGCTGACAGCGTACACTAGATTCCAGCGACCATCTGTTCCTCTTTGTAGGAGTATACCTGAGAGTCCATCAGATGAAGCATCGGTGTGTACCTCAGTCAATGCTTCGGGCTGGTAATGAGCAACTATCGGTTTGTTGGTCAGATTACCCTTGAGTTCTCGAAAAGCATTTTCCTGTTTTTCCGTCCATTCAAAGTCCTTGTCCTTTTGAATTAAACAAGTTAGATGTACTGCCTTCTCAGCATACTTCGGAACAAATCTTCTGAAGAAACCAGTCAAACCCAAGAAACGGCGAACTTCATGAACATTCTTAGGTTGTGGGAACTTCGCTATTGCTTCCACTTTCCTTACTCCTGGCTTTATTCCTTCTTCATTGATCACAAAACCCAAAAAGTCAACTTCCTTCTTCCCAAATTCGCATTTAGGTAATTTGAGTGTTAAGTTAGCCTTCCTTAGACATTCAAGTACTTCTCTCAGTCTTTCCATCATCTCGTACCAATTTTTGGCTGGTATCAATATATCGTCCAAATAACACAAAGCTTTTGTGTTCAGTAGTGGCCCTAAGACATGGTGCATTAACCTCTGAAACTCCGCCGGTGCATTAGCTAATCCAAAAATCATTCTTTCAAATTGACCCGTTTCATCCGGTGTTATAAACGCGGTTTTTAATTTTGATTCCTCACTCAATGGTATTTGTAAATATCCGTGAGCGCAATCTAGCGTTGTGAACATTGTGGAAGTTGCTAAACATTCAAGTAAGTCATCTATTCTAGGTAACGGGAATTTATCTTTAACTGTTTGATTATTTAATTTCCTGTAATCAACAACTAACCTGTGCTCCCCTGTTTTCTTTTTGACTAATAGTACCGGACTAGCATACGGCGAACGTGTTTCAGAAACAATACCGTTTTCCTTCCATTCCCTCACTACATCCTTGATAATCCCTCTCTCAGTTGCATTCGTTTTATAAGGTCGTACACTAATGGGTTTACTCCCCTCTACTTCCTTAATACTCATTTTAGTTAGCGTTGTACACCCTAATTCACCCAATTCCAGTGCAAAACAGTCCCTAAACTCATTGACTAACTTCAAAATTTCACTTCTATTCTCAATTGATGTTCCTTCGTCAAATTTAATTTCACTCATTTCGATTAAACGCTTATTTTCTTTTATCACGTTTACGTAACAACTCTCCTCATTAACCAAACAAATGGGGTCTAATTCAATAACTCTTCCTACACATTGATTTTTCCTCAATAAAACATTCTCATTTCCCACATTAATCATTGGAACTACGGTTTCACCATCTTTTATTTCTAACAAAGAATCGTAACACCCTTCTTCTCCCTCTATAATTACCAAGCCTTCATTTACCAAGGTGGTCTGAGCCCTTACAAAATTCACCGAATTTCTTTCAAGTAACACTTTACTAGACGTTTTCAATTCTCTTACGTCCGAATTCTTTTCACATTCCATGTTAGCAAACGGGTTATCCTCTGCATAATAAACATGAAATTTATTCCCAATGCGAGCAAACGATATGTTCTCCCGATCCAAAAATGATCTCCCAATTAACAAGTCGTGCGGTAAAGCGTCGTCTCTAACAATAAGCATTTCAACCCTTTTTACTTCAACGCCATCCAAGGAAATATCTACTGTTGACTTTCCTAGCGCGCGCGCGGCACACAATTTGACATTCCCAAATCCGTACATTATGTTCGAAGCTGGTTCTATTTTTAGATCTAACTTTTTCGCTACAGAATTCCTACAAATAACGGAATCGCTCCCAGTATCAATCAGAGCTGCAAACTCCAACGACCCCTTGTTTATCCGTGCAATTTTAACATAAGATGATGTCTCACTGTCTATTCCGCCCTCACTAGTCGTCACTAAACTGTGATCTCTTTTCGACACGTGGCTTCCCTCATTCCGTTCAATTCTTTCTCCTTGTCTGTTAACACCCTGCCCTCTAATTTGATCGAATTTATTTTTTTGTTTAGGACATGCTCTAGCGAAATGCGTATTTTCATTACAAATGAAGCATCTACTATCTTTCTGCATTGGACGCCGCCATTCTGTCTGACTATTGTATTTATTAATATTCCTGGTCGTAAATCGTCCGTTACTGAAATTAGGATTTGTTTTTCTTTCATATCGAGCTGACTCATTCAACGGTGATCTCGGTCTAGACGTAAATTCGTATTTTTTTTCATACATATTTTGATTTCCGTTTTTGAATTTGGACAAGTTACTTTCGTTTCGTACATTTTCATATTGATCTAGTTTATCCGCTAATTCTGACGATTTAACTATTTTTACCCATTCGTCCACGAAATGTTCTTTCATTACAACGGGAACTTTTCTTTTTAATTGATCTGTTATGATTAACTCTCTGAGACCATCAAAATCACTTACATTAGTTCCGCGTAACCATTCGTCAAAGTAGTTTTGTAATTCATACGTGAAATCTCTCCATGTATTTTTGGGTAGTTTGGCATGGTCAAAGAACTTCTGTCGGAATTTATCCGGACTTAATTTAAACTTTTTTAATAGTAAATCTTTAATGTGTCCATAGTCATTTGAAAGTTCTTCCGGAACTCTCGCGATAATTTGGTTAATTTCATACGGTAATAAATTAACTAAATGACTAACCCAATTCTCAGGACTTAGATTTAAACGTTTCGCTTGTCGTTCAAACAATATGAGGTAAAAACTGATGTCTCCATCTCTCATTTCATATCGTTGCATTATTTTAGTAATCATGCAATTACTAGAAATTTCATTTTGGTTTCCATTTTCGCTTTCGTTAGATACGTTACCTTGTTCTATTCTTAATTTTTCTAGTTCGAACTGTCTTTCTAATTCACGTTCGTTTAGCTGTCTTTCTAATTCACGTTCGTTTTTCTGTCTTTCTAATTCACGTTCGTTTAGCTTTTGATTTTCTTCTCTGGTACTTACTATCGTTTTTAACAAATCACGCGTGAATTCCTCATCATAATCCTTACTTTTCGTAATTAACTCTCTAATTTCAATAACGACTGCGTGATCAGGTAATTTTATATTTAATTCTTCCGCTAAAGAAATTAGATCTACCTTTTTCGATTTTGCAAGAAATGCCATTTTTACACACTATTTCAAAGTTCCTTAACCAATTTAACACATAAAATAAAATAAAATAAACTCCTCAACACAATTTCACACAGAGATTAAAAAATAAATTGCACCAAGACGGAGTTTCTAGACGGAGTTTCAGAAATTTCATGCCACATACCTTCTTAAATTGTTAGGAGTTAGTCCTGAGTTCCGTTTGTACATACAGCGATGTTCGGCTTCCAGATGATTCGTTTAGATTTCACACTGATTAAGTCTTTGTTGTATACATGTAATTGTTCCATCCACGGTCAAATATCCACGGTCAAATATCCACGGTCAAATATCCACGGTCAAATATCCACGGTCAAATATCCACGGTCAAATATCCCACTTCTGATTCTTGTTGTCGCTTATTTCCAACCGACGAACTTCTATGTAGGCGTCTCGATGGATGGCAACACGAAAATTCAATCTAATAATCTTTATATACAACTTTATGTACAATTAATATATATACATGGCACCCTGTGCCTCTTTCACATATGAATCGACCCACTGGTCCTCCGTAAAATAACATTTGCAACGGACGGTCCCAGACCGTCTCTCACATCACTTACTCAAACCGTCTCTCTCCCTTACACTGCAACAAAACGTCTATACATACCATACTCACAGTGGCGCCCTCTCGCGACAATCAAATTATAATTCAACAAGCTCACACGTGTAACCTTCTGGAAACAGTAACCCTTGAAGCTCGAGAGCTGAGAAGCTGTTGCACTCTTGTTACGCCTCGCAGTAATGGACAAATATCGATCTTCATTGGCCGTCGTGGCTCTTGGACGACCTTGCCAAGGTTTTCTCTCTACGGATCCGGTATCCTTATACTGTTTCCATAAGTTGGACAGGACGCTGGATGCTTCATTCAAGTCTCTAGCAATCTGCACTTGAGACTGCCTTGCTTCCAGTCTCCCGACGATACGCCACCTCATTCCATCATACAAACATTAATGGTTACTCATTTTAACTGTTTGCTATACTTCTCTATGCTATTGAATTTCACCGAATGTTGAAAAAAACACCACGAAATTCGACGGGGTGTGCGAGCCAACGAAGCGCGGATATTATCATGTGCGCTTAGAAAGCCTGTTCCTATAAATGCACCGCACACACACACGTGTAAGGCTACGTATTCGACACTAAAAATTTGCATCTTTGTTTGGAAGCATTAGTTTTACCTTTCGTTCAGTACTTTTCGAGAAATTCGACAAAATATGCAAATTGTTTTAATTTTGAACACCAGTGTAATATGACTCAGGAATTTCACATTTGTATGGTTGTGTTCTCATACGTATAACATACTCAAATACTATACCAGAATTGAGAAAGTGCAATTGCCATTTCATGTGTAAGTTTGATCAACTCTGAAAATAATAGTGGATTCCAATAGTTTCTGACAATATTGATACAGATGATTTAGTTCAAATTGGAGGATAAAAATAGATAACCTAACATTAATCCTGCTTGATTTTAACGCAAAGCGATGTCGTCGCATTTCTATTAGTTTTACCTGTTCATTGGCGATTACGATTCGATACCGTTTACACCTACGAAATCATTCGATTCTATTTTGAAAAGTCAGTTTCTCTGAAATTAGTGTCATAAAATACAAAGTATGACATTTTTTCATTAAGAACGATGACGGGTGTGAGCATTCATGAGCAGAGATTCATTCAAAAACAAGAAAGTTGAAAGGGCAAAAGCTTTTACACCTACAGAGAGAAATGCATTCACAATCAATGGGAAACCATAACATGAAGCCCATATTTCTTCTCACTCAAGACCTCTGACAAACAAGTGTCCACCGAGACCACTATGAATCGAGCGAATAGAACACTCAAAATGTATTACACAATAATATAAATAATATAACACAATAAAATTTTATTGACAGGTTTTAAATAGTTAGGCCTCTATAACGGAAAGGAGATTGAACCATTAATAGAAAAACTTGCTAGATGTTTCAATTCGAAAGATTTATTATGAGTGTCATTTTATATTGCTTTTGTTTCAAAAAAGGTAAGAGAATTCGCTCAAAAAATTCGATATATTTTTGTAAGTTTGTATTTCAGTGGGGCTCGAAACAGAACAAGTCATTGGTTTTGTTTCATGTGTTCTGTTTTCGATCGCCGCCCAAGAAGGGTAGGCCTACAACTCCCCCAGTAGTCATGCAACATTGCAATGCAACGAGCTGTTCCTTGCAAACACTTCGACCTGACCATAGAGGTATGTGCCTCCAAGGAACCAGAGCGTTTGGTGTGATAAATTCTTCAGTTTCATCTGTTGATATAAAATTTATGATCAGGAATCTGGATAAGGCCTGGAAACTCACGTGAACTTTCCACGAGTTTTCTCCATCTGCAATCTCCCTGCGAAGGGCTTCTTCAATTACACACGAGATTCACATCCCACGAGAATTGGTTCCGACACCAAGTGATCGCTTTAGAAACAAGACTCGTTGATTTTGAGTAGGGGTGACTCACGGTTGATGACTTAATTTTATTTCGTTTTTAGCGAATGTTGGAGGCCTTAAGAGGTAGTTAACTAATATAAATCTTCTCTTTAACAAATACAAATCTTAACGATTTTATTTCCAATTTTGTCATCAAATGATGCGTCAATGTGACGTACTTGAATACAATTTTTCAAGCATCCCTTATGGAAAATTGGATAGTCCGTTTCAACGGCAACAGACAGAGGCAGGCTTTGTTTCTGGAGTAGTTCTCGTGGTACATGCCCCAGTGATCTGTCTTTCCTTCCATTTTACCCTCGCTTACCCTTTTACCTGTGCTTTTTTTTCTTCCTTCATTGCGGTTAGCTTTTCGGAAGTGAGGTCTCCCCTTGAGAAGCTTATCCTCGGCTCCCTTGTTTCAACTCATTTTTCACCCATGTGTTTGCCGGTCGTGGATCCATGTTCCTGGAACAGGGAATCCTGTTAGTTGAGGAGCAAAGTACTGATTCGACCCTTGGTGAGAAAATACCCCAAGAAAATACAATTCATGTGCTTTCAGGGCTGCCACGGCCAAAGCACTTGTGAAATAGTAGCATCAATTCTTAAAAAAGAGTAGAAAAACCTCTCATTTCAATTTCTTTTGCCTAGATACAAAACGAGAGAATTGGCTAAAACACAAAACGTGCTAACAAAGTATGCAACAGGAAGGGTTTGAAGATTTCGCCAAAAAATATACTTTACATTTTCTTAATAAGATTTTCATGACAATCTCGGAACCAAATTCCGATGTTTTTCGTTTCATGGTTGCCTCTATTTTGCTCCAAAACTTCGAAATTGTCATCCCTTGGAAAACCATTTCTATCTTCTCCCCTATCCTGCCGAATTCAAGCCAATCTGATGTGTCCTGCTTGGTTTTAGAATTTTAATGGCCAGCAATGTTTTTCTTGTAAAATCATGCTAAAAATGAAGAAATATTAAAAATTTTCGAAACGCAACATAATTTCCCAAATATGAACAATTTTTAAATTTAATTGTTCATATTTTTTAATTTAATTGTTCATATTTTTAAATTTAGTTGTTCATTGTTATACTCAGCTCATTAGGACTGAAAATTTCATAAATTTTTCATTTTATTACGAAAAGCCAAAACTATCCCATTAAATTCTAAACCGAATTAAAGGTAAAATTTATCGGCGTTTGCTTGCTTTGAGTGACTAATTATCCGTCATCGTTACACAACGTCAGTTTCGAGCAATTTTTTTTAACATTTTCGTATGCTTCCCTCGCTGATCTGGTCCAGACACACCAATATATAATAAAGCCCATTGAATTCAGAGAAATGAAATATGAACCATCCTTCAATTCCTTTGCTTCTGGAAACAGGCCGTTAAGTAATCATCGTGACCACATATCTACCGTTTCCTTCTACAAATCAAACCAAACCATGATAAATGTTTTGAATGTTATTTCATGGTAAAAAACAACTTTACTTTTGTAATCCTCAAAAATGTTTTTCTTTGCAACGATTCTTTCGAAAAAAGAATGTTTATTACTAATATAAGTACATAGTGCCCTGTATTTTTAAGGAAATTTTATTTACCTTCTATTTTTAAGGTTGCTCTGACGAAATCAATTAGAACACAAAAAATACTTTATCGTCATAAAATTAGTTCGGGTTGCCATCTCTACGGGTTTCCAAGAACAGTCTCGAGGCTTACTAAATCTGTATCTGCAAGTTTTTAAGTTTTCGCTGCAGCTGAAAAACTTTTTCAGGAAAATTAAAGTCGTCTGAATGCAATTAGTTATTTTGATTTTTTTCACCTTCTCATGAATTTTTACTCAGGATCCTAACAATTCAGAAAGAAAAAGCAATAACTTTTGCAGAACTTCAAAACATACATGTGCAACTACGACTCATTTGCAAAAATTTAGTTGGTTGGTTGATTTTATGTTTAATTTTTATGGCGCAAGGACAATACTTAGCCAAGCTGCACCAAAGACAAGACAACGTCGAGTAAATAAATGTGCTTGGAGAAAAATAGGGATTGGGAAACAGAGTAGTGGAATGAAAGCAGAAAAGATCGCTTGGGTATACCGGGAGCGTGATTCCCGTGTTTACTAAAGACAGTAAACACCATGTAAAAATTTAGGATGATGAATTTTCAGTTCTGAAGAGAAATATCTGAATCACAAACCGTCCATAGATGATTTCGGTACTGATTTTTACTCTTTGACTGTGTCGTCTGTATGATAGATATAAGTAGTGCCATATTTCTCTTTATAGGCTGCAACCTAAAGCGGGAAGTTCTTGGGTGACAGATTTTGTTATTTTTCAGGATAAAACATACTTTTAAACATTAATGTAAAAGTAATTTTAAAATTGTATTACAATTAGAATGGGTCATTATGATGTTGCCTAAAAAGTAAAATACACAATACAATAATATTTTTTAGCATTTGAACACAATCTGACAAAATTATGAAATCTAATTTTAATTTGATGTAAAATCTGGTTTTAATTTGATGTAAAATAAGGGCGGGCAGGGATTACATCAGCCTAGAGTTACGAAAGGGTCTCCGGTCCTGGATATACGGCACACAAAATGCAACAATTATCAAATCATACAGCAAATCTGACTAAGTAAATTTTCTATTTGTAAAGATACCAAATGTTTCTTTAATAAATGATGTATCTCACCTAAATTTGAGAATTTATTTTCGTTTGTGAAACATTGTCTAATGAAACTTAGCAAATGTTCACAATAAATAGTGATCACATTGAGGCTTTTCAGCACCGTTGATTTCAAAAAGAGCCCAATATAATTTAGTAAGAATAAGGTACGGTACTTAATTAACATCGCACTGGAGCGACTTAACGGGCTATTGGTGAAGGTCCGGATTCAATCCCCAAGGGAAATATCAGAGGACAACACCACTTAATTTTGAACCAGAGTCAGATGACGAGGATAACACCTGAAATGGCACCCCACTCTCCAAACTTCCACACGAACGTGAGGACATTTGAGGGCACGACAGATTTAACATGAACCAGTCCCCGTGTACACGACGTTCTTTGGTTGAACCTAGTTTCGAACTCGCAACCCTTCGTTTGCTAATCCGTTACTCTTCCAACTGGGCTACCGCGGCCCTTAGTAAGAATAGAATTGTAGAATGTGTTATTGTGGGTGCATATTGATCCAGTCTTCGAGTTTTACCAGAACTACATTACAGTATTTAAGAATCATTCCAAAAAATATAAAAATAAAGAGACAGAAGTACCCTTTTTAGAATCGCTCTAAATTTGCCTGCTTTTTACTCCAACCTCCCGTTGTTTAAAATAGGGATTTCTTGGTTTCCATTCAACGAAAACATCATTTGAATTAACTTTTTAATCTATAGAATAGAGTAGCATATGCTGACTCATGAAAATTTTTGTTTTTTGTGGAACACGAAAGCAATAACATCGGCTAGAGCAGAGGTGTCAAACTCTATTAAAACACGGGCCATTTAATACAACTGGTAAGATTCACGCGGGCCACATCACGTTTACAAATTTTCTTAAAATTATATTTTGAGGTGAGGATTCAGGAATATGGATAGGATAATTAAAACACACTATGTAATTACGTGAATTTAGGGGTAATAATTTATAATATTGCTATATAATTGCTTTTATTTAAACATTTATTTAATTTAATGTATTTATAAAACTAAAATTAATTTTTTTACCGGAAACTTGCCAGCGCTTTCCTCCTACTAGTTTTCCAATATCTGGATTCAAAGAATGAGAACAGACAATCTTCATTACGGCAGATAGATGTTTATCACTTAATCTTGATCTGTAGGCCATTTTATTTAATTTCCTGAACGAAAATAGTTGCTCACACATTTTTAACATGACGAGATTGTGTGTACGGTATTGCCTCGATCTCCCATAAGTGCTATTTTCCTCATAACATATTGTCCTGTTTTCATTTTATTTCAGAGCATCGTGGGCCACAAAAAATTACCTCGGGGCCACATGCGGCCCGCCAGTTTGACACCCCTGGGCTAGAGCAAAAATTATTTTCTTAACAAACAATATTTTACTGTATAGTTGTTTGAAGATTGTTAGTTTTTGGTCAAAAATAAAAATTATAAACATTTTGTTTATGTTCACATCCTTTGAACAAATTGCAATTTGTTAATGTTTTTCGTCATGAAAGTGAGAATTTTGCGTCTCCGAAAAAATGGCAGTTGTTGAGCTTTTGTTCAAAGCCTACGATATTCTCTTTAAGGCGCAGTTCACACGAGACGTTATCTAACGTGCGTTTGATGTCAACACAAAACACGGGTAGCCAGTACAGAGTTCTACTTGAGCGTACACATGCAGAAATCGCGAGAATTTCCGCATTTAGCCAGTTCAGCGTTTCAAGATTCTACCATCGTTCTAGCGATCTGGACGCGATTCAGTACATTGGAAAAAAACTGTGCTGTTCAGATGACACGCGTTTGTACCGGAGCATGAGGACTTGTTTATTATCCTAGTCCAAGTTTCTATCTTCGCGATCGTTAAGGATAGATTGAAAATTTCAACAGATTTGAAATCTGCGGAAAATTTTAGACTACATCGTTACCTAAAATGTGATATTCTTTAAATAAATAATTTTTCAATTGTAACGAATAATTTTCCGGATACGCATTTGACGAAGATATTCATTACATATACAAAAAGGATTATTTATCTCGTTGTTATAGAAAAGGTAACTTGAATGGAATATTTTGTTGCCTTAATCAACTAGCCATTAAAAATAGGATGAAAATTTAATCGTATTAGATGTTTTGAAGAAATTTTACCCCCCTTTCACACAAAATTTGTAAAAATATGATAGTTTGCAACAAAAGGGATAGTAGGAAGTTATATTTCTGAGATAACGTCCGTAACAACTGTCCGTTTTAGTTTTCATATGTGGCGTCTTTAAAATAAAGCTAAAATTAAGCATTCAATTTGAAAGCTAAATTTAAGATAAAGTGCAATGTGAGTAAGATAAGTTTCAATTTCCATTCAGTTTTCACATCCTCGTGTTAAATTGAACTCGATATGACTTGAAAGTGAATTTATTAGCCTGATTTACTGAACTTAATTTACTGTGAGCTTATTTTTTGAAATTCAAGTCTTTGACCTTGAATTTCAAAAAAAAGTTTTTCATTATTATTTTGTCCTAAAATATATCATCAGAAAGGTTATACGTTTTCTATGAAATAAGCCCTCTTTCATCTCGATTGGACAAACAGGTTAAAACAGGGGTCTCCAAACTACGGCCCGCGGGCCAAACCCGATGCAGCATGAACAGCATGCAATATATATATATATATATATATATGTATACCCGATGCAGCATGCAATATATATATATATATGTGTGTGTGTGTGTGTTGGCCCGCCTGACTTCCAGGATCTTTCAATCTGGCCCTCAAGTGAAAACGTTTAGATACCACTGGGTTAAAAAGATACAGGTGTTTATGGGTATTGATTCATTACTTCTATTTAATTCGAATATTTTTTAACTGTGAACCCATGCGTGTCTCACTATGATAATTTCAGAAAGCAAAGATAAATAGTGTACATTTAACATATAATTTTTAGGGAAAAAATAAAAAATACGCTTTTTGTGTAATTGTAAGTCAAATGTCAAATTGAATAACCTTGAAATTGAAAAGGTCATGTGATACTCATTAGAAAGGTTGTACATTTTTCTACGAAATAAGCTCTCATTCAGTATGATTGACAATTAGGTACAGAGGTACAGGAGATTTTGAGTAAAATCATGAAAAATTGCTCATTTTTTCAAACTTAGAATTAAAAATAAAAAATATTGCAAATTGGAAACTAAAGATTTTCAGAATTTCTTATATATGACTGGGAAACAAATTAACCGAGTTTTAAAAAAATCGGAGGGGGTCGGGTCGAAAATTACCTTTTCTGTGCGATTTCACATGGAATAACAAATATGTGTTCCTTATACTGATACATTAAAATGTTCAGACAAATTTTTAAAAAGAAATACAAATTTATTTGAAGGAAAGTAAAATAAAAATTAACTATAGATCGAAGGAAACACGATAAAACCTACAAAAAGAACACAACAGACAAAGAAACGTTATCACCAGTGCCGGATTTTGTTTGCATGTCATCTTTTTGATAGTACTTCGTAGACAATGCCCATATGATTAGAAATTTCCTTTACAATTTCTTGATTCCAATGTAGTTTTTTGAAGGATATATTTTTTATTTTACACTATCAATTTTAGAATTTTTAGGTAATTGTTTGGTAATTTTCCAGTTAGTTTTGTTTTAATCAACATTTGGGGTGAGATGTCGAATCCGAGACCGTGGCGATTTATCGCCAAACATGGTAACCTTGTTGTTTTGATTAAGCTTTATGGCAACCCTATGCAAAAGGTGTTTCGCATAGGAAAGTCAACGTTTTTTTTAACGAACATACTGGCTTAGGACGCCATCTTGATTTAGCAACAAAAATTGCTTGGCGACAAACATGTCTCGGATTCTACATCTTTACCAAAGTTTCATATAAATATTGCTATTTTCCATTCGCAGTTTCGCTTTTACGATAAAACACATTACAAATGACTCATCTGCTAGCTTCTTGAGCCCAAAAAATCCATGATCACCCTTAACACAAAACAAATCCTTCTTACTATTTTTCATTGGTGTGTGAATCATCGACACTGGAACGAGTGAAGATTATAGGGTTTTTCTCTAGACTTGACAGTAAAAAACTAATACTTTAGGATTTTAGAGTTAATGAAAATGTTTAATAATGCCACAATTTGAACTACATAAAGCACTGTTTCTCTGTGATCCTCTGGTTCATATCGGTTCCTAGGTCCAAAATAATCCCGTCATTCGAAAAATGTACGAAAAGCTAACGAGGAAAAAAATTTACAACCGAGATTGATGGCATTGTCATTGCACCAGAACGCATTGTATACTATACGTTACGAAAGATTTACCTGTTTAGGTGGTCACTTCTGGTCAGTAAGTCGATTATATTGCATTCATTTATATATAAAGATTTACAAGTACAAAAACACACTTTATTCACAGGCAATTAGGAAACGGCTGTTTTACAAGTAGAAAGTATATCAATCAAATTTTTACGTCATTTTCAGTATTTTTAGATCATTTTATTGATCACTTTTATACATTTCTAAGTTAACCAAACACAGGTCCCTGTGCACACAGGAAAAACAATTTCAGGTTGGGAAAGAAAGTTTTTCATCCTTATTTTAATGACTGTAAAATTAAAACAGTTGATAAGGGGCAACAAAATATCTTATTAGAGTGGTATTCCCTCCAAAATAGAGGCAATACTTTCCTTTAAGTTTAGTAAGGAATATCTGAAAAAAGATTAGTTATGACTATCGGGGGAAAAAATAAGAAAATCATGTTTTTTATATCGATCCGACTTAAAATTTTACGCAAATTTGAAATCTGTTGAAATTTTCACTCCATCGTTAACCATCGCAAAGATAGAAACTTGGATTAGGGAAATAAAAAACACAATTTAATGCACAACGGAAACTGACCTTTGGCAACGCGGAAAGTCTGTACACCTAGAAACCTTGGTGCACCATGTAACGCTCGAAAATTCTTATCAAACGCTCGTTGGAAAACACCATGTGAACAGGACCTATGTAATACAAATTAATCAATCCGAAAATAAAATCGGCGTACAAATATTCGTTTTATCGTTTCCTGCATTATGGTTATCGTCATTTGATTTGCTCTGCTGTCAATAAATCAGAAGGATTTCGAAATCGGATGTTCCACGAATATTCTTTTTTCTCTTGGTTCTAAGAATTTATGGTGCAAAAGATTTCTAGTTTCTAAAGGGGTAGGGTTGCAACCTGGAAAATTAAAAACAATTCTTATTTTTTATATTTGGCATCTTGGCTATTTTGTCGCCAAATACTCAGAAATTGAATAATCAATGAATACGATTGAATAGAATGATTTTGAAAATGTGGAAAGATCTGCTTTTACAAAACGGCTCAATCTTTCCACAGTTAGGGATTACAAAGTGAACACATTTTGACATTAAGAATTTTAACACATTTAAACTGGAATAACGACAAATTAAAGCCAACATATGGAAAAAATATTCAAAATCTAATTGCTCTATCAAAAACCACGTTTCATCCACATGAAATACTGTGCCATTCAAAAAAAATTCCTTTCGAAATTGCAATACTAATTTCTTGTTTACCTACTTACATAAGACAAGGAGTGCCGTCAAGTCTTTGTTTTGTAATAAATAATATTTTGTCACGTAATTTAAGTATCACTATATCACCATCAATGCAAATCTCGGAATTTCATGTGTCAGGATTTATCGGGAAAGGTTAATTTTAATTTAAAACAGCTTCTTTTACTTCATAAACAACATTATTTAAGAGGTTTAAATTATCACGGTTGAATATAAAGTTCTTACATTATCATTACGTCTGTTTATTTTCTGCAAAAGAGCTTCCTAAAAATGAAACATTTCAAAACCTAATTACTTGCTCAACAGTATTCGGTGTGTTGTTTTGCACTGATTGTTGACAAGATACTTCCAGTTTCAAAAATAAATATTTAAATTATCTTGGAATTCTAATAATCAAACTTATGGTTTATAAATCGAACGGACCTAAATAATCTATTCAATAGTTACATAAGTAATTTCTATGATATTTTATTTAAATAATCAAATATGGGACGTTCGTTTCACATGGGTATGATTTAGATAATTCACCTTTAAAACCTTCTCAGTCCAATTCTTATTCCAAAGTCCGAATTTCCTTTCATTAAAGCATCAAAAAACACTTCTAAGTGTTTTAAATTTATAGATTTTATCCACTAGTTACAGTAAAACATTTCGAGTGGAAGAAAACACATACTAAAAGCGTGATTGGGATATTTTTACTGAGACACGGTTTGCGATATTTCGATTGAAAATTAAATGACAGTACTTTTGTCTCCTAAGTAACCCTATCACCCAATGGATGAGCCGCCGCTACTCCTAACAAGAACTATCACTAACATCTATGTACTTACAAACCGGGATTCGAACCCGTGACCTACTGGATGGCAGACAAGCGCAATGAACACTGAGCCAGTTAGGCGGTTTAGTGTTCATTGAGAATATTGACATTCAATTCTTGTTTCAATTTTTGTAAGAGTGAGTTTTTGCAAAATAATTTCCATTAGTGTTTTGTAATCATACATTGGAATTATTTATTGCTGAACATAGACCCCTCAAGCATTGACTCAAAACAAATGCAATTTTTTTGAAAATGCACTGTCATCTAAAACGGAAAACTAAATTGGTAATTTTACTATTTATTCCTCAACAAACGCATTTAACACGTGCTCCTTCACAAATAGCCGTCAGTTCGTTCCATGTAGTACTGAAGGGCGAAAGGTTAGTGGTTGGGCTTGGAAAAAAATTGCCAGGATGTAAAAAAACAATCTTGTAAACAGGAAATAAAAGACAAGAAACGAAAATTCCTTGAGACAATGTGGCACCTAAGTAGTCCAACAGTAGGAGAGAGTTGGTTATGCTCAGGCGCCGCTGCACCGTTTCAGTGCAGTAATAGACGGGGTTGCGCTGGTGAAGAACGATAGAAATATAATTACAACTACTTTTTGTATTGTTCATTTTTACAACTTAACTACAATTTTTTTCCTATTATTAATGTGCAATTTTACTATTTTTATTTCCTACAAACAACTTTACAACAGTTAATTTTTGTATATCCAACTTGTTAATTGAATAAATAATTTTGCATTCATGAAAAAGTCCTGAGACTTTTGAAATGATTAGAATTGAAAAAATTAGAAAATTTTATGAATCAACAGAGATTTTATTTTGGCTGTAAAATAACCAAGCGAACATTTTTAAACGAAAGAAGCATTAATATGTTCAAAGTAAAAACTGACGGAAGCAGTACAATTTCAAGTTCTTCAAAATTAGAAAAGTTCTTGCCAAAAACAAATTACTTTTGAGTTTCAAAATGGTAGTGAGTGTAACAATCTTGCCAATTGAATTGTGTTAAAACCTCGAAATATTAGTTGTAAAAAAGTTGTGAACAAGTTGCCCAGACTATTTTTAATTTCTGTGTTTTACTGAAGACATAAATTGAAATTTTCTCATTCTGTTTATGAATTCATAAACGGATCGGAAGTATAAATTTGGAATGCGAACCTCTTATAATCTAATAATATACACCATCTATTACTCATGACAAAAAGACAAGATCTCCACAACTAAGGAATATGTGCATCAATGTCGAATTTCTTTCATTTCTCTTAAAAACAAGTCACTTTTAACAAAATCTAGCAGACTACATCTTACCATTAAATTGTTATTTTTCCCTCTTAAAACCGGTTTCTAAACAAAAGAAAAGAGGATTCTAATGCGTGTGAAACCAGAAGTCACGACCTTCAAATTTTTATTTATTTTAAGTAAACGTGTGTCCATTTTCGAAGTTAAATCGAAGTTGCTATATGAAATCTTCCAGATGTTTGCAGGAATTCAGGGTTTTAGCTATGGAACCTGTTAAGAAAATTTTATTTTCATATTTAATCGCATAAGATTTTTATGATGTATGCATACAACTTTTTAATAATAGATTTTAATATTTTTCTTTGTGCATTTGAGAGCGTGTCATCTATGTAATCAGGAAAACTTAAATATGGATACAAAGACAAAAATAAAGAACATTGTCCGAAACAACAGCTTAATCTATTTCAAGACTGATTATTAGGAAAAAATTAGAAAAATATTTTATGAATTTTCATTAATTGGAAGATCAGAAATGGGTACTAAAATTGTTTTCCAAGGTGGACCTGTTTTGTGAAAATGATAAATTGGAAGTTCGTTACAAAAAAATGAGTACTTTTTACTGAACAACGGTAATAGTTTTTGACAAAACTCTTTTGAGGAAAATATCACCTCTTTTTTTAGTTTTAACCATTGTCTTACATTTCTTTCACACATTCCCTATACATCGAATTTTTATGAACAACCAGAACCACCAATACAATCCGAATACACCATCGGAATTATTTTCATTTAACAAGATGGCTCTAGATCAGTGGTGGCGAACCTTTTTATGTGCACTTTCCAAACATTTACAAATAATATTTCATGGTGTTGCTGACATGCCGAGCAGTTTGTAATGAGGCATAACAATAGAAATGTTATTGCAGAGTTTTATATTGAGACAAATTTTAAAGCTAATCATTAATTTCATAAAGATGAACTCATAACATACACATTGCCTTACAAATTGATGAGATTTTTGTTGTAGTGCATTGGGTTTGAAATTAACTTGCATTGAAAAGACGAAATGTGGCCCTGAAGTTGAGTAATCAATTGATTGTTGCCCCCTGAAGTCGCGTATTTAACGTATTTAAATTATTAGTATGTCAACCAGAAAAAGCTGTCACATAACTAATCTGAACTTTTTCTATCAAGGACGTTTTTTTCAGATTTAGAAACCCCTCCAATGTTTGACCGAGACTTCGCCACTCACTTCTGTGTAAAATATTAAGTCACAGTATTCGCTTTCAATGTCGACAAGAAACGTTTTGAACTGTAGGTGATTTAGGTCACGGAATCTCATAAAATTAATTGTTGAAACCACAAATTAAAGTTAACATATGGTGAGGCGGGAAGCCAGCAAATCAACTAGAGCCGTGGTCTGTGAATACCTGGGTTAGATGTTCTTAAAATCAGCTTTAGATTTTAGCTACCGATCCTAGTTCCTTGAGTAGACTATGTATCTGTTGGTTAGTTTCTTTCGTGCAAAACGACTTAAACTTGTACATTGTGACAAGTAAAATAAAATTTTGAATAATCTAAAAGCTTATAAAATTATATCACTGGTAAATCGTTGACGTGGCAGCAAAAGTTTCGTAAGTGCCAACTCTGGCACGCATGCCATAGGTTCGCCATCGCTGCTCTAGATCAAACGCCTTGTTTGTGACATTTTGCAGAAAGACAACCTTTAATTTACACTATAATAGACTTTTAGTAAGACAAGAGAGAGATAAATGTTCCCTCTCAAACAATTTTCTTAGTTTGTCGAAATTATGCATATGGAAATAGTATATGTGCCTCAAATTTTTATCTTTTTTGATTCTGAGTTCTCTGATCAAATTATTATGCTCTTAAATAGGGATGACCTGAGATCAAATAACGTCTTTTGTTTGAGAAAAACAACCTCTAATATACACCATTATTGACGTTTAGTCAACTAGATAATCCCTCTCTTAAAATTTCCTATTTGAAATTACACAACGCATATATGCGCCTCAAATTTTAGCATTACATTAGATCCCAGTCGTTTTATTTTATATAGAACGAAATTCTGCATTGCCATTTTTCATTGTGTCACAAGAGGGCAAAAGCTGGAGAATTCCAGTTAGTTATCCTTTTCCCCGCTTCAAGATGGAGATGGTTATTTTCCAAGGGAACATTTAGGGCAAAACCAGTCCTCAATAAAACTGTCATCTCAAATATAGATCTTCAATGTCCTTGAAATATCTTTCCAGGATCGACTACCATTGCTGTTTGCCAGGGAGCTACAACCTTAGTTTACAGCAACCCTTGAATGTTCGCCAATGAACAGGGTGATGATTCAACGCCTCTCCACTTTCTTGGATGCTCCAGACTTCCTTACCCAAATCATTTCACTGAGCCATCTGTCTTGTATAGGGTAAACGTGAGTGAAGTATAAGGAAAGCAATGAAATATAAACATGACATCAATAAGACAATTAATGAACATAAACCCAACGATTAACTTCCATGTCTTTCCACTCCAATTTTCGAAACACGTGCTCACTTGAAGTGTGTTTTATGGGAGTTCTTTTCACAGGTGTCATGGAGGATCATTTACATTTAAAAACAAATTGTCCTTGAACGAAAGGTTTGGTTTGGTGCTCCTGATCATTTTTTTTTGCTACACGAGGGTTAAAGTTGTGTATGTTATGCATGGTGAACTGTTTGTCTTGCTCTGTCGACTTCTTATCCCTGGGATTTAACAAAACAGAAAAAGTGCACAGATTCCCCGCAACGCACACTTGGCGTCTTGAATTGAAGAAAAAACCCCGCGTGTAACAAATTGTTGCACATGCTTCTTTCTCATCTGGACATTAATTACGAAAGTTAGTAACGGATGCCAACTCAATGCACTTGCACATCAAGCAACTTAAATTGCGGAAAAGTTCAAACGAAAAACATTACAGGCAAATTTCTTCATCAACTAACATTTACGAAAAGGAATCCGGGAAAAGGATCAAGTTTATTTTTCTAGAGCATACAGAAATTTGTCGTTAACCAAAGTTAAAATATCAATTGGCAGCGTTTAAGTAATACAGAACAAAAAATAAAGTACCTCTGCTATTGAAAACTGAATTTACTTCAAGTATTAAGTAGACAAAGAAAAAATGCACTACCATTCTGAAGAAAATACAGCAAAACCTGGTTCATTTTAACAAAAGATAGCCTTTAACACGATTTTACTTATTGCTTGTCCCTTGAACGAAGGTGAAATTTTCTGATTAATTCACAACTTTTACAAAATCAATTAATTAATATGAAGAAAGGTCCATGCTTTTCACAGCACATTTTCAATGTAGATTCACATATTTCGGATACTAAACATTTCCATCTAATTTTGGGGGAAATGTTTATGTACTCATTGATGCACAAAAATTTGTGTGTTTAAAAAAGTGTTTAACACAGAGGTAGTAGTAGCACGTTCGAAATTTTACTTGTACGCAGAACAGTGTATAGAACTGTTTTCATCTGAATTATTCGTCAGATTATTCATCAAACTGATTATTTCGGCTTAACTGGACCATATTTAAGCAATTACATTGCTGTAAACTTACATATTTCATTTATGAAAATTGACGAAATCAATTTATTTTCTAAAATTAAATAGTACATGCCAATAAATATGCGATCAGATTATAAAATGTCTCCATTTTTTTGTCAAAATTACGATAATGTTTTGTATGTTCACATGAAATTTGAAAATTGTTAGGTAACATATAACATGTCTGTGAGATTCAATTTAGACTAATGGAGCAGTGGCTTTTAGAACATTGCTAGTTTCGTGTTATTGATATGCCTGGAATGCTCTTCCAGACTGAAATCTTTAGAAATAATAGGATGGACCCTCAAACGTTTCACGAAATGGTAATGATGAGGTTAAATGAAACTAGCATGTTTGAAGTTGAATTGAAAAGAAAGTGTTTTTTCTTTTCGTGTATTGCTTCTCTTCCAAATGTGTTAAAAAATAAAGAGAAGAAAAATACAAAAAATAAAGATTTGAAAATTAAAAGTTATTTTTCGCGTTTGTTCTATTCACAAAAATAATAATTGGAACTTTCCTGAAAGAAAAGCCAGCTGAATAATCAAAGCCATGTAAACTTTCCTTAACACTGAACGCCCTGCGTGAAATATGCATCGAACACTAAACGAGAAATGAAAAGAAATCTCACAAAACATCTGAGAACAATACACAAATCCAAATATTCATATTTAACTTGATAAAGTGATTTTAAAAGAATGTTCTTACTTAGTTTTCTTTCGTAAAAATATCCAATACCTTCATGTAGCATCCTATAGAACGTGTACAAAATTCCCAACTTTCAGTCGTTTCAGCAATTTTTCATTTTGGGCAATTATATATACAAGATATATGTATTCAAAACTAGTCATATTAAACCATATGATCTTCAATATCTTAGCACGATCCATCGTCAGACATTTGTGGAATCTTTCCAAATCCTTGACGATGGTAATAGGACAGATCCAGCTCTCATTTGTGATTCCTTCAATGACTGACTGGATCAGATGAAGTTGGGAGTGTCATTATCAAATCTAAAAGTTTATCCGTGCAGAAGATCACTGGTATCATTTAAGGATATATATTTGTTGAGACTTTTGTTTCCGAGTACAAGTATTACAAAACATATCACTGTGAATGATGAGTCTGATATGATATGTAATTTAGAATGAATCTTTTTTTTGAAAGCGCTGAATTGATCTATACTTCAGTCTTTTTTAGGAATTCCAAACTATTATTTTCAAAAATCAGTTTAATTTCATATGAACGGCTGTTATTTTTACAATTTCTTCCTCATCCAGAATTGTATCGATGATCTAGGAAACGCTTTATTTATATTTGTACGATTTGAAACGTTATTCAGTAGTGAATTTCTCAATGTTGCATGGAAATAAATCTTGTTTCACTCGATAAGGGATTAGTATTCAAAAATTATCTTTAATCTGGTGTTCTTTTATTCAGAGAACATTTAAAAATTCGAACACGGGTTATCGCTATGTTACTATTCTTATGTTAAAGATAAAACATGCTGCCCAACACAAACTTAGAGAAAAGGAAAAATAAGATAACATCAGTTTATAAAAATCAGTAGTCTTAACCTTTTGTTTATCTTGTTATACTTTAAATAAGTGGTTCCCAATATTTTAAGCTACCGTCCCTTTATCTCTTAAGCTACATTCTTAGTTTGACATAGTGAAGTGAGGTTTCGGAGCTGTTTGACCAAATGCATAAAAACAACATTGATTTCATAATAGTAAAGGTGTGTAACTGTATAAATTAAAAGAGAAAATTTCCCCCACTTGCACAAGTTATATACATATACTTGGAATTCATATTTTACGAGGGCCCCGCCATCCAACTTGGTTCCGGGGGCCAGAGTGCAGGTGGGTTGGGGGCTCTGGTATAATTGAGGATAATTCTGACAAAACATTATACTCTTTTATGGGTTACTCTTGTTTTTCTGAACGTCTTTACAAAATATCTAGATGAACTTCTAAACGTTATGATGAAAAAAATTTCTGAATTCATACGAAGAATGAATTATGTGTACGTATGTGGTAGTAGGTTGGTTGGTTGTTTCGGGGTTTATGAGGTGGTAGAAGGCGTTAGGTATGTAGCTTGAGTGCTAAAGTTTGAAAAAGTTTGGGAACCACTTATTTAAGGTATAATGCTAGACTGGTTCAAAAAGATGCTTTATCAATTTGGATTTTCCAATGCCGGAAATCTTGTTTAGCCGAGATCTGATTTGTTTAATGTTTGAATATAATAAAATCTTAAGAGTATTACATTATTGTAGGCGTGTTGGAATGAATGCCCTATTGATCTTTTGTTACACCTGTTAGTTTTCCTAAGTTTCGTAATAATAGTACTAATAAAATTGTACAGTAGCATTGTCGACCTATGCTAAATGAGGTCCAGATAGCAATTACTACAATTCATAAATAGTTATCAGTTTCATTAACGGAATTTATAATTAATAAGTAACAAATTGCTGAGAAGCGCAAGTGCAGTTTTTAGTGATTGCTAAGAAAGCTATTCATTGTTTTGTTGTTCTGGTGAACACCTGCTTTAAGAAAAACAAATAACACAGTATATAGAAAGGGAACTGGTGGCGGTTATGGTGTGGTCATTAGACTGTTCTGGCGCCGATTTGACAAACGAACTTGGACCAGCTACATTTGGGGTTTTGAGGTGGAGGGGATGGAAATCACAAACATTTCTTCTGGAAACCCTTTTCAACAATCACCGAGAAGAAAAAATTAACTTTTCAAGAAATACGAACGTTGTGGGTAGCCATTTTGTAAATACGTTTACACGTGTTTGATTAATGAGTCGTTTTTCATTCTATCAAAATTCTTAAAAATGTTATTCCAAACCCGCGAGTCACCAACTGCCCGCGGGTTAAATTGGGCTCTTGAAATAGGTTTATCCAGAATGCGGAAATTTTGACAAAAATAATAAATAATGAAAATATTGATATAGAAATGTGTTTTATATGCAAAATAGAAATTCCCTTAAATCTCTCTTAGGGTAACTCGCCAGATAACGGCTAGGGAACCAACCATGAAAAACGAAGCTGGGGTGTATTTTAGTGAAAAAAGTAAATAGGTGGAACAGAAGTTAGAAACAATTTTTGGTTGAAATAAACTGATAATAGGTGTTCCATCAGCATTTTACGTTTACTTTATGTGCGTTGTTCCTCATTAAAATATTTCCCGTCATCACTAATTCCTCAAAACATTCAAGTTTAATTTGAATTCCTGATGAAAAAAAAAAAAAGAAAATTAACGCGAATTACTTTCTTGAATAATTTTCTTCGATAGAAATTATGGAAGATGGTTTCCCTTATTTGTTCATCAAGTAATTTAATAACATTGTCCATTTTAATCAACGAAAAATTCCATATTTAATACATTTCATGTTATAAGAGCTGTATTTCATATAAATTTCTCTTTTTAATTTTTATACCTCTTTTCCTTTCCGGCTCACGTAACACTTTCAATATCCTAATGTTGCCATCCACTCAGTAATTGGGACCCTCTATTTTAGGGTAATTGTATAAAATCGTTGCATTACGATAAATGTAAATACTCGCTTAGTACTCGTATATCTGTATATCGAGAGGGAAGAGGTTCGGGCCCCTTGGAGTTGGTGCCTCTGTATGAAGTTGGTGTAATAAAAAAAAAGGACTCTTTCTAATTATCAAATACAACACTACTCAGTGCAATGGTCTTGACGAGTTAATGGGTGTACTTTCTAGTCTTTATTTGTACATTTGTTTCGTTCAGGCCTTACAGTGTCTTACGACACTAAGCACAGGAGTATGTGCTGGTGTTGGTTACTTAGTTCCATTCAGGCGATTTATATAAAAAATTTTGTTGTATCCTTATTATTTTAATTGGATTGTTAACATATTTCATAAAGAAATATTGGAAAGCTCGTGTAGATCAATGGCATGAGAGCTAATGACCGGTATTTGTAAACATACATACATAACAACATATATTCCATAATCTTTATTCTTCGTACAAATTAAAAAAATTCTTTAATCTTGAACTCCGGTTTTCTTTTCACTAACACGTTTATAAGTCAAGAATAGCTTAAGATTGTAGGTTATTATCATTTACTTTTTCTAAAGTAAAATTTGAAAACAATTAGTCTGAAATACAACGTAATGAATAAGTTTCCATTAAAAATGTTGATTTATAAAATTAACAATTGAAGCAACCTCTTTTGTTAAACATTCAATAATACCGTATAGATTTGCTTATCACCACGGTTATTACCGAATAAAATTCTTGTAAGAAAATTCTACTTTGCTGACATGCTAATATTCGGGATAATAGTATCGACAGCAAACAATCAAAAGAACGTTTGAAGATTATAGAATGTGGAATCCTATGTAGAAAATCATACATTCATCGCTAATTGCAAATATTCTTTTCAATGCGCAAAAATATTTGCGAAACTAACGTTCCGTATTTAATAAACATTCATGTTTGCTTTTAAACATACGGAAATTTAATTTCTGTACATTTCTTTACCATGAATTGTGCAGCGCACAGCTTTTATTAATTTCTACACCGTTCTCAAATTCTGTTCAAGTGAATAAACAAAAAGTTGATGAAAATCCATGGTCTGAAAAATAAAATTACTCAATGTGCGTTATTTTGTGATCTGATCGAATGCGATTATCGCCAAAAGGAGAGGTTAGCTTGCCAAAAAGGAAACCCAGGAGCGTGTGAACCTGTTGCTATATATTCGTTGGTCTACCGCTTCGTCCATCCTTGAATCATCTGCAATCGAATGGTCTGCGTTGATAAAAACACAGGTAAGAACTCTCTTGATGTTTGTCTCGTAAGTTGTTATGAAGTATATTAATATTTATATAATCCAGAAAAATGTCTTTTGAGAAGATTTATGTACAGCTGTAATGTTAGACAATAAAATCGTGCGAAAAGTTTCATTTGTGAAACTAATTATTATGAAATTAAAAGTAAACGCTCCACGATTGAATGCAAGTTTTTATTACTAATATTACATGAGAATGCTTTTTTTCATTTAAAGTAAATTGGCAAAGGAATAAACGATTGACACCTTGAACGAAAATATGACTTTTCGAGAGACTTAGATGTCGTGATCTGTAGTTCTGCTTTTATGTTTTTAACTTTTCGCACTAATTGCAATGCAAATTCTTCAATATCTTGAAACAGATATCACATTTACTTCTAGAGGAAAATGCATATTTTGTTACATAAATTTCAAAATATTTATACAAGTTCATATATCATTTTCCGGTATCATTTCGACCTTGGCGTCTTATTCTCCGTAGAACTTGAATTTAAGGTAACTTATCACGCGAAAATTTATTTTTAAACGAAGAAAAGAAATTAATTTTTAAACACAACGTGTATTTTCAATGATAAATTATTCTGTTTATTTCTCTGTTTTTGCATTAATATATGGATATGTTTCTAGTGTAATTATGATTGTAAGCTCTGACGTGCCCTAAATGAAAATCATTATTTTGTGAGATGAAAATGTGTTTTTATTACGGATTTTCACTTTTCAATATGCCATTATGACGAATAGTAAAATCAATGAGTGCTTCATTCTACGGCCTAAGTATCAATACACAAAATATCTTTTTCTTTATTTCATTTTTATATAATTAGATATTTTATTAATTTTAAATAACTTATTCTGCCCTTTTGGATAACTTTCCTCTTTGGAAGTCGGGCAATTTTTCACTGTTTCTATATTAGTAAAAAGATTTGTAAACAATGTTTCAAATATGCTTGCACTTTATTTATTTCGTTTTGTGCATTAATTTTTTTGATAATTAGTGTTTCATAATGCGAATTTAATTTTTTTTTAATATTTTTGCGTGCTTAATTTTAATAACCAGTTAGCAAATAAAATCATGTTTGCAATACTCGGAACATACAATATTGGATAAACCCAGACTATGTAAAGACATAAAATGTTATTTTGTGTCATGATAGGACGATAATTACAATTTTAATGGGTGATTTAGCTTTTCGATCACTACTTAAATGCATATATTATCAGTAAATATTTTTAACAATTAATATAGTTGTGGTTGAATTTAAGCAGATAATTTTACTGATTTCTAAATTTTCTTATCTTTTAAAGTATTTAAAATTCGAAGGTACTATTCGATGAACAACTTCTTTTTAATTCACGTCCATATATCTATACGGGGACGTCTTCATATCAAAATACATCAAGGCATCTATTCATTTTTAAGTATTAATTCCATAATTAATATTAATTACTAAAAATTATGTTTAATAAGAATAACGTAGATTATGTTTGAGTTCTTTAATCGTAACATAATAGATAAATTAGCGGGATGAGAAGATTACATAGAAAAATAGTCTTCAGAAACTAAGTGCATTAGCTCCAGTTTTCATACTCATAATCAGGACCCGAATTTTTTGATACCTACAGACAAAAATTCCGTTCGCTATCCCCCGATTCTAGATATGTACAGTCGCGAAGAAAAAACGAACCACCCCCTTTATTTCGATCACTTCATTGTAGAACAAATGCATAGAGATCATTCAATAGGGCAGTGATTCTCAACCTTTTTTTTGTCGAGGCACACTTTTAACGATTTCAAAATTTGGCGGCACACAAAGAAAAAGATACGTTTAAAAGTTGTTTACTTACCTATAATACACTGTGTAAAATAGTTTATGATAATAATTGTGAATGTAAAATAAAATAATATAATATGTACTACAAAAACAACAGTACGTTTATTAAGGGATAAATTACAAGGTAATAATAAGAATACTTTTAATGAGAAATTTGAGCTTGATGTTTTTTGATAATTTCATTTATATTTGGTCGTAAAAATGACAATGCTACTCTCATATCGTCTTCTACATTTAACAGTCTCGATCTTTTTTGCGTTTTTATGTTGGTTAATACTGAAAATCCGAATTCACACAAATAAGATGCAGAAAATTGTAATAATATTTTTAAATCTTTTTTGGCTATCATGGGATAATCGCATCTAATGTTAATCCAAAATGAATTAATTGATTCTTCCGAATATTTTAAAAATAAATCTCGATTATTAGAAAGCGAAATTAGTTCTTCCTCTTCATTCAAAGTTAATTCAAATACAGAAGTATTCGTTATCACAAATGGATTACGAACCCAATCAAATTTTTTTATATCTAAATTTGGGAAATAATGAATAATTCTCTCCTCTAATGTTGTCAAATGGTCAATAACAATTTTATGAATAGTTTTATTGAAATTTGGCGGCACACTCTAAGAATTTGGCGGCACACAAAAGTGCCGCGGCACAGTGGTTGAGAATCACTGCAATAGGGAATAACGTCCTCTACAAATTCAAATGCATAAGAATTGCATAAGGGGACGTCTTCATAACAAATTTTGCACAAATAACAAAATTTCCAATGGAAATACCCTGTTTTGATGCCATAATTAGATTCCGCATCGTTAAATTAGTCTAAATATGGAATTTCATGACTACTATCTTTATATCCGAAGATATTCAATGTTAAAGTTGTCAATTGCAGGGATCACCTCCATATTGAAAATGCTATTCGTGGATCGAGATTAATTGTAGTTATACCCGAATATCAAATTTGAATACTATTTCATACGTATTTGTTAGCGCGTGCAAACGATCCGAGAATTATATTTATTACGCAAGTGGTAAACGATCCGAGAATTATTATATTTATTATACGAGCCCAAACAATAATATTGTGAATTGTAACCATGATTAAAATGTGACAAAAGGACTTTGGGAATAGAGAACAATTCGAAAACCGAGAATGTTTATCGATGTTCTGTATAATTTTGTATCGTCTTTAGTGTTTTTAATAAATGTTAATTTCTTTAATTAGCGTTCCTCTTCATATATGCAACCAAAAAGCTACCGACAATTATTTAATACAATCGGAACTGATATTCGATCATCGAAAAAGTGAATAGATTGAGTCATTCAACTGATCATCCATTGATTAGTAGAGTTCATCTATACGACACATAACTGATAAAAGGCAATGTATTTTAGATTACTTAAGTGAAATTTCCAACCATTTTTCAAAAATTAAAACATTCCTTAGGTTTCCTCACCCCCACTCCTTATAAGAAACGTCATAATGACAATGAAGGATTTGTCTTCCCTTCAAAATCTAAACATCACAGAGCATTTTAACATTGCATCTATTTATGTTCGGCACAAAGATGACAATGGCCATGATCTTAGAAATACTTTTCCTACGAATGACCTCCAAAATCTTTTCAATACTAATAACAACGTCATTCTGGCTGGTGATTTTAACGCTACTCATTCAGCTTGGAACAACCTTAAAACTAACAGAAAAGGTGTTAAGCTCCTTGAATACATCAAAAATATTAAAATTATTGCTCCAAATCTCCCTACGCATCCACCCCGTAATTCCAACTCTCATGGCTCCAGTATTGATTTCGCTCTTTTTAAAAATATTCCCTGTCCGTACAAAATTGAAACTATCACTGATCTAAACTCAGATCACCTTCCTGTTCTTATGCAGTTAGATCTCAATAATATTAACAGAAATTCATCCGACTGTTTCTTTACAAATTGGAATCTTTTTCATGATTTACTTAAAAATAAGCCCCTCCTCCACTCAATATTACTAATACCACCGACGCGGATAATAAAATTGTTCTGCTCACCAATAACATAAACGAAGCCTTCGTTGAAGCTTCTAAAATGAAATTTAAACCCACTCCCACTTTCCTTACTAAAGATATCAAATCCCAAATAAAACTTAGAAATTACTTTCGCCGACTTTGGCAACAAAATAGAGATCCTCATTACAAAAACAAGTACCGTACCCTCTGTCTTAAAGTCAAAAATATGATCCGTACCCACTCTGAATCAAAATTTAAAGAACATATTAAATCCCTCTCTACGGAAGATGGCTCCATTTGGTGGAAAACCAAAACACTCCAAAATAATGTTCACAATATTCCCCCTCTTAATACCCCAAACGGACTTGCCCTCTCTAAAGCAAAAAGCTGCAGCTATTGCTGACAGTCTGGAAGCGCAGTTTCAACTTCTTAATCAAAATATTGACAACCCCCATCACACCCAAACTATTATCCAAAATTTACATATTTTTAACAACACCTCTCATGAAAATACCATTGAACCTGCCAAAGCATCTGAAATTGCCGACTTCATCAAAAATCTAAAACCAAAATGCTCAAAAGCATCCCTTTCAAAATTTTATTCTACATCACTATTATTATCAACCACCTTCTTAAGCAAAGACACTTCCCTTCCTCTTGGAAAAATGCCGTTGTCGTTCCAATCCACAAACCAAATTCAAATTTCACTGATCCCCAAAACTACCGTCCAGCAAAGTTTATGAATTCATTCTTCTCAAAAGACTTAACAACCACCTCGAAATTCACAATATCATCATTCCTGAACAATTCGGCTTCAGACGAAAACACAGTACTGTTCACCAACTTTTAAGAGTCACTGTTTGTCCATCAGGGACTCTCAAACTCTATTCACACAGGTATTCTTTTTCTGGATATTGCAAAGGCTTTCGATCGTGTCTGGCACGACGGCATTATCCACAAACTTATCCTTCTTAATGTCCCCCGCAACTCATCACCATTTTCAAAAATTCCTTATGCACCGTTCTTTTCAAGTCAAAGTTAATCCTGTTCTCTCTTCTCAACGCCCTATTAAAGCAGGTGTTCCACAAGGTTCACTCCTTTCCCCCACTCTCTTTAATATTTACATTAACGATATTCCTACTGCTCCCCACACCCCTCTCGCCATTTACGCCGACGATACTGGCATTATGTATCAACACCAAGAACGTACTTCCATTATCATATTCAAAATTATACCAATATTCTCCAACTCTGGCTCACCAACTGGAAAATTAAAATTAATACTACCAAATGCGCTGTCCTTATGTTTACCAATAAAATCCCCACTCAACTACAGTCAATTATTTTCCAAAACGAATCTATCCCATTTGTCAGTACTTATAAATATCTTGGTCTCACTCTCGACCCCAAACTTTCTTTCACCCCTCATATCAAAATTATCCGCAAGAAAGCACTTGCTATTAAATCTACCCTTTCATCTCTTCTTGGACGCTACAGCCATCTCTCTCTCTCAGCAACAAAGTCCTCCTTTATAAAACTATCATCAGACCCACCCTCCTCTATGGTTCTCCCATATGGGGCTCTACCTGCATTTCAAATATTAAATTTCTTCAAGCTTTCCAAAACACCACCCTTCTTCATATGGTTAATGCCCCCCTACTATGTCCGCCGTGAAGTTATTCACAATGACCTCAAAATTGAACCAATTGCCGAATTCATTCACTTTCCACAAAATTTTTCTATAAAATTCCGCAAGTTCCTAACATTCTTCTCCAAAGCATACCGCCTTACGACACTTCCCTAATTAAATCCAAGAAACGACCACGCTCTCATCTTGACAGAGAGTATCATACCTTCCCCCAACGACCAAAACGTCGATGTGGTGAGTTCAGGGACTCCTTAGGGAATCTTCTGAACACACCAAATTGACACACTTTATTTTTATTCCTTTTTCTCCTCTCTCCTAAATTATCACCACAGCTCATGCGTTGTTTATCAGCCTCTTTTCTGTCACTGATTTGCATTGCTCTCTCTCTCTCTATTGGAACGTGAATTGGACTCCTAATTGTATCAATTACTAAAATCTATCTACTGTCTAAAATTATTTACCTTTTTCAAGTGCATTGTCACTCCCTTTAACTTTTCTCCTCTTATTGCATCTTTAAAATCAGTAAACTTTCAATTAATTATGATGTGGAGGTTAGCAGTCAATCTGCCAGGTACTCCGTAATTGATACGTCCGTTAAATATGGGGACACCTAGTGGGTGTTGCACCATAAACATGGATTCTTTTCGAATTTTTACCGTAGATAGACATGGCAGTGAAGTGAAACCCATAGATCAAATATCCACAAAAAATGGTGAAAAAATAGTTGTAGACCTAATAGATGAGGAATGGAATGACTTTGCTATTTTTCTACTTGAACGGTGTAATAACAAAAAATTATCAGAGAAAGAAATGAAACAATTAAATAAAATTCCAGATTTGAAATTGATATATAAAGGAACTAAAGACTGTGGAAAAGGAAATGAAGCAAATTTATTCGAATTTACTATTTAATTATTTTTACTTAAAAAAATGAAGATAGCTCCGTTTTGGGGTTATCCTTTTCACGTTATTCACTTCAGAATTACTTAAAAATGACCTTTTTTTGTCAAAATAAGTGGTAAATGGCAATTTATGCATAATATAGTATTTTTCGCTGTAATATGTATAGATTTTTACGCTTTACTCCTGTTTTTATTGAATTTGTGTCCGTCGTCCAAAGTGTGGGGCAGAACATACAAATTTATACTACTATCGTATCGCAAAAACAGTTCTTCAGAAATTGAGTTGAAAGTTTTGGAAGCATGTTTGTACTGGTGACAGTATCTTACGAAAAACTATTGTAACCAGAAAAGTATTCCTAATATTTACACCGTTTAAAAGCTCAGAAATTGGGAAATATTTTGAAGCAAAAAGACCAAAATCGATATTTTCGTGATTTCTAGTGCACACCTTAAAGTATTTTGCCCTAACACGCTAGACATTTAAAAACCAAGACAAAACGAAAAGGTAGTGAAAAAAGTACCAAAAAATAATCATGAAGACCTAAAACACTGCATACCGCTTGTTTCCGTCTTCTATACTATTCAAGGACCCAAGTGGCCTTTCGAAGTTCTTAAGTGGACTGTAATTCTAAATTGTGCATGTAGAAGTACATTGGAATTAAAACTTCATTTAAAGACAAAACATTTATTTCAATCACATATTTACATATAATAATATGTAAATATGTGATTGAAAATATATATATAACCATTGAACTGACCATTCTATTCTGACAACTTGATCGTTTTTCGAATCAGTATAATAATTCCGGTTGAAGTTAGAATCCAATTTGCCCGAGAAAGTTGCGTAAAGGGTAAATACGAATAAAATAACGTTGAAAATAAATTGGCACATCAAATCGCGAACACCGCTGTTCCGAAAAACATTCGAAATTTTACTATCAATTTATCCAGAAAAAGAAAACTGAATAAGGTTCGTAATTGATATTAATTACAACATGTGAAGAGTTGTGATGGGAATGAAAGTAGGGTTACTAATAGCATATTATGTAATTTTCAAATAATGCAACGCATGGTGGTATATTTTGAACATTCGTCCCAATTTTGTAGTTGCGTCGTTGTTCAACTTCTCATATTTTGATATCGATGTCCATCGGATAGCTCTTGAATTCCTTCAAAAAGGACAGATCTTGGAACTCTTTCAGGAGTTTGTCGCTGTGAGACTTGAAAAACATAATCTTTTGAACTTGGTTTAGGTTGTATCTTGACCAAGAGGATTAGTAACAACGAAAACAGATGAACTAAATAAATTACTTGAAACTTGGTATCTCTAAGGTAAAATTTTGATACGATTTGAAATTGGGTACAGTTGGATATTACGAAATTTGTGCACAATTTAGTATTAAGATGGTCCTTATACATATTGTATGTATATTAATTTATATAATATTACCATTTTTCTTTAAATTAGTTTCACTGTGAACGATGCATGAATAAAGAGAGAGAAGGGGTGGTTCGTTTCCTTTCGTAGTTTTTATTAAACAAAAGCAAACTCCCCGTGCACCACAGAAGTACAACACTGGGCTTACAGAAGTAAGTTGATTTAACAAAGAACTTGACAAATGAGTAGAAAAGCATATTAGATTTAACAAAAACATTGAGTTTCACTGGCCATGTTTTACCTAATTTTCTCAAATCATTTTGAAGGCACATTCTTGAATTTTCAAATGCAGGTCAACTAAAAAGCAAATGCTTCTTTCGTAGTTGTACGCATGTTTTTGTTTCGTTGCATTTTTCTGTCCAGGACTTATAATGATTGTTTTTCCTCTAAATGTTGCAGAATAGGTCTGCTTAGTGGACAGTAGCAGTAAATCTTTTCTGTATTCAAATATTTCTGTTTGGACGAAAACAGAACTTTTCACTGTTTTGTTTTCCTTTAGACGTTTTATTTCATGTGTTATTTTACTAGTAAAAAGGGGCAATTAAAACCTTCTCTTGAAGGTTTGTATAATTAAAGGTAAGTTCTTAAAGGTATAAATTATGAAGAAACCCCTCTGGGGAAAAATTAAGAGATGTATATGTAGTGCCAGACTTTTTAGAATAAAAATCAATTCTCTTCGAAAACATATCAGGTAAGTGTTGAAAACGATTAGTTCCTCTGAGATTAAGCGAAAAAAATTCAGCAAACTTGACTGACGCTTGTTATTATCTTGTAAAAGGAAACTCTGATTAAAATTGCAAATCAATTTCTGTAAAAAGATGTGTTGGAAGGAATCGGTACAATAATGAATAAGATCTCGTAGATAAATATACTAATAGTATATATTAAAAATAGTATGTAAATGAAATATTTTTCCTTCAATCTTTTAATGGAATCTTCTACTTGGGTTTCAGATGCTCTGGAAGTCTGATATAAAGGAATTGGAAGAAACTTGGGTAAGTGTATTAAAAAAATTATTGTTAACTATTTTGATGTGATAGAACTTTGTATTGGAAGATGAAAAAATGCTCTAAATCAGGGTATTCTGATTTAAAGCTTGATTTAAAATCAAGTGATTTTTATTAAAAAATCATGATCCAAATCAAACTTTAAATTTATCAGATTTCTTACTTCGAGGACACTCTCAGCGATATTAATTTGAATGACAACTGACCAACAAATATATATATATCTATTGGCTTACTAAAAACAAGTGTCTCTTACAATTCTGATGATCAGAGGAATTTTAATGAAGTTTCCATAGATATAGATTTCATTTGAATAACATGCCAAATTACGCCATAAGTTAGTTATTAATAAAGTTACCGAAACACTAGCACTTAGCTTTACAGAAAGCCCTCTCGTACCTTGACGAGGGGTCTACACATAGCGCAAAAGGTTTTCAGTTATTTTGGCATATTCTTCCACATGGAAAGGTTGGGTATATTTGGAACTGATGCCTTTCGAGAGGAAATTTGGCGATTCCTTACAGTTTTTATATAGTGATTGATATTATTATATTAAAAACTAAACAAGCACTGCGCGCCTCCTTTCCTAGCTAAAAACTACCCATTGAAAATGAACTGAGCTTAAATGGAAAGAAAAATGTTAAAAAATCAAAATATTCATCAGTATCGTGCTTTGCAATCATGAAAATGAATCAAAGTGAAAGCAGAAAAGCACGAGCCATAGCTATTTCTAACAGTATGTTTCGGAAACTTTTCCAATAGCATATGAATGATTTTATATTGGAAGTCAACATATATACTTAAAATAGTTTTAAGCAGGAACTGGAATGAAACGTTTATTCACGAGGACTTTTAAGTAAGGGTAAGTGCTCCACGATATATTGTTCTATTTCAGGAGTTAGTTTGCAATTGATTTAACTTGAACATTTAGTAAAACATTTTTATGCATGTGTGAGTGTACTGAGTTGTTAGAGCGATTTTGCAGTCAAATTGGCAGTCTCATACAGGTTCAAGTATTTCACCAATATTTTAAACCGGTGACCAACAAGTCGCAACCAATTAACTTATTTTCTGACACCGGTATAAATGTTCTACATAAAACAGGGATGCACAGACTTTTAAGACCGAAGGCCACATAGATTCACTGTGACTTATAACTGACTTATAGACTTATGACCGCCAAATAGATCCCATGAAAATTATCTAACATATATTAATTATTTTATTTATATTTATCATATATTGTTATAAAAGAAAGATAATAAAAAGTAAATGAATAATTTAATTTGATGCGTGACATTGTATTGATTTAATAATTGTTTAAATATTTGGTTCGATTTTGCAGTAGCCAAACGTAAATTTAATTCTAAATTTTCATTAGTGAAGCGGTTCCTATTTTTCGATTTGTTACTATTCATGACTGAAAAAGTTTGTTAACTGATATATGTTGACTCCCCCAAAGAGGCTTCCGAATTTTAATGCATTATCTAGCAACGATTTTATATTTGTTTTTATCCCCGACACAACGATCGTTTTGCATGGTGATTGAGTTCAAGCCGTATGATTTCAAGCAAAACGGCAAAAGGAATGCTAAAGAAATCTAGCAACGGTTTTACTTTTGAAAATCGGAGAAACGATCCTTAAAGCAAAAATATCAAATTCTCAATCTTTTCAACATATACAGTCTTGAAGTTGGCATTGAACTTTTCAGAAAGCCCACGTGCCTCGCCTTTTGCCACAGCTACTTCGATGTGCATATGTACAATCTATATATTAATACGTGAAGAAAAAACTTTGTACCCCTTTTTAAGCACATTGCGCGCACGGAGGAGTATGAGATTTGGCATAATTAAAGTTCATAAGGAGAAGGAGTGCAGAAAGATAAAATTAATGTATAATATGCGTTACAAATATATTGAATTAAACAAAATAAAACATTCATTGTTTTACACATGGTCAATTGTACGTCGCAGCAAGTAGAGTGTGATTATTCGATGGTTTGAGATTTTATATTTCCGAATATAACTGATCGAGGGCATTTAGCAAACGATGAAAGAGTTTTTACAAAAAACATCGTCTACACAGAAGTTTTGAATCATTAAATTCATTGTCGAACTATTTCAAGTGCAATGGACAACATTTATTTTTTTAACCATCCGGGTTTTTTTGTTTCAATAAAAAATAGATAAAAGAATACGAAACACATATTCCTTATTTCATTTTTTGGATTTATTTTTTTATTTAAATTTTATATAATTTGGAAAAGATAGGCAAATTAACTGTGTAGCCTTGGCGAAACCTGTGGCCAGTATAGCAATAAAAAAACCCAAGAAAATGTCAAAAACAACGCGTTATTGTTTTTTAGATATGGCTTAACCAAGCTATACCGCATTTTTCCTATGACGTATTTGTACATGCTTGCAGCTTACGTAATAGAACAAAATTTAAAAAAATTATATGCAATGAATATAGAGGTATACTCTTTGACAAAAGAACCTTATTAACGTTCAAACTTAAAAATTAAATGAGTTATGGTCGAATTTCGACCACTAGTTTTTAAAAATTCCCCATCGTGTGACTTGTTAAAGAACACATAGTGAGGCTATTCGTGGTCACCAGCAAATCAACGAAGGCCGGTCTGTGCATCCCTGACATAAAAAATCAACACATCGATTACCGTCCATGTTCGTTTTAAAATGTTATCCCTTTTAATCTGGTGCACCCTAAGCAAAACCTTCTGTCTGTTAACCACGAGAACCTCTCCCAACACCTACTCTGGATGGTGGCGGTCGTTATAGAAACAGGGTTCATGCATTTTGAGTAGGGGGCTACTTTCGTGATGACTTAATTTTATTTTGCTTTTCTCGATTTTTGGCGGCGGAAAAAAGTAGTTCACAGTAAAGATCTTCTCGACAACAATTCAAATTCCTAACAAATATATTTCCAAATTGTCATCAAGTGTTGCCAATCGACAACTTTCAAGCATCTCTTACGAAAAGTAACTTAATATCCGTTTCTACGACAAGACAGGGGAGCACTTTGTGTCTGACAAGACAAAGTCTGCCACTGTATACAGAAGTAAATAGTCTTGTCCCAGAAGGGGGTATCTTTGTCACCATGTTGCGTGCTATCGGTTTGGACTGAAACACTCGATTGTAAGGCCCTGTTCACATGGACTTTTTCTAACGCGCGTTTGATAAGAACTTTCGAGCGTTACCATGTGTACACCGCTTGAGCTTTTTTCGAGGTCAGTTTCCGTTATGCATAAATTATGTTTTTTTATTCCCCTAATCCAAGTTTCTATCTTTTGAATGGTTAAAGAGCGAGTCAAAATTTCATAGGATTTCAAATCGGCGTAAAATTTTAAGTCAGATCGATACCAAAACATGATTTTCTTTTAAAAAATTATTTTTGTCAATAGTCGCAACTAATCTTTTTGCAGATACTATTCCTTTCATAATAAGCATAAACGGAAGTACTGCCTTGTTTTTAAAGGTAATGTTAATTTAAGATGATATTTAGTCGGCCCTAATCAACTGTTTTTTCCAACAGAGAAACCTAAAATTGTGTTTTCTGTGTTCACTGGGGTTCGGATTTTGTTCATTTAGAAAGTATAAAATTAACCAATCGAGTGCTTAAAATTAGATAAAAATTATTGAAAACGACGAAAAAATTTGATATTCTTTCGATTTGCAAAACATTTGTTCCTTAATTGCCTGTGAATAAAGTGTATTTTTGAACTTCTTTGGACATGCATACGTTACTTTCTGGTGCATTATCATGATTCTAGGAACCGCTATGGACAAGCGGATCACTGAGAAACAATGCTTTATGTTCGAATTGTGACATTATTAAAAGTTTTCATTAACAACTCAAAAATCCCAAAGTATGATATTCCTTTTTTTACTGCCAAGTCTAGAGAAAAACCCCATAACCTTCACTCTTTCCGGTGTGTGTGGATGATTCATCCACCAATAAAAAATAGTATTTGTTTTGTGCTAAGAGGTGATCACGGATTTTTTGGGCTCAAGAAGCTAGCAGATGAGTCATTTGTTAAGTGTTTTATCATAAAAGTATGACAAATTATATTTCTATAAAACCTTCATTAAAACAAAACAAAGCTTTATTCTAAAAACAGGAAAGTTACCAAACGCTTTCCTAAAAATTTCAAAATTCACAGTGTAAAATAAAAATGTATCCTTCAAAAAACTATATTTCTAGAATCAGGAAATTGGAAACGGAATTTCTGTATATATGGGCATTGTCTATGAAGTACTATCAAAAAGATAACATGCAAACAAAATCTATAGCTACTTTTTATTTAATTTTCTTTCAAATACATTTGTATATCTTTTTAAAATATCTATCTCTAAACATTTTAATATATCAGCACAAATAACACATACATAGCAATAATTAGTTTTTTAATTTTTAAACACAATTTTCCTCGAGTTCCGACCTATCCGAAACGAAAACTAATCCTCCAACCTACCCTCTTTCAGGGGTTTTGTAGCACAAATGGAATAACGACTGGTAAATATGTCAATTAAAACTTGATTAAAACCCACAATGAAACGAGAAAATTATGTTAAAACTAAAAAAAATCTCAAAGAAAAACCAAAAAACAGTATATATCGAAAACCAGGAGATTGTTAATAGAATTTGCGTCTACACATACATATAATATAAAATTTTCGATTGAAGTAGTAGTAACACTAACTGCAAATATTAAAATATGAATTCTATGAAAATAAGCTCATAGCAAATTAAGTTCCGTAAATCAGAACTTCATTTTCAAAAGTGATATCGAGTTAATGTAACACGAGGATGTGAAAAATGAATGAAAATTGAAACTTATCTTACGCATTTCACGTTGAGAACAAATAAAAAATAACTTGAACGTTTAGCTTTTAAATTGAATATTTAATTTTAACTGTATTTTTGCTGCTGTAAGACGTTTGCTGCATATGAAAACTAAAACGGACAATTGTCGGTATACGTTATCTCAGAAATAAAATTACCTACTATCCTCTTTAGTTTGTAAACTATCACATGTTTACAAGTTTTGTGTGAAAGCAGGGTAAATTTCTTCAATAAATCGAATACGATTATATTTTCTCATCCTATTTTTAATGGCCATAAATATAAAGCAGTGGATTAAGACAAAATACGCCAATCAAGTTATATCTTTTCTATCAAAACGAGATGAATACTCCCTTTTGTGTTCGTAATGAATATATTCGTTAAATGCGTATCGCGAAAGTATTAAAGTTACAGTTGAAAAATTATTTATTTAAAGAAAATCAATTTAGGTATCGATCTTGTATAAAATTTTCCGCAGATTTCATATCCGTTGAAATTTTCACTCTATCTTTAACTATCGCGAAGATAGAAACTTGGAGTAGGGGAATAAAAAAGCCCTAAAGAGCGTCAAAACGCTTGTCATGTGTACGGTGCAGTTCATTCCTAGGTATCTCCAAGAAGCTTCGAGGCTATATAGCGCGTGGATTCCCCCGATTTCCACATCTGTACACTCTAGTAGAACTCTATGTATGGCTACCCGCGTTTTGTTTTGACGTCAAACCGGCGTTAGTAAACGCCTCATGTGAACGGGCCCTAACACTCGAAAATCTCATATCAAACGCGCGTTAGAAATCTCCATGTGAACAGGACCTTAGTCGGATCTCATTCGCCAGATAGAGATGCACCTTAACCATATTTCATTCAAACTTATTTACCATCAATCTAGAAAGGTTCTCTATCAAAAATTGATCAAAATACGAAACATTTTGTAACAAATAATCACACGTGAAGGTTTTTATTCAATTGTCAAGTATTTAATGAACTAATTTTACTTTTATAAACCGCTTCTATGCGTATTAATTATTTCAAAACTTCTCCTTTTCAGTCTACGAGACCAGTAATTTTTCTTCGCTAAAAAACAAGAATGCAATAAGCTTGACGTAAGTTATATTAATATCACATAAGTGTACCAGGGAACTACGTGCAAAAGAATCAACTTCTGGATCCAGTAAATTCCAGTTGTTTTTCCGAAATGCAAAGTGTACTTAATGCGAACGAGTCTCAACCGAACAATAGCAATAAAGGTTCCGAGCACTCTACTGGTTGGGGTTCTCGTCGAATTGAGGGAGATGGAAATAGACTTAATAACGAGGCAGATATAGAAGTTGTGTACGATCCAAACATTAAAGTAAAAGAGGAACCTCTCGATGATGAAGATATTATATGTATCTCTCCTCAAAGCATAGTACCTTTCTCCAATGTGCAGGTGAAGGAAGAGAAAACTGACAGCAGAAAATCCCCTATTCCACTTGTAACGATTCCAGAGAATTCCAACGATTGTATGAAAGAAGAAGTGAACGGACCTACCATATCGCAAATAGATGGAGTTAATTTTCCAATACCATTCTTGCCACCCTCAAACAATCAATGTATCCAAAGCAGGTATGTTTTCAGAGACGCGAATTCACAGAAGTGGCAGATATCAAACAACTCAACCTCAGTAAGTGTAACAGATCCCCAATACCTTCGTCGTCTTACTCTGGCGCGTACATTCTCCGCAATGGACCAGATTTCGTCTAATAAAGCTGATCTTCATAGTTACATCTCGAATATGACCGAACTGAACCGTTCCAGAAATGCGTCCTCAGATTCAAATACTACCGATTCGAACGAGTTAATTACTCCTAAACCTGATAAAAAACGGGGTTCCAAACGCAAGTATACGAAAAGGAAGAAAGCTAATGTCCAAGCAACCCCTAAAAGTTTCTCTGAAATCGATTCAATTTACAGCAACTCATTCGATACGAGTAACTCGTCTGTCAGCATAAGCAACGAGTCGAGTACTAACAAACAGAATCAAGATGCGTTGTCCAGCATTAGGAGTGAATCGCTGGAACCTTTACAACTCGCCCCAACTATTGATGCTGATAATGGAAAGATAATGGATGTTCGGGCAGCTGAGATGTTAGTTAATATGAAAAATCGATCTTTTCATAATATGGCTTCTAATGCAGTGATCAATAAATCACATGAGGAACTACTGCGTTTCAAAGAAACACAAGCGTCTGTAGGGAAAACATGGCAAGAAACTGGAAGCAATGGTTTTGATTTCCAGTCTCTCACAGATTCATTTGCATTTAACGATGTGCCTGAGCGCACTCCAAGTCATGTTGCGAATTCAGATTTAAATCAACCATTATTTCCGAAAGAAAATGAAGAAACTACTTTGAACACGTTCCGTTGCACTTCGCCTTCTGATCTGAATTCAAATGCCTTTGATGGCATTGAGATTATTTGTGAACTCCCAAATGAGAACGTCCCGCTCACACCATCCAGTACCAACAGAAGTGAAGAACAGTTGAAATTCGAAGAATCGTCAAATGGTTTGGAACGTAGTTTGCATAGTGAAAAAGTCAATTATATGAATGTAGGTAAGGAAGATAACCATCATTCGGAAAATACAAGTGCATCAGAAATCCTTGAAAGTATAGAATCACCCCCTAGTGATAAAAACGAGCAGATCAACTCAATCGATTCAACATGTGATGGTTCTAGCCCACCAGTGTTGCATAGAATAGGTAGTCCAATATCAGTAAGTAGTTCGCTAGATACATTCGAGTCCTTGAATAAGAGCTTTCAATTCAAGAAACCAGATTGTGAAAGTAATAATGATCGACCGCAAAAAAGACAACATTATCTACGAAGCACTGTATCGACTAGTGTGCAAGCGCAGAATGGCGCTGAAACTTCCACGTCCCAAAAAAAGGTAACTAGAAATAGGCGGATTAAAACAAAGACCGTAACAAAACCTCGTAGTAAAAAAATTGATAATTACGAATCTCTTCAGAGTTCAAATTTTATGCAGAATGGATATCCTGACATATCTCCTATTCGTAGAGTTCCTTTGAATGATGACAATTCCTCAACTGCGACTTTCAAAGTCCTATCTACTGGAAATAAATCCTACCCTTTATACTTGTTATACCAAAAGGCAGAGACTATGAGTTGTATTTTCTGCCCCCAAAAACCCATTATTTCCTGCTTGTTACCAGAGAGGATGGTACTTACAACGCGTAACAATTCAAATGCAAATGGAGTAAACATGGATTCGGTAAATAATTTTGATACTAACAGTTTCCAAAGAAGTTGCGATCCTAGTTTTATTAACAGAACATTTAGCATTTCAGAAAGAGAAAACCAGGATGGTCAAAATATTTTCTCGGTGGATCCAACTCTTCCCATAACGTCTTCGACCAGTCTACATTGGGAAAATTATCACAACACACCCACTCCAAACCTGAATAGAAATCACACTTTTGAGTCGTCTAGTTCTATTACTGAAAATGCAACGGCAAAAAGCATGAATCCCGGTGGTAGAAAACCGGCATTTAAAATTTGTTATCTCCAGTTTAGAGGATATGAAAAATCTGGGTATTCAGTTCGCCGTATAACTGGGCAATCATTCAGTTGCGAAAACTTTGACTTTAGTTATGACTTGATCTCTCCAGAGCAAGCAGAATATCTTTTGAAAGTTGCAGAATTTTCGAAACATGCATCTGAAACTGAGACGCAACAATCAAAGCAGTTAGCAGCACCCAAAACCAACAATTTTGCTTCCCGTGAGGCACCTAATAAACATTTCATTGCATATTTTTGGGCAGCTCAATCAGCCCAAACCGTCGAGTCGGATGAATTTGCTCTAAGATCCCCATTACTAAGTTCTCCAGTTTCTAATGTAACTGAGAGATCTGAGGCGGGTACTAATGATTTATTTTTAGGTTTATCGGATATGCAGGGTCTGGACATTATCCGCTTTATTATTCTTAGAAATTGTTTCACGTTTTCAACCCATGATCGATCGCCCTCTTTCACAATTCCAATCGTTACAGAAAATGAAACCAGTTCACTGTTAAATGATTTATTATCACCAGAAATTAACTTTTCGCACATGAACTCATCTATTTCGACTGTTGCACCTATGCTTGAAGAAGTATCCGAAATGTTAGGAAATGTCGCTGCTAGTAATCTTCCTTCACTGCCAACGATGCAGATGGAGGTAACTCCGTGCCCAACACCACATGACACTGCAAACGGGCCTTTTGGCAATGCCCCTGAAAGGAATGTAGGTACCGATTGCCCAATAATAAAGGAAAAGTGTGTCACACTCTCCAACAGCACAAATAATGATACAGACTGCATGATTATCAACGGTAATGAACCGTCAATTCATGAAAGTAAGAATGATTCATCTTTGAGATTAAAAAATTCACAGAACAGCACAAATTGCAATGAAGAGGTGAATAAAGGAATGGATGATTCATCAGATGACTTGCAAGTTTTGGATTCTCACCAGCATACTGAATTTCAGAATTATCAAATGAGTAACAATCCCCATTGCGTACGTAACGAAAACATATCTAGCCGTGCTGATAGCCCAGAAATTGAATTTTTAGGTTTCAAGATTCCCAGATCCAACAATTCTATTTCATTTACTCCTTCGAATTATCCAACGTGCTCCAATACCTTTTCTGCTCCAGCCATCAATGTTTCAACTGATACAAATGTTTATTTACGTAATTTCATCAGCAATTCAAATGGTAATATAAATTTACCAATTCAATACTCGGACTGTCAATTAAATTCTAGTATATCTCAAACGTTTTCACCTGGAGATTTTCCAAATATTAGTGCCTGTAATGAAGGAAGTCGAGTTGTACCTGAAATGAAAAATTCATCGATTCCCAAACCATTAGAACTCTCAGAAAGCTTTGGTCCACAAAATCAAAATGAACATCTTTTATATATGCAGGATCAGTCTGTCAATACTGTAGGTTTTAATCAGTTTTCTATGCCACATTCAATTTTGCATGGTCACAATCATGTTTCTCAGAAAAATCCTGACCCAAACGCTGTTCCTTGCAATGTCTCCAACAGTCTGGCACCAGACCACTATAGCTATTACGATTTACAATCTACTAACTCCACTTCCCATCTTTCACAAGACATGCGGCACCGTCAGCTGTCTTCTGCATCTGCTATAGAACCTTATTTGATGCATAACATGAACAATAACTTTGTTTATGAGATCCCGAACAACCATAGTAGCGATCATCCTTTTCGAGATGAACATATATCCCTCAACAACTTTAAACGTTCGAGTGAAACTCACGTGTCATATTTATCTCTTGATTCTACCACTTACAACCTGACTCATGAAATGCAAGTATGTAGTGATAAGATAAAACAAAGGAAACAAAAAATTGAATATCTTGAGAGATATGTGAATGAATTTGATCATTCGCATTCCTGTAAAGAGGCTTCAAGAATCCATCCTACTGTAAACCCTAAACATAAGTTTAGGAATTATTCGATGATTCCATATCAAGCTAGTGGCCAAGTGAATGGTCGAAACGTTTTCCTCAACACTAGTGGAGGAAATATTATCCGAGACCCAACACGTGAAACTAATACGTATCATTTGGGTCAACAAGGATCTAACATGAGTATTTTCAACGATAGAATTAATCAAAACAATTTCTTCTATCAAAATAATTCATCTTTTACGAATTCTTCCAACCCTATTCGAAGCAGCTCTCTTCATTTTAACTACCCTATGTTTCCAGGAGCACCATCTTATCGCCATCCTGTGGTAGATCAATATAACCAAGCTGCAAGGAATGGCCTTCGTGTGACTGTGGATCCAACCATTACTTCATCGAACGAAAATCGCACAGTTTTTAGTGATAACCAGTACAACCCTCCAAGACATCCACCAATGGCCGGTGAAAATTCGAGTTCTTTTTTAGAAGAAGGCCAGTACACCAACCATATCCCAGATTCAACTACCGAGTCAGTTTTCCGGGACAATCTGGAAGACGTCTACCTTTCAATGCCCATCATCGATGAATCATCTCATTCGATAATCGAAACCCCCATTACTGTACGGCATTCGGAACTGTTTGAAAACCAGGAGTTCAAAGATTCTGTTGAAAAATGTCCCGGTAGTTGTAATTTCCAGGATCAAATTGAAACAGTTGATAGTTGGGAGGGCACATTAATGCACGCAAAAATTGAAGCAGCCATCAAAAGCAAAGATGCCAACAGTCTCAATCATGCAGCCTTATATGCCCAAAACATGAATGACACTGTGTCTGCCAAGCGAGCTAAAGTTCATTTAGCCCTACTACAAAAAGATACCGATACTTTAATAGACATTTTGGAATCAGAAACGTTCCCTGGACGGTATTTAAAAGAGATGCAGATTCTGTGGTTAACTGGACACTTTGTTAGAGACAATCCAAAAGAAGAAATTCCAAAATCGTTTTCACCAGCATTCAAGGCACAGCACTTGTTTCCTGGTACACTTCTAAAAACTAGCCACAAAGTCCTCAATCAATCATTTGATGAAGATCCATTCCCTAAACTTGATTGTCGTTCTCATCTTGCGGGGATCATAGGGTTAACTGAAAAACAAGTAAATACCTGGTTCAAGAATCGACGCCAGCGAGATCGTAAGCGGTAAGTATATATTTCCTCATAAATTAAGTTTTGTATCCCGTGCTTGCATTCCGAATACACAAAACAGGGTTAAATATTTGTATAAGCCAACAGAACTTTTTAAATATTGAAAATATTCTTTTTGACAAACGATATAAAATTCATACTCATTTCTCTTATAATGAATTTACCCACACTGGTAGTCTGGTAGAAAATTCTCAAGTTCACCAAAATATGGGAATTTAAGCTTAATTTTGTTTAAAAAACTATTTTTATTGTTCTAGTTATGTGATCTGAATTATATTTAAGAACAGAAAAGGAAAGCTCCTCAAAGATTTTCTATTGTGTAAATAAATAGGCTTAACGAATTTTCTCTCCTATCTATACATATTCGTTAAAAACAAAAGTATGTACTCTATGAGAAACACATGATGATATGATATACACATACTCACATGATGACCAAGAAAAATATGTTTCACATGCGAAAGGTTATAAAATTTTTAGACATAAATAATTTGAAAAACCTTTTAACATTTCATAAATAAATATGAAAGTCGAAAAGAAATAAATCCTTCAAACATTTTAATTTGTTTTTGTCATTTGTTAATTGGAGATATAATTTTTTGTATGTGCCTGATATCTCGAAATATTTAGCTAACGCCTACACTTCATTTAAACTTAATCAACATTTACTGGAACACTCAAAATTGAAACTATTTCGGTACTGCAGGTCTTGTGTGTGAATTTTTAAACATAGAATACCTCAGTGTTGGTAATACGATCTCGGCCTTGCCAAGGTAAGTTATACATTCTCTTACCCGTTAATGATTGACAGGTATTCTGTTTCTAAACTCTCAGACGTATTTAACTTGATGGATGTTCCAGACAACAAGGTAATGATTTTGGATTCAATTATTAAGCCCCTCAGCCCAACTCCCCTTTGTGCACTATAATAACATAATATGCCAAAGATCTTTATGTTTGAGGATCTCTCACCATATTCCGATGAAGACTTCGCCAATTTATCTAAACCCCCTACACCTCAATGTCTATTGAGATAATTTCTGACCTGTAAAAGCAGTCACATACTCGATGTGTAACTTACACACTTTATAGATCAGCAATCAAATGTTTGTCTCGCCCCCCCCCCCGAACAACGGTTTTTGTGATGGAAGATAATAGAATGGTTCTTGCATAATTAATTATTGATAAGCAGTAAACCTTATTTATAGTTAACAAAAAGTATGTGATGTAACAGTGTATTGATATAATCCAATCCAATGAAATGAAATAGCTATCGTCTATCATACACGTTTTTCCCAATTTTATTGACAAAAGGTTGCGACCGGACTAAAAGACGACAATTAGGTATTAGTACTTTTAAACCTCGACAAGTTTAATAACTTTTTCTTCTAGAAAACATCTAAAAGATATTTAAGGATTTCCGCGACTTATTCTTTCAAATTAGCTGGATTTCGTAAGATTTGTCGCCTTACAGCATTTTTGCTACACGAAGGGTGATCAAAGTCTCTAGAAGTCAACGTCCATTTTAATATCTAATACAAGGTTCCATTCCTAAGATTTGTGTGGTACATATGTGGCTAAGTTTTTGTCTTTTTTTAAGTTTTCAATTTTTAAAAAGCTTATTTAACGAAAATTTACTTTTTAAGGAAAGTATGGCTTCCCAAATAACTTTCTTTTATAAATGAATTTTGAACAATTTTGCCAGGATGCACATGGAATCTTATAAATAAAATAAATTTTTAGATGATGGTATAATTTAATTACCAATACTGAGGTAAGCTGAAAGTTGACGTTGCCAATCCAGACAGTGGGGGAAATCGGATTTCATTAGCAGTCTTCACATGTGGCCATTTATGTAATGTAAACACTGAAAATTAAAACAGTTTGATGCACAAAAATGTTCATAATTTTCTAAGGTGGTCCAAAATGAACATTAAAAAGCGATCAATAATGCTGAACATTCACTTACTCTGTTATCTATTTAAACTTAAGAAATGATTTAATCAAAAGAGAGACAATTATATTTTTAAAATTTTTAGGGGTGGTAAAAAAATTATAGTATGATCGAGAGAGAGATTTCATAACATTTGGATACTCTTTCCATTCTACATAAAAACTAACAAACCGTTTTATAGGTTTTGTAAGTTTCCAAAATTATTCAGGATAAATGCAATGAAAAGGTTGATAAATAAATTTAGCAGAACCTCTCGAATACATTTTTTGACGTGTTATCTGCAAGTGTATCGGATTTAAATTTAAAATTAATTTAATTTTTGGCCCTGTTGATGAAAATGAACACTCAACTCCAACAGAATTATGTTCTTTAGATAGCTATGCATTGCAAATTATGCATTCTAAAACTTTTAAATATTCATTTCATTTTTTTCGCTGCAAGACCTTAGGCGATGTAGGTAAGGATAGAGAATACTGTGCTCCAAAATTCAACCATTTCTGAAACAAACTTGTAGTGGTGATGAAATTTTCTTGGAAAAAAAACGCACGTTTAAAATCATAAAACCGCTTTATTTAAAATCTGTTGTCCTGTGTTTATCTTTAATATAATGCCATGTCATTTGTTTTTAGACTACATCAAGCATATGGACCCCTTCTAGGTGTACGAAGAGGAGGTCGAGGAAGGGGCAGAGGACGTAAATCCATGTAGTTTGAAGAAGCCTCTCTCCTTTTGTCGTCATGCCAAAGTTCTTAGATGATAGAAATGGACTTGTCCAATACAAATCCAAAGAAATGAGTGTTTTCAACTAATTTTGTAATGTTTTGTGATTGTGAAGTTTCACCTTCCTTTTGCTAGTTTTTGTACAAGTGCCTTAAAAAATTTGCTAACTATATTTTATATTAATTAAGTAGAAAATTAGTTTTGGGTGACTTGGTGTATCTAATTCTCTTATTGATCTTGATATTGATTTTTGTGGAAAATTATATTGTGTGTAGTTAAAAGCTTGATATGTGTCAAAATAAATCTCCCAGTATTTTTTGTATTGATTAATTAGGAAACTTACCATGATTGGATAATTCAGTACATTGATATGTGTGTCTAATTGTCTTGGTAAAAATTTCTTTATATTGATTCAAGTAGAATTATAATTGAAATTGATTGCCTAATATTTAATATTGCAGTTTTAGTTCTCTGGTGTTAGAAAATATTTTGTTCTGTGTTTTTTTCTTATATTTTTAGTATGTTAGTTTTTGTTGCTGCATTAAACTTGTGTGCTTTCTTCTTTAATAAGTCCAAAATCTTCAAATTTGGTAATTCTTGTGTTTTTTCCAACCTCTAACTGTATGGAAACAAGTATGTTAATTTTTATTGTAACTTTACACGGCATTTGAATTTTGCTGTAAAAAAATAAGTATTTTAATAAAATGTTTGGATGTTTAACTTCGTTCTATTCAATGTAATTTTATTACAGATGTTTTTATTTTCAAGTTTAAAGAAAAACTTTTGAGTTATTAGTGTTTCATAGTTTTATAATCAGATGCCAAAGGTAGTTTTAGTTGCAATTCTTGAAAAGAAAACCTATGTTTGAATTTTGTTATGCAGATAAATATTTACAATATTGAATTAATGAGAGTATTTGATGCTAAGGATGTAGCCGTGAGGAGGTCGAGAAATTTACTATATATAAAGTGTCACGAAAGAGTTGATATTATTGACTGGTAAACATGAAAATATCTTAAATGTTGGTAATGTATTTTTGATAGTTAAAAGTTGCGTTCTTAGAAGCAAAAAGGTAATAAAAATCCACTCAATCATTCAAGTAATATTCTTAAAAGTAATAAGTCAGCAAACAATGTTCTTCTAACTTGAGATTCATTCTAGCTTTATTTAATTGAAAATTAGAATGTATCTAAGTATATGACATAATTTAAAATGTGATTGTTGGAAAAATTTCAAACACACCATGTTAAAGCGTCTCTGCTATCTAGACCATCAATCTTGTAATGAAATAGACTGAGCAAGGGGGCTGAATCGCTGTCGTAAGATCTCAGAAAGGTAAGTCACTTAAGCTTGCGAATCGACTTGGCCGATAAGCTATCGAAGCGCAGACTAGTTTTTTAATCCCTTTGTGTGAACTACTACCTAAACAAATCAATAATTTGTCTTCGATTAGAATTCCTGCTTTCCCTCAACCACTGACAGATCTTCAAACCTAGCAACCAGAAGAAATAGCATGAATGCATTTCAGTGGAAGGTCGTTGATCCAAACTCGTATCTGAATCAGTTAGATGGAACCTGAATTCTTATAGCAGTTTCTATAATATATATCATATATATATTCACTCTCACATGAAAAGCTTAAGAAAATAAATGATTTTACGAAATCCACTGTTTCAATTGGAGCTATACATACATACGAGAGAACCCGTATCTTACAGTATTACTCATCGTGTTCACTGTCAATAGTCAAGATTTCCCTTGAAAAGGAACTTCAAATTAAATCTTTACTGCATTCATTTTGAATTAAGAGATAATCAGTTTGAAAAGGAAATCACTCATGACCAGTACCACAATGTTACTATTTCATTTATTAAACAAAGAGGTTAATTTAAAATGGAAAAATGTAAATTTTGAGTCTCGTAAAGGAAAGGTTTCAAAATTTGGAAATATCAAATTTACGTTTAAATTGCCTCTGTTCTTGTTTCAAAATGTCTTTCGTGACAATAATTGTAAAAATGAAATTCTGCCTACACAGAGGACTTGTTTAGGAAAAGTTGATTGAGACAAATACGCCTGCTCTAAGAAACATCGACCTTTTCGTGAATAATTTCATGAGAAGATCGGTGCCAAGAAATGAACACACGTTTTCGAAATTGATATCTTTCTCCAGTAAGAAAATAATAGATATAAATTGTGCATATATTATTTTTTAACTATCTTCAATGTGCATATGTTTCTTATCAGAAGTCACAAATATAAGCACAGGATTTTCGGAAGGAAAGTTTAAAAGTAAAAAAAAAAATAGGATTATAAATACAAATTTTTTTGACAAACAAAGGCTTCAGTCCTGGCCAACGAAAACAAATTCAGTCTTGCTTCAAGATGGAAATTTGCCAAAACAATCTAGCAATTGGTATTTGGCTGAATTTTGTATTTGGAGTATTCTTTTATACTGGGGATTTTAGACTGCAATAAACTTATACATCGATTAATTTTATTTATTAGTAAAGGTAGGTCATTAGTCATTTTGACGTGATACTAAACAAAATTCAGAGAAATAATTTTATAGCTGAATCCTTGAGTACTATTTTTTTCACTATAAATCATCAAAAGTAATTTACTAAAGAATGGAAACACCCCGAAGCCAGTGTTCGATCGGATTGAAACAAATGAACTCTTCATTAATTTTGACAGTAAAGTAAATTCAAAAATGTCATTCGACTGGAAATAGCTTCTATAAATTCACAGCCGTAACATTTGCATAAGGGGGCATCTTACTAATAAATGGAACACCAACTTTATATTTTCCAATTGAAAGAAACCTTATTTTGACTGAAAATTTCTAATCTATATCAAAATTTAACTTCAGATACCAAATTTCATGTCATTCTGTCCAGCTGTTTCGGAGTTATGAGTATAGAAAGTTTGAGTCTTCCTAAAAGTTAAATCCGTTTATCATACTTTTATTGATATCTTCCGAAATAATACTTCTATAGCACTGATATTTTATAAAGTATTACTATAAAAAAACTCAAACAAAATCTGCCTAATGTTTTATTTTTTAAATAATTTTAGTATAAAATAAAATTATTAAATTAATATTTAAATAATTTCGACTTAGAACCTTATAATATTTTGATGGAAATCGATTCAGATGGACTTTAAACACGACCATACAAAAATTTCAGCTAATTCTTCCTGATTATTTTTCTCTACACTTAAATTTTCCTCACTTCGGCGATTTTGGGGCATCCCAAAGTTGTATAGCGCGTTTGATAAGAATTTTTGAGCGTTACCATGTGTACACCGCTTGAGCGTTTTTCGATGTCAGTTTCCATTATGCATTAAATTGTGTTTTTTTATTCCCCGTATCCAAGTTCCTATCTTTTGAATGGTTAAAGATAGAGTCAAAATTTCGACAGATCAGCGTAAAATTTTACGTTAGATCAATCCAAAAAAAACATGATTTTCTTTTAAAAAATGATTTTTTGTCAATAGTCGCAACTAATCTTTTTCAATATATTTTTTTATAATAAGCGGATGTATTGCCTTGTTTTTAAAGGGAATGTCCCTTTAATAAAATATTTAGTTGCCCTTTATCAACTGTTTTAATTTTACAGCCATTAAAAATAGGATAGAAATCTTTCTTTCCCAACCTAAAATTGATTTCCCTGTGTTCACAAGAGCCTGGATTTGGTTTACTTAGAAATGTATAAAAATGACCAATAAAAGGTCTAAAATAATCTAAAAATATTCAAAGTGACGTAAAAATTTTATATTCTCTCGATTTGTAAAACATCCGTTCCTTAATTGCCTGTGAATGAAATGTTTTTTAACTTAAATCTTTATACATAAATAAATGCAATATACTCGACTTGCTGAACAGAAGTGACACCTAAACAGGTAAATCTTTCGTAACGAATAGAATACGATGCGTTCCGGTGCCAATGCCATCAATCTCGGTTGTAAATTTTTCGAATGACGGGATTATTTTGGACCTAGGAACCGGTATGAACCAGAGGATCACAGAGAAACAGTGTTTTATGTAGTTCAAATTGTGGCATTATTAAACATTTTCATTAACTCTAAATTCTAAAGTATTCGTTTTTTACTGTCAAGACTAGAGAAAAATCCCTAAAATCTTCACTCTCCAGTGTCGATGATTCACCCACAAATAAAATACAGTAAGAAGAATTTTTGTATTAAGGGGTGATCATGGATTTTTTGGGGCTCAAGAAGCTATCAGATTAGTTATTTTGCAATGTATTTAATCGTAAAAGCGAAACTGCGTATGAAAAATTGGAGTATTTCTAAGATTAAAGTGAAACTAACTGTAAAATGACCAAACAATTTCCTCAAAATTTTAAAGTTGACAGTGTAAAACAAAAATATATCCCTCAAAAAACTACATTTCTAGAACCAGGAAATTGGAAACGGAATTTCTGTTCATGTAGCATTGTCTACGAAGTACTTTCAAAAAGGTAACATGCAAACAAAATCCTGCACTGATGATCTTTCTTTTTCTGTTGTTATTTTCTTTGTGTTTCCCCTTCGACCTATAGCTACTTTTTATTTAATTTTCTTTCAAATACATTTGCATATATTTTTAAAATATCTATCTCTAAACATTTTAATGTATCAGCACAAATAACACATACATAACAATTATTAGTTTTTAATTTTTAAACACAATTTTTCTTGAGTTCCGACTAACCGAAACGAAAACTAACCCTTCAACCTACCCTCTTTCAGGGGTTTTGTAGCACAAATGGAATAACGACTGGGAAATATGTCAATTAAAATTTGATTAAAACCCACGATGAAACGAGAAAATTAAGTTAAAACTAAAAAAAATCTCAAAAGAAAAACCAAAAAACAGTATATATCGAAAACCAGGAGATTCTTAATATAATTTGCGTCTACACGTACATATAATATAAAATTTTCGATTGAAGTAGCAGCGATGGTAATGCTGCTCCAATTGCGCCAGCATGCGCCATAGCGTATTGCCTGCTCCAAATCGCGTTCGAGTAATAAAATTCACTCTTGAGGTCTTCCCCCCCCCCCCCGCTATGTAAGAATTACTTTCTTGCCTTCATCCCATGAAGCGAACTGAAGAAAAATCTTTAAGCTCTTTGAAGTTTTTAGCAGTATCTTTTCCATTTATTGTAAAACCAAGTTGAAGGATCTGCTCTACCATATGAATGGATCAAATATCAATGTGAAACTATTGATAGCTTTCATTTTCCAGAAGTTTCAACATGTAGTCGTATAGACCATTATTGGAGGAATATATTTAATATAAGAGAATCATATGGCAAGTTTAAGTTTGAGATTTTGCCTATTTTTGTCAAGTCTCTTAAGTTATCGCATGGAAACTGATGTAGAAAGAGGCTTCAGTGATAACAATCACATGTTGGAAAATAGGAGTAATCTGACTATACAGTATAAATGGTATAAGGCAAATTAAGTCGCATTTTACTAATACAGAAAGCATAAGGAACTTTCAAGTTACTACGGCTTTGATTAAATCAGTTCCAAAGTACCTGGAGGTGGTATCATGACAGATTGCTGTTAGCATCAGAACAAAAAAGTAGAAAATATTTGCCATGATGAGGAAGATTTAAAGTTAAAGTCAAAATAAATTGAATTGCAAAAGGAACTTTCTCAAAAACTATTAAATCATGATGAAAGCAAGATTTCACAAGGTATAGCAGACAGATGAGTGCTGTTGAAAGCGAAATATTCTTTTTAAAGAAGGTAAAGATAGAATGTCTAAAACGATAGCCTTAGAAGAAAACAGAAAGGCGCAGTTGGAATGTAACAAACATAAGAAAAGAAAATAATATTTTTTTGTTTAATAAAATGTTTATTAGTCATGTTAATGTCAGTTATTTCTTACCTTGCACATAACTTTATGGAAATGGAAAACACTTGGTAAGTTTTTATGTATGTTTTTTTATTCATTATATATATTTCATCAATTTTAGTAAGTATTTAAAATGAATTTTGCAATAGTTTACAATTACCTGAATTTTATTAGTTTCATTATTAAAATATCTTCCACTGCTCCTTTGATGTGCTGCTCCAAAAGACAGTTTGGCTGCTCCAAAATGTTAATTTACCTGCTCCAAGATTTGCTCCAAAACACTTTGTAGCAATTACTATCACTGAAGTAGTAGTAACAGTAACTGCAAGATTAAAATATGAATTCTATGAAAATAAGCTCACAGTAAATTAAGTTCAGTAAATCAGAAGTTCATTTTCAAAAGTGAAATCGAGTTAAATGTAACACGAGGATGTGAAAAATGAATGAAAATTAAAACTTATCTTACTCATTTCACGTTGAGGACAAATAAAAAAATAACTTGAACGTTTAGCTTTTAAATTGAATATTTAATTTTAGCTGTATTTTTGCTGCTGTAAGACGTTTGCAGCATATGAAAACTAAATCGGACAATTGTCGGTATACGTTATCTCAGAAATAAAATTACCTACTATCCTCTAATTTGTAAACTCACATTTTTACAAGTTTTGTGTGAGAGCAGGGTAAAGTTCTTCAATAAATCGAATTCGATTATATTTTCTCATCCTATTTTTAATGGCCATAAATATAAAGCAATGGATTAAGACAAAATACTCCAATCAAGTTACATCTTTTCTATCAAAACGAGATGAATACTCCCTTTTGTGTTAGTAATGAATATATTCGTCAAATGCGTATTTCAAAAATATTAAAGTTACAGTTGAAAAATTATTTATTTAAAGTAAATCACATTTTAGGTAACGATCTTGTGGGGACACAATCCTACCACCTTAAAATCGAGTGACTCAGGAACATTGCTTATAACAAGGGCTCGAGGGCCAAAATTATAAGCATCGTGAGGTTCATAGCCTCGATCAGGACTTGATTTCCCAAAGAGATTGACTTTTCTTGCTTGTCGTATATACAGTGTAATATAGTATGATGTACAGATGCAGTTTCTGTATAGATGCAATTAATTTGCTCTATTCATCTCAACCACACTTATTGAAACTGGTAATATCTCACTAGACACGGGAATTTGTTATGGTGTTTAATAGTGAACCTTCAAATACAATCTGTAACTCTATGGGAGCTCTATCCACCGAAAAGTGGGCGAGTTTATTTTCAAGCAGTAGGTGTAGCATGAGTTTATGGGAGAAGCTTAAACGTTGTATTTTATTAATTTTGTTCCATTTAATTTGTTTGCATTTCAATTGTTTTCAATTCGTCTGCACGTACTTTATAAAGTACTTTATACGTTTCTAACTCGTAAATTTCGATTGTGTTCGGCTATTTTTTACAATTATACCTTTATTTTTAACCACAAACACAAAATCGTGTTAATAATATAAAAATAATAATTTGAGCGATTATATAATACCAGGTAGGTAGGTATTTTTAATTAACGTCACACTGGTGCAACACAACGGGCTATTGATGACGGTCCGGAATGAATCCCAAACGGAAAGATCGAGGACAACACCACGTAATTTTGAACCACGGTCAGATGACGTGGTAACACCTGAGCTGGCACCCCACTCTCCAAACTTCCACACCACACCAACGTGAGGACATTTGAGGCCACGACGGATTTAACGTGCACCAGTCCCTTTTGTGTACGACGGTCTTTGGCTGGATTCGAACTCGCAACCCTTCGGTTGCTAATCCATTATTCCAACCGGGGTACTGCGGCCCTATATAATACCAGGGGGGGGGGGGTATTTCAATTAACGTCACACTGGAGCAACACAATGGGCTATTGGTCACGGTCCGGGATCAATCCCAAAGGGAAAGATCCGAGGACAACACCACGTAATTTTGAACCATGGTCAGATGACGAGGCAACACCTGAGCTGGCACCCCACTCTCCAAACTTCCACACCACGCCAATATAATACCAGGAGCAACAGCGTCTTTCTAGTTAATTCACCTACCTAACCTCATACACATTGTACTATTTCTTTTATACAAATGCTAAAAAAGTTTTCTGAAAATATTATACCTTAAAATCTGCAATAGCCCGTTGTGTTGCTCCAGTGTAACGTTAATTGAAAATACCAATACCTTAAAATCTGATTATCAGGTGTCAGTAAATAAGTATTCCTGAAATATACTTTTTGACTGAAAATATAAAATAATATTTGAACCTAATTTTTTGTATCGTATTTAAAATTAAAATGTTTACCTGTAAACTTTATAATATTCATGTTTTGCTTCAAGTAGGCTTATTTATATTTTTTGGAAAATAAATACACTACAAATATTAGCTAAAAAATAAGTTTATTGATTTTTAGCTTTACGAAAGTTTCATATGTAAAAGTATGAATAGTGAAGTCAATAAGAAGTATGCTGAAAAAGTAGTTTCTAAGTATAAATAATAAATATCCATGATTCTATTGCCTTGCGAGATTATTTTCAATAAATATTGTAATTTGAACATGTGAAGTCCGTATTTCTTTACGTCTATTACAGGAAATTCATCTAGATAAGTAGGTAATCAAACGGGATTTTAAATTTTGCGATTGGAAAACAACATACTACTTGCATGTTACGCTTGATCCACTTCAACATTCTGTACGACTTTGCGAGATGTATACTTATGTAAATACAATCCCAATTATATTTACATAAAACAACTCGAAACAAGCATTTTTTGTCAAAGAGTGTGTCCGGAAATGCCTCGTTTGGATGTTAGAGGGCGCTTTTTAAATCAGCCGATAACATCATTTCTGTGGCGTAAGGAGTCATTCCCCGCTCGGATTTTCAACGGCAAGCTCAGAATTTTCTGTAGCTATGCATGCCGTTTATTTTGGACCCCTCTACCACCCTTTACAATTTGGCCAGATATTTTCGAAACACCCTAAAGAACCTGAACAGAATTGGTTTTCAATAGATTTCTAATGACTAAATCAAAACGAAGGAGTTTTACTTTTAAGCAACTTTTCTAATTTATTTAGTGAACTTCGCTAGATGTATTTGAATTTAAGAAGCAACTTCGTTTCAGCCTAGTTATAATTGATTAATAGGAAGCAACCTATGTGGAGAGATTCTCTCCTTACAAGTGATTAAGATTTTTGTACCTGGGTTCTTTCAAAGAATAAAGATGTTTTAAAAGCTTAAATCAATTGACTTCTTCACATAAATTTTACCTTTTAGAAATAAAACCACTCACAGGAATCCTTTTAATACAATCCTTGGTTTTTTGTTTTAAGTAGATTAAATTATGGTATTTCCAATGCTATATAAGCATCGTTTTATTGGAAAACCGAAAATAGGAATCTTCCAGACTACTCATATTTAGACAAAGTGAATCCCAGAAATATTCGAAAAGTCGGCAATATTTGCAATGTTGACAAACAAACCAAAAACATTACAATATCTTTAATGAGCGGCTCCCGCGAGGAAGCAGTGGATCTTAGATCAGTTAAATTCTGAATACATGTGCAAGAGCGTTAGGGCTGCCGTACGCAAAAGCATGAATGGCGATTCACGTGGATGTTTTTCTCCTACCACTCGTTATCAATGCTATCGCTTTTGTGCCGAACTGAATAGAGAAATAAACTTAGATTAGAACCAGGACGTCAATTGGAGACGGGATTTATGTACATTATCACAAATCCCCTAATTTACAGACTTGTTCAAAAGTATGTGACTCAACTGCCTTCTCGCGGGAGCCGCACTGTAATAGGGATGTTAAGCGAATCACAGAACTGCTACTCAACACTACTTTTGAATCACAGTTCTTACCTGTTACCAAAATATCAAAGTATGTAATAGTGTTGTGAAGTGAAGTAATCGTGAAATGTAACTGGCCAATGAGCGGCGCTGTAAAAAGTGACGTCAGCTTCCGAGCTGAATTTTGTAAGTGAGAATAAGTTTGATCTCGGTGGTGTATGGTATGTATGTTTCTGCCGTCTGATTATTTTGTTTATAAAATTATGTGTGTTGTGTAAAAAGACTTTTTGGCTTATTTCCAAATGCATCCAGCATCGGGTAGATGCACAAAGCAAACAATGACATGATTTTCAAGCACCTAGTTGAGGCAAATTAGGTATGGAGTTTCTATGAATAAGGTACATTAACTAGCATTGTAACGTATCAGCCCCTTAACGTGTATCTCAGCGATATGCGCCTTGATTGGCGATGGCGGACCACGTGACACACTCTCCGCGAAAGAGAATGAACCATTTTTCTCTAGTTGTTTCCCAAGGCGAGCGTAGAACTGACGCGCTGAAGTTTTGTTCCCCCGAGATGTTACTTTTTATGTTTGTTTATTCTTGTAATTGTTTTGTCTTGTGCTTAGTGTTAATTAAAATTGCTCTTTTGGCCAATTCTTGCATTAGTCATTGGATTCAGCTCTAAAATTGACGCCCAATCTTGTGGCCCGAATTAAAGCCTTTGGGAACAACTCGTTTTTTGTTCAGGAATCTAGGTCCAATACTGTTGGTATTGAAAGAAAAACACACCCTGTGTTTCATTGATGTTTAGAAACTCATCCCGAGTTAGCATACTGGTAGGAAAAGCCATGGTTTTAGTGTTCTACAGCGGCGTCGAACTCACTATTTTTGGAAGCCTCATCCCAGGTGTATCCTATTGAATATAGGTGGAAATCCCTTCCACGGATCATCCTTATGCTCGTATCCCCAAGTGGTGATGAAGAATGAGATAAGTTTATTTTAATTTGTTTAAAATCATTCTTGTCTAGCAGTACTTTCGATTTGGCCAACCCGTGTCCAGCAACAGAATTTTGAAGTTTCGTTTTGAGTTCAAACAGTATTCTTGTTTAAAATATAGTGTGAAATCACTTCTTTAAATGTTATTATTCCTTTGGTTCACAAGTGCAAAGTATTTGTGTTTTGTGAAAAGTATTTGTGTTTTATGAAAAGTTTTGTTCTTAAAAGTAAAAGTGCAAAGTAGTATTGTTTTGATTAAGTGTACTGCTAGAATAGGTTTTTTTGAAAATACGTTATGTGTATTCATTTTGTAATAAGCTACTTTGTAAAATTAATAAGTGGTGTGAATTAATTGTGTTCAAAAACGAAAGCCACAACAGCATTATTTCGTTTCAAAAGTGCAAGAACCGATCGCATTCTGATTAGGTCATGTTCATGAGTCATAACTCAATAGATTCAAGGTCTGTTTTCTACCAGCTGCATTAAGAAAAAAAACCTCTCTAGATGTTTAAGCGATTTTTTTTCTTTATTTTGTGTTTGAGCTATATATATACATTGGGATTTCCTTTTGAGAGTTATTGGTTTAACAAAACCATAGATTAACAAATCTATGTATGAATCAAGTGCAACGTGCGCAGAAATGTGTTTATATTATGCCTTTAAGGATTAGATATTAGGAAATATGGATTTCATTCTGTTTAAGCATTGATGTTTCTTTTTGAATTTTGAAATATTACGAGAATTTATCATTTCTTTTGAAGTATTATTGAAATAAGACTAACTCACGAGTGGAATGTTATCTAATGTTTTGGTTTTGAATATTTAAAAGTGTTTTGGAATTTAATGTTCATAAATAACATGTGTTTAAGTGTTATTGGACAAATGTTAATGTTTTAAAAGTAATTTGTTTAACAATGCTAAACAAGTAATACCTATAAGAAGTGGTCATTAATTTAATTTTTTTTTTCTTGAAAACAAACTGTGTGGGATCTATTTTAAAAAATTTTTTACTGAACTTGTTTACTTTCGTATTCAAAATTATTTGTACACTTCGTAACCTAAAGATGTCTTATTTGGCAAGAGCTCTTAAATGTGACCTGATAGAGTTGGCGAATGAACTCGGCATCGAAATACCTGCTGATGCTAGAGTAGTTGATATAAAAAGATTTATCACTGGAGATGAAAGTTATGATGAAGACTTCACGAAAAATCTGCTTCTGTCTATAAGCGAAAACCGTGCAAAAGAGAAAGCAGAAGAAAAAGAAAGAATAGCACGTAAAAATGAAAGAATAGAACGGGAAAATGAAAGAATAGAACGGGAAAGAGCGTACGAGTTGGAAAGACTCCGTCTGCAGGTAGAATCACAGAAATTGGAGCAGGTCTCTGGTTTTAATCCTCTGTCTGCAGACCATCAACCCAACTTTAACTTGAAAAAGTTGCTACCTGATTTTGATCCGAATGATGGTGATATGACATTGTTTCTTCAGTTATTCGAACGACAGATGAAAGTTCTTAAAGTAGGGAGACATAACTGGGTTGCCTATCTCCTGGGCCTATTACCTAATAGCGTGGCACAACTCATCGCCAGAGAACCAGAACAGAAGTCTCATGATTTTGATCACATTAGAACAATGCTGCTTCCGAGATTTAAATTAAGTGCTGAGAGAATGCGACAGCTCTTCGCAACTCACAAGAAAAGTCCTGAGAGCACATGGAAGGACTTCCATTTTGAACTGCGTAGCTATTTTGAAGCATGGCTAGCAGAATTGAACATAACGGATTTTGAGAAATTGAAAGACCTCATGATCCTGGATCAAATGAAGAAACGTGTTCCTTCAGAGGTTAAGAACCATTTCTTGGACGTATGGAGCGAATGGGTCACCCCAAGTGACCTAGTGGAGAAGATGGACAGTTACGACAACTTACGTACTGTCAACCCGAAGCAACATGAAACAAAACCTGTGTTCCAAAAAAGAAATTACTATAGAACCCAACAATCACAATTGGAACAAAGAGTTGACAGACAAAGTCTGCCAGGGATTCCCAGTAACAGTAGGCGGGATCCCGGGGTCCTCAGTCAAAGTAGGAGGGACTCCTTTTCACAAGGCAGAATTACACCAAGGGGTATTGAAGAGAAGAAAGAAATATCGTGCTACGGATGTGGAGCACCAGGAACCATCAAATCAAAATGCAAAAACTGTTCGTCATCGACAAGAACGGAGCCATTCCAAGCGAACTCTGTCCGCATGTATACCTGTCACTCCGATGCATCCCCGTTAGCGCTAATAGATATCTGTATATCGGGAGTAAGAGCCAGGGTTTGTGTTGATAGTGGTGCCAGCAGAACAGTCGCTGGAGAGATCCTGTACCACCAGTTAAAAAAGAGAGGAGTAGAGTTCCAAAGAGAAGTAGTAACAATGACTTTGGCAAATGGCTGTCAAACAACTGAAGAGGCTTGCACCGCCATGGTGACAATACAGATTGAAGGAAAATCAGTCTCGCTGAATTTACTGGCATTACCAAATGCAAAAAAGAATCGTACTCTACTAGGAACCGACTTTTTGGAAAAGTCCGGAATTGTTCTAGACATGAAGAACAAAAATTGGCATTTCTCTGACAATCCCTGTTGGAAGATTGGTTTCAAGAAAGATATCCCTGTAAAATATCTGCTATCTGTTGAAGACCCACCAGTAAAGAGTCAACAGCCTGTCGACAACTGTAGCAACAAAGGAAATTTTCATGAAGAAGATGAACGTTCAAGTTGCAACCAGCAACTCTCATACAGCCAAGCTATATCACCAAGCTCACTGCATTCTGATGAAGGAGAACATTTAACGTCCGATCAGCGCAGAAAGATGAATGGTTTGTTAGAAAAATTTGAGTCTACCTTCAAGCTAGGGGGAGAGCCTACCCCTTTTATAGAACATCGGATCAATACTGGTGATCACGTTTGGGTCACCATGCACCCTGTGAGTAACGCAGAAAAGAAAAGGACTGCCAAATTCATGCCTCGACGTGACGGACCTTACGTGGTGCTCACTCAACGGTCACCTACAACTTATGAAATTGCAGATCCCAAAAATCCGACCACACCTATAGGAGTTTATCACTCTTCAGCTCTCAAGGCATGTAAAGCTACTGACAGTACTCCTGTGGTCCCATTAAGAAAGAGAGGACGCCCTCCTAAAGCACGTAATGCTGACTCCTCGTCGGGACGTCGTCGGAGCCAGAGGGGGGGGGGGTTGTAACGTATCAGCCCCTTAACGTGTATCTCAGCGATATGCGCCTTGATTGGCGATGGCGGACCACGTGACACACTCTCCGCGAAAGAGAATGAACCATTTTTCTCTAGTTGTTTCCCAAGGCGAGCGTAGAACTGACGCGCTGAAGTTTTGTTCCCCCGAGATGTTACTTTTTATGTTTGTTTATTCTTGTAATTGTTTTGTCTTGTGCTTAGTGTTAATTAAAATTGCTCTTTTGGCCAATTCTTGCATTAGTCATTGGATTCAGCTCTAAAGCATCATAATATGAGTTAAAACAGGAAATGTAAAACATACCGTTTTTGTAACATATTTTGAAGTACTGGCATACAGCTTTGAGATGTTTAGAAGGATTGTGAGTTCATACATGAACTAAACAAAATTCGCTTTCAATTCCTTTTTGCCAGGACTATTGAGTAAAGAGGAAGTAAATCATGGGATTCCTAAGGAATATTAAAGTACATTGCACATTATAACAATTTTAATATGGATTAAAATACCTAACGAACGAATGTAGAATTACCTACCTAGCATCCTTTTTAAAGAATTTACAATACCAGGGACTGGTCTTACTATTACTAACAAGTGATTACTAGAGCAAACGAAATATGTTTCAGAACTATATGTTTCAAGTAATAAACTTAAAAGATTACGATAGCTCAGAAACCAGAACAAGCTTTTCAATTCAGTCACAAAGTAAAACAGGAAGCCTTTAAAGCAAATAAAAATCTGGCATTTTTCAGTTACTGCATTGAGATAAGTTAATGATACAGTACAGTATAATACATTAATGATGTATTTTGCCATTACCATACATTTGTCTATTTGTTTTTTAAATTATTACTATTTATTTTTTAAATTATTACCACTAATTTGCCATATCTGTGCCAGGAATGTTTCCGTACGAGCCATATACCAATACTATTCCAGCAACAAGTATTTTTAAAACGCAACTGCCAAGCGATAGTTATTTCTCTTGATTTAAATTAAGTGATTTTTATTTAAAATGTTGTGTAAAATGGGTCATTTCATTGTATAGTGGAAAAATTTATCGTATATAAAGATTTGCCGTCGTATAAACAATAAAGCACCTTCTTTTAAAAATTAAAATAGAAAATTTATTACATTGAAATTAAAGAAGGACAAATACAAATAAGATTTAATTAAAAGAGGCCACCGACAAGGCACAGAAATATCAATTCTTACAAATTACACTTCACAACAAAAGATAAAAATCCAGGAGAAAGGAGATGGGGACCGATGACAAAACCCGTAGAACAGATAGACTCACTCTCGGCAAAAGATCTTGGGAAAATATGGTGAGGTTTCGCCAGGTGTCAGGCTTGGAATCGAATCTATAAGGAGAGGAAGTTGTTTTCACCCTTTTGGACACATCACGTCCGGTAGCAGGTACAACCCATGGAAGAACGTGGTTCCCGGATTCATCGAGATGATCCTTTTCTAAGTAGTCCACGAGGTCGTCGGAAAATTCTTTTTTTTTTTGCAAGTCCTCTGTTCTTCACCACTTTCTCTTACGATCGTATTCTCGAAAAGAAAAATGCCCGGATTGTTGGCGTGAAAGACTATTTGTATCGTAATTTGATATTTGAAAAACCGTCAAATCAACTATCCTTCATCCAAAGGTAAACCCCGTTAAAGATAAGCAACCCATTTTAAGTGGTCAACCCTCTCGCGAGTGGACAATAAACCCAGACGAAACACCACCACTGAGTCAGGAATCACCATGGACTACCAAATACGCCAGTACTAATGAGTGCTTTCCCCTCAACGGAAACCGGCTTTATCTGTTTACGTTTCCCATCCACGGGGATTCGAGATTAAATTCCTTGTATATTTTTTTTTCTCAGATCTAAGTCGTGAGAAAAATTACCAAGCGCTCAAAGTTGGCGCAAAGGCAGTAGCAACACAATATATCTACACATATTATGCATAAATAAACATTATACACGATTAATTCTTAAAAATTAACCCAATAAAAAGATCATCACCTTTAAATCAAAGTTTAAAGTTTATTTTTAATATTATGTTTAATATTGAAAATAAAATAGCTATGAACAAGATGCATGTTATTTTATCCAAATAAGTTAGAACTTTGCTTTTAACTGTTCCCCCCAAAGATGTAACTGAAAATCATTCTCCCTTTGAAAACACTAAATAACAGTATTCGTTGATTGGGATCATAATTACCAGACAAGTATGTATTTACTTCTTGGGCCATTGACCAACAGGTATCAATCACTGATGAACAGGTATCAAGCCTGTTCATCAGTGCGAGTTTTGTTTTAAACATTCCTTGTGATTATAAACAGCATGTGGGCAGTTTTGAACCGTCCTTCTCCACTTGATGAGTGAAGATGCTCAAACTATATTCACTCAGTTTATTAAAATTGTTGCAACTTGTATTCTTAATTTAGACGTTCTATTTATTTAGCATTGTAGTCTTCATGGATAAAGATAGACACCTAGTCACAACGAGAAGGTTTTTTTGCAGCATCACATACCAGTTTTGCTAGTGTAACTATTCTGTATTTGTAGTGGAATGTGAATATTAATTCGTCCATCTGACAATTGAATGAGTATGTAAACAAAATAGATTGTGGATTTAAGTGGAAAGCTAATTTAATGATTGTGATTATTGCAATGATTAATTTTTTATTGAAACCTTAAAATTCCATAGAATTCATTTCAATTTCTTACATATTGTGTATAAATCCTGTTTGTGTGAGCTTGGAATTTAGCTATGAAATACTTGTTTATGCTCAGAGAAAATTTGAAAATAGGCATTTTATTTCAATTTATGTATTTTCATATTTTGTTTCATTTTTTATTGCGTATTTGCAACTAAAAACTTTTTCACAAAAAGTACATTTTGCAAGCTAAATATTAATAGCTACTATACTAATAGTAGAAATTTTATCATGAAAAACTTGATACAAATTCTTTTTATTTTATTTTCTATTCTGACATGATTTCTTTTCAAAAACAAGTCTAACTAATTTATTATTTTATATGAAAATACCTACAGAAATTCTATACATTTTTTAAATATATAATACCAGAAAAATCTGAAATTTGTATGATTTTTGAATAATTTTATACAAGAATTTATAATATGGTGATTGTAACCTTATTTATCTACGTCCAAAATTTTAATACCAGCGGTTATGGGTTAAGATCAAAGTAATCTAATCCACTCGAGAACCAGATGAAAAAACATTACTTATACTTGGCATTTGTGTTACTTTTCTATTTACTCCATCAGGTGATTAACGGTACAGCTGCAGTCTCTGCCGCGCGCGGTGGCAACGCGTTTTTTTGGCGCCGTGTTTGGCACACTTTTTATGTCGCCACGGAAATCTTCCAACATTGAATATATACTGCATACGTACGGATGAATTATGTAAATCTGAATTAAACAACATTTTGACTAGAAAAACACTGCAAATATTGATTAAATATATGGACTTTTGGCGTAGTTATAAGCGACTCATGCCGGTGAGGGTAACCCATTTTTTTCTCGAATTTCCAACAGTGAATCTATACTGTACATATGGATAAAAAATGTACATAATATAAGGTAAAAATACAACCCGATGCAATAGCCTAAAAAAAAAGACCCGCTCTCCACCGTGTCCAAACTAAAAAGAACAACCAATGCTGGACAGAACTGGACGCCGGCAAGGTTGCCATAAAAACAGGTTAACCCTAACCAGGAGAAAATTCGAGAAAAAAATGGGTTACCATCACCCGGCATGAGTCGCTTATAACTACGCCAAAAGCCGCGCCAAGAATCGTTGCCACCGCGCGCGGCAGAGACTGCAGCTGTACCTGATTAACTTTAATTCTTATCCCATGTTTTCATGTTTCAAAAATTTACCTTTCTATATTTCCTAAACCATCCTGTATATATTAATGTTTAGCATAAATCAAGACCATTTAGAAACTACACTGATTTGTGTGTCTCATGTCCAACAAATTTAAACTCGAAAGGCAATGAATTAAATAAAATCATAAAAATCCTATCTGAATTTTAAAAAATCTTATTTAAATCAAATATATCTGGGTTTTTAACTTAAAAAAATCAGGATTTTTTTCATTCTCTGGAGCACTGGAATCCTAATCCTACACCTCGGAATACAACAGAATCATTAACCGCTCTGAGGGAAGTATGGTGTTCAATGCCTACAGCAGGGGTAGTCAACCTTTTTATACCTACCGCCCACTTTTGTATCTTTGTTGATAATAAAAAAAAATTTCACCGGTTCCGCAATAACTTAATTTAGCGCAACTGCAAAGTACTCGTGATTTTTGAGTTGAGGTTTAGTAAAAATATGTAGTTAAATTTATCTTTTTATTTATACTTTGCATGTTTATAATACACAGAAAATTTAATTTGATGCAGCATTTCTGCATCTCCATCGTTACAGCGCCTACTAGTGCGGAAGCTGCTTAAATTGAAGAAAAACAAAATTAAATATGAAAACTATAAAGTCTATTAAATGACCTTTAATTAATTATTAATGAGATCCTTGAGGCTGATGCTGCGAAACTAAATATTTGATTTATGGTTCAATTTCGTAAGGAACAAACGAAGGTCTCTTCTTTCGGAAATATTCAGACGGTTTCTCTGTGTGGTGATAATGATTAATAGCACTAAAGCCTGATTCTACAAGATATGAGGTAGGGAAAGCTATCAATAAATTGAATATCATTTTCCACATATTTGGATATAGCGTAGACATTTTTTTATTTAGCCACAGGTTTTCATAACCACCACTATCGAAATTATAATTGCTCTCATCATATGTAAGTTCTAACAGTTTTTCTTGGCAAGTTGTACCAGCCTCCTCAGTATTTGCAGTAAAAGGATTTTTCATCCAATCATACACCTTCAAGTTCAAAATATCTTCAAATCGTTTTTCCATATCCAATTTAAATTCGTTAAGGTGGCTACTGAATCTTTCAATCTCCTCTGGAGTTACATTATCTTTTATAGATGATAATTCGGGAAACTGATGAAATTCTCTCTTGAATAGATTATAACGAAGATCAAGTTTGTCGATAAATAATGACACAATAGTTTGCCAATTGATAAAAGTCTTATTAGCTCTTTGAAGCTGCAAATTGATTTCATTAAATCTCTTGAAAATATCTTCCAAATAAAAGGCATCATTCTTTACTGTTTTTAATTGTTGACAGAGATTGGTCTCATTAATACTTTCAAAAAATGAATGACACTATCATATAATGCTACAAAACGAGACAAACATGTACCCTTTGACAGCCACCGAACTTCTGTGTGTAAAAGCAACCTAATAAATTCCTCATTATTGTCCTGGCACTGCTGTCGAAACATTCTATCGTGTTTGGCATTGGATTTGATCTTATTTACAGCTCTAATTATTATAGTTAATGATGAATGGAAACTTGTACTTAAATGTTTTCGTACAAGATGCTGTCTGTGCACCACACAATGGATACATAAAGCATTTGGCACTTCTTCCTTCAAGTAAGCAACAAATCCACGATAGCGACCTACCTTTGATGGTGCTCCATCAGTAGCTTATGCAGCAATATTGTTCAAAGGTATATTATTTTTCCCAAAGTATGATTTCACAGCATTAAATTTTGATAATACTCTTATTCTGTGATGAGATTTATTGCGAATAGCATTTCTTCTCTTAATGTATTGTTTTAATCAAATAACGTACATATGTCATCAATAAAACATTATCTGCAATAGTAGACTCGTCCAATTGTATAGAAAATGAAGAGTTTTGGAGAATACCTATAAGTTTATTCTCAACATTAACTGTCATTTCTTCAATTCGTCGCTTTACTGTGCTATCGCTTAGGGGCAACGTTTTTAAAGCTTCAGGTATATCCTGATGCATTACTGTAGAGATAAATTCTTTTATAGAGGGTATTATTAAAGTTTCTCAAATATTATAGCTTTTACCACTTTTTACAATTAATTGTGTAATGCGATAAGCGGCAGTTAATCCATCTTCGTTCGTTGCATGTTGTTTTTTAAATGATGCAAGGATTGTTGGACGATTTTGGAATTATTTATATATTTCCTGAAAATATTCTATGGACTTGCCTTTATCTTTTGGATGCTTGCAAGATGTTTATCTTGCAAGATGTTCTCGCAATCGACTTGGCTTCATTGGATAATGTTTTATGACACAGTAAGCATATTGGGAGTTATTTATTTTCAACAGATTCGATGAAACCCATCTTCAGATACTCCGGTAATTAGCCACAAGCGTATTTTTTTTTTGAGACATAGGCTCACAATATTTCACACAATTTATAAAACTTGTTTGAAGCCGTAGGCACGTGCTTACTTTCACAAATCTAACTACTTACTGGCCCCACCATGAAACGAACTCAATTTGAGTGATGGCCGCTGTTATACCCCGCCCTCGTCATGCGCACTTCACTGCAGTACAACCTGTTCTGTCATTGAGTCATAGATGCGCTGTGATAACGGAAAGTAGCTTCAGCATCGGACAAAACCCCTACCGCCCACCATGAAAGCTTGAATCGCTATTAGTAGGCGGTAGGGACCAGGTTGTCTACCACTGGCCTACAGAATAGTACTTCCACAAACTTTTGGAGTTCATGCCCCATCGCATTTCTGCAATTCTACGCTCTCTTGCGAGGCCTACCAAGTAATTAGACTGGTGTACCAATTTTTTGACACTTCAGTGTAGAAAGGAGATAAGAAAAAAATTAAGATTTATTACAGTAATCAATTACTAGGACCAGCCATTGGAACTGGTGGCAAAAAAAATCTGTTGCCATCAGATCAAAACAGTATAAAAGCCAAACAATAATTAATATCCCATATCATGAACACAGAAATGCAAACGACTTAATAATATATATTCAACGAATATAGCTACGCATAATAGAGACATCACTATCATTGGATGTCTTGGCAAGCGAAACACCAGATAACCACCAGAAGTAACTTTTGAGGGACTTATCAGATTGATGGGTACTCCTGAGTATTTATTTAAAAAATGCAAAGTAGGATTTCTTAAGGAAATCACCACTGTGTTATTGTAACTCCTTTCGCAGATAGTTGCCCACTGAAACCTATTTTCCGTTATATAACTTCCAAGTAAAAAATTTAAAGGTGAAAGAAAAGTACATAGCTTAACTTGTAAAAATGAAATAACTGCTGCCATTCCATAGCCATGCCTCAGCATGAAATGTATGAGTCTTCAGAGTTGTTTCTTGAGGACCAAATACCATTATTCTCCAAGCGTTGTTCAGCCTACTTTCTCGACAACCAACGTGAAATAAAAGGTTTGCGGTAAAAAAAAATTTCACAACGCGTAAGATGACTAGATGTGAACGAGGAATAAATTTTTTCAATTCAAAGTAGCATTTTAAGTTATTAAATGCACACGCAGGTGCTGCTCTTAAACAATTTTACTGTGAGGGTTTTAGAGGCAAAAGATTGAATTTAAGTGAAAAGAGTTTAGGCGTAAAGAAAATTTTTCATTTATAAGACGACTGAATTAAAACTGGTTCTACGAGAAGGACATCGAGAAGGGGTCGTTCAGTATTCTCCCGTTTCCATACTTCACGCCATTCACGGATGCATTACTTCAGAAAAACTTTAAGATGGCTGACTCGTTTTGGGATTAGGAATGCAATGGGGTTGAAGGGGGGTCTGTTTCCTCGTTTCTAAACTGTCCGGTGTAATCTTTAATTTAAAATATTGGAATAAAAGGAAAGTTTAAGATGCCCTGGACTTCACGAATGATGGGATTTTTGTGAGTCTTGTTTGCGATGGCTTTAATAGCTGCTAGACTGTCGGTATAGAGTGAAGCAAAATCAGAAAGTCCGAAGAGATTTTAGGGATGCTCTAATTACAATGCTTTCGGCCTAGAACACGCTTCATTCATTCGGTTGTCGGCAGGTCCATTTCTTGTCGCTAACGTAGGTGGGGTGGTGCCAGATGGCTGCTCCTACTCCAAAGACCGTTTTGAAGTCGTCAGAGTGGTTCTAGACCTGTCCCGATTGTAGGCGTGCCTGTTCAAGACAGATTAGTGGGGTTGCTTTGTGGTGCCGGATGGGTAGTCCGTGTTTTTACTTTGTATTCTTATTGCTCGGGGCTGAGGACTTGGCTATCAATCAAGATGGTTTTGTTGATGCAAAATTTTTTGCTGATAGTCACATAGCTATGGCAACCGGTCCCGCTTCGTCTCCATAGCAACCGAACAAGTTGAAAGGTTGCGTTTATTCTTATAATGGAAAAAAGATTTTTTAGATTTAAGAAAATTACGCGCGCGCGCGCGCGTCACAGCGTTAGTTGCTATTTATTTACTCTATGGTTTGAGAGACCATTTCTTTCTTGCTGCAATTAAAAGCTATTACTCTAAATCAGTGGTTCCCAAAGTGGGGTCTGCGACAAGGTTTCAGGGAGTCCGCAGAGAACATTCGATATTTCACAAGCCGAACTAGAGAACTTCCACGGTAGTTGGTAGTTGAATTAACGTCGCACTGGAGCAACAAAATGGGCTATTGTCGAAGGTCCGGGAGCAATCCCGAAGGGAAAGAGCCGAGGACAACTCCACCACAGATTTAACTTGCACCAGTCCCCACGTTCACGATGGTGTTTAGTTGGATCGAGTTTCGTACTCGCAACCCTTCGGTTGCTAATCAGTGACTCTACCAACTGGGTCCCTAAAGAACTTTCAAGGGAAAAAATTAAATATTCAATTATTTTCTCCTATTCTTTTGTGTTCTAAAAATTCATTATTAAAAATGTTTATTTCATTATTAAAAATGTCTATTATATTTTTTAAATGAGCAATTGAACTTGCAACTAAGAGAGTATTACCCAATGTGATGATCGTGATATCGCATCCCAGTTGTAATACTGCCATACCCCCCCAAAAAAATTACGAATTTCTAGTTTTGTTTTTGGAAAGACCGTAAATACATGCTTCTGCATGCTGCAAAACTGCCCTCTACTGGAGTCTATAGTTGTGGCAAACAACCTCTCTATCTCTCTCATACTCTAGAAAATTATTTTTTGGCAGATCTCTCAACTGATAGTTCATCAAAATTAGTTTTTATAAGTTGAACTGACTTTTGGTTATCTGTAACTAGCAGTACCCGCACGACGTTGCCCATGACATCATACTTGTTATGTCCTCACTGATTCTGAAAACATTAAAAAAGAAAAAAACAATAATTTTAAGAATGAGTCCCATCACCACCCGACATGACAAGGCCATGATGTCGCCTCATTCCTTCCACCTTACTGATTCTTGCTTAGAGAGCTTCATGATACACTATGTTCGATGTTCTGCCATATGGCATGTCCAGTCATGATGGTGGTTTCAATAATATTCGGCATCAGTTTCTTGATAGAGAGTCTTGTTCCATTGAAGAGTGAAGGAGGGTGAAGATTTGTAAGAAGCATAATCGGTGCCCCAATCTTCAGCTCTAATATGTGCGAGGGTACTCCAGATGGCTCCAATGTGTTCAAAAACTCTGTTGTGTAGTTCACAGCCTCATCTGTGTCACATGTAGTGTCGATAGATTTGTATTATACAAGTACAGAAATTATACAAATTCAAAAGCAAGTTATGAAAAACCACTACAATGTCAGCGAAATCAAAACCAAATTAAACAATAATAAACAAAATTGCATAAATGATACAAATTCCAAAGTAAGTTATGAAATAACCACTACTGAAATAAAAATGTGATTCAATCTTTAAATATAACGCTATACTTTTAAAAAGTTTTAACGCTAAACCTCACTGATTCTGACAAACAACCTAAATGAATCACATTGTCAGCGAAATTTAAACGAAATTATAAACAGTAATAAACAAAATTGCAGAAATGGTACAAATTCAAAAGTAAGTTATGAAATAACCACCATATACTATTTGTGAAAAATACCCAAACAAAAACAGAAAGCAATACAAAAAATTAACAAAGTTAATCAAGAACGCTTTGAATACGTTGGATGGTACGCAGCTGCATACAGATATTTACACGGCTGCCTTATCATACATCCTTTTTAGAAAGTAAGCAGAGAGCCTTGGCTTATTGCCAAGAGCAGAAGCTGTGTGATCTCTCTCACATGTTGCCATTCTTAGGAAACCAAATAATACAAAAATATGCCAATAAATTAATTTTAAAAGTTTCCAGATTAAATTTTAAAATTCGGGCTTCGAGGTACATTCAGTCACCTTTAGGACTACCTGTGTGCGAAATTTTATGGCTATAAATGCTATAGATTCGTCTGGACACCACACACACAGATACACAAACACTTCCTTTTAAAATAGTAGAGACAAGATGATCAATTGGCCAATGTCTGCAACATTTCCATCGTTCATGACCACATCCCCAAATGTGCATACTTTTCCATTCAGCGTCCTCTGATTTAGTCGTATGTACAACAGCCTTTCTGATTCAATCTTGGCATATATGTCAACGATAAATTAATGGAACAGGTCTTTGCTTCTCAGTAAAATGTTGAAATTTGAAGAGCGTATCATCATCCTGTGAGCGTTGAATTGCATAGCAGAAATCTTCATAGTTTGCGGCATTCCTGCAGTTGGATTTGTTTGTCGCAGTTGAAAATTATATCCATCTTCCCCCTGCCAAAACATGAGTGGATACTGTAGCGCATCGTAGGACCTATGCGTATCGGGAATTCTCCTGATGGTGCCACTTTCTTCTAAAACTATGTCTCTTGCTCCATGTTGTTCTCCCACCATGATTAAAGCCACTTCTCCTGTTGTCGGTGCATTGAACCGCCTCTCATGTTCACCATGTGGGGTTTGGTCTGCTAAGATTACCACTTTGAATTCAGGGCTGATCTTATCCATGGCCGATTTGAAGCTGCGGATGTAAGAGTTGTGATGATCCAGCATATATTGTAACTGAAGTACTATTTCTTGTCTCGTCTGCGGAACGTGTTTGCAACGCTGCTCTGCTTGTTGTGTACCATCTCCAACAAAATATATTTGCAGAAATTTAAGGCTCTTCATTTGGTAGAAGGTGTAGACTCCCGATGCGGTGATAAACTTGACCCTGAACTTTAAATGTCGGCATGTATCCGGACTCTCTAATTTCTTTGGTCGTGCCGGAAGAGGTCATCTGGAAACAGGAATTGTACCTTCTAATATTTGCCAGGAAATGTTTAGCTTCCTCTGAATCTCCAATCAGTAAAGTACGAAGGGGCTCGGCTGAATCCATTAACCGTGGCAGTTGAACCTTTCCTCCGTTGCAGCACATACCTGGGACTTCACCTTTCCACTTCTTTGCTTCACAGTGTTAACATGTTATAGACATTGATCCAATGACGCACGAAGGATGATATACATAATCTGCTGATGGATCGTAATTAAAAGCTGCATTCTCTAAATTTCTACAGATGCGCATTCGAGTTGCACTCCTTCCTGTTCTAACTTGCTGTAGTCTTGTTTTTCTCTTTCTGGGGTGGATTCAGCTTCTCTTCTTTGATTTCTTTTTCTGTTTTCTCGCTGTTGTGTTCGAAGACATTTCTTTTTTGTGGGGGGCTGTGGCATCTTTAAATATAATGCTAAACCAAAATAATGTAGTTATTGAAACTGCAGAAATTATACAAATTCAAAAGTAAGTTATGAAATAAAAATATGATTCAATCTTTAAATATAACGCTATACTTTTAAAAAGTCTTAATCCTAAACAAAAATAATTAATTATTTGCCTGAAACAAATATGAGATTAAAATTGCAGAAATGATACAAATTCAAAAGTAAATTATGAAATAACCACTACTGAAATAAAAATTAGATTAAAATTGCAGAAATGATACAAATTCAAAAGTTAGTTATGAAATAACAACTACTGAAATAAAAATATGATTCAATCTTTAAATATAACGCTATACTTTAAAAAGTCTTAACGCTAAACCTCACTCATTCCGAGAAACAACCTAAATGAATCACAATGTCAACAAAATCAAAACGAAATTAAACAGTAAAAACAAAATTACAGAAATGGTACAAATTCAAAAGTAAGTTATGAAATAACAACTATACAGGGTGTCCCAAAAAGGTTGTTCCGCAATTTATCTTTTTACCATTTGGAGATAGGTAGGCAATGTAAATTGCAAAAGTGCACCAAATAAGGTAAGTAATTAAGATATGTGAATAAAATTATCACGTGATAACAATTTAAGCGGATACAGTTTTTAATTTGTATACAACCCCTCTAGATAAAAATCCGAGATAGTAGAAATGTTCCTTACCTGCATCCCTATCGTTAGCAGAAAACTGCATTTATGTAGGTTGAACGGTAACGGAGGCATAAGGACGCAAAAAAGTTGACTTATACCGCTTGTGCACAGCTGTTCAAGCAGTCATATTAGGGACCGTATACATTATGCTAAAAAGCATTTTTTTCAGTCAGAAAGTGCAACATTGTGCAAAGTGATATAGTATTGCAACTGCAGATGAAATTCGCAATGAATAATAGTAGACAATGTAATCTTTAATAAAAATATTGTAGAAAAATGGTTTAAATAAAAATAAAAGGAATTTTTTCCATCTGCAGCAATGCAGAACTTAGCTCTTCATTCTTGGCCATGGGTCAGTTTCCGTTCTAGATTAGATACGGCCCCCTTAAAATAGAAACTCTTGTATCTCCGTTACTATTCAACCTACAGAAATATGGTTTTTACTAACGATAGGGATACAGGTAAGGAACATTTTTGCTATCTCAGATTTTTATCTAGAGGGGTGGTATACAAATTAAAAACTGTATCCGCTTAAATTGTTATCACGTGATAATTTTATTCACATATCTTAATTACTTATCTTATTTGGTGCACTTTTGCAATTTACATTGTCTACTTATCTCCAAATGGTAAAAAGATAAATCGTGGAACAACCTTTTTGGGACACCCTGTATACTATTTGTGAAAAATACCCAAACAAAAACAGAAAGCAATACAAAAAAATTAACGAAGTTAATCAAGAGCGCTTTGAATATGTTGGATGGTCCGCAGCTGCATACAGATATTTACACGGCTGCCTTATCAGATATCCTTCTTAGAAAGTAAACAGAGAGCCTTGGCTTATTGCCAAGAGAAGAAGCTGTGTGATCTCTCTCACACTGTTGCCATTCTTAAAAACCAAATAATACAAAAATATGACAATAAATTAATTTAAAAAATTTCTAGATTAAATTTTAAAATTCGGGCTTCGAAGTACATTCAGTCACCTTTAGGACTACCTGTGTGCCAAATTTCATGGCTGTAAGTACTATAGATTCGTCTGGACATCGCACACACAGATACACAAACACTTCCTTTTATAATAGTAGAGATGACTAACTATCTTAAACTCAGAAGAAAAGTTTTGAAGTGCTTAACTGTTATTCCCAAAGCTTTATGTGAAACTGTATTCTTCCAGCTCATGTATTTGAAATCTAAATTAAGAAAAAGACTTGAAATTGAGAGTGACTTAATATTGAAATTATCAAAAATCGAACTTTATTGCTAAAAAGTAATTTCATTTTGTTCCCATTACTTAAGAAGTACATATTTTCATCGCATATCATTATTTTGTAAGTTGAGGTATTTCAATTTTAACACATTTTAATTACAAAATAAGAGTTCTCTTATAGGTACAGTTTATTTTATTTCAGAAATCTAGTTTTTCTGTTTCATAACTTTAAATTGTTATCACTAATCCTTAATGTAAAGTTTTAACGTTTGATAATCTGTTAAACAATGATGTAAATATTTTACTCCCTAAATTAAGGGAAAAAATTAGAATCTTTATATGGTCTTATACAGTGCATCAGCTCAATTAAATTTTATAATCTCAAAGAATTCGGGTAAAAATTTCATTTTCAAGGGAACTTTGGACTAATAAGTTCGGGAATCATTTTCTAGGTATATTTACATATATTTTTTTAATTTGTTAATTCTTTTGAGTACGTCTTCTGATTGGGAAAATTACCATTGGAAAAATTTACATTGTCATAAAAAAATATACTAGAATATATAGAAAACTTAGCAAAAGGGTTTGTTCCTGTATTCATTATCTAAATTAATGGTAACGTAATGTTCCTATAATAGATGTTCATAGAAAACTTTATATATTGATTCTGTTAAACATGTCGTAAGAATAATAAGGATAATACTAAAGGGAAGTGTAAGAATTTGGGCAGCAACTTCTCATAATAAATTTCTGACTAGAATTCGTAAAATGGTTTTCAGTTTTGTCTCTGACCGTGAAGATCGCTTTCCAACGAGTAAATATTCAGGACAATGCAAAAAAGAAAATAAAGTCCACTGTTCCCACTCCAGATGTCTCAAAAGAATAGCTTTTGAAAAGAAGCGTAGATGACACTTTTCGAACGTTCGAAGAGTAGAATTCAGTACTCCTATGATGCATTATGCCCACTGGCAGAGTCGGTAACGAAGAAAGGTTTTACCATTGAATAGATGCCGCCGGTTCCTCTTTCGGAAGCATAGTTTCCTTCAGGGTTTGTCTAAAACTGCAGGTGATACGCCCTTGGGATTTTAGTACGAAAATGCATGTCTTGTAGACAGAAAAATCTGCAAGGCGTTGAACGTTACTTTGAGATTTCGTAAAAGAATCGTTCGAAAAGGTACTTGTATCAAATGAACTTAATTTTCCATTTTTATTTTTTGGAGATTAATATAAAGGCGAAAAAAGTATATATGTACTCACACGAAATGAATACTTATTTTTGTATTTAAAAATAGAGTAAAGAATTATTTAAAGAAATTCTTATACTCCATGTCAGGAAAATAGCTTTAGCGTCTAATAAATCAGCCATTGTAAAGAAATCATGTATACTAAGAAAGTACTTGCTCAAGTAACTTGTATGTTTTGTCTTGTCCAAATAGCTTCTATGTTTTTTGGGCATACAACCACAGAAAATTAAATTTATAAATATACAGATAAAATTTATACAAATACTTTTCAATTTTAGTGGTTAAGCTTGATTTTTTTGTCCACACATACATTTTATTTTTAATGAATTATATTGAAGTAAAACGTACTTGCAACAAGACTTGAGGTAGGTTCATTTGGATCAGTTAAAAATTTTGCTGGTTTTCGCTTTATAGTTTTGCTCAACAAGTGGTCGGGAAAATCGAATTTTGTGGGTAAGGCATCTGATTTCAACTAGGTGCCTCCAAATTTTTCTTTGTCAAAGTATTCCGGTTCGAAATGTTTTGAACAAATCTTGCTTAAATTCGTTGCTTTAAAATTTTCTCGGCAGAACTTTTCCCATTCCTTTCTCCTTTTTTCATCACCTGGAAAACTAAGAAAGAAGTTTAGAAGAAAAATATAAAGCCATGTTTATATATTGAAATTTAACAATTCAATTAAAAAAATTACATTTTTCAAAATGGATGCGAAAGTATACTGTTCTTTTCCTTTATCGTGCTCGTTTCTTCATTTTATATTGCTATTAAAACACATTTTAAAATGTAAATACACTATTTAAAGTGCATTTCTAGAAAATATAATTAATTTAAGTTTTGATATTATTCCTACATTTGCTAAATCTACATTTACTGCATAGTATGTAATATCAGTAGTAAAAATTAATTTTTGATTTCGGTGCCCTAGGAAACATTTCTTGAAAGATGTGGGCCTTGCAAAAGTAATGCGTACATCATTCTCAAGCATGTTTTCCATTAATGTAACACAAATTTTAATTAGATTAGACGGCTAATTTAAATTAAACAAATACTCGTACTTTAAACAATCATTCAAGCAAAACTAATGAAATTTCTAAAAAGTTATCCATCAGTTCCTATTCTACAAAGTTGATGCACTCGAATGAAACCATCTGCGTTACTTAAACAATAAAAAATTCCATAAAAATAATTGTTTTTCCGTTTTATATTTAAAGCAAAAGTACATGTGTATTGTTTCCAATTAAAATGAAAAAATCTTTGCAAATCAAAATTCAAATAAACAGCTGTCAGGAGCTATCACTCACTTGTAATATATTAACAATATTAATCTTAAATAAACGAACTGCACAATCTGCATACAAGAAACTACCAACAATTTTCTAAACACGCGATATTTGTTTACTCTAGCGGAAGACGTCAAGATTCGCCAACCTGCATTTGGTACAGCTGCAGTCTCTGCCGCGCGCGGTGGCAACGCGTTTTTTTGGCGCACTTTTTATGTCGCCACGGAAATCTTCCAACATTGAATATATACTGCATACGTACGGATGAAATATGTAAATCTGAATTAAACAACATTTTGACTAGAAAAACACTGCAAATATGGATTAAATATATGGACTTTTGGCGTATTTATAAGCGACTCATGCCGGTGAGGGTAACCCATTTTTTCTCGAATTTCCAACAGTGAATCTATACTGTACATATGGATGAAATGAATCAAAAAATGTACATAAGTAGAATATAAGTTATTTTTAAAAAAAACCGCTCTCCACCGTGTCCAAACTAAAAAGAACAACCAATGCTGGACAGAACTGGACGCCGGCAAGGTTGCCATAAAAACAGGTTAACCCTATGAAAATATGAAAAAAAAATGGGTTACCATCACCCGGCATGAGTCGCTACGAGTAAAATCAGCCGCACGTCAGCTGATTTTACTCGTAGAACCAGTTTGCAACCCCTATCGCTCTCTATCCTTATCTCTCCTCTATGGGTCATGAACTTGCCAGCCTCTTCCCTCATCGACGGCGAATTCACGTAGAGAGGAAATTTCGAAGAAGGGGAACCATGGGGCTACAGCTCCTCCCCCTTCGAAAAACTTTTTTCCAGGAGATCATGAAAAAGTTTCAGCTTCATATCAGTGTAGTCCAAACTAATGTTTTTGAAGTACATCTATTTTTCACAGAACAAAGTATCTCCGTCATATCAGGTTGTGACATTTCTGTACCTCAGAACCAGACGAATGTAAGTCCAAATATGACGATTTTCAGGTTATTACATTTTTACATGTAGAATCTGATTTTGCATCAATCCATAACAGCGTAGGTCTAAAAAATTATCCTTTTATGATTTGCTAGGTTTGTAAGAGCGTAAGTCCTAACCTTTGTTTGAGTTAGACAAACGTAAGTCCATCCACTCAAAAAGACAGTTAGTACTTCTATGTATAAAAACTAAGCCTGCTGTTAGACAAAGGAAAAGAGACGGCACAAGAAACAAAACCGAGAGCCATACATTTATTTTTAACTTTAATAATAAGGAGGAAGTCATTTGCAAAACTTTTTTCCTGAATACGCTTCCTATTTCTGAAACCTTCATGAGAGTTTGCTGAAAGGCCGTGCTAATCAAGGTTTGAGAGTCGTTATGTCTGATCTCCAAAAATGTCTTCCAATGCCAGATCGGAAGAACTCCCAAGGGTTTTACTCAAGAAAACTCTGGACATTAAATAGTACGATTTATGACACAACCGTTGCCAAAACTTGGTGTATGATCTGGGATGAAGTTACAGAGCCGGTCGAGGCGGTAACGAAATAGCATCATTTTATTCACATGGGCGAATGAAGAGTTTCGAAATCCTGATAGGCCTACTGAAAACTTAACAGTTTGGACAGATAATTGCAGTGGCCGAAACAGGAATATTAATATGATTTTCCTGTACCTATGGCTGTTGGAAAATGTTTCTACTCTAAAAGAAGTCAACCATAAGTTCCTACTTGCTGGACACACCCACACGGAAGTAGATGACAAGCATAGTGTGATAGAGAGAGCGAAAAAGCAACTAAAAATCCACACTATTTTTACCAAAAATGATTGGGACAAATCTATTGCTTCTTGTTCAAAAAAGAACCCATTTGTTGTGAGAAGGATGTGTCTTGAAGACTTTCTTGATTTTCTCTACTTGAAGAGCAAAGAAGCTCCATTTGTTTCAAGGAAGAAAAACACAAAGAACCATTTTTGATATCCAATGCAGTGTGGTTATAGCTTCGCAAAGGAGACAGCAAGTTGAAATATAAGACCAGTTTCGCAGATACCTTTAAAATTGTTGAATTTAAAAGAAATCAGAGAGAACAAACGGTTGTTATGCCAGCGACGATCCCAAAATTGAGAGTAACCAAAAGCAAGATAAGTAATGACAAGTACAGAGACCTCATGAATTTAATGCAGTGGGTCCCTGAAGAGTATAGACCCTTTGAAAACCTTCCACATGGAGAGAAGGAAGGAAACTTTCCTGAGGATGACTCAACCGCTCTAGAGTAATGTTTTTTGTTTAATCTGCAGCTTTTAAGTCATTTACAACATTAGAACACTCAATCTGTACAATATTAAATATTTTTTATACAATGTTATATATTTGATACAATATTAAATGTTGTTTACTTTCTCTATGTTTTTGATAGTATTAAAGACATTGTTATTATGATTGCTCGTGTAGTTTACTTGAAACACCTTTTTTAAAATGCTATGTAAGTCCTAAAACAGGTTTTTGATGTAGAACCACAATAACTAAGTCCAGTCCTGTCTTCATAAGTTATAAAAATACGTAAAAATTAACCAACAATGGATAAAGCATGTATATTTTTATTGTTAACTATCAATTTTTGCAGGTTAATTCAAATACTAGCTTTGTAGCCAGGCAACGAGATCCTACTTTTCAGTTTTTATGAAAAGTAGGAAAAGGGAAGTAGGAAAAGTAGGCACATTATGCCAACTTTTCTCTTCAGAAAAGTTGGCATAATGTGACCTACGTTCGTCTGGTTCTGAGGTACAGATTTTACAAAAATTTCTAACATTTTGAAACCTACTAGGATTAAATGAATAACCTACAGATTAACAATTAAAAAAGATATACTACAAAGTGCATTTAGATGTATCATCAAACACCTAATATGTGTATAACTTTTATAAGAAAACCTAAAATCATAGATCTAGCATATCTCTTTACACAAAATATTCAGTTATAGAAATAGGTAATCATAACTAAGACACAACACATAAAAAACACTAACAAGGCATATTAAACGTTAATTCCTTGCCTAAAAACTTAATATGACGCAATTACTCAGTTGACCAGAGAACTAAGCAGATAAAGAAGGACATACACAACAACTTATCAATCAAGAAAATTGTATCTTGAAACATTTTAAAAATAAGAATTAACACAATTACAACATGATTGAAAAGTAATGCCACTAAATACTGACACTTTCAAAATTCGAAATTAATTTCACCTACATATTACTTCTTACGGTTAGTTCCTAGTGTCAGACCAAAACCAGTTATTATTGATAAGTTCATAAAGTAAAAGTTCTGTGGATGAAAATCCCAAACGATTAAATATTTTTGACAGGGCTCCGGTATCAGAAACTGAACTTATGTCAATCATTGCAATAATTTCTGGATACCTCCCTAATATACGCTTTAACGGCGGCTACTGACAATCTTGCCGGCGCATCAAGTGCCGAAAGGAAAGACCACACCGAAACGACCACCACGGCAGCCGGGATAGGGGGCTGATAATTTGGCGGCGATCGATTGGAAAAGACACGTTTTTCAACTTCACTCTAGCATTCGCATCGGTGTGCAATTTTGAAAAACCTCCGACTCACGTGTACTATTTTATTTTGGGCTTTTTCTTTTCATTGGGTTTTCCAGTCTTTGGGCACTTGTCAAATGTCGTTTTCCATGTCTTTAAAACAGCCGGGCCAGTAAAAATACCTCGATAGTTTATCTTTGGATTTAGTGCTACCCAAAGGTGCTAACGAATCTTCGTGACATATTTTATCCCACGTTTCCTCAGGGACGACTAATGATTTCTTTATATTGCCCAATCGATCTTTTGGTTGTTTTAGTAAAAACTCGCTTTTAATGCAATATGACCCTTTTTCGAAGATGGAACATTCTCTTGCACAAAATCAAACATATCCTTTGAACCTAAACTATTTCGTTGACCCCTGTTGAAATCTTCGCGACTTATTTTAATGAGAGATAAATCGGGTGCATTGTTTTCCACATTTGGAATTTCTGTTTGCTCCTCAGTACTAGGCGCCCTTTCCTGATTCTCCAAGTTTTTTACTTCTCTATTTCTCTCGTTTGAGATCTGGTTTGGATGGCATTTAGGAATTCCCTTCCTAAAAATGTATTTCCAGTCCTTACTTGTATAAGCTCGGCGGTCTTATTCCGTGATAAGTAATGACCCCTATCTAGCTCATTTCTAATTACGGCGGTTTAGTTCTCACCTTACAAAATTTCCCCACTATAACAGCCAAGGCAAGAGGTAAACATATCTGGTTTGTATCCAAGGGGGTTTGCAGCCAAACATGTTCACCTGTGAAGGCATCTGGCCTCACATATTTCTGACAGATCAAATCAATTGTCGCGCCCGTGTCACGCAAAATATTCATTTCTCGGCCATTCACTAAACCGCAACTTGTAAAGGACGCTAATGAATCAACCTCCTTTACCGAGCCTTTCAATGGGGCGTCGGCGCTCTTTATTGTTAATTGGACATACAGGCCAAAGATGCTGAGTGCTGTTGCAACCGAAACATCTCGATAATCTTCGTCTTTCAAAGCTATCATCAGCTCTTACATTCGGTTTTCCGAATCGGGGGTTGCCTTTTAAAAAGGGGCTCCTAGTCTAATTCCGGACATTTTAGGTGTTGCATTTCTATCAAATTTCTTATGGTCGGAACTGGGATTTTTGAATTTTCCAACGTCCTCGTAATTATCCAGCATTTCTGCTAGTTTTGAGGAAGACGTGGTGGTTGACCAAACATCTAAGAAATGACCTTTAGTTTCGGGAGTACTCGTTTTTTTACTTGATCCGCTATAATTAAATCTTTTAAGCTGTCAAAATCCTGAATATCCAATCCCTCAATCCATTCGTTAAAATAAATTTTTAATTCTAACACAGTCTTTCCACGTAATTTCTTCGCGTTTTTGGTGTTGGGTGAATTTTTTTCTAAAATTTTCTGCGCTTAACTTAAATCTTTTTAACAATATTTTTTTGTGCTCGTAGTTTTCCGCGTCGGCATCTTATTCGCTCAATAAGTTGCACTATATCTAGCGGTAACAACGAAATCAGATGCGACACCCATTAGCTTTTATCAACGCGAGACCTTTTAATCTGCCGTTCAAACATAATCAGGTATAAACTAATCTCGCCTTTTCCTGAATCAAATTTTGGGATTAGATTTTTGATATTTGGACACTGCGTCCGCCCCTCATTAGAAATCGATTGATCAGAATTTGCATACTTTAAGTTTTCTAGTCTTAATTTTTCCAGTTCATATTCTCTTTCCCTTTCTTGGTCTGCTTGATGGCATTTGTTACTTTCTGTAACAATAATCTCCTACAAATCCTTAACGGCATTTTCCTCGCATTCCCTACTTTCTAGAATTATGCGTTTCAAATCTGCAACGCGTAATTCGGGAGAAATTGATTCACCCAACTCTTCTACAAGAGCTCGCAGATCATCTTTCTTTAATTTGTTCAAAAATGCCATTTTAAAAATTTTCAAATAGAATTGTAATAACACACTTATAAAAAAACTTTTGGCATATAAATCAATGCAATTCAAAAAGTAATATAATATTGAATTAATATTCCCAACAAGTAAATGCACTTTTCTAACTTTAACAATTTACTCGAAGTTGGAATAAATAATTGCAATGAAATTTAATCACAACCAATGCTATGACAAAGGTACTTACTTGATTTGACGTGATGTCTGGTAGTCGATTTGGACAATAACTCGTTCCACAAGGCACACACACTCTTTCCTCGAAGAATGTTATTCAAGCACAAACTCGTCGAATCGGTCAAGGAATGACCATAGATATGCCACTTGAACACAGCACGACAGTATCATCAGATCGGGAACTGGATGTTCACTAGTATGTCGGAATGACACTGGAAACGAATTTCACTATAGGTCGGGGTAACCTTTTAATAAAAAAGAATACAGTTCTTTAGGTCAGGTTGACCATCAAAAAATCGAAAAAAGCGAACATTCTTTAGATCAGGGGGACCTTCAACTGTCGAAGCACAGTTCTTTAGGTCAGGGTGACCATTAGCAATCGAGGCACAGTTATTTAGGTCAGGGTGACCATCAACAATCGAAGCACAGTTCCTTAGGTCAGGTGACCATCAAAATCAAAACCGCTTTCCCTAGGTCGGGGTGACCGACAAAAATCGAAGCAGTTCCTTGGGTCAGGGAGACCACTAAGAAACTTGAAAACCACTCAAAAGGGGACTGAAACCTAAGACACTTGATGGGGATACTTATCCCTCCGCTGTGCACCAAAATGGTGTGTTGAAACGTCGTGAGATAAATTTAAGTGGGTAGGAGTGGATTTAGGTAATTAAAAACAGCTTTAAGACATGCAGCACATTTAATTAGATGTTTAACATTATTTACAGAGTTAACAATTTAAGGCTATCTCGAGGCTAAAGGAGTAAAAAATAAAATGGTTTCATTCCCGCGGTTTCATCGGAGCAGACCAGCTCTGCGTCCGTTCACGTCCAAAAGTACGGTTCTCTCTTGTAGAGGGGCCAGAGCTCAGCGTCGCCTCTCCTCCCGTACATTGTTTTACGACCACGACGATTCAAAAGGAGGGGCTACGAGACATTCCTTTACCCCCATCCGGTCATAATCTTGCCAGCCTCTTCCCTCATTGATGGCGAGTTCAAGTGAGAGGAAATTTCGAAGGGGAACCATGATGGGCTACGATGGGTTGTTTGGGGAAGGGAGACAGAACCCTCACTCCACTCTGTTAACACGATTCGGTGAGTGATTTATATTAGGAATGTCAAACTGGCAGCCCGCGGGCCTCATGCGGCCTACGAGGTAATTTTTTGTGGCCCACGATGGTAATTTTTTGTGGCACTAAATCGATGACGGGTGAAACTAAAGGATTTGTGTCAAGACTGACAAGAAAATTACAAGATGAATATCCAGATAAACCGAAAATCAGTACTTTCCATTGCCTTATTCACCAAGTTCTGTTTAAAAATATTAAAAATGGACGAAGTACTTAAAACAGTAACTAAGACAGTCAACTTTATTCGATCGAGAGCACTTAACCATCGCCAATTTACTTCGTTCCTTAAAGAATCCGAATTCGAAGATCTTCCTTATTACACAGAAGTTCGTTGATTGTCCTGCCACAAAGTCCTGAAGAGCTTCTATCTGCTTTTGGAGGAAATAATTGTATTTCTTGAAAGGAAAGATGTAAAAAGACGAAAATATATCGATTATAAAAGATCCTTCGTGGGTAAAAGATCTGGCATTTTTAACAGATATTGCAGGTCATCTGAATTATCTTAATATTACATTGCAATGCAAAGATAAATTAATAACGAATATGTGCGATGCAATAGCAAGTTTTGTACAGAAACTGACTGTTTAAAAATCATCTACAAAAAACGTTTTGACGTATTTTCCTATGTGTGAGCAGTAAAAGCACAAAATCAAAGTTGCTTATTTTCACAATATTGTGGTAAAATTGAAGAAATCAAAAACGAATTCGATAAACGTTTTAATGATTTCAAAGAGTTACAAAAATTTTTTCTTTTATTAGGCCTTTATTCTTTGAAGTTGAAAATGCTCCCACTTCGATACAACTGGAATTAATTGATTTCCAGAATGATTCGGTTTTAAAAGACAAATATCGAGAAGTAGGAATTCCCAAAATATATTTTTATTTAGGTGAAAAATACCCGGAAATTAAAAGTTTGCTGCACAAATTTTATGCTATTTTGGGAGTACGTACTTGTGTGAGCAACTATTTTCGTCCATGAAATTAAATAAAACGGCCTACACATCAAGATTAACTGATAAACATCCATCTGCCATAATGAAGATTGTCTGTTCTCAGTCTTTGAATCCAGATATTGGAAAACTCTAGTAGGAGGAGAGCGCTGGCAAGTTTCCGGAAAAAAATTAATAATTTTAATTTTATAATTACATCAAATTAAATAAACGCGTTTAAATAAAAGCAATTATATAACAATATTATAAATTATTACCCTAAATTCACTTAATTACACAATGTGTTTTAATTATCCTATCCATATTCTGAATCCTCATTTCAAAATATAATTTTAAGAAAATTTGTAAATGTGATGTGGCCCGCGTGAATCTTACCAGTTGCATTAAATGGCCCGTGTTTTAATTGAGTTTGACACCCCTGATTTAGATCATTCCTAGAGTTGCTCATTCGATGCCTTTGCGGAAGAAAAAATCTACGGTTTTGTACCTCGTGTCAATGACCCTCAAGTACTCGAGGATTTAAGAAATAGGAACATTAAAATTGCCGATTCCCTTCGTAAAGAAGATGAAATCGAGCTATTGATTGGCGCTGATGTTATCGGGAAATTATTAACTGGAAAATGTACCGCATTAAACTCTGGTTCGATTGCAATCGAAACAAAACTTGGCTGGACGGTAATTGGTTAAAATGATGATGCATGTGAGAGAAATAGAATTATTTAAAGTTAATGTTTTAACAGTGCTCTCTTTACATGTAAGTAATAATCTATTAAGAGAATTGTGGGAACTGGATGTTTTAGGAATTAGCGATCCCATTGAAAATGTTTTTAAAAAGAAAGTTTGCTGATTATTTAACAAACTTCAACGCTAACTATTCTTCCAGATGGTAAATATGAGTTAGGATTGCCATGGAAATCGAATTCCTTGGATTTACCTACCAATAAGGAGTTAGCTTTGTCACGATGCGAGAAAACTATTAAAAGATCAAAAGATAAGGGTTTTCTCAATGAATATCAGTAAGTATTTCGGGATTGGGAAAAATTGATTATTGAACGAGTTTCAATTACTGATTTAGGAAACAAACACTTTTTGCCACATAAACCAGTTATTAAGGCTAGTGAAACAGCGAAAGTCAGACAGGTTTTCGATGCTTCTGCTCGAGAAAAGGGCAAGCCTTCTTTAAATCAGTGTTTACATACTGGACCCAATTTAATAGAACTAATATCTAACATTCTGGATAGGTTTAGAATGTATCCTATTGGCTTAAGTGCTGATATTGAGAAGGCATTCCTACAAATTGGAATCGCGCCGGATGATAAAATTATTTGTGTTTCTTTTACCCGCGTGAGGAGGAAGTATTAATTTACCTACATTCCCGGGTTGTTTTGGGGGTTACTTGTAGTTCTTTTATGTTAAGCGCTTCAATTGATCATCTCGATAATTCTCCACCCGAATATGAGAATGTGGTAGAGAAATTAAAACATTCTTTTTATGTAGATAATTGTCTCACAGGTGTGTATGACAATAATGAACAAGAAATCTTTATAGAAAGTGTTCAAAGGCTTATGTCAAGAGCTTGCTTTAATCTACGGGGTTGGGAAAGTAATGTATCTTGTAAGTATACTTCTAAAACTTCGGGAGATACTCAGTTTTATGTATGTTATGGAATCTAAGTAAAGATACTCTCAAATGTGTAATAAATGTTAAGGATGTGTCAAGTGATATTCAGATTACAAAGAGATTGTTATTGTCAATTGTTCAACAAATTTTCGATCCAATTGGCATGTTATCGCCCTCAACATTGCTTCCTAAACTTTTATTACAGGAAACTTGGAAATCTAAAATTTCTTGGATGAACTTTTGCCAAGAGGCATTCTGGACAAATTTTTGAAATGGATTATAGAAATTCCTCTGTTGAAAATTCTAGATATACCACGTCATATAGCAATTGATAAGCAATCTGAATGTGTTTTCGTAGACGCCTGTAAAGATGCGTACGTAGCCTGTATTTTTGTCAAAATTAGTAATTCAAATGGGTTAAAAATCAAGCTTATACACGATATTTACAGAGTCGTTCCTTTGCGAAACTTGAGTATCCCACGACTTGAGTTGATGCCGTGCTGCATTGGGGCTAGATTGGCCAATTCTGTTCACAATGCTCTTGATTTACCAGAAATTAAATTAACATTTTGGTCGGATTCCACTGTTGCCCTCTGGTGGATTAAAGAACTCTGTTTTTGTAACTAATCGTGTGAAAGAAATCAGGCAATTCTCTGAATATCACTCCTGGAGACATGTTCCAGGAAATATGAATCCTGCTGATTTGTTATCACGGGGTTGCTCTCCGAGACAAATGTTAAATTCTCATTGGTGGCATGGTCCAACTTGGTTGTTGAAGGACCCAGAATTTTGGCCTGCAAATGTTGTTGATTACGAAACAAATTAAATTAATGCTGAGAGAAAAAAGGTCAAATTGACCAATGTAAATTTGTCTGAAGAGACTATCCCTTGGTATGCAATCAGATTTTCTAATTATGATAAAATTCTACGCATGGTAGCATGGATACATTGTTTTGTAAATAATTGTAAGAAAAATATTGATGTCTGTAAAGATTTAGAACTTACATTGTTAGAAATAGAAAATCCCGAGAAAGTTTTGATACGTTTGATTCAAAATTCCTATTCGCCAAAGCCAGATTCAATCACTTCTCTTAAAGTATTTATTGATAATGAAGGAATTATAAGAGTTAAAACGGCGCATCTCTGAGCTTGAAGACATTCCAGATTTTTCCCAATTCTATTACCTAATAATTGTACACTTTCAAAACGGTTCATTGAATCCTTTCATAAGAAACTTTGCCATGCTGGAACTCAAATGGTATGTCTGCATTACGAGAAAGGTATTGGGTTATTAAATAACGTAAAACTGTGAGAAATGTGATTACTAATTGTATAAAATGTAGACGTTTTAAGGTAAAACCAATTGTAACTGAATCTTGTGCGTTGCCAGGTGATCGAGTTTCCGATACTGTGACCTTCGAGATAATCGGTGTCGATTTATCAGGACCCTTGTACTTAAAGAAGGGTGAGAAGGTTTGGATAGCACTATTTACCTGTGCAATTTATATGGCCCATCATCTTGAACTTGTGACATCCTTGTCAACTGATTCTTTTCTCTTGGCCTTACGTAGATTCATAGCTAGGAGGAGTAGACCTAAAACGATTTATTCCAACCATGGCATGAATTTTAGAGGTGTACATAATGTGCTCGCGAGTCATGATTGGCAGAAAATCGCAAGAGAGACGAGTACTCAGAGAATTCGGTGGAAATTCAATCTTCCTACAGCTTCTTGATGGGGAGGATGGTGGGAAAGGTTAGTTCGCGTTGTCAAAGAACTGTTAAGGCGTACACTCGGAAAGTCGATTTCATCATATGAGGAACTCGAGACTGTTGTGATTTCAAATCTGTTATAAATTCGCGTTCATTAACTTATATTTCAGAAAATTCGGATGATTTAATTCCTCTCACTCCATCTATGTTTTTAATTGAGAGTCGTATTTCTGATGTAGCTGATATAGATATTGTCGAGTAGCAATGTCTACGTAAACGCCTCAGATATCGCATAAACCTTTTTCAAGATTTGAGACATCGCTTTAGGAAAGAATATTTAAGTGTTTCAGTTCAGAAACACGATTAAAATAAGGATGTACCAGTACATATAGTTGGTGAAGTAGTATTAATTGGGATTGATGTGAAAAAACGGTAAAGTTAGCCTTTGGGGATAATTGTAGCTTTGATACCAGGACGTGATGGTAAGATTCGTACAGTTAAACTTAAAACACAGTCTGGACTTCTGAGACCTGTGCAACGCATTTACGTACTTGAAATTCAATGTGATGCTTATAATTACGCTGTAAAAGTGAAGTAGAGAAAGGTGCGAATGGTGATGTAAATTCACGTAATGAGAACAAAAGAGCATCTAATGATGAAATGGTGAAGTGTAAATTTACCAGATCTGGACGATGTCTTAAAACACCTAAGAGACTTGATTTGTTTAACCAGTATATGTATGTTTTTGAATCGTAGTATCAACTCAAAAAGTGGGAAGGATGTGGAGAAGCCTTTCAAATGAAGTGGGGCGAGCTGCGTAGTTTCAGTTCTCACTTCTTGGCCCCGCCCTTCTGCTGGTTTCAGTTCGCACTTTCGCGAGTACGAGCGTCGCTTTCTTACTTGTCTGTTGTTATGTTCCTTCTGTTTCTGTCTTGTATGTGCTGATGTCATGTATGTGCTGTATGTAATAAAATTACTGGAAAACTGAAATTGGATTTACTGTGGATGGAAGGCAGAGATCTCACCATAAAAGATTGATATCGGGTAGATATTATAAAAGAACCTGAAAAGTGAAACGGGATTCCCTGACGTTTCAGACAATGGGGTGCCAGCTCAGGTGTGACCTCGTCATCTGACCGTGGTTCAAAATTACCATGGTGTTGTCCTCGGGTCTTTCCCCTTCGGGTTTGATCAACAACATCCCTTGTGTTGCTCCAGTGTAATTTTAATTAAAATAACCACAGAGTAAATAGCTACGCATACAGAGGGATCACTGTCATAGGAAGCAATGATCTAATAAATAACATGGGAAATTGCATAGATGGTGGCGTCCTCGGTGGGAGTCCAGCACCACGACCATGGTAAACGATTTAGCTTCGTTTCCATAACAACCGAACTAAGTGATTTGTTTATTTATTGTTTTGGTGTTCGTCTATTATTTTGGTGTTTATTTCGTACGTACATTTTACGTTTATGCTACAGTGCTGGGGTTGTTTATTCAATGTCAACAGATTTGTTTGTTTTAATTCGGAAATAGATGGGGTCAGGACTGCTGTAGCACAAGCTTCAAATATACGATAAAGCAGGAAGATTTTGATTTAAGTACATCCCTATCCGTTAGCTGTTTATTTACTTTGGCTGTTTCATTCTCTACGATTTGAAAGGTCATTTGTATTTTTGCTTTGTATTTCTAATTAAAAGTTAAGTATTCTTTATATATTTTTAGCATAAATGTTTTAAATTAGCAATTTTTAATGTCTTCTGAAATTAAAAAGAACCTTAACTTATGAAAGCCATTTGTGAATTATAAAATTTTACTAATGTGCGAACTTGTTTCTTTAATTTTAGTTGATTCTTTTTTAAGTGAATGCTTTTTAAAAACACGAAAATATTCCAAAACAAGCCCTTTCGATTTATTATTTAGAAGATTGTTGATCTCTGTAGTCTGAAAAATTATTTGAACAAAAAAGAACATTAGAATTTTGTTATTCACACATAATCAGATATTTAGTCTGTGATCAGGTACATCGTCCATTTTTAACAAATTATACAATTTGAAAAAGGAACAGAAATGAAGTATTCTATTGGAGCGTACAATTAGTTTAAATTTTATTTAATTCATTTCGTTAAAATCGTTTGCACATACTTTTATGATTAGGCTCAGCGAATGAGCTTGAATCAGAATATCAGTTCTGCTTCCGTTTGCACAAAGCGAATGAGCTTGAATCAGAACACGAGTTCGGCTTCATATCTGAACGATATTTTTCCTTGTTCGGGTTCCTGCAATTGGTTATTAAAAAAAGGAAGAGCGTTGATTTTGGAACGGGGATAAAATTTCATTCGCTCTCGGCTCCTAGAATAATGCTCACGTCACTCGCCTTGGATGCAGTTAAAAGGACTGCTGTTTTGACATTTGTGCACGGCACATGTATGCCTTTTAAGTAACTTTATTAAATTCGTTATTATTAGGGATGGGGAAAAAGAACGAACTGTTCTTTTTCACCTGTTCAAAAAGAACGGGAACAGCCTGTTCCCACTTTTCACAAAAACCTGTTCTCGGTTTTTTTTGTTAAAAGAACCATTGCAATTTTCTTATACTTCGATTTTAAACAGGTGGGAATTTGCAAAGTTATCTTTTCTCGAATTTTCTAAGCTCGCAAAAATTTTCGTATATTCTAAATTATGGTAAGTCCGAAACATCCGAAGTAAGTCCGAAAAAAGGGTTCATCCTACAGTTCGTGACTCACTGTTTCCTGTTGATTCATTCATCCGTTCTCTGTCCATAAACCTACTCCCTGCTCTGAGACTACTTCCTGTTTGAGAGCAGGAATCAAATTTACGGAAGGAATCGATTCCTGCTCTCAAACTGATCCGACCCTGTTCTCCGTTCTCAGAGCAGTTCTCTGATCTTGGAGCTGTTTCTCCGTTCTCAGAGCAGTTCTCTGTTCTCGGAGCTGATCTCGATGACTGCTCCAGGAACTGTTCTCGACTGAACCAAGCCCCGGCGTCTGATGAATTTGCGAGGATTAGCGGAATAATTGTGAAATTTTATAATTAGGCAATGACATAATGATGAATTTTTAGTTTTAAACAAATTAAATTTTTTTTTAAATATTGCTGATCAAGATTTTGGTGTCCAGCTTTCTCTATGGTGGTGTCGCCTCTACTCGTTCTTAGGATTTGCAATGCTTTTAACTTTATTTTAAAACCAAATTTTACAAAATGGAAAGTAAAATTTCAAATGTGTTGACATATTTCACTGTGAAAAGGAAATTCGGATCGGGTGTGTGTCATGTTCTCTATAAGTTGAAAAGGGGTCTCATTAAGTCAGGTATTACGATTTTAAAGACATCTCAGAAATAAGAATCCCACCATAAAACTAATGTGTTGAAAAGCGAGTGATTTTTTGACTTGTATTTTTTTACGTGTTTAGATAGATCATATAATACACTGCTGGCCACCGTAAATGCAACACCCTAAAGGAAGCATGCAAATAATATGAAATTTACAACATGCATTAGCGGAGGTGAGATATGCAAATGATTAGAATTTCAGCGCAGACGCACATCACGCGCGCCTGTGGCGCCACTTCAAAGCGCTATTTAAGGCTTGGAGATTTCGACGATTTCAAGTACGGCAATTGTGTTTTTCTTGTGGTTTTTTCAAAAAAAAAAACGATCAATTATGCCTCGTAGAAAACAGCGATCATCTTTTGATCAAGTATCCGAGTTCGACAGAGGAAGGATAGTGGCCTACCGAGATTGTGGATTATCTTTCAGGGAAATCGGTAGTCGTGTTGGACGAAACCAAACAACTGTAATGCGGATATGTGATCGTTGGATGCAGGAGGGTACGACGGACCTACGTGTTCGATCGCATCCACCTCAGTGCACCACGTGATGACAGGCATATTGTGCGTATGGCAGTGACGGATCGCTCAGCCACATCACGAACCATAGCACAGCACGTTCAGTCTGTACCGCATCATCCAGTGTCTGCGCGTACCATTCGACGCCGTTTACAGCAGAGTGGTCTGTCCGCAAGACGTCCATTGCTTCGTCTACCCTTGACGCAGAACCACAGACGTTTCCGCCGCCAATGGTGCGATGAAAGAAGAATGTGGACAGCAGAATGGAATGAAATTGTCTTTACTGACGAGTCACGCATCTGTCTGCAACACCGGATTCGAGTCTGGAGACACCGTGAAGAGAGGATGCTGAACAGCTGCGTTATGCACCGCCACACTGGTCCTGCACCGGGTATTATGGTATGGGGCGGTATTGGATATCACTCTCGCACTCCTCTAGTACGCATTGCCGGTACTTTAAACAGCCAGCGCTACATCTCCGAGGTGTTGGAGCCAGTTGTCCTTCCTTACCTTCAGGGCTTGCCCACAGCCATATTTCAACAGGATAATGCGCGACCACACGTGGCACGCATTAATAAATATATTAATGTCAATAAATTCTTTTATTCGAACCTTGAGAAACCGCTGAGTTTTTCAACACAACACAGGCAGGGAAGGATAGTACGGAACACAAACTCCACCTTGCAAATATCTGGCACTTCGATGTAGGAAGAGAGAGAACACAAGTTAAGACATCAATGCATTCTGTCAATTTAGTCGGGCGGTTTTTCCACTGAAATTCGACAGACAATGGCATCTATAGTTGGCCACCAAATCCACACTAGTTACTCCAATTTCACACGGCTCAAGCATCTGGCACCCTCGAACAAAGTGTTTCCTGCATCAGATAACAAATTATACAATAGCATCACAAAAGGAAATAGTTTATTAGATCTTGACTAAAAGAAAAAAATACAAATGTATATAAATTAAATGTGCGATAAAATTTTAAAATTTTTTTAGAATTCTTATCTTCCAATGTGTAATGCATTTCATACTTTTACTTTACGTTTGACCATCATACGACCAAATGCTGGCACAAAATACATCTGTGCAGTCATTTTATGTTTTTGGTGGCTTGAGAAAAATGAAATTCAAGTTCTTAGAAGAAGAAAATTCAGGTTCTTAGCAAGGTTCTGAACTACAAATACTCCATGAAAGTATGTATAAAGCATTACAATTTTGCACATAAATCTTTATAATTGTATTTATAAAATAGGTTATAATTCAGAAAAAGATGAATTTTAATTAAATAAAAACAGTATTAAATAAAATCACCAATGAACAGCACTAAATAAAACATAGCAAGTAGAGCACAATTGTACAGAATTCTGAATACCGCATATTTCGTATGTTCAATTATAATCGATTTTAATTAAATAAAAAATACACAAATTAACACTGAAAGATTGTTAACAAAAATCAGCACTCTTGGGCGAATGTCTTAACACTAAATAGAATGATTTCGTTTTTACTTCTATCAAACAATTGGGATTTAAAATATTAGTGTAATTCATTTAACAAGATTGTACAACGATTTTTAAAATGACACACAATTTCACATTAGTGGTTTTGTAATTTATGAATATATTTCATGAAAAACCAAAAGGAAACTTACATTTCAAGAGATGCGAGAAAGTCTACGAAAGAAAAATGACTTTTTTCAAATGAAAAAATTGACTTTCTTCAAATGAAAAAATTGACTTTCTTCAAAGAGAAAAATGACTACTGCTCCGAGTGGAACATGTCAAACTTCGCCTACAATTAGGTAAATCGGACCCGCACCGAGGACGCTGTAAGTCATACCTTAAGTGAAGCCTCTGCACACAGTAAATAGCCTACCTATATTCCTGGTCTTACATCTCAACTCAATTTTTTCAATGTTTGTAATAAATTGTTTTTAGGGTTGGTAGTGTTGTCAAAGTGGTTGTTACCGGTCTGTTTGAAATTTTGCCAAGAAAGACAATGTTTTATCATGTTAGTCACATTTTTTTGCCAATCCTTTAACATTTCAAGTTCTTTTTTGTTTGGTGTGATGTTGATTGCAATTGAATTTTTGATCTTTTCGCCTTTTTAATTTCAAATAGCGATGATTTATTGAGTTTTCTTGCTTTTCCTTTTCTTACAAGAGCTGTGTTATACACCCTTAGACTTTCTATGTTGCTACCAAAAATTCACACCTTGGAGTAAATGCAGTTTCCAATTCTTATTTTTGAAAAATAGGAAAAGATCTCTACACTGTCTAAATGCTGTTACAATTAAATTTGAAGAATCCATTAATATCTCCATAAAGTGTTAATTTCCCTTTTATCTTCAATACACACTAATGTGAAACAAAAGAAATCTTTTATTGAATTAAAATTTTCGAGTAAATGTAACTTTTCGAAATATGTATTGTTTCAGAATGTTAATGTAGGAAAGTAAAAACACAGACAGCACAGTTACATTGTAAGTCTAGATAAAAACACTAAAAATTCTAACTTGATCAAGTACAAGTCTTAATGTAGTTCACTTGATAATACCTGATAAATGTAAATAAAACTTCTCTTTAGCAATAATTATGACGCTATGGCTATTCTAAATTTCTGAAATAGTCAAACCTTGTTAAGACGAATTTCAGGGACCAGGAAAAAAATTCATATCTGTGGTTTATGTTATCTGAAATCAGAAAAAAGCATTATTCCAATAAAAATAAAATATTAACACTTTTACATTACATACTGTACAATTCTTGGTTCACGGATAAATGGTATACTTTATCACAAAGATTATACAGGTGATTCTTGATTATATGGATAGTTCTTGATTACAGATATTTCTGATTATGCAATTTTTGTCTGGTATCGATTTTTGTGTTCTTTTTTCGTGACATTCTTTAAGAACATCTTTGATGCAGTCAACTGTTTAATTGAGCAAATGAATTTTCACTTCCTGACAAAAAGTGGTGAACAATTTCTAAGCTAGTAAGTAGCTTCTTTTGAAGAAGGCATGCTTATTCCTTCGTCTTTGGAATCTTCATTTATTCTTTTTGCACTCTTCTACAAATAAGTCTTCTACAATTTCTGAGTCACTTAATGTTTGATAATATGATTGAAAGGAATCCTTTTGCCCTTAAGTTTCGATGATTTGTTCATCTTAACTGGTGATTAGTATAACCCGAATTCTTATTAAATGAATGAGTTAACATTATTTGGATGTACATTTTGATTGGAATTGGAATTTAGTTCCTATCGTCAGTAATTCGTATTAAGTGAGTTCAGTTCGTCTTAATGAGGTTTGACTAAACATGATTTGTTTCATAACTAACAATTTCTTTGAACTGTTTTACAACCTGAATTTGGATGGCTATCTTAAAAAATATTAAACTGTGAAATTATGTTTTTTTATTTTGTAATTTATTTGATTCTTAGATCTCCTTGGAACATGAAATTTTGCTACATCCAAGATACTTTGGACCACAGTTATTAGAGACTGTAAAACAAAAGTTATTCACTGAAGTGGAAGGAACATGTACTGGAAAGTGAGTGATGTGCTGTGGTAGCTAAATTTAATTTCTGGAATCGCAATACATTTTATGGTGATAATTGATGAAAAACTCAATGAAGTGATGGAAGTGTTAAAACAAATTGCTTAGATGTACTCAAAAGTTTGTTTTCAGGATAGAACACACCTGTAAGTAACACAAATGTGTTCAAATGCCATACATTTTTTACCAGTTTAGTTTTTATCAAATGCATATATTTATCCATATACACACAGATTAAAAAAAATTTTGAAATTATTCAACTTGTATAAATAGCCAACTCCGCTATTTCACCGAACCTCATACGAATATCAAATCAATTTGAATTCCCTTTTGAGGAATTCTTTCCTTGTACATCAGTTTGTATAGAGGAATGCCAAGTGTATTCCTCTTCATAAGTATTAACTTATCATTTTTTACCATTTTTTGTTGAGGATATTAAATTTCCGAGTCACCAGAATTACCTTTTAGGCTTTTTGTAATATTTCTATTCAAAAATATTAAGATGGTTCTTAGAAGAGAGTAATAAAGTGTAAAAAGGATATTCAAGCAGTGCATTGCCAGGTGATTAAGTTTTTACTGGAAGAGAGATGTAAAAAATTGGAAGTTCTACCAAATGTGGCATATTATATGTGCTATTGCACCGTTCAAGATTTTTATAACATTCAATCAAGCTTGCAGGATGTGCTCATTACTGGTGTTGAATCATTGGTATTTAACTCATTTTTAGGATGACTTAAATTATGAGAAAAAATAAATCACTTGTTTTTATTATCTTCCTAAAAATGATACCAACTCACTTGTGCATGAATCTGATTTTTATTAATAATTCTCATTACTTGTACCTTCCAATCAGTATGAATACAGAAATTACAAATTAATTTCATAGAATTCCTATAAATTTATTAGGAAAAAATTTCATTTTAAATATTTTATACAGTTGTAATTATTATTTTCTTTTGTGTTTTATTTACATGCTGATTTATTTAGTGCACACTTTTTCTGTATGCATGTGATGAACATTAAATATAAATAGCTTAATCAATTTTTTGTCTATCAATAATTGATCCGCTAATGAATTCATTCTACACCAGTCTTATGAAAAATCAGTCTTCCGTAAAATGAACAAATTTTTTCATTATTCTGTTGTCATCCTTTTTGTCTGTTCAATCTTACAAAGCTGGGTCTTATATCTGTTGCATATTTCCATATTAAATTCTAAGTATCTCACTGCCCTGTTTGTTACATTATTCTATATCTGAAAAGCATTTTCTTATATTTTTCTCTACAGTATTAATTTAATTTGTACTGGATTCAAGTTACAAATTTATTTATATTTTGGTAACTGAAAAAATTCATTTGATTTTGTGTTTTTAAAATTCTATCTATTCAATCTCCTGTAATGTATGTAATATTTTAAAGAGTTCTGCAAACTAATAAAAAAAAATTTCAGACATGGTTTTGTAATTGCTGTTACAACCATTGACAACATTGGAGCAGGCTTCATTCAGCCTGGTCGTGGCTTTGTTGTTTATCCTGTGAAATATAAAGCAATTGTTTTTCGTCCTTTCAAAGGAGAAGTTCTGGATGCAGTTGTAACACAAGTGAACAAGGTTGGATAATATAAATATTTTGTTTGTCTTTTTTTCATGTATTGCTTATTTAAAATTTTTTATTTCTTTAAAGGTTGGACTTTTTACTGAAATTGGTCCCTTATCTTGTTTTATATCCCGACATGTAAGTATGCTTCCTACTTAAAAAATAACATTGTAATGATTTAAAACCACTCATTGAAACTCAGTTAATGTTCTTAAACCTATTAAAGATTTCATCGAAATAATAGGTTAAGGGAGATTAGTAATTAGATTATGATCTAAACACTGAACAAAATAATATGCACTATGTAAATATATTTGCATAATTTTATTAGTATTTCATTCAGGTATTTACTTATTTTTTAATAACAAAATTTAGTACTATAAGAACTTGCAACTTGGCAATTCATATTTGAATCTCATTCAAAATACAAAAACATTTAGAAAACACATAAAAAAATTAGTAAAAAAGTATTTTTCGTGAAAGAATTAATATTTTGATGTTATTAAGGGAATACTTTTTTAGTCTTATATTTGTATACCAATAAATAAAACAAGACAATTAGATTAAGACTCAATTTTAGTATGCTCATCACATACAGTTAAAATATTTTCATAAAATAACAAAGGGATAAAAAATGTACACCAAGGATGAAAGCAACTGTCTGAATGTTAAATTTTACAAAACATTTTCTGAACAAAAGTAAGCTTATCTGTATAATGTTATCTTAAATACTCTCTTTAATATGTTTAATTCGTAAGTGCTTTTCCTATTGCGTTCTAGCTCGGGTAACGATTAATTAATAATTCAATTTTACTTACCCATTTTCAACCATCTGAAAAACCCAACAAAAAGTGTTGATATTGCCCATACATTCGGCAAAATTCAAGATCTGTTTGCTACTACAAGGAAAAGGCACATGATGAATATCATGTGCCTTTTCCTTTGCTTCTTACAGCTGGATCCCGAAATGTTCACATCAAAGTTGAAAATTAGCAATCATTAGTCCTATTTAGCTCTCTTAAATTTTGCTTTGATGGTGAAGGTTTTAGACTCAAAGTCTAAAACCTTCACCTAATTTCTAAACTGGGTAATGTGTGCTTGCACTGGTCTGCTTTATAAATTGATTTGTTTTTCAATTAATTTAATCCAATTTTAATCTATTGTCTTGACCGTGATTGCATCTTGAAGCATCTCATGCATATGTCTTGTGATTTATACTTTCTTTTACAGAAGTAATGTTCTGATGTTGAGTGAATAAATGAATATGAAAATGCATGTGATTTTTTTTGTAGTTTCGGAATAATATCCTTTTTATTGTAATATATTATATATATATATATATGTGTGTGTGATTTGATTTAAGTATTGTCTATTTTCCAGAGTATTCCGTCTGATATGAAGTTTGATCCAAACTCCAATCCTCCATGCTATCGTACAGAAGATGAGGTTAACTTTTGTTTTATGTTCTCTAGTTATGGTTTCTCTTCCATCAAATTTTTTAAATAGACATGAAGAATTTTTAGTTTCATTAGAAATATATTTTTACTTTAGGCAATAACTGCTGAAATGCTTAAAACCACGTTAAGCTAGGGTACTGCAAGACAGGGCATGCTTAAGTTTAGGAGACTTTACCAGGGTCCAAAATTAAGGTATATAAAGACAGACGGATTTCAAGAAAAACGATACTGGTTTATATAAAATGATTAAATCTGTTGTATTTACTTCATCTGTTTCCTTATCTGTTGTATCAAACCTTTATCAAATTTTTTAAAATCACCTTTATCTTTAGAAAATTTGCCCCAGTACTGAGAAATTGTAATTTTAGAGAAAAAGGATTTTCCATACCTTAATTAACATTTTTCAATGTTGACCCTGCTTTTGCCCTCCTTGTAGCTGGTTATGCTTTGCCTATCTCTTAAGGCCTTTATTTTTGTTAGATTTCATATGTGAATACCAAATCTCACTGAACGGCCATGTATTCCAATCATACTGAACTCGGGAATTGAAAAGTTAGGATGAGGCCAAAGTTACTAGTGTAAAATTCAATGTAAAATTTATTATGCATCAAATTGAGACACATAATAAATATTTCTGCACTCAATCTTTGCAAAGTTGTACCAATTTAAACAAATTGTACTGTTCCTATAGTGGGTATTAAACATCCTTGTTTTATAGCTCTTATCAATAACAAACACAATATCGACCATCTTGACCAATGGACATTCCCCTCATAAAGCTTAAAAAAATTATAAATTAATGTTTAGTAGACAAAACTGATTTGAATGAAAAGTCTGGAATTCATAGTCCAAAAATAAACATTTAGTGTTTGGGTTCTTTTTTAGTGTTTAATTGACTACTGTTTTTTAAGTGAGAATGAATGATTAAATACAAATTCTGTCCATGAAGTGCCAGAGTCTGTTGTCACTTCACAGACATTTGAATCATCTACACTGTGCTGATGTTTTTAATTATTAAATTATATTAAATATCTTTATTAATGATATTAAATAGTTTCATTTGAGAAACATTATATGTAGTTGAGTAATTTTCCATTTTTTGCAACCTTGGCCTATCTGTTCAGGTGTAGTGTACACAGAAACGAAATGTTTTTAATGACTTTGAAAACACGAGTTTTTATTCTTAAAATATATTTCTAGAAAATTTAGTCATAATATTTTTATTTTCATTCTAAAACCCTCAATTATTAGCATTAATCCAAGGAAATTTTGCAGCAATTTTTTGAACTGTCCTTGCAAACTTTATGATAGATCAATAGTTACCATAATTAATTGGTACTGAACAATTTAAGAGCTGAAAGGAAAATTCAATTTTCTTTGTTTGGAATGTGTTGGAGCAAAAATCAGCATAAAATGGGCATGAATGTTGACCCAATCTCAGTTGTGATAAATAACATTTAAGATAGAAAATGCATTGTGAAAAAACATTCTTGAATAATATTTTATTTCCAGAGAAAAGTTTTTCATTCTTCTAAATTGAACTTATTGTAAATTTCTAGTAGATTTAGTATTTTAAATTAGTTTCTCGCACCATTTCTGAGATTACTAGGTGAAGCATTTTCCTGTAAAACATAATTTAAAAATTCCTTTGTTACTTTTATATGTTGTAATTATCTTATAAACTTGATTCTCTTTAGAAATATCTTGCTTAAACAAGTCTTGTAAGACCTATGCTCACTTATTTAACTGATTTAATTGTATGTGTTAATTGCTATTTAATTATGACATGTCAAGATGAATTTTTTCTCTGGATTTAAAACTCATTTTTAAGACTTAGACAATAGTAAATATTGTACCTATACAAATTCTCTAAATCAGATTACCAATAAACCAACTTTGAAACAAAATCATTCACACTTCATTTGTTTGTAATGGTAGTACTTAACAAGAACATAGCTAAGAATTTTTTTACATTTTTGCCTATTATGAATTTTTTGTTTTGTTTCATTTAGTAATGAATGGTAGTGATGTTACTAATAGTGATTTCACAGTTCTAACTGACTGCTACCAAAGAATATCTATGATTCTAAACTGACTGAATCTGATTGGATGGATGGAAGAATGCTATTTTTCACGTTTTAAGATTCTTTAGTAATTCCTTGTATCATAAGTACTCTACATTGAGTTGGCAAGGTCGCTGCTTACAATGCCAGCAAGCTCAGTTCAAACCCCACTTTTTTTCATCCCCAACAACTGAAATATCCTTTAAAAAATTTTATTTAGTCTAACATGATACCACTAAACCTACCATTTAAACTAAATTTAAAATTTTTATTCCCAGCTGATGAGTCTTTTTTATTTTAAGCCTGTAATTCCTTTCCCTAAAGAACTCTTTTCTCAATGAATTCATGTGGATACCCTTTTTCTCTTCCTGGCATCTTTCCAATCTTCAGATTTAACATAAGTATTCTCTATGCTGCTCTCGCTCCAGAAACAGGAATTAGCTTCTAAATTGTGTCAATTATCCATTTCTTAGTTTTATCTTATTTCCCAATTATTTTCCTTTTCCCCAGTAACTTATGACTTTTTTCAACATTTTCGATCCCATAGTGTAATTCATAAATTATTCAGTTTTTCTAAAATTCTAATCATTATATGGAGGTAGAGTTTTCTCTTGTACTCAGAAATTCATCAGCTGTGAAAAAGTATATTTTTAAAACTATAAATGTAAAATTTCTATTTCTTTCTGTCTGACAAGATATTCTAAAAAATATAAATATTGAAGTTTTATGATTGAAAAGCAATAAAATTTTATTTAAATTATATTTCAGAATGCATTCATTACTATCAACATCATTGTGTCGATTCTTTCCCTAAAACTGATTTGTTTTAAGACTTTGAAGAATGCAGAAACTTAAAACAATAAATTAATGCGTAGTGAACATTATATATATATATACACACAGGAAGTGTAAAACACAGTGGTAGATTCAGAGTTATTGGGACCCTTTGTCAGAACCCCTATTAGATTTTTTTTTGCATACTTTTATACATTTTTTACCTTACAAGGAAATAGCAAGTTAATTATTCACTACAGCTTTCTTAAATGAAATACTGTTACCAAGTATTACAAAAATTTTGTTCGTATGAAAAATGAATTTTTTAAATTACTATGATTACATTTCACATACCAAAATTCATCTTTGGATTTTAAAGCAGCCACGAAATGCAGGCAAAACTGAAGCATGTGAAATTGTCTTGCAGAATAAAAAAAAATTTCAGTGTAAAAGAATCAGCGCACATCCATGTTCTTGTATTCATTAAGAAATTCAAATAATCATCTGATGACCCTGATTTAGATCCATTCAACTAATAAAATCTTTAACGATACCATTTTAGCTTTATCCCATTTCGTATATGCATAATTTATTATCTTATTCAAAACAACTTGCAAGAAGTCATGAAAAATTTGTTTTAAATAAAATTCTTAAAAAATGGAATGAAAAAAATGTAGTAGCTTATGTGTTCTATATAAAAATGTAACTAAATGAATAATTTGAGAAAGTGAATATCAATAATTAATTTGTCATTTAAAATAGCAAATTTTAAAAACATTTTCTTACCTTTTCTTTCAACTGTCGAGCTTATTTATTTAGTCAGTGCTATAAGCTTTTTGGTAAAAAGCTTAGAACCATAATTCGTGGCACCCTGATGTATCATAGAGCTCTCTTTAGAGGTGATAGGATTTTCAGATGAGGTGTTGCATAGCACCTCAATTGAAAATCCTATCACCCCTAAGAAACACAAATAAACTCCATCACAGCTCTACAGAATCACCGGTACCAGAGTTTTCAGCATTACCAAATCACCGATACTCAGTCACAGCTCTAGTTTTCACTGCTACTGAATTAGTGATGCCAGTCTCAGTCAGATAGATGATATCACTCAACCCTCATTCAGAGTAACAGTATCGGGATAAAACAACATCAGCTGATAATACTTAATCACTCAATCACTGCTACTGAATCAGATGTTCTATTACTGTTCCAGCAATTGCTATATTCTGCTTTAGTTTGATAATGCAGTAGCAGGTAGAACTGTGATTCTAAAATATCAGTGTTGAGTAAAGTTTTGTAATGCACTTAACGTCCCCTAATGAAGGAATTATTTAAACGTAACATTTTTTTATAGGAAGTTGTAATTCAACAAGATGATGAAATAAGACTAAAAATTGTTGGTACTCGAGTTGATGCTACTGATATTGTAAGTTTATAACTTCTTTTTTAAAATCAAGCTTTTGTATCTTTAATAATGAAAGAATGTAACTATGTTCTTTATAATTCCTGACATTTATGTATAGATTAAAACTGAATGCACAAACTCAAAAATAAATTTAGCTTTATTGTTGGATGGTAGGATAAGTACAGAATAGGTAGAAAAATTTAGATTTAGGTAAACAAATACAATATTCCTTGTGATTAAAATAAATTCAGCAAAAGTACCTTCCAGTATCCAGTAGCTACCTCAATTTAAACATTTTGAAATTAATGATCTGGTTTGATTAATTGTATCTTCTAATTTGTAATTGTAGAAATTTAATCTGTTCAAAATTATGAAATAAATTGATTTTGCTCAAATTTGTTTTTATAACAGATATTCTGTTTATAGTAAAATTTACAAAGTTATTTTCTACTGTTTCAGTTTGCCATTGGAACATTAATGGATGATTATTTGGGTAAGTTGAATTTCAATTTTTTATCTTATTCTAATTTCATGTTAGTCATTTAGTCAACAGTTTGGACAAAATTGGCTATTGTGCTAGGCAAATCCCAACCTATTACAAAAACTTTAAAATTTGCAACTTGCCTGTTATGAGAGAAAAATCAAATCTCGTCTTTTTTTAATCATATTTTTATAATTTTTATTCAATTTTATTAAATACTCTTTAATGTTCTCCATATGATTGCTAATTCCACTCTTTAGATAATCCTTTAAGAGTTTTGCATTACATCATAAAACTCTAAATTCCATTCCTATGAATCTTTACTGAGGATGCACATGTGGCATCACACATTTGCTTTTCTATTTTTGGTAAACAAAGGTATCAATGAAAAATAGCTGCAATTTACAAATTAATAAAAACCCTGAATGATTTCAGTATTGTGAAACCTGTATTTTCCACACATGAATTTCATATCTCAACTAGTTGTTCAACTCCATTTTTTTCGGTTTAAAAAGTACTATAATGTTTAAAAAATATGTTTGACTCAAAATTATTAAAAACATATGCCTAAATATGAAGTTTGGAAAATTTTCGACTGTAGTATAAATTGGTAACAAACATTAATAAGATGCATTTTTATAGTGGATCAATACTTTTAAATTGTTTTTTGCATTAAGCATTGAATTAGGTATCAATACTGTATCTTGAGACAATAACATTCGTGTGCATTCCACCTCTGAAAATGATAATAAAAAATAATTTTAAATAGTAATAAATATTTGTTTTCTTGGGCTGTAGAAGTATTTGACTACTGAAAAAAGCAATGGTTAAAAAATTACTTGAATATCTTGAAACTAATGGCCCCAAGTAGACGGAAAATGACATTCATTTAGGAATCATTGTAAATCTTTAGCCAATTAAAAAATGCTAGGAAATATTTGTAAATGCTTTGAATAAATCCTTCTGTAATTTAAGTACAGTAATCCTTCTGAAATTTAAGTTGTACTCAATTCAAAACCAAATTGTAGAAATTTAACCTACCTACATTACTTGATAATTAATATTTAATTGAATAAAACAGGGATGATACTTCTGAAAACTGGTTATGGTTTAATTATATTGATAGTTGTACATTGAATAATATAAAGACAAAATTAATATTTAGAAAGGTACACTATTTTGAAAATAGTCCATTTCCCAGCATTAAATTGTAAAATGATCTTTGTCTATTTCTGTTCTAATTTCATTTATTTTGATTTTCCAGGTTTGAATTGATCCTGAGAAGATTATATTTGTTTTTATAAAGTCATTGTAAATAAAAAGTTTTTCTATTAATATATCTATTATTATATACTGAATTTTTCACATTGAATTCAATATATTAAGATGAGATCCAGAACAAGCTTCACAAAGTTCACACAAATCACATTTCACCATTATGTTCATTATCATTTTGCAATTCATACATTTTTGTATTCTGAATTAACTTCTTTCTCTTCACCTTTTCTGTTAAGGACTCCTATTGCAATTGATTATGTCTTTGTTCATAATTAATGTAGCTAATACTTATGACAGCACAACTTAAATTCATCTATAAAATACAAGTTTGAAATTATTAATCTTGTTTAATTACTAATCTACTTTTGTTTGAAATCCTGTGAAAGAATTTTTTTCCATTGGCAAATTTAATTTGCAAGTGAAATCACGTTATACTTGATCTAGTCATTGTGAAATAATAAATTCAAATTAGACCTTTTTTATGCCATGTAAGAGAAATATGTTATTAAATCTATCTCATATCGATTTATTTACTTTGCTAAAATAGGTATAAGAAAACACTCCAATCTTTGAATTTGATATTGCAATAATTGTTACTCCAATTTATGATAATTTTTAGAGAAAATAGAAATGTAATTATTTTCATTCTTAATTGCTTTTGAAGCTTGAAGGTTGGCATTGTTAAATTGCATAAAATGGTTGAGCACTTTGTACATTTCATAAAAGTAAATAAGTATGTTATAGACCTTCAAATAATTGTAAACTTAATTTAGAATGCAATTATTTGTATACACTAGTGTATTGTATATTTAAGGGAGAAAATGTTCAGTACACAATCTTTCCATTCCAACAATTTATAAGAAATTATATGAAAGTTTGGATATTTTTTAGCACTATGAAATTTAAAATATAATTTTTTGCAAAAAACTTCATTCAGGAAATGCTGATGGGTCGTTACCTTGCTACGCCGTGCAATGCAATCGTTACCATCTCTTGTTTGCTAGACTATAGAGCCTAAAAGTTAATTTCATTGAAAACAGGATTTAAAATACCATTTAAACTATAATGAGGAAATTAACTAAATGTTAGAACTGCAAATATATGCAATTAAACACTGTTTTTACTGTTAAGTCGTCAGTTACCACACTATTTGGAAATGATTCTATGAATTTTGACTTTTTATAGTTGTCTAACTAGCAACAATTTTCATATTCTAAACCGTGGGTTCAATATACAGAAAGTCGTGAAATAAAAATTTTCTAGATATTAGAATTGTGGCGAACAATCTATTTGTATTTGCAACTAGTTTCACAAGTGAAGATTCAGTTGAATTTATTTTTTATACCTGTAAAACAAAACTTAATGGTGTGCAATGATTTATAACAAAATCATATTTAGAAAAGTACCTAAAAATTATAATGAAAGAAATATCAGTTACTATTTATATGGTTAATCAAAACAATATTGAGGCACAAGTATTTGAACATTTAATTAAAATAAGTAACTTGTAAACTAAACATTTGTTTAATTTAATTCAGTTTGGGACTAAGTAGAATTTTTTAAAGCTTAAAATTATATTAAATAAACTATTACATTGTTCACAGCAAAAGGTTAGGTAGTTGAATTTACGTCATTCTGTAGCAATGCAACGGGCTATTGGCGATGGTCCGGGATCAGTCCAGAAGGGAAAAATCCTTGGACAACACCTTGTAGTTTTGAACCATGGTCAGATGACAAGGTCAATGCCTGAGCTGGCATTGCAACTTCCACACCACGACAACATGAGGATATTTCAGGCCATGAGATTTAATGTACACGACTGTCTGGTTGGATTGAGTTTCAAACTCAATCCTATGGTTGTTAATCAGCAACTCTATCAACTGGGCTACAGCAGCCCAATGCAGCGAAGGGAAAAAAGTATTAGGGCACAAGTATTTGAACATTTAATTAAAATAAGTAACTTGTACACTAAAACTAAGCATTTGAATTTAATTCAGTTGTTTCAGGACTGCTAAATAGACTAAATCTTAAAATTATATTAAAGTAATAAATTATTTTACACTGTTCACACCAAAAGGGTAAAAAGTTGGAGCATTCTGGATTAACTGCAATAAATAGGCAACTTCCAGTAAATCTTTCCTACTGGCAATTCTAAGTGATAAATTACTAAAAGAGAATTTGAAATTGGCAATTTCAAGTATTTACAATGAATTCGGAAATATGGACCTGAAAAAGGATGATTTGTTTTAATGTTAGAGAACTTTTCATAGGAATGGTAGAAAATCAGAAATACAAGTTAACTGTTAAGTACTGACAGACAAATCGAATTGAAAACAAACCAAAAATTAGACAATCAAGGTGTTTCATTGAATGTGAAGAGGTGGATCATGAGGAATATTTAGTGCATCCTTCAGTGAAGTTGACTTGGGAAGTTGAACAGACCTTTAAAGTCCACTAATGTGAAAAGTAAAAAACTTTAAAAAATATGCCTTCCACAGTTAGTATCTGGAAAAAAGTACACATGAAGAAAGTGAATGGAAGATCTTTCAGAGAAGATACATTTACACTAAGGGCCTTTATATTAATCAGCACCTAGAATTTGTTTGTTTGCAAATTAATCTAATTTTAATATTTATGAAAGTGAAAAGCAGACAATGTGGGGGAGGCAGAATACAGAACTTGAACTGAAAATTCTCCCACAATAACGCTTGATGGTAATAGATTTTGATTGCATATAAAACATTCTTGCATTTAAATGTTGAAAGAAAAAGTTCAAAAATAAGCATAATTTTAAACTTTACTTGGGATGATCCGATACGTAATGTTCATATTTGTAGATTATTAGATTTTTACCAGATTAAGTCATTAAAAAACTGCACTAAGTCCAGATTTCAATCCGATTGAGAATTGTAATATAGGATTAATATAAAATTTCCTATGAAAATTAAACTTTCTTTTAACTTAATTTTGGTCTTAGCAGCTCTAAGCACTGTTCAATAAGCAATGTTACTTTAGTTATGTATTATGTTTAATTTCCTTTCTGTTTGGCTTATATAGACAATTCTTTCTGATATTTTGTGTTGATAGTGACATTAGCAAGCTGTGTAACTACATACCATTATAACTTTAATACTATGCTTGATAAACAAAAAAGTAGTTGATTTAAAAGAAAATTTGCAATTTTTGAGCAAAACTTGTCAAATGTGGGAAATATTTTATTCAATCAAGCTTTACAAATGCCTATGGCATTATGTTTTAATTTAAAAAATCAAAAGGATGTTATTTCTAAGCAAGGGTAGAAATATTATTGAAAAGTATTTTAGTAATTCCTAGGAAGTAGAAAGGGGAATATGCACTCCATCAATGGAGATAGGTAGTTATTTAACATCACACTGGAGCAACACAAAGGGTTATTGCCGACGATCTGGGATCAATCCCCAAGGGAAAGGATACGAGGACAACCCCTTGTAATTTTGAACTATGGTCAGGTGAAAACCTGAGCTGGCACAGAAAACTTCTACACCAACATTTGAGGCTATGACATTTAACGCACCAGCCCCCATACACACGGTCTTAGGTTGGATCAAGTTTCGAACTCAACTCTCCTGTTACTCTTCCAACTGGGCTACCGCGGCCTTCCATCAATGGAACTAGGAATACAATGAAATTCTAATTAAAATAAAAATTAATCCCAGAACTTTCTTTGTTACACCTTGTGTAAGTGTCGTTGACAAAAATATCTAAGTAATTGAGGGAAGCAGCATCAGTAAACAGCATATTAATTTGGGATTAAATTCGTACAATGGAAATTTATGAGAATTTTTTATTGAACATGTCCTCATGTCAAATAAGAAATACCTAAGACAATGTATGGCTTATACTATTTGAAAAGATGAATTAAAATGTAGCATTAATAGAACCACTAGAAACAAATTATAAGGGTTATAATTATTTAGGGTATGAAAAATTAATAACCTTTTTAAACAAAAATCGGATTAATTTTTATTTAAATAAGATTCTTTATCTAAATTGAATATTTATGATTTTAATTAATTCGTTGCTCCTGCAAGTTTAAATTTGTTTAACACGAGACATGCAAATTAGTGTATTTTCTAAATGGTTTTGATTTATGCTAAACATTTGTTTTAGGAAAAAACAAGTACATTTTTAAACATGGCATAAGAATTAGCAAAGTTAGGCATATAATAGGGTAAATAGAAAAATGCCAAGTCATGTTTTTCATCTGTTTCTTGCACTGCTTAGATTACTTTGCTTTTAACTGATGTAGAATTTTTGGACATAAGTTTGTGGGGTCTTGTAAACAAATTCTTGCATAAAATTATTCAAAAGTTTTTTTACATTATATATTTGATATAACAAAATGTATAAAATTTCTTACAGTATTTTCATAAAATAATTAGACTTGTTTTAAAAAATTGTCACTAATAGAAAATAAAATAAAAGGAGCTTGTATCAAGTTTCATAATAAAAATCCTACTATTAGTATAGTGTAACTATTAATATTTAGCTAGCAAAAATGATTTCTGTGAGTTATTTGTTAGTAAACAGTCAAAAATTCATATTTTTCTATGGAATATCAAGCTTTCAATAAAAAATTGATCATTGTCATCAAAATAGCTTTCCACTTCAATCCATAATGTAATTAATGAATGAATATGTTATGTATACATACTCATTCAATCATCAGATGGATGAACTCTCACATTCCAAATTTCAATTGCATAAATGACACTTGTGCTTATAAAACTCAAACCAACTATAAATAATAGTTATGCTAGCAGTGTTAAGAAATCCTATGGATCAATGCATAAAATTTCCCAATAAAATTTAAATAAAAATTAACCAATATATTAATTACACAAAACAAAATGAAAACATTAAAATTGCCAATTATAAAGATTAATGTGTAAAATTAAAATTCTCTTGCAGAAAATCTTTCATTGTGACTTAAGTGTATTTTTTCCTTGGATACTACAGTACTAAATAACTAGAACATCAAAATAAATACAAGTCACGATAATTTTAATAACTTGAATGAATATAGTTTGAGCATCTTCACCCATCTCTTAGAGGATGGTTTAAAATGGGCCACATGTGATTTATAATCACAAGGAATGTTTAAAACGAAACCTATATGGATGAAAAGGCTTGTGAATGATACTTGTCTGGTAATTGTGATCCCAATCACAGAATAACATTTAATATTTTCAAAGGAAGGATGAATTTCAGTATATTTTTTGGGGCGAATTGAATTACAAGTAAAGTTCTTAACTTATTTGGATTAAATAACAAGCATCTTGTTCCTAGTGTTATTTCATTTTCAATGCTATCGAACATAATATAGAAGTTCATTAAAGCTATGATTTAAATCATATTTTTTTAAATCACTTGTTTCAAATTAAGCTGATTTAAATCATACTCTGTAACCATTAGCTAAATCAAAGTCTACATGAGTCTTTTGGATACTTTTATTTATGATACATTAAAATGTTACTGTACAAAAACTGTTTTTAACTTGACATAAATATAAACACACTTCAAAATAAAAATTGCAGAATCCAGGTCATTCACTAAGATTTCTTTTCATCTAGAAAATCAAACAAAAACAAAGTATTACAATTAATTTTTCAACAAAGCATTTAGTAAATTAATTTCCAAAATACAGGTCTTCAAAGCTGAACTAAAAAAGGACATAACCTGTGTTATACACTTTTTCAAATATAAAACAAAAAATACTTTTAACATTATTTTCGAAAATAAACTTGAAAAGCTGTATGTTTTTATTCCATATTGAAAAGATCAATTAATGGATTGATTCAAAATTTTGCAAGTAAATATTCTAATTAACAATTACCAAGCATCCAGAATTTCAACTGTTTCCAAGAGAAACAAAAAAAAATGTACAAATTGCAACACTCAAATGGAACAAGACTGGGGAAAGGCAAACAGCAAAGCTAGTACACATCAGCATACAACCTATCATACTTGCCAACCACCAAGGAAAAAAATCCAGATTTTACAAGATAAAAGCAATACTGATATTTAACATTAAAAATATAGTTATATCTATAAGTGGAAATCCAAGAAGTGACCACCACAGGGTGCTACGAGCCATTGAAAAAACACTCTTGTACTGATATCAGTAATCTTGAGTACAACTAATGACGAGAAGTGTGTAATGCGTTTGGAGAGCATGAGCCATTCTCCTGGATTGTACTCTCTGTCCTGTGTGTCTAATTACTACATGTTTGTTTGTCCATGAATGTGTAATAATTGCCTAGACACCTATGCAAACCCCACACATATGTATATTGCGCTTGAACAACTGTACATAATGCTATCAGAATGTGAAGGAAAATTCCTTTTAAGTTAAACATCAGATGCTACTCTGATGCTTTGGATCACTACTTTAACATGGCACAGCTTGTCTGCTTTTGAACTTTGTGCTATGAAACCTAAAATCCAATTTAATTCTATTTCCATATTTTGATTATTCATTTACTTTAGAAATTGGCAACTTTTCAGTCCAGAAATCTTAAAAATGGGATATTAAGCTTTTTGAATATAAAAAATACAAAGGAATAAATAAACAATAATTTGAAATTGAATAAATAATAATTTGTGCCAAGAAACGATATTACCCTTTCTAAGAAAATACAAAACCTGTGGAAAATACTGATGAAAATGTTGTTTGTACAACATAGATGGGGACAGGAGTAATTATTTCAATAAAATTTATTAAAACTAAATGAATAATATCAGTTAAGTTTGTTAGTTAAAAGTAGATCATAAATAATACAAGACAAACAAAACACCAGACCAATTTTTTTAATTTTTACTGTTTTGCTAAAATAATGAGATATAATTTACCTTTGCCATCACAAGCAACAATTTTAACTTTTTCGACTCTAATCAGTTCTTGCACTTCCCGGAACTCAACATCCTTTAAAACAAAAGTCCACACATTATCGCAAAACCTATAGGTTTCCAGATGACCTGCCTAAAAAGAAATTCTTACATTATAAAAACTTCATCTTTATGGTGCTTGATTTGAAGATATTTACAAAACCTAAAGTGAGTCACAATAAACTACTGATCGGATTGGCAATTTCTAGATTTTATGATGCTGAAAAACATGTTCTTTCTGTTGACAAGCTCTCCTTTTTTTTACATTATACGTATGTAGCATACTTATACAACCTATTTTAATGTGATCTCAAAACTTGGTTTGAATAAAAACAGTCATGCAGCTAACACTGATAGCTACATACTCACCATATGCAGCCTAATTACTGCTTAACCACTTCCGGTACGATTTAATTAAAATTATATTATTGATTTGGATCATATATTCAACAGTAACTTTAGTCGCATGACGAGTGTAGCTCGTCATTGTGCGGCATGGCATGAAAAACCAATGACGAGCTAGACTCGTCATTTTACCGGAAGGGGTTAATGATATACAAGACAAGATAAAATTCTACACTTTAGTTTGCAGGATGGGCTGTTTCTTTTTACTGCTTCTGCTTTACCATATAAAAACCAATAATTTTAAAGTATATTTCATAATAAGTTGTATTGAGGTCAAAATTTTGCTTGGACAACTACCATATTTTGTAATGAAATTTTTTTATTGCATAATACTTACACTTTGAGAGGATAGACATGCATGCCATTGAAAAAAAATTACATAAAAGTGTTAAGAGAAAAAATACTTTCAACTTTCCAAATCTGCTTCATTTCTAAATTGTAAACAGGTCATTTCATGTCAAATCAACACACCAAAGTATAATTTTCAATCTGATTGTGTTTTCGATTTCAATGAAATTTAGAGAAAATGTAGTCTCATGCAAGAAATGAAATTGTGCAAACTATGAGATGCATATCTGAATTCTCTTTGAGCAGGCCATTTAAACCTTGAAAAAAAAAATGGCAAAATTTGGGTGACATAACTTAATAAATTACATAAAATTTCAAGATCCACATGCCAGAAAGCTTAACACTTATTTTAAAGCCACGAAGTAAGAGCTTCTAATTGATATGCTATAACTATTTAGAGAGGTGTCAAGCCATTTAGTTGGTCCTTGGATTTTTAAAAACTCACTTTTTGAAAATTTTTTTGTCTATGAATGCTTAACATGTGCCAAAAAAAAAGGAGAAACTACAACTAGTTTTAGATCTAATTAATATTATATGGTTAAGACTGACTGGACAAAGACTTGGCAAACAACGAACTAGGACTAAGTACTGACCTTGTAAGCAAAAAATGAAGTGTTTGCAAATTCCCATTTGAACCCTATACACAATTTTTCAGTCCAAAACAAAATAATTAATTCTCAAAATATTTTTTTACTACAAAATAATCGTAACTTAAGTGTTTGGGGGCTGACATGAACAAATATAATTTTTTTCAAACTTAAAAAATTGAAATTATATTTTTATTAATTTTTTGGAGCCCTGTTTAATAAGTTTTCAATTGAAATGTTGCAAGTTTAAAAATTACAAATTCAAAATTTCAATTTGTTGATTTTCTAAATAAGTTGAGTGGTTGTTTAAAAAATGTGGGTGTTTTTGGTTTGCTACCTAAAGAGTATCTTTTCAAACTTGTTAAAATTAGATAACAAATTTGAGTGCTGTGTTGAATTGACAAACAATCTCACCAAACACAATTGTTTTAAATTGTAATACAGAAACTGCAAAGATTAATTTCACATTTAAGCACAAAAGTATTCAAAAGCAAAAATCCTCCCCTTTTGAATCTTTCTAAACTTCTTTGACAGGAAAGAAAATCTCCACATTTTTCGGTTACAGGTACAAATCATACTCAACTTTTCATTATTCTACAATTGGATGCTCAAATAAATGAACAGTAAATTGAGTATTTACAAAATCAACCACATGAAAATTTCATTTCAATAACGAGAATTTAATAACTTAATAATCTTTTATTGGGTGCTTGATTTTTGTTTTGATAGCGTAAACACAGAAAATTATGAAATCACAAAAATATTTAAAAAACACAAATGTTATTGTACCTTGAATGTAAGCCTAGATTTAATTTTCTGAGCCAATGCAGTGTTGATTACTTTGTCAAATTGGAGTAGGACCTTCAAAGCCAATTGATGCGTGATTTGCCCACACTAGAAATAAATTCATGGGTCAGATTTTATAACAAACTTAAAACATCATAGCAATTTTACTACTGCAATACAGAGTATAAACACCAATATATGTATTCAGAAACAAGTGTGAACACTTATATCGCGACAAGACAGCTGTTAAGCTTGTGAAATCACCGAATTTATAAACTGAGTTTCAGTAAAGACGAATTTTTATTTGTTATAAGTTAGCTATAATTGACATATAGTTTGATTCATTTTTCGAAATATTTACCTGAATCAATTCATCTAGGGATTCCTGAAGGGTATGACCCAGCGTGGTGTTTCTATACAATTGATAGCTCATTTTAATCAATACAATTAAAATAAATAATAATATTGCACCAACTTGAAATGAATTTGTCAAAGCCGGAAACCTTGTTGCCAAATTGTAATACAGCAACAACAGTTAATTTTGATTATACTTGTGGCTGATCTAAATCAAACTGAATAGTCCTTTTGAAGCTATTTACACTATGTCTTTTAATTAAAAATAACTTTCACGTACAAAAAAACAAAATATTTAAAAAATTTTCAATTTATGTTTCAATAATAAAAAATTCTTTTAAGATCTTTCGTCGTCTTTTTGAGTATTGGGTATTGGGTATTTCAATTAACGTCACACTGGAGCAACACAATGGGCTATTGGTGACGGTCCGGGATCAATCCCAAAGGGAAAGATCCGAGGACAACACCACGTAATTTTGAACCACGGTCAGATGACGAGGCAACACCTGAGCTGGCACCCCACTCTCCAAACTTCCACACCACACACGTCTTTTTGAAGAGATAAGTACTTATAATTTCTGTTGAAAAGGATGGCATTCGTAACGATCGAATAAAAATAAAACCAAACCTAAAAATGAAAATTGTTCATACGTGATAAAAACCGGATAAATAGATTTGTATCAAATTCATTAAGTAGTGGTTTTCTACGCAAAGAATTAATATGTCACGCCAAATTAGTCTTTATTTGTGCCTTCTTTCCTGTGTTATCATTCCTCAAGTAGCCTTTTCGAAAGGAGAATTAAGAACTTTAAATGAAGAAACTTGGTCTGAGATGTTGACAGGAGAATGGATGGTAGAATTGTATGTAATTTTTAACATGATGTGTATCATTACTTATCAGTTTGATCTTTGTTTTTCATAACTATTTGCGAATCAAATATTCATTCTCCAAAATATTTGTTTCTAAAATTAAATACTACATGAACCTCGGTACAATATGCAAATTTATTCATAGGCTGTAAGCTTTTAAAAGCCGACTAATTTAAGCTCTTAAATTAGTCGGCTTGCTTTTTTATTATTTTACACGTATTCCAATCAGTTGACTGCTCATTCATAACATATCTGGATGTGGGTACTCCTAAATTTGGGATCAGTAGATTTTTCCGGTTTCGCAATCGATTGAAGTGTGTAATCACGAGGTTTTCATTTATTTCCTGAAATACTTGTAAAGAACCGCTTGTTAAACATTTCGGACAGTTTTTTGAAACTCGTAGCATTCTTAATTTGTCCTTACTATTAATATTCTGATTGATATGAATTCATCTGACTTTTTAACGCTTAGTTATGGCTTGTTTGTTATTGGAAGACTAATACTTACCTAATGTAGGCAAGACTGCAAACCCCTTTTCCTTTGTTTTTTCGCTGTGAATCCAAAATAATAGATCAGATATCTTTTAAGCTAAGTGTAGAAATAAGTTAATATTTTTTAAACTTTATTTTTTCATTTATAATGATTGAAATATAAAACTGCACAGATCTTGTATTAAAATTATAGTTATGGATGTAGTCAACTGATGATTTGTCTTTTTATTTGTAATTAAATGACCTAGTAAAGATGAACGAATTGGAAGTTTTCACCTTCATTTGATTGTTGAGTGATGTGAATACAACTGTTCAATCCAACAACCTGAGTCACTGAAAATCAAATACATTTATTATACAAATGAACTAATTTACAAATTTCACTTCCTATGTTATCTTCTGTAGTTTTTAAATCCTCCTTCATAGCCACTTGAATTGTTTTCCTGATAATCTGAGTGATTAGAAGAAAAATAGGGTAGGTGGTTATCCATATGAAGTTGGGTAACTGCTGATAAAAAAATATACCATAAAGTCCTATCTATGAAGCTCCATATGTGTTGATCCCAGGATACCTAAGCAATTTTTTCCTTTCATCCCACTACTGTTCCCCAATCCCTCATTTTTTCCATCCATGACATTGTTTTACTTGATGTTGTCTTGTGCTTGGCATAGCTTGGCCAGATATGGCCCTTGTGTCATTTAATTCCCAAACAACCAACCTTATGTGTTGAATGTATAATTTTATGTACTCTTCTTATTAAGCTGGTTTCATGATATGCAAATGTTTTATTGTTTTTCTGATGACATTTTTGAAAGTTATAAAAATTGATGGGACAAAAGTAGTTCCAATTTCAGAATAATTAGCATTCCAAATGTACCACAAAACAGGTCTAATTTTGAAGGCACCGAAATGTTTCCCAGTGTTATATTTATATTTTTATTACACTAATAAACATGAATTGACTTTTGGAGACATTTAGAAATAGGTTTTGGCTTGCTAAAGTCTACCCCAGCCTAATTACTCTAAACAGTATTATTTATATGTTAATCTTCACCTAAGAGACTAACAACACAAAATCCTTATTTGAATTATGTATCTTCACCTTTTAAAGTAAAATCTTTACAATCCGTTGAGCCATTATAATGCTTAGTGGTAAGATATGTTACAAAGGAAATTGCATTTTTTATCCAAGTTCTTTTTAAATCAAGTTTTTATATTAACTTTATATTTTTACCAAACACTTAGAAATAAGTATTTAGTTGAGAAATGTGCAAAAATCATGAGCTTTTGAAGTGTCATTGTTATTCATCTTTGTCGGGATACATAGCATGGTGATCCGAGCTTGGTCATCTGGACTCGCACCTTGGACAGATCGCTCAACAGGTTTGCCGTATATTTCCATTTCAACGGAAATATTTTAAAATATTCCCCAAATAGGTTGAACCCTGAGTAGAGAAATACAACTAAATGCCAATATTTAGACATTCACGTTTATTTAATATTAATATATATGTACATGCAAAGGATCTGATACAAAAAATAAGCAGTCCAGCTCATTGCGATCTTCCCACTCAAGAGTTTTCCCTTTGTCTAAAAAGAAATCGCTTGTGAAGCAGTCGTGACATCAGTCTTCCAGCATGTTTGTAAACAAAATCGTTTGCGATGAGGAACGATGACACCTGCCTTTTTCTGTCATGAGTTCTTCAACGAGGCTCTTTACCTCAATTGGGGTGCAATTGTTTGTACATTTTCACTATCTTGTTCACCAATGTTTGAAGCTTGTCATCTTTGGAATTATTTCTCTATCAATAAATGTATTAAAAGTGTGGGTCAATTGACAAAGCTTATTTTGATTTTGTTCATCAAACATTTAGTTCTAAAAAGGAATTTGCTCAAAACATTACACCATTATATATGAATTCATGCTTTAAATGTGCTTGGTGAACCTTTTGCTATATACTGTTTCTTCAATCACACTTTCGAAAAGAGTTGTAAAATTAAGTAGGCCTAGGTTTGTTTGCCTTTTACTTAACAATAAATTCCTGTTAAAGCTTTGCTCCTTGGTGCCCAGCTTGTCAACAATTAGGACCTTTGTGGAAGGAATTTGCCCAGTGGAGTGATGATTTAAGCATAAAAGTAGGGCATGTGGATGTCACATTGAACCCAGGTATGTTTCTTCATGAAATATATTGTTTTTAATTAGAAGACTAATTAATTTGCTTTTCTTGGTAACTTTTCGTGTAATGCTAATAAAAATTAATGTCAGTTAATAATTAAACTTTAATGTTTTTAATTCATGTCATTTCTCATTAATTTCTATTGGTGAGCAGTTTCGTTGAGTTATCCCTCTAATGACGATTTTTCATTGGAGGGATAACTCAATTCCATTCCCTGATATTTACTTCAGTTCATGTCATTACTGTGCATTTGTGTCATAGTGCATTGAGGTAACTATCATCCTTTTCAGTTTTGAAGGTCATGAGATAAGTATTATTTTACTGTTCATTCTCATAATTTACGCATTAAAATTTCTCACTGATTTCTTATTGTATGATATTTTTCTGATTTTTAATTGTGGTAAGATATCATGTTTTATGCTGAATAGTTGCAAGTATCAGACTGAACAGTTAGGTGTAAATGTTTTAACTTTCAAAGTAAAGTTATGACACTGATTTTGCTCTTGAATGTAAATAACAGCAGTATGGTATAGTAAAAACTTATTTATATTCAAAGGTTAATTAGTTGAAATTTAGAATATTTCGAATATAAACATATTTTTTGGAAGAATTTGTATTCACAGCAAAATGTTCATTAGCTCAAACTCCTTACTCTTAAAGGTTGATTACATCCATTGCGAATCAATTTTAATGTTGGTATGGTTGTTTGAATTTGTAATGTTTTTACAGAATCTTTTTTAGTCTTACATTTGGAGCAGCTTGTCCATTTTTTTACCTTGTGCCATAAAATCCAAATCAATCAATCAACCAAACATTGCTACCTTATGTCATATTTAAATAATTTTATTGAGGTTTTCTTTGACAAAATGCTGTTATCATGCTATAAGGAGGGGTTGATGCTATGTAGCAGTTTAATAGTTCATGAAGAAATAAACAAAAAATAGTTCCATACACACAACACTAAACTCTTGATGTTTTGAGGGAATGAAATAAATTTCTGAAAATATCTGAATATTGTTTTAATTCTCATTTTTAAGACATTTCCTTTTTATTACATATTACATCTTCATTTTAAGTTTAACTGACAACATTAATATTTTCTTTTAGGTCTCAGTGGACGTTTTATGATAACAGCGTTACCAACAATATTTCAGTAAGTTCTTCATTTTTATGGATTATTCTAACTTCCACTTTGAAATTCAAATTTTGAAATTTGGGTATCCACATATAACTGCTGAGATACAAATATACAAAAAATATACTCTAGTACTACAGATGTAAATACACAGAAAAAGTCGCCCAAATCATAATCAGGCACAGCATTTTAGAATGGGTATGTTGTGCTCAAGCATATCCTGAGCATAGCAATTACGTGGTTGATATGAATATTTTTCTGTGTATTAAATATTAACTGCTAGCATTATTTTTTTAGTGTCAAAGATGGTGTCTTCCGACAGTACAGAGGATCTAGAGACAAGGAATCTTTCATCAGTTTTGTTGAAGAAAAGAAATGGCAGAGCATTGATCCAGTATCCAGTTGGAAATCACCCCAATCTTACCAGATGACTACAGTCTCGTCTTTTTTCAAATTGTCCATGCTGTTGAGAAATGTGCATAATACCCTTGTTCAAGATTACGGAATACCATATTGGGGATCCTATATTATCTTTGGCCTTCTAACAGTTTTAGTTGGTGCACTCCTTGGTTTGGTAAAAATCATTCCTTTTATTTCTACATATAGTATTAAGCATTGTTTTCTGTAATTACTAATCAGTTCTCTTGAAATAATAGATTTGTTTGTGTGTTATTTAAAAGTTCTTTTCGAACATGCACTCTACTGTGTAAATATGATTTTATAAAAGAAAAGTCATTAAATATAATATATTACTTCCATGTGGTAAACTAATTACTCCTCGATTACTTCATAACTATGAATGCAGATTTCAAAAGTTAGGTTTCAATAAAGAAATCTAAAATGCAAGTTTTCCATAATTCATTTTTATTCAAAAACAAGTATCGAAAATAGAAAATTGACATCAGTACATTTACTGATAAAATTAAATCGATTGCTAGACAATCATGAAGGTGGAATGGTATATTTAAAAATGCTTTTTTGAGCTTTGATTTTTATGTAGGGACATATTGTACTGTGGTATTAGATAATATTCTACACATAATTTTCACTAGGTAACTTTATGCAAGATAATTTCTCAAAATTTTGTCCAAATTATATTATACTTTTACCTATTATAAATTTTTTCTTGAAAGTAGAATAGCCTAACTTTAGAAAAAAAATATTTTTGTAAGGTAATTATAGTTGGTCCAAGGTACAACATATTGTAGGTCCATTAAATGTATGCCTAACACTATTTTTTTGGCTATTCTTGTCTTGTTTTAATCTGTTAGTTGATTGAATCAATATATTCATCTTAAAACATATTTTAACAATTATAAGATGTATTAACTAAAATGAAACAGACTAATGTGTAATTTAAAAGAAATCAATCTATTACATATATATTTCACTAATGTACGTGGCACAGAAATTAACAGTTTGTATATTGACGAATGACAACAAACAAAATATAGTACTGCTCTGCGAAGGCAATTGACTTTGGATCAGTCGATTTTTGAATAGTGAAATTGGTAGGTAAAAGCTGCCATATGCAAAAGTATGAATGGCGATTGCTGGTGCTGATCCCCCGACTATTCATTGTCACTGATATCACTTTTGGCATCAAACTTTAACTTAGAACCAGATTCCGCTAAAATCCAATTGTTCAAGCAATTTGTTTACATTCCAACCTATCACCTAATTTAAAGAATAGACCTGTTTAAAACCATGTGACTTGATTGCCTTTTCATAGGAAGTGGAAAAATTATGAAGCCATTGCCAGTAGCCTGTTTTACTCCAATGCGATGTTAATTCAACTACTTGCCTTGCGAAAGGGACTATGTAAACAATGTAGAATTGGTGACATAAACAACTTGAGCATAGTTGGATGTAACAAGATAGACATGCTAATGCATGACATCTTTTCTATCAGTTTAGATACCTAGATTAATTTTCCTACTGTGCATATATATTAAAGCTTTCCTTTTTTAATAGTAACACATGTCTATTCATTTTATTCATGACCACTGAACTTCAACAAAAATCAAGTCTTATGGGATGCTTTATTTGAGCTAGAGCTGCATAATATTGCTAAAACTAAAACTTGCTGCTTTAAGCAATATGTAATCAACTGCTACTGAATTCATTCGCTAATTTTACCACTTAGTTTAAATTGCTTTATTTGAGCTATGGAGCTGCATGATGTTACTAAAACTGCACAGAAAACCTACCCACTCCAATGTGCCAGTATTCAGATAACAGAAGTCAGTAAGATATCTGGAAGATAGAAAACAGTAAGGGAAAGTAAACATGAGAAAATGTGACAATAGCTTTAAATGTTAAAAATACTGAATTGTCTTGGTGAATAGGATACAATAGAAGTGCATATTCAGAAGCTAATTGTTGACATGATTTAGGTGTGCAATTTTTGCCATGCACTTTATTGGAAGTAAGTAGTCCAATAAATGCTTCTTTACACATGTTATTAGTTTTACTTCGAGGTATGAAATGTGCATATCGATGCATGTATTCATTATAACTGGATTTAAATAAGGTATGAAATGTGAATTACAACACTGCCATCAATAGATATAAACTGTGGAAACTGCGTTTTTTTTTCAAATGAATGAATGAATGAATCAGCAGATCCAAGATGAAGCAAGAAAGGCATGGGGTGAGTTAAAAGTTCTTGTTGTGAAGCATGTTGAATATATTAAGTCTTCGAATTTCCGAGAAGCTTGTAAAGAAAGTCTAAAGAATGCGTGAACGTCAACCAGAAGTCATATGCAAATGTTGTGGCGCCATCTGTACCCGACAAACGAAATGATTAGGATTGTTGTGTTATTGTTAGTGCAGATAATTGCACATCTGATGACGTTAAAAAAATTATTAAAACTGAAATAGACCCGAGGAAAAATAAGTTTGGAGTTCGCCAAATGAAGACTATTGGTAACAATAAAGTTCTAGTCCAATGTGTTTCAGGATCTGATAAAGAGAAATTATTCTCTGCTATACAAGATTATTCAAATGTCCTTAAATCTTCTCTACCAAAGCGTAGAAACCCAACACTGGTATTAAAAAATTTTCCAAATGAGGTAAAAAATGAAGAACTTTTAGAGACTATTGCTGGACAAAATCCTGTAATCATTGTTTCAGATGATCTTTGGAAGGACACTAAAATTCGATTCACTTTGAAGCAATTTCAATATGAGAGAAGTGTGGTGATTGAAGTACATCCTACTATACGCAAATGTATTTTAAAAAATTCAATGAAAGTTATGTGGAATGCGTGTAAGGTTGAGGAATTTATTGTGCTAAATAGATGTTTTTCATGTCTGGGATACAATCAGAGCTTCTGAGTGTAGGAATACACTAACTTGCTATCACTGCGCTGGCGAACATAAAAGTTCCGAATGCAATAAAAATATTCAAGTGTGTGTGAATTGTACTAGATTTATTAAAAAGACAAAAATCAGATGTTTGTTATTAATGAAGATCGTGGTTCTACATTCAGCTCAACACGGGGTTCTAGTTACATTGATATTACTTTTTGTAGCTTGGGACTTCTCCGGTATGTACAGAATTGGGATATCTCTGAGAAGGATTCTCTTTCGGACCACAAAATGATTACTTTTCAATTTGATATGTCTATTCCAAATATGTTTCATCCTTCGTGTTCTTTTAATTTTAATAGAGCAAATTGGTCTTTATTTGCTGACTTATGTATCAGTGAACTGCATGATTTATATCTCCTTCTTGGAGAGTGTTCCGATAAATTCACTTTGGAAAGGATAGTTACTAATTTTACTTCTGTACTTTTTCAAATTGCCACAGCATTTATCCCAAATAAAAAAGGTAACCAAGAGTTCCTTGGTGGTCCATAGAAATTGAATGTATGAGAAAACATGTGAATGCTGCAAGACGTAGATATCAAAGGGAGCAAAATGTTATTGTGAAAGAAATCTGTAAAGCTAAGTATATGGATTTGCAACACAAATATAAGGTGAAATTGTCGGATACCAAACTCAACTCTTGGAGAGAATTTCTTTCAACTATAAATGTCCACAATGTTTGGAAGAATATATATAAGTACGGTGTCAAAATCAACTTCATGAAGGAAAGTAGAGATTTCTGGAATTAAACTTCCAAATGGGTTTGCTACCTCATCTTTGATTGAAACTATTTCTGCTGTGATGACAAAGTGTTTTCCAGCTGATAATGAAAGTGATGATGATAATGTTCACAGAACTATGCGTTCTGAATTGCAAAGACCATATTCGTCTACTGAAGATTGTCCTTTTACTACCTCTGAAATAGAGTCCATCATTAAAAAACTTAAAAGAAATAAAACTCCTGGACCGGATTCGCTGCCTAATGAAATAATTCAGAAATTCTATGGTATTTTTCCTGACTTTTTACTCGAGCTTTTCAATCTGTGTTTGAATTTGGGTGTCTTTCCTGCTCCATGGAAGAAGGCACATATTGTTTTGATCCCTAAGACATTGGATTTAAGGATTCCTCACCTTGATCATGTTAGATGCATTAGTCTATTGTCTATATTGGGAAAATGCCTTGAAGCACTGTTTATTAACAGAATTAACTGGTTTTTGAGGAAGAAAGATAATTTCTTTAGTGATGCCCAATTTGGTTTTACTCCTAAAAAATCTACCGAAGACGCTCTGCTTCAATTATGTGACATCCTGCAGCATGGGAAGAAGAGGCTGACAAGTGTACTAATATTTCTTGATATAAAGGGTGCATTTGATAATGCGTGGTGGCCTTCTATCTTGTATATCTTAAACGATGCTGATATTCCAAAAAATTTATATAACCTTCTTAGAAGTTTTCTGAATGAAAGAACTGCAGAACTTTTTATTGGATCGGAAGGCAAAATTTGTTCTTTAGAGAGAGGTTGTCCTCAGAGCTCTGTTTCTGGACCGAGTCTGTGGAATGTTATTATAAACGATCTTTTAATTCGTCTTTCTGACTGTTTCAAAATTGCATTTGCTGATGATATTCTGCTGATTTTTCAAGGAAGGCTTCTTCAAAACATCATCTCTTGAGAGCACAATCTGCGCTAAACTTTATTTCCCAGTGGTCAAACCTTCATAAACTTGAATTCAACCCTTCCAAGAGTAAAGCTATGATTATCGGTGGAAAATTGGATGTAGATGTTATTTCGCCTTTGATCCTTGAGGGTTCGACTCTCGAATTTGTTGACCAATTTAAGTACCTTGGTGTTTTCCTGGACAGTAAACTCAAATGGAAAAAGCATATTGAATATGTTTCCAATAAATGCGAAAAACTCCTTACTGGCCTGTATCGTTTGGAGTAGGCTATGGGGTTTTAAAAGTTATGTATAAACAAGGTATTGTGCCTTTCATATCTTATGGATCCCGGATCTGGGGACAGGCTTTGGAGACTAAGACCAACAGACGCAGGTTGAGGAAGATTCAACGGAGAATTCTTCTGCGTCATCAGAGGTTATAAAACTTTAAGTTATGAAGCAACCTTTGCTATAGCTGGAGTTCCACCTTTAGACTTGGAAATTAAGTGCAAAAATGAATTGTATGCTTCGATTCTAAATGATTTTTCGACGGACTGTGTTGATGGAAAATTGCCTCTGCGACATTCCTCATCTGGCTGCTTTTGAACCAATTCATCTAATTAAGTACGAGAAAAATGTGGAGAAGCGTTTTCAGAAAGTCTGTTTTACGGACGGTAGTAAGATGAACAACAAGGTCGGCCTTGCTTTTGTTCTATTTGAGGACAATTTCGAATGCGGCTTTTATAAACATCGTATCCGGAATGAATGCACTATCTTTCAAGCAGAATTGCTTTGTATTAATCTCGCAGTTAAGTGGTTTAAAGAAAATGGAAGTTTCTGTTCAAAGTATCTTATTTGTAGCGATTCTCTTTCCTCTTTACATTTACTGAAGAATGTTGCAAGCACAGAAAAATTGGTTGTTGAAACGCTTTTAACAATTAGTTCTCTTAAAAATAGAGGAACTGATATTTTTTTTTTGCCTATGTGCGTGGACACTGGAATTTACGGGAATGAAAGAGCTGATTTTTTAGCCAAAGACGCTTTGAATTTAGCAATTGATGTAAATTGTAACATTCCTAAGTGTTACTTGAAAGGCTCATATTATGACAAGGTTGTTGCTAAGTGGAACGAAGAGTATGTCTCATCTGAGAAAGCTGGCCACACCAAAAAATTTTTTCCTACTATTAAGCATAGATTGAACTCAGAATTATTTTTCTTCACAAACTTCCAAATTACACAATTTTTATCTGGCCTTGGAAATTTTGCTAAATATCTATATAGGTTTCATCTTCGGACTAATGATTTGTGCGAGTGTTTTAAAAAGCAGCCACAAGATGTAGAGCATTTGCTTTTTAGTTGTCCTGCATTTAAAACTTCAAGAATGTGCCTGAAAAATGATTTGAGAAAATTAGGTGAAACATGGCCAGTAAAACTCAATGTTTTTGTAAAATCTAATCTGCTTTTCTACTCATTTGTCAAGTTCATAAAATCTTGTAATTTCAGTTAAATTGTTTTCCACTGTTTCTTTGTTAAATCAACTTACTTCTGTAAGCTCCGTGTTGTACTTCTGTGGTGCACGGGGAGTTTGCTTTTGTTCAATAAAAAAAATAGATGTAAACAACTAAGAAACTAGTGCTGATGCTAAGCACCAGATGTATCTACTGGAAAATATATTTGTGTTAACTGATGCATAGAATCCTGTTACACATGGGTTAGATAATTTCTTCATAAGTCACTTTCGAACGATCAGAAACATGCTCATTTGGCAAAAACCTGTTTCAGTTGACCATTTTATCCTAAAACTTAACTTGAAATTCAATTACTAACTTTTAAATTTCTTCAGCAATATAATGCTTCTCTTTCCTGATAATTCTTACCAAGATAAATTTCTTATTCACACCTCTAGCACTAATTTCTTCCTTTTTGTCATCACTTTCATCTCACTTGTATCTTAAATCAATTCATCCAAGTGTTCTTCAGACCTATACTTGCTCTTTCCTATTAAGTAGTAGCGGGGTTCAAAATTATATGGTGTTGTCCTCGATCTTTCCTCTCGGGATTGATCCTGGACCGTCGCCAATAGCCCGTTATGTTGCTTCAGTGCAATGTTAATAAAATGCTTATCTACCTCTTAAGAGTAGATACTTTTGGATAAATACATTTTTGTTTTTCTTTTCAATAGTTTTTCTTTGGAGTTTATTAATATTATAGTTTTCCTTTTTATATTCCAACTCATCGTTTTATTAAAACAGCATTTGGATAATATCAAATTATTTCAGGAGATACTGCTACAAATGATTTTTCCAGACCAAAACTAAATGTTCTAGGTTCATCACTGATATGTTTAAAGGGCAAATCAGTGAAACATGAAGGCCTATTTGTTTGAAGGATTTGGTCTCCATTGGATGCATCATGATCTATCAGTTACGTTAGATATTAGGAACTTGTCACAAAATATGTTTTCATTCAAAGAGCATATTCCTGTCCTAAATTCTGTGGCAATTTTTTCAATTGTGAAAGCTTTGGTGTGCAATTTTCCTACAACATCAGCAACATTGCTCGTTTGCAGATCAAGTACATGCTTCAAATCTACAATATTGTAGTTCTTTTTGCAAATGAAACTTATCCTAGGAAATTTTCTTGCAGAAAAACAAATTGATCACTAGCATGAGGTTTGAAAAGATAATATGGAGTCACCAACACTGTATATTGTACCAGATGTCACAAATGTCAATTATATATACTTAATATAAAATTTCTCCATTAGATAGCAGAGATTTAATTTATTTTATATATTGCTTGTCCCTTTAAGATTATATTAAGATATATAACAATATAAATTTGTTACATTTTAAAGTTATCAATTCACAAAATAAAGAATGTCTTCAAGATTGCATATTTGTTTAATTTTTCTGAAAGGAATTGAATCTTTCTTCCTAAAATGTATTGTCTTCCAAATGATAAAGTTCTTTTATTTGAAATTTGAGAGTCAGAAGTATCCCTAAAAAGAAATGAACCCTTGAACAAATGTACTTCAAATGAGAATATAATTACAAGATTACTATATGAACATTCCATGTTGAAAATAATTTTAATTCATTTTGCATAACAACTTTCTTAATTTATATAAAATATTTAAAATTTCTAGAAATTAGAAGTTACATTAAATTTTTCTTTCCCTGATTTTACCATGCTCTTTCAGTAACTCGACAATTTTAATTTTTCTCCCAATTCTTCTATTTCCGTGTTTTTTTACAAGCTGTAAAATGAATAGACTAGTATTTAATATTATTTACTATGAAATAAGGGTCTTCTGTGTAAGAAAATATTTAAATTTGTGTATTATTTATATTGCAAAGTTTCTCACATTATGGATTGAAAGTTTTAACATATTAAGTATGAAATATTGTGGAAAAAATTTGTTTCTACTTTTCCAAAAAATACAATAAGTGTCGTTGTTTAAAAATTAATTTGTGAAGAATGTAGAATTTTTAGACATGCAAAACTTCTGTTTTATTTTTAAACTACACTTTTTGAATATAAGTGTAGCAATCATTTTTTTCCATTCTGTAAAAATATTTTATGTTACATATTTATAGATATAATTAGGACATCACATTGCACTTGCATTCAAGTCTCAAATATCAGTTACGCTTGACACAAGTGTTAAATGCATGAAAATGTTGTGGATAACATGTATAATATTTTCAGAATAGTGTAGTGATATTTTTGTCAACTATTGCGAGATTTAATGCAATGTTAATAGAGTATTGAAATATTTTGTTTATTTCATTTGTTTTACAGATTGTTGTTTGCATTATCGATTTCTTCTGTCCATCGAGAATGGGTTATCAACCACTGCCGAAAAGTCCAAGTTCTGCTGGTCATAACATGAAACAGGTAACTTCCTTCTATTTCATCATAAGTTTTTTGTTTTTATATTAATAAAATCTTCAAATAATTTAAACTAATTTAACAATAACACTTGACAAAATTTTGCTTTTTATGCTACATTTATTTAATAAATATATTCTCTTTATTATGTCTTTATTGTATTAATATCAAATATGCCATATTTATGAGGACAAGTAAAGTGTGTTTGCAGCGATATGCAGGGTATGCTGATTTAAATCGGCTTGATTTAAATAAAGTGATTTCGTTAAAAAAAAATCATTGATTTAAATTCCATTTTCCTAATTTCCATATTAAGTTTAATAATATTGAAAATGAAATAACTATGAACAAGATGCATGTTATTTTATTCAAATAAAATAAAAACTTTGCTTGTACTCAGTTCATCCCAAAAATTTTACTGAAACTCATCCTACCTTTAAAGACTTGCGCCTGTAGCTCTATTGGTGGACTATTCGGATTAACACAATTCTTTGTAATAAAACAATTTTATTGACAACAAATATAACAACGTTATATTTGTTTATATAGGACCATTTTCTTGTTAGGGTTAAGAAAGCCTTGTTCTTGTTCGTCTAATGAAACCTCCTTCCCATTCGGCTCAAGTGCCTCATTCCAGTAGTCTCGTGGAGACTTAACACTCCTTGCAATTGAAATTTCAATATAAACACATTATACACAATTGATAGATAATTATACAACAATAACTCCACAAATTAATACACAATAAAGTACTTCAAATAATGTATGTACACAAAATGATTTTCATAAGAATACAAAATTGATCAACTTTCAAATACTAAATGAATTTAACACTTGAAACACACAACAATCAATTATTCAATTAGAAGAATAGCAATATTCCTAACATTTCTTTTCAATGTCTTTCCATTAGGTAGACACAAATTTACAACTCGAACCTTTTTATCTGCACCATAAAACACTTCAGTAATCCTACCAGTCATCCATTGTGTGCCTGTAAGATTCTCATCCTTTATTAGTACTAGGGAACCAGCTTTTACATTATCTTTACAAAAATGCCATTTGCTACGTTCCTACAAACTATTTACGTAGTTGCGCTTTCATAATTTTCAAATGTGTTGAGTTATTTTCGTAACTATGCCATTTGAAAAGTCTGTTCTCATTTATTTCATTAAGTTGAGGCTCTACAATGGATGTTATAGGTCTTCCTATTAAAAAATGACCTGGTGTTAAGGTCTCAAAATTGTTGATATCTGATAATAAAGGAGTTAGGGTCAAATTATTGTCAGAAATTCCTCAAAGGCTTGAGTTTCCAATGACCCTCAAATGAAATTTAAATGACTTGACCCAGGCTTCCCAACGACCACCGAAGTTCGGCGATTTTGGAGGTTAAATTTCCATTCTATGCATTCATCAGTAAAGTAATTTGCTAAGGTTTCATCTGGACAATGCACAATTTTGTAATTTCTTAATCTCTTCACTAGCTCCAACAAAATTTGTGTCATCGCTAAGTATTTTAGAGCATTTGCCTCTGTTGGAATCTATCTCAACCTCTGCAGAGGACTTGAAATTATAGTGCCAATTATCCTATTAGGTGTATATGAAAGTAGAAAGTTATGTTAATCTTGAGTGTATATAAAAGATTTCAGAAGAAATAATGAGATAGATGAGACGTCTTGATTTTGAATGTATGTTTGTAAATACGAGTTGGTTTCAATAAAATTAATTTTTAAATAATGTCTCATAAATTTAAATGTCCTTTGACTCCAATCGATCAAAGCCAACAGCCTCTTCGGCCTAAGAATCTTTTTAAGCTGGCAATGAAAGCTGTTGAAGTTAAATCAGTTACAAAATCTAAATGTATGGTGCTAATCTAAAAACCAAAATCTAAAAAAATGTGCACAAACATATTGCAACATATACTTTGTTAAATATACCCTTTCTTAGATTTTTGAATTTTATATAGAAGGTCCTCAAAAATCTATTCCAACAATATTGAAAGAATAATTGTTACACGTTCATTGGGAAGATCTCCTGCTCTTTCCTTAGATTCCTCATCTCCGAGTAAGTTATTGAGCCAACTCGTCTATTCAAGTGCCTTATGTTGCTAAACCTAAAAATAAAACTAGCAACACGAAAAATTGTACTGAAATTGTTACTGACATTAAAAAAAACTCTAAAAAGGTATGGAATTCAGTCAAAGCAAAGTTCTGTGATGAAATATGGACTGTTTTATTGAAGATGTTCAGTGCCTCATCTTTTTCGTGGCAATTGGATCATCTCTAATACCCAAAGATTTCAAGTTCTCAAAAGTTTCTTAGATCCATTTCCACTTGATTTTTAGTGAAATGAGTGTAAATTGTTTGAAATCCCTACATCTTTAAGTGTTCCCTGTTACGATCCACTCAAATACCGATTCTCGTAGGATTATTGATTCATCTTGTAATTTAATTACCTTGTAACAATTGATAGAAAAGTTCTGCTCCTGATAATGAATCAATTCTTCCTGGTTTATTGAATTGGGGATCCGCATACGTTATATTTAATTTTAGACGCATCAAGAGGTTTTGAAGGAGTAAGATCTGTAACCTTTGGAATGATTATTAGTTCAATTTCTTCATTTATGTTAGATATTAACGCTGAGGTTTTCCTTTTACCATTAAAGAACCATTCAAACCCGTGATAGGAGCATTTATTGTTGTTTCGTTAAACCCAGGGAATCAACTAGGTCATTACTAATAAAGTTAGTCTGTCATCCAGCGTCAAATTCGGATGGGGAACGAATTGCCATCAACACCCTAACATAAATGATCACAGTTGACGGGAATACCTATCATTTTTCATCCCCCGTGTAGAAACATCCAGTATTGGTATTCTTTTCCGACTCTCTTGGCCTTGAAAAAGCTCCTGACGGTGACTCATAAATTCCTTCTCTTGTGGCACCAGCGTTCTGTTCGCTCATGTTAAGAACGCTGCTTAGAAACATTGATTTGGACTTTTCGATTCTCACTGTTTTCGAAATCCGTTCTATGGATCACACAGAGAATGACCTCTTCCACAGAACTTTCATTTTTTAGAATTAGTACATTCAGATACTCGATGAGGTTGTAGGCAATAAAAACAAAGTTGTTTCTTTTTTATTTCACTAATATTTTCGTGTATGGATAAATGCTGAAACATTTTACATTTATATATCGGGTGATTATCCTCACAGATAGGACAGACTTTTAGAGTTAGATTTTATCATAAGCCTTTTAAGCTTGGGTTTGAAAGATATTTCTATTTTAGGCTTAGCAAAAGGGATGCATTGGATATTTTCTAACACTTGACTTCTTTTTTGCAAGAAATTGACGAATTCTTCCCAGTCGGGAAACTGTTGTTTTTAATGACATCTCGTACTGTTTACATGATTCATGATCTAATTTCGAAGAAATTATATTGATCAACATTAACTCGGTTAATTTGTTAGTCTCAAGATTTAGAAGTTTTAATCCTTGCAAATGTTTTAACACATTAAGAAATGTATGAAGTTCCGAACCTGACTTAGTTATTTTTCCAGATTCAATATGGCATTTATATGGACATCTGCGAAATATCTTATTTTCGTACCTTTTCTCGAGTTCAGTAAACAAGGACTGAAAAGTATCATCTGCAGTTTGAATCAGTTTACTTTCTTCTTTCAGAGAATCTTGTAGATAATGAAGTTTTTGGGAATCATTTAAGGTAATTAGAGTATTAAATTGAGCTTTATATGATACTCCAGTCTTCATAAGTGCCCGAGAACTGAGGAAGTGGAATCTTGGGTAACTTAAAAGAAGTTCGGTTCATTTTAGAGTTTATATCTGAGCATCACATTAGCAGGTAATGTCAATTTCGAAAGAAGGTATCTCAGACGTACCTCTATATCTTCAGCTGTTGCCTTCAAGTCCAGAAGCTTGTCAAGAATATCTTCTAGGTTAACTTCTTCAGGTAGCTCACAATATCCAGTGAAAAGTTCCATAATTGCAGATTTGATTTCTACAATTTTGCTCGCCTGTTGAAGTGCAATCTTCGTTCTACATGGATATCCTCTGCCATCCTCTTTGCTTTCAAGTTCAAGCAAGTCCTCCACACGTTTCACTTTGACTTTAATGGTTCTGCATTTTCGATTCAGTTTCGTAAGCTGGCTCATTTTGCGTTATTTTATTTTTACTCCGCCTGATGCGACCGCAATGTTGCGCCGGTAGCTCTATTGGTGGACTGTATTCGGATTAACACAATTCTTTGTAATAAAACAAGTTTATTGACAACAAATATAACAGCATTGTGGAAGGACTATTTTCTCGTTAGGGCTAAGGAAGCCTTGTTGTTTGTCTAATGAAGCCTCGTTCCGATTCCGCTCAGCTAGTAGCCTCATTCCCATTCCGCTCAGGTAGCCTTGTTCCTGTAGTCTCGTGGAGACTTAACAGACACTATAACAGTTTTCGTTTATTGGAATCATAATTACTAGACAAGTATGTATTTCCCTCTTGGGCCACTGACCAACAGATGTCACTCACAAGCCTGTTCAACAGATTGGGTTTTTGTCAAACATTCCATAAGACTATAAATCGCATTTAGCCAATTTTGAACCATCCTACTCCATGTAATTGATAAAGATGTTCGAAATATGTTCACTCACACAAATTATTAAAATTGTGTCAACTTGCATTCTTTTTTTAGGATGTTTCAGTTACTTATTTAGTATTGTAGTCTGTTCATGAAGAAAGACACTTAGTCACAACGAAAAAATTTTCTGCAGTATCACAAAAGCATTCCAATTTTTTCCACATAAATATGAAAATTGGCAGTTTTAATATTTTCATTTTTGTGCAATATACTGGTTGATTTTTTATTTGAATTTTATTGAGAAATTTTATGCATAGATCCCTAGAAATTCGTTACACTGCTAGCATAACTATTCTGTATTTATGGAATTGAAATTTGGAATGTAAAAATTAATTAGCCTATCTGATAATTTAGTGAGTTTGCTGACAAAATAGATTATATATTAAGATGATTAGATTATGGCAAGCTATTTTAATGATTATGGTGATTGCAATGATGAATTTTTTATTGCAAGTTCCAAATTCCACTGAATTGTCATATTCTAGAGTAATACTATAACACATATTTTATGCTGTTTATAGAGAAATGCTTCATTTCCTTGTACAGGTAACCCTCCTATAATACGGTTGATAGGTTCCTAGAAAATGCCATGTTGTGTGAAACCGTGTTATATGAGACCAAGAGCCAGTACAAAAAGGGGGTTATGTTCCATAAACCTTTCAAAAACAAACATTTTTTTAAATTCCATATAAGCAACTTAATTTTTATTAAAAATATAAATGTATGTATAACACAAAACGGGAAAAAAATATTATTTTCATTTAATGTAACCTTAATTCAATAAATTTCTTCCTCACCACTACTCAGTACAATCAAACGAGAATGTTTTTTCGGTTGAACTATATCACCTTCACTTTCTGAACCTTCTTCATTTAGATTTTTTGCACCTTCTATCCTCTTTAAAAAATCTGATTTTGGTTTGTTTGCTGGTTCTTATAAGGTCATCGTAGATTTCATGGTATGAAGATAGACAATTTTGCAGCTCCCTTTTGAATTTTCGGCTTCTTTCAGCGGAGGGTCTGCATTCAAGAAAAATGATTCAAGATTTTCAGCTAAGCTTAGACTTTCTAATTTTTTTAATGTTAAATTATTAACTTCACAATCTTCATCAGTTCTAATGTCCTCAGAATCGATTTGATTTCCAACTTCGGATGCCATTTCCATCAAATCCGCTTCATCAACTTCTTCCACTAATAAGTTTTGAACGTCCTCAATAGCCATATACACAAAGCCTTCGCCTCTGATAGATTTAGCAAGTTCTAATATGCAACCAATTTTATTTTCTGACGATTCAAGCCGTTTTCTATTTTTCAACTGAAGGTGGCCATATCTTCCAACATGCATTTAACGTTGATGTTTTTAGTTCTTTCTGCAATAAAGATATGATGTCGATGCAGTGCTTAATTGAAAATTGCTTCCATTACATTAATTCATTTCGAATCGATTACATCTAAAATCCACTGTAATGCTCTTATGTAATAAGTTTTAAAGGTATAAATAATACCTTGATCCAATGGTTGGAGCAACGAAGTAGTGTTAGGTGGTGGGAACACTATTTTGACATTGGGATGACTCAAATCTTGTGGGTGACATGGAGCATTATCAAATAGTAATAGTGCCTTGAAGTTCACATTTTTCTATTTAAAATAATTTTCAACGTTTGGCACAAAACAATTTAAAAACCAATCTTTAAATTTTCAGTCACCCAAGCTCTTGGATTTGTTTTCCAATATACCGGTAAGGTGATTTTATTTACGCCTTTAAGTGCACGGGATTTAAAGATCTATAAACTAGCAAGGGTTTTGTCATAAAGTCCCCCAATGCATTACTGCACAAAAGTAGCGTTATACGATCTTTAGACACCTTAAATCCAGGTGCAGTTTTTTCTTTTTTCGATATAAAGGTTCTACTGGGCATTTTTTTCTACCAAAGCCCAGTTTCGTCGGCATTGAAAACTTGATGTGCTGTGTATCCTTGCTCTTCTATAATATTTTGAAATATTTCTGGATACGTCCTGGCAGCTTCATGATCAGCCGACGCAGTTTCTTGAATTTTTATGCTATGAATTGCAAAGAAGATTATGAATTGCTATTATTATGCTATGAATTGCAATCCAAGATTTCTATCTTTACTTCTAAAGAAATAAATTTCCTCTTAAACGTTTTTTTATCTTTATCAGACATGGCTTGCGACTGAAACTTGATTTTCCAAAAATTTAGTCTTAAAAGACGAAAAAGTCACTCTAATATATCGTGGCTCGACGCAGACTGCTGACCAGCCGCTTAAGACACTTTGGCTCCAGACCACGGAAATAAAAAGAAACAAAAAAAGGGCCGGCCATTCACTGGCCCTCGGCTGCGATCGCATTTCGCAACAGATTGATACAATACGACGATGTCACATTGCACTTTATCCTTTTACACTCATGTCCAAAATTATCTTTACATGCATAAAATCACGGATTTCTCACAAACTAAACTATAATTTTATGAATTTGTGTGAAATGATACATAACATCATAACACATAAATACAAAGGAAAAATTTAAGAGCACTGCATATGATATAAAATTGTAGCATGAAACAATAAAAAAGGCAATAATATGAGGCAAGGAGAGTTCAGAAAAAAAGAATAACCCAGAAAAAAATTAAGGCTTATAAATTTAATATGGAATGTGATTTCCCCTGACGTGTACACACATATCACGTGGTGGCGATAATGTTGTTAACCACATTTTGGGGAATTAAGTTCCACGCCTTCAGAAATGCGGACTTCAGGGCATTTATATCTCTAGGAGGAGGATGTCTCCGTGCAACTGCTTTTCCAAGGTAGTCCCAAAAGTTCTCTATAGGGTTCAGATCAGGAGATTTTGCTGGCCATGGTATTCGCTCAATGGCTTCACTTTCAAGGAATTCATCAACGGGGTTTGCTCGATGTGGACAAGCATTATTGTCCATAAATAAAAGTCATCCATATGCACCTCTGGAAAGTCTTACATAAGGTTCTAAGACCTCATCCCGATATCTCTGGCCGGTCACAGATCCGTTGTTGAAAACGTGTAGGGGCGTACATCCAACTGTCATTATTCCTGCCCATACCATCACACCTGCACTACCGAAATGGTCACGTTCCATAATGTTCGAAGGAAGATTTCGCGTTCCTGACTCCCTGATGTAAATACGTTTAGAATCAGATGTTAAACTAAACCTCGATTCATCAGTAAAAAGAACATGGGTCCATTGGCGTTCACTCCGGTTCTAATGTTCTTTGCACCAATTAAAGCGATCCCTCTTTTGTTGTGAAAACAGTAAAACACATGCCCTTGGCTTTCTGGCATAAAGGCCTTTTTCATTAAGCCTTCTGTATACAGTTTGCCGTGATACAACAGTTCCTGTGGCGGCTGCAATCTCTGAACTTAACTGCCGAGCAGTAAACTTCCTGTTATGATGCGCAGTTATTGCCAGATATCGACCTTGAGAAGCAGTTATTAGTTTACGACCTTGTCCAGGCCTCCTTACAACAGTTCCAGAGTTCTGAAATTGTTTCCATAGCGTAGAGACTGTCTTGAAATATTCACACATCTTGCTGCCATGATTGTCTGCCCTGCTTCTAAGCAGCCGATAATTCTCCGCTTCACAGATCCTTCCAATGATACTTCGGAGCCATAACAAACCGTTTTGAGTCCTTACACACTGAAATCAAGCGCTGTATTGCAGAAATTTACTCAGATATTCACTTTGCGCGAATCGCCTGATTCACCGTCGGATGATGTAACGGCTTGAATTGCATATCAGAAACCGTTTGATCACTTTTGATTGGATAATGCTAATTAGGCTTGTCTTTCACACATTCCCTGCAAGAATGAATTACATCAATTCGATATTTCATGGAATATCATTATTTTTGGTTATATGAAGATAAATTTGGATATGAATGTATATAGCGTGATGAATACGGTGGGACTTTCCACAATACTGTATCTCTGAGACGGCAAGTCTCACCGCGGATGGCGCTTAAACTGTGCATGACGCTTTCCGCTATAACATCGGAATAGTTATAAATGAGTAAATTATAATTTATTTATATTTTCATGTAAAGGCACTATAGTTCATTATTCCTTCCCGTCATTATTTTAAGGTAATTTAGTTTTTAAATATGTTAAACAAAAATCATGTTATCCAGTACTGTAGAAGTACAGTGTTGTACAAAGGTTTTCACAATTTTCTTATTGTGTTAGAGCGAAACCGTGTTATAGGTTGCAGTGCTATATGAGGGTTCCTGCAATTCATCCTATCGTGTTAGAGCGAAACCGTGTTGTAGGAGGGCTACCTATATGTTATGTATAAACACTGTTTATATGTGATTGGAATATACCTATGATATATACTTGACAATGCTCAGAAAATTTTAAAAACAGATAAATTTGATTTCAATTTATGTATTTTCATGTCTTGTCTCATTTTTTACTGTTTACTTACAAGCAACATTTTTTCACAAATAAGTACTATTTGCAAGCTAAATGTTAATGAGAAGTAGGATTTTTTTTAAATTAAAAACTTGATGTAAGTTCCTTTTATTTTATTTTCTATTGGTGACATGATTTTTTTCTGAAAAACTAGTCTAAGCAATTATTTAAAAAAACTTATGAAATTCTATACATTTTATTCATATGATACATTTTTGTTGCTACAAAAATTCATCTAATTTTTGAATAATTGTATACAAAAATTTAGAATATTGTGTTGGTGGGATCCCTCAACTGTATTTATCTAGGTCCAAAAATATTTCCTAATACATTAATGTTTTACATCATAAATATTAATGTTTAACATAAATCAAAACTATCTAGAAACCACTGATTTGTGTCTCATGTCCAACAAGTTTAAACTTGTACAGGTAAGGAGTTTCACAAAAATCTGATTTAAATCAAATAATTTTTGACTTAAAAATCGTGATTTTTTTCATATCCTAGTTCAGTGATTCTCAACCTTTTTTTGTCACGGTACACTTTTAATAATTTAAAAATTTAGCGGCACACTAACAATAAGATAAATTAAAAGAATTTTACATGGTTAAAAAATTGATTGATGTACCTAAAATATATTTTGTAAAAATAGCATACGATAATAATTTTCAATGAAATATAAAATGAAATTCCATTACAAAGTAAACAAAATGTTTATTTAATGATAAATTACATTTAATGTGAAATTTGAGCTTGGTGTTTTTTGATAACTTCATTTATATTTGAATGTAAAAATGATAATGCTACTCTCATTTCGTGATCCAGATTTAAAAGTGGATCTTTTTTGTTTTTATGTTGGTCAAAGCCGAAAATCCGAATTCGCACAAATAAGATGTGGAAAATTGTAATAATACACTTAAGGCTTTTTCAGATATTGTGGGATAATCGTATCTGAGATTAATCCAGAACGAATTTAATTGATTCTTCTGAATGTTTTGAAATTAAATCTCTGTTATTATACACCGAAATTAGTTCTTCCTTTTCTTTCAAAGTTAATTCATACACCAACGTGTCGTTTATCACAAAGGGATTTCAAATCCAATCAAATTTTTTTATTTTTAAATTTGGAAAGTAATGAACAATTCTTTGCTCTAGTATTGTCAAATGATCAATAACTATTTTATAAATTATTTTATAAGTCTTTTGGAACTGACTCAAACTTTACTAAACTACCTTCTTGTGCTTTATTCTTCCATAAAGTAATTTTTTTTGAAATCCCAACAATTTATTGGTTGAGTTTAAAATATTTTTTTCGGTCCTTGCATACTTGTATTTATGTTATTAAAAATAACAAAAATATCAGATAAGTAAGCTAGCTTAGCACACCATATTTTGTCATCCAACAAATAAACAAAATCATTATTATCTTGTTCAAAAAATCTTTATCTCTTTTAATTCAAGCACGTGAGATCAAACTTTCCCTCTGGATAACCACCTAACTTCCGTGTGCAGTAATAACAATTCGTGTATAGGCTCCATAGCCTGGCATAATTGACTAAATAGGCGACTTGTTAATGGTCTTGATTTTATATAATTAATTGTTTTAACACATTGTTCCAGCACTATTTTAAATTCTGATGGCAATTGTTTTGTAACGAGTATTTCCCGATGCAAAAAACAGTGGGTAATTAATATATCTGCATTATGTTCCCTTGCGTGAGCCACAAATCCTTTTATAGATCCAGTCATAGCTGGAGCACCGTCTGAATTTTTTCTTGTGTCAGATCTTTTCTTTTTGGCTTGTGTTTTATCTGATGAAAGTGGTTTTTCCTGTCCCATTTTTGTATTGCTGTATAACATGCTTTATCAGAAATACCCAAGTTAATAAAAAGCTCTGCTTGAAGAACATTATTTTCCTATTTATCAGTATTGTGCAGTAGTAAGACATTAAAAGCCACATCAATTGGCAGCCACAAAAAGATTGCATTAATTTTGAGTCTAACTTCACTTTTCTTTATGAAAAACTTTATTTAACTTGGCAGTGGTTGCATTTTAGAGTAGTTGATTTAAATCATTGGAATATTGTGTTAGAATATCTTATAATCAAGACCCAGATTTTGTTGACTTAAAAGTGTACAAAATGACCTAAATATTTCAATGATATGCTTTGGAAAATATTTTCTTTTGCAAACTGTCTGAAAATAAATAATACTTTTTATACATACAAAACAAATGTCACATAAACAAACATTACCAAAAATTTGAAAGCCTCAAAGTTTGTTGTATAGCAGTGTTGTAAGAGTTCCAATAGGGAATCCACTTACTAACTAGAAGTGACATTTGAAAAAGTAAATCCTGGAAAAAAATATAGTGCATTCCAGATGCAATCAGTTTTCTTAGATATTTTTTGCTCAAGACATTTTCGTACTTTTTCTAACATTTTCAGTTTTTCCCTAAGAACTTGTACTGACCTGAAGACCACAATTTGGGAAACACCATTTTTTTTCAATTAATTCAAATATCTAATAGTAGAATGTGATATTATGTTTTCTACTGTCAAGACTAGAGAATCTCTCCAGACTACTCTCTTTTCTGTGTCACCCCTCAAGGGTTTTACTTTCTTGATGTGTCGCAGGTATCACAACCCAAAGACCTTAGTGATCTTTCTTCCCTTTCGTTTTGACCTCACCCTGCTCCTCTACTCTGCTTTTTTCTTTTCCCTCATTGTAGCTGCCTCTTCAGAGATGAGGGCAGCTTTTGAGCAACTTTTCTCCATTCTGTTGCTTTCAGCTCCTCTTGTGGATTATGTAATTCACATATTTGCTGTGTATGGAGACTCGTATTCTTGATAGTTGAGGGATTGTATACTGTCTCAATGTGCTCCTTTTATCCCCATTTCTGGTAAACAAGAGGTGTGCATAGATCCCCTTGTACATCAAGCTGCTGGTCAGTTCTCCAGCTTAGGATCAAGCAATTTGTCACCTACTAGACTATTCGTTAAGGATGATGTCTGCTGCAGGGGTGATTCATAAGCCCTGTTAGCACTGGTGCAAAGTATCTGCATCCCCATGTTGAATTCGATGAGTGCTGCTGCAGGGCTCGAATTTCATGTTTATCATTATGAGCAATGATACTTCTTTCTTCTCCCTAGAATGGGTACAAATTACATGTTCTCTGAAAGTGAAATTGTTAACTGAAACTTTGAGGCCTATCTCAAGAAACTTCCATTCCACCTCAACAATCCTTTACTTCTGTTTCTCCCCTCTTAATTCACAAGACTCAAATCTTTTCTTGATACAGTTAAATCACTGAAAAGTTACATTTTGGATCTGGTGGCCTACTCAAGGTTTCATTGGAAGAACAAACTTGAAGAATAAAAAGCATGACTTCTCTTGGTACTTTGTTTCAGTCATTCCTCACAGCACTCTAAATGTATCGAAAGGAGTCATCAGAACTAGTATTATTCGCAACACCAGAAGGAGAGATATTAGAAAATCTTAACCATCAAAATATTCATGTCAAGATGAGAAATTCCTCCCAACAGAACATCTAATCTTGACGTTCAGTATCCCAGCTCTACCAGGCCTCATTAAAATTGCATACTTAAGTTGCCTTTGCCCATTTCTCCTGAACCTTACATGGTGGTTCTGAAACTTGTGATCGTTGTGGTGGAAAAGGCTACAGCAGTGATGCTTACACAGCATGTCCTAGATCATGCACAAAAAGGGTCTTTAAAAAGGAGATACAATCTGAGAGTTTTAGAAAAAAATTTTCTGCCAAGGCAGAAAAATCATTGAATCACGAACTCCAATAGTTGAAATTTCAAATGCAACTAAAACATCAAAATCTTAAAAATGCAGCCACTCAAACTAACACTAGGTTTGGAAACAATTTCTTGTTCCCAAACTTTTCAATTCATCTGCCTCTAGTATCAAACAAGAAACCTATAAAAACGAACTTCATAACATCAATATCTGGTCTGTCCTCCGAAAAGGCAGATGGCACAGATTGTCCATTTTTGGACCTTGCATCATAAAACCAAATTACCTCTCCTATCCAAAAGACAAGTTGCTTCTCGTAAAACAGTCATCAATGCTTCTGCCATCTCATAAAATCTTTAAACATCACAGCACATGAGTCATTTTTCAAAGAAAAAAAGACCAAATATATTCAGAATATTCCAAAACATCTTCATTGTCCTGATGAGTGCATCATAACAGACCTCCATGCATCCAATCTTTCCAAGCACAATGGTACAAAAATGAGGACACCTCAACCTCCTGTCATATATATATATAAGTACATTCTTCCCTCTTCAGTTTAATGGTGCAGTTCCTAATTTCCTATAACTGTTGGGATTTCACAAAATAATTGACGACATTAAAGCCTTAATTACAGAGTATAGTCCCACCTGCATCACACTTCAAGAAACAAACCTGAAGTTGGCTTATATGGCAAAGATCCGTCACTGATTCAATATTCCTGAAATTTAGAGTTATAATTTGTTTTTCATTTTCTACAGTTTTACTACTATAATGAATAAAAAGGCATCCATCAATGAAAAATAGGCTGGTTAAGTTTAAAAGATTATATACAGCTAAACATGAAGAGAAGAGTGAGTAATGAAACAAATGGCGATTCATGTCAAATAACTACATATTTTCTAATTGTTATTTAATAATGATAATATTTTTAATTGGATTTTAATTTTAAAAGTTCTGTTTTAATTAACATTTTTTAAATGAAGTATGAACATAGGAAACAGCTTGTTAATTATATTTTCTTGAAACTAGTATGAAAGTGATGGTGATTTTGAGGGAGAAGATGTTATTAAAGATGACACAGAAGGTGACACTGATATAAGAAGGAGGAAAGAAGCTACATCATCTGAGTGATAAAATCCAATTTTCCATCCTCTGATGTCATAAAACTGCAAAAAATAACAATCTAGAATAATAGCTACTACAGAACAGATTGATTACCTTGTAAAGAATAATATTTTTGTACTTTTCAGAACCCTTAATACTTTGAATTTGTATAGTCTCTAAAATTGTGATTAATAAGTGTATCTGATTTGTGAGGATTAGTCTTTTTACATGAAGCTTTAGAATCAAAGTAACTATGCAACATAAATCTTTCATTTTACACTTACATGTATAAATAAATATTTTTCTGTCAATTTGCCTGCTAATAAATATTGCAGCATTGTTAGAAGTTTTTCTCTTATCAGTTGGTTTACTGACTGAATTAAAAAAAATATTTGCACAAAACCACTTATTTAAAAAAATCTGAATTTAAACATGTTGAGCTATTCATAAGTTTAATTAAAAATTTTCTTTTTCAAATATCATTGTTTTTAAACTGATTAGTTTTCTTTCACTCTTTCCAACACAATTAAGAATAGGAGCTTGTTTGTTAAAATGCTATTCTGCATGGCAGTTTTTGAAATTGCTTATTGTAATGGAAAATATATTGTCTCTATGAACTTGATATTTCAGCTATTTTAAGAGCTCTCTCGTTTGAATAGTTTGATTTTATTTGCTATCAAATGAAAATGTTTATTGTCTAATCATTTGGTTGTGTGATATTGTTATCCATTTTTATTTTAAACAAAGTTAGTGCGTTTTACAAGGCTAGTGTGCATTTTCAGTACTCTAAATTGTGATGTTTAAAAAATGCCTTTCTATCTTCACTTGACTGCATAAGGAAGGTAATAGTTTTCAATAAATATTATTTACATCTTATGAATTGCTGCCTGTCTGTATTGACATATACATATATTTAAAAATTTATCAGTGTTTTTTCAATCATTGTTTTAAGATTTATATGAGATAGTTTTCGTTTATATCATTTTCATCTACCTTTCGGAATTGTTTATCTACTTGCTCAAGGAAGTTTTTTTGACAATTTATATTTTATTAAATATCTATTTAGGTAGAACTGAGCAAATTTTAATAAGAATTATTTTTCTTTTTTATATGATTATAACATTTGTACTTTGTTTTTAAATATTTAAATTCATTTTGTACATAATATTTTGTTAATGTGGATGATTTAATTTGGGATTGACATGTTTTTATTTCACTATTTATGCTTTTTGTTTCATTTCTAGGTTGTAGAAAATATTCAGCTATTAATTTCAAAACATGTGATTTCACAGGATTAAAACTGATCTTCAGATTTTATTTGGATGTTTACTGTAGGGAATTAAATTTTGCATTACTTTTTAATAAAGGTGTACTGAGTTTGCTTCGTATTTGTTTGTAACTTATGAGTAATTTATTAAAAGATTTTTAATTTGTTAATTTAGTTAAATTTGATTTTCCTTATTTATTAATAAATGGTTTTTGATGTTTTGCAACTTAAGTAATGAATATAATTATAAATGGAAAAGGTTGAAGTTAAGTTTAAAGTTATTTTCTCCCAAGTCTTGTGTCAAAAGTTTCAGTTACTTTATTGCATAGAAAAATATTGATTTTGTGATTGATATTCACAAGTTGACAACGTTAGATTGGATATGGGTTAAGAATATATACTTGAATGATCTCATTTTAAGTGAATGGTTCATATCTTTATTTATATTTAAGATCCTACCTTTGACAGTCTTTCAATCTAGATAACACTGGGCAATAAATGTTCACAAAAGTCAAGCTTTTGAGATAAAAGTAGCCATTATTACTTTAGAACATAATGAAAATGCTAGATTGAATCCAGTCTCTTAGCAATTTGTGTCACTTTATTGCACAGCTCAGAAATACAAATAATGATAAACGTCAGCTTTTACTTGCATCACATTTCTTATTACTTGTGCAGAGTGTTTTTTATATGAGGTCGCCATTTTGTTTTGGAATAAATTTTAAATAAAACATTAAAAAAGTGGTTTTGTACATATTGTTTACTCAATTAATAATAATTTATGGAACATGATATCATTCAAATAATCGCTTCTGATCACTCTACAAATATGGGCTCTCAATCATGCAAGTTCCAAAGAAGCATTTCTTGACCGAATAATATGTAAATCTAGTGATGTTAATTAGCTCTTGTTCCTGATTTGACCTCCAAATTTGTTTTCTCTTCTATAGGGCTATTTAAAGGATTAAGTCTGCTAATAAGTCAACAACATAAGCAAAAAAATTGATCAGATCATCCCACAAATGTGCTCAGTATGTAATAGAAAATTAGTCGAAAGCCAATGTTTGCAGTGTGGCCAGAGGTGGACATTTGGCCGGTGTTCGAACACAGGCATTTCCATAAATAATCTCAATAATTGAGTAAACTCAATATGAAAAAATAAAATTGCTTCATGTCGATGCTATTCCAAAATAAAATGGTGCCCTTGCATAAAAAACACCCTGTATATATGCTTAGAGCATCTCTGGAGATAATCCAAAAGATGGTTCTCAAATATCATCTTGGGTGTGTTGTAAATCTGAGGACCCTCAAAAACTTTAATTTGTGCTTTACTCAGAAGAGAATTTTTCAGCCAGGTATTTGAATACCAATCCATGGCTTCTATAAAGATTTTCACAAACTGACGGATTTGTGGAGTTGGTAGGATTTTTATGACCAGTGCTAGGTGCTGCACATTCTCTTCACCAGCCTTCAGACTCGTCATTGTTCAGATAATGGTAAGGCCTTTTCTCAGCTGCCCTATAGACATCAAAACTAAATTAAGCTGGTATTTTCCCAGAGACAATTACATTCTTGAAGTCATTCCCACTAACCCTACTGCTCCATCGTTTTTGTCAACTTTTTTAACTCATCACCTGTTTTATTTAATTTATTGAATCCTCTCCACATTCATCACTGACTTTTTATCACATTCATAATGCATCCTTTTTCATAATTAAGTTTTCATCTGTCATTTAGGATGGGGATATCCTATCTTAATTTTAACTTTTTAGACTTAATAATTTGATTTTTTATAAGGGTGACCTTCCTGTTTTTATACATTTCATTTTTATCCCTTAAATAGCATTTTGTTCATTGTATTCATATTTTAATTTTATATTGATATATTTTAATAAACTTTCTTCTTTTAATTAGCATTTATTTTTTCTGTACATGTAAGTTTTTAGTCTATTTTTTGGTTATTAAATATGTCTTGAATATTTTATTTGGACTTGGGTTTGGTGCAGCTTGTCTATTGTTGAACCTTGTGCCATAAAACTCAAATTAACCAACCCACAGTAACCCTGCAATACTCTTGGATGTATTCTGATTATGATCAAGAATGTTCAATTCTTCCTGTGGGATACAGATAACAACAGAAACGTGGATCATCCAAGCTTCCCTTCAGACCTTGACTTGTCATGGAAAATAGTCAATCACTGGTTCCAATCTGAATTGGTGAAAAATTCTTTCAGAAATTGGGAATGAGAAGCCCTTTATCTTGAAACTTTAAAGAACATGATATATTGGGATGTGTATTTACTTCTTTTTCCTTGTAATGCTCTTTTGCATGATTGCTTGGCTTTTACAAATCCATAGGTTGACTGTTGAGTTCTATGGTGCAAGAGCCATATTGGACTGACCTGTGCCAAACAACAGCAAGTATATACATGCACCCTCAAGAAAAGTTTAAATGACACAAGAGAAATACAAATCCATAGGAACAGCAAATAGTATTGCCTGTCTTATGCTCTGATTTCCCTTTTTATGGAATGCTCCTTAATGGCTTTTATTAGTGTGTTCAAAAACATTCTTTGCTGAAACTTGTTTTTAAACTTCATTTTCCCTACCAAAAAGTTCTATTGGATTTAGCATTTCCACAATTCAAGGTTAGTTTCATATCAATCGGTTTCCTTCTGTCAATAGTTTTAGAACTTAACTTTTCTTCGTATAGTTTTAGTTTTGTGTGGTACTAAAATACACTAAATCCAGTTCTCTATTCTTAATTAACTAAAAGTTTGGTTTTTATTTGTTCTTGTTATACAAATCTTTGAAATTCATCAGAATTTAGATTAAATAATTTTTATTTTTCCAAGATAGACTAGTTGAAATTTTTTATATAGTAAGGAATCCTTACAGTTTGTGAATGGTAAAATATTTTTATTGTATTGAAAGAATAGGTTTATGTTAAGTAATTAAATATTGGGACATTTTGCCCAATCCTCGAGAGATTTCAACAAAATAGACAAGGTTCTTAAATTTATGCTCTATGACAAGGGTCTCCAAACTTTTACACTGGAGAGTCAGATTGAAAAATCCTGAGTCAGGCAGGCCTACAACACACATAAATAAATGGGATATATATATTTAATGTCCAATCCCCACACACATACCTACGTGTGTGTATGTGTGTGAGGGGATGGACATTGGGTCAATGTAATTTTTTTTAAAGCTTGCGAAATAAACTAGTTAATAAAATAGGTGTTTTTAAATAAAAATGTAGAAGATTTATCCAAAGGAATCAAATTTATTCCAAATAATGTAAATGCACATTTAAGTCGGCCTAAGGAAAAAATAACATTCAATAATATTCTTATGTATCATTCTTTGGCTTTCTTATTTACGTATTGGACGTGTGGAGTTGCTTCTGGCATATAATGTCTGTCCATTTTGGGTCAAATTTCGATGATCCTATCACTAGAATGAATTTCAAGTGTTCGTCTGACAAGTTAGCCCTGTATTTTGATTTTACAAAGGTCATTTTTTAAAATGTCTTCGCAGATATTGGTCGATCCAAGCTAAAAGCACTGATCTTGCAAAGTTTTTTTTATATTTCTTTGAAATCATCACCCAATGACCTGCATTGAAAGAAAATGTCAGACGTTTACTGTTTTAAAATTGAAAATAAAAAACTAAATAAAATTACCTGTAAAATGAAAGAAGGTCCACATTCTTGTAACATTCCTTGAAATATTCTTTCAAATATTCATTTGAAGTAAGTTCAATCAATTCAAGTTGAAGTTCTGTTGGCACACACACACACATTTTCCATTTCACATTGGAATGGATTTTGAAATAGCTTGATCTTTTCTGCTGTAGCTGCATATTCAAAGTCTGCGAAGGGTTTTCAAATACCTCACGTAGTTTTGTGATAGTTTGTACTGCATAATGTGATGGGAAAGGCAGACAAGTTTCATTAGCAAACTTCTTGCAAGTTTCGAAGTGGTCCAAAATTGTCTTTCCCAATTGTTTTTCAAAAAGAGCAAATTTTGTTCTAAAAACTTTCACATATTGGAACAAGTCGTTTACAAAGGATTTTTCGCCTTGAAGTTTCAAATAAAAAATAAAGATGAGTGGTAATATCAACAGCAAATGCAAGCTTCCACAGCCACTGATGATCTTAAAGCTCTTCTACAGGCTTACCCTGTTCAATCATGAAAATGTCAATAACTTGGCGTAGCTCAAAAAACCTTTGGAGCACCTTTCCTCTGCTTAGCCAACGTACCTCACAATATGTTACATCGGGATACTGACTTTTAATATCCGAAAGAAAATTTTTAAACTACCCATGTTTAAGAGAGTGGGATCGGATGTAATTTACTGTCTTAACAACGACCTGCATTACTTCCGACACATTTATTTTTTCCCACACAAGGATTGAGGGCCCGGTTGGAAGAGTAACGGACTAGCAACCGAAGGGCGCGAGTTCGAATCCAGCTAAACACCGTCGTGTACAAAGGGGGCTGGTGCACGTTAAATCTGTCGTGGCCTCAAATGTCCTCACGTTGGCGTGGGGTGCCAGCTCAGGTGTTGCCTCGTCATCTGACCGTGGTTCAAAATTACGTGGTGTTGTCCTCGGATCTTTCTCCTTGGGATTGATTCCTGACCGTCACCGATAGCCCGTTGTGTTGTTCCAGTGTGACGTTAATTGAAATACCCCACACACATACACAAGGATTATTGATGGATAATGAAATGAAAAACCATTGGTTTCTAACCTCCAGAATTTCAATAGCATTGCATACATGCCCTACTAATCCTGTTTTATTGCCACACATACTTTTACCTCCATCTGTGGTAACGCCATTTAGTTTTTAGATCTAATTGAAGTTTAGAAAGGGTTTCATATACCTTAGTAAAGAACGCAAGGCAAACGCTCTAATGAGAAGCGGAAAGCGTTATTAAATTGAAAGCGCTCTGTAACGAAAGTCATTTATCAATATTTTGTATTAGTTTATTTTCCATAAAACTGGCTCGAATTACACGGAACCTCGAACCTACCGAGACTCGAATTACCGCGACTCTACTGAATTTGAATTATTTTTACGATTTTACGAAAAATTGCATGCTGCATCGGCCGGGTCTGGCCCACGGCCCGTAGTTTGGAGACCCCTGCTCTAAGACATAAAGTTGCTGTCTTTATAGCATTAACCAAGGTCCTACTTAATCACTTGATCTGTCTGGCAGCAATTCTCATTGTATTTTAAAGATCCAGACATAAAGTATCAATGGATAAGAAACCCATTTGGAATTGAAAAATATGGGGGGGGGGCCTTCAAATCAGACAGAAAAAGTACATGTATAGAAAGATTTACCCTCACTATAAAAATGTTGCATAAAATATTTTATTTTAAGAATAGAACAAGATATTTGAAAATCTTCATCTTATATTTTATGTGTAGACAATTGAACACATACTTGCATGAAGCAAATATTTTCATTTATATTAAATAAATCCTGCTCTAAGAAAATTTGTGATAAATTGTGTGTGTTTATTAAAACAAGTGGAAAGAGATACATAAAGTTTGGACAAGTGTAAAGCTTCTGGTAACAAGTGGGAAGAGATACATAAAGTTTGAGAACTTCTGATTTAGGACTGTTGCACATATTCCAACTTACATGCTTGATCTCAAGGATCTGTTTGTAAATAAGGCCTCAGTGGGTTTGCCCACTGCGTTAGCATTTTGTGAGTTGTAGATGGTACAGATACAAAATTTTTGTAATTTACCCTGGGGTGTTTCTTCGGCATCAATAAAACTATCCTTGTGTGTTTGCCTATTACTTGACGTTGTCTTTGGCCAAATATGGCCCTTGTACCATAAAACCCATCCAATTGCTTATAAATACTATAAGAAATGATAACCCGAGTAGTTGGGCACATTAAAAGCACTTAGGCAGTTTGATTTGAAATTTCATTCTGAAACAAAAATTGGGAAAATATTCAACTGAAATGAAGCAATTATCGCCTATTAAACAAGAAATTAAAGTTATTGGTTTTCCACGTTTATAAATATTTTTTATTAATATTTATTCCCATTTTTATCAGGCTGTTCATTTGCTAAATTGCTCATTGAGTTGGGTCTACTGTTTGTACTTTTAAAGATATTTTCTACTGCAAAATTTCTCAAATTCTGCCCCTTTTTTAATTTTCAGTGCCATATTTCTAAATAGACTGCAATACCGTCAAATATTAATTTAAAAAACATTTTTTAATTAAGGAAATACAAATTTGACGTAATTTTTAATACGAACAGAAAAACGAAACGGTGTGTAATTTAGCAAATGAACTTAACCTGTTATCAAATGGGGAATAAGGGCGGTGTGTTTCAAGTTAGCCCCACACAGGTGGCAAAAGTTAAGTATTGCCTTGAATTTGCTTTAGTCTGTAGCCTACTGAATCTATTTAGAAATACTGTGCTGGTTATCTGGCTATAGAAGTCAACATAAAGCATTTGGTTTATCTAGATGCTTCATCGATTGGAACTTATCTCAAATAGTAACTACTTGATCAGTTTTGTTCTCATGACAACTGCAAGATAAGTTTGTTGGGAAATAGGAAACAAATGGTCCTGCCATTCGTTGGAATAACTTTCGAATTTTATTTATAATGCAAGAAAATTTCGTCTTTCAATTTAAAATTTGGTTTTAATATTTAACCAACGAATATATGCTGAAAGAAAAATATAACTAATTTAAAATATCTACCTTCAGGTGGCACTAAAGAATTTGTTTCTTAAATAACGACAACTTGAAATTTGCTTTCCATCTAAATTAATATGAAGAATAATTAATCCAGTATAAAATTCTGTTCAATGTTTTAATTCTACTGTAAATATGGATTTTATATTTAATAAGTTATATATAATGACAAAAAAAACCGATGAAGAATGGTGAGTAAAATCAAATATATTTAATTTCGGTAGCAAAACCATAAACGGGAACAGGTCTGGATGTCAACCAAATTTTAGTACCTCATGTTTGTTCTGATATATGATTTTTACTTCGCATAATTAGAAACTGAAATTGTTCTGTGATTTGTTCTTTTTCAATTTCTTTATTCTCAAAAAGTTTTCGATGTAGATTCTCCATGAGCGCGCTTTAATTCCATAATGCACAGCACAAAAATTATCTTAATAGCAAATCTAAAATAACTTAAGAAATCTATCGTCCTCCAATTTGATCTCTAAAAATAGTTCATCTGAAATTCTCTAATTTTATATTCTCTTATATACGCTCTTGCAGAAAAAAAAGAAGCACGATGTGCGAGTTTCAGTCCCCTTTCAAGTGAAGTGGTTTTCACCGCGAAACCTGGCACTTAATTCCGAGGCTAATTGTATAGCGGTTTTTTTTTCAGGTAACCACGCGACAGGTGCTTTATAGTACCGTCATCTATCAATTGTATAAAATTAGTTCAAATACATTCAACGGCTAATCGAATTGAAGTTTTAGCCGGTACTTCGCCAAGTTGATTGAATAAAGTGCTTGCAAAAGGGTTAACCAGGAGCAGATTGTCTTCCAAAAATTTTGACCACCACATATTTTTTTACTTAAAAATTGTCTGATTTTCTACGCAATTAATTTTTAGTTTATTTTAATTATATTGAAGCGACTGTAGAAGTGGTGGAGAAGATAGAAGGATCAGACTTATTTATGAGTTATATTGGAAAATTATATTTCTGTTAATACTTATTTGGTTTTTGTCGGATATTTTTTACGATTGTAATGAAAGATACTTATAAATCTACATACACATATTACGTTCTTGTTGCATATGTGTTATTAAAAAACATGCTGAAGCTAGTTATGTCGGAGAAAATCGAAGTTTCGAAAATCAATCGGGTAAAGTACGCTTGAGTAAGTACATCAATAGTCTAAAAACAGTCGAAAAAATCAAAAACACTGCTCATTTGACATTACAGAATTAAGGGAACCGGGAGAAAGTGGACCGTCTAAAATTATTTTCTAAACATGTTCTTGGGGATGAAGTGCATTGTTTTAGAATGTCACTTGTTTTTAGAAGAGAGCGGCCTAGAGAGATTTGCACGTGGACAGCTCATATTTCAGGAATGACCCTTTGTAGTAACGATACAAGAGATCAAAAAGGAGAGATGTCCAAGAAATAGAAGTTTTTTCTATAATGGCAGTCCCATTCGTGCGAGTTTTATTTCATGAAGAGCCTGTCCTTAAACTGGTTCCTAGGCCCTTAGTGCAGATGTGGGGATCTGGGAGTCCTTCCCGTCCTCCAACAGTCGAAAGGACTCACTGGCCAACGGATTTAACGTGCGCACACCCGGCTTATACAAGAGGGTATTTTAGTGAGCTAAGCGAACTCTCAAGATATCTTCAGATTCCCGCGGAATAAAAAGTCCGCGAGCAGTAGGCCTGCCAAACATAAAATTTTCTTTGTTGCTATATTATAATCTAGCGCCAGCCTATTAAGATGTAAATTTTGTGAATGAATCAGTTCATTCCGTTCTGCGGGCCCCTTTGAATCCTTTGTTGCTTTATATGTTTAAATCGTTGCTTCAGTCGCGCTTGAACCACCAGGGAATCAACCGAGCGAATCACGTCAGATGCGTGCGTCTGGGCGTCCCCGGTTCAGTGGGGCCAAACAGCTTACCACAAAGTGCGATATGAACTTTGAGAACGACGATCGTAAGCAGTTGAAAATGCATATGATGGTAGTCGAAATTCCTTCCTAAACAACTTACTGCCATTTATGCACATATCTTACGATATTCATAAACGAAGCGCAAACAGGGTTTCCCCAGGATTGTTGCCACCCACATGTAAACAGCCAGCCACACCCTGTTCTGAGAATCATGAACTAAACAATCCTGTTTAACAATTTTAGTGAAATTTTTTAAAATATATGCACTTTATAAGTATTTTGTAGTACAACCCCATACATAGGTAATTAATTAATGTCTGAACTGGAGCAACGGGATCAATCCCGAAGGGAATGATCCAAGGACAACGCCTCGTAATTTGGAACCCCTGTCAAATGACGAGAACAATACCTGAGCTGGTACCCCACTCCAAACTTCCGCACCACGCCAAAGCGAGGACATTTGAGGCCACGACAGATTTAGCGTGCACCAGCCCCATGTCCACGACGGTCTTTGGTTGGACAACCAGTTGCTAATCCGTTGGTCTTCCAACTGGACTATCGGGACCCCAACACAACCCCAAAGAAAACCTCAAATTGTTGACAAGAATAAAAACTGATCATTACAAAATTAACCCTCAGCGTCACGAAACTCCTTTTATCTCACAACACATGACTAAACCACATCTAGAAGTTGAAAGATTCTATTCGCCAATTGGTTCAAAATTGGATGGAAGACAGCAGATTGCAGAACGGATATATGCGTCTGAACAACTCAGTTAAAAAAGTGGTTGATTTCTTACAACTCGTACAATAAAGCTTGACTCTGTCACTAAATCCATTACTACTTTAAGCTACTATCTTTTATCTTTGACTTATTGTCTTAAGGGGGCACGTACCTTCAAGCATTCGAATCTGGAGGGAAAGCAGCCTAATAACGGTTAATTGTAGTATTAGTTTGCTGTATATCACAATGAAATTTTAAACAGTGTTTATGTACACTATACTGCACAATACAGAAAAATTAGGTCAATATTTTAAAATTAAGCAATATTTTATTCGAATTTACTACAAGACAAATATTTGCAACAAATTTTGCGCAACTTTCTGAGTCAAACCATGTATTTCTACCAAAATAACTGAAATGAGTAACAGCGCGCGCGCACTTGTATTTTAAATTTAACCCAAAAACATAACTCGACACAAAATATGAAATAATCAATTAATATTTCATTTAATTGATATTTAGCAAAATTTCTCGTATAATTGAACAGCTCGTATTTTTGTGCACAATTTTGGCTGTATTTTAAAGCTCTAATGATAGTTCAATTTCATTCCAAATTTGATGTCCAAGTTTAATAGTTGTAATGCGCAAAATTCTCATTCTGAGACATGCGATTTAAGTAAAGCTGAAAGAGTTAAATCTGAAATAGGGTGTCCGAAAAATCTTAACTGTGAAAGAACTAATACGAGAATTTTTTAATGTGGTTTCTTTTTACCAGAAAAAGAACATTTCAAACTCTAAATTCATCGAAATTAAAAATCAAATTTTTTATTTTGAAGGTACTGTGACCCCTTATATGTTTCCCCCTGTTTTTCCCAACTACGTGAAAGTGCACGTGCAGCACTCTGTTCAAGAACAGCCCTGGTTCCTTCAAAAAGGGGTCTCCGGAATCTGAGGTCTAAGAAGATCCCTGGGTTCGGTTAGGTAGTTCAATTTACGTCACTATGAGCAACTTTACTTCACACTGGAGCAACACAACGGGCGATCAATCCAGGATGGAAAGATCCGAGAACACTTCGTAAATTTGAACCACGGTCAGATGACGAAAGCAGATTACTGGAAAGTGTGAAAAGTTTTTGTACTGTAATATGCGATGTTTTCTAAATTCAAAAAGTTGTGTCTATTGTTGCTAATCTCCTTTGGTCTACTAGTTCGATAGACCTTTCTAATATATATATATAGACGATACGCCGCTCAGTCTTGATTTATTGGGTTTAGAAAAAAGGTTGGATGAAGAAAAGAGGAAATTATAGTTGACTGAATGTGAGCACTGCCCATCTACTACAGGAACTACTCCTGCCGCCAAGTCTGGGTGTTGGCGATTGTTATAGGAACAAGTCTCGTGTAATAGGAACAAGGATGACTCAGGAATTTTTTATTTTGACGAATGACGGCAGAAAAAGGTACTAGTTCATTCGTACAGATTTTCTCGGCTGCAAGTAAAAACGATAAGTGTGCTTCCGATTTCTCATATTGTGTGCGAATGTGACAAACTTGAATGCATTTCTTCAAATATACCCTGCAGAAAATGGGATATGGTCGGTTTCTGCGCAACAGACATACACAGACCAGTACTTGGGATGTATTATTATATATTTTTATTTCCCGATGGGCCTATAGTCGGTGTTGGTACCTGGGCTTGGAGTGTAAATGTGTGTGTGTGTGTGGGGGGGGGGTTTGAAGGATCAGCAAATTGTGTATTCTCAAAAAAAATCAATCCCCAAATAAAATAATTCATTTTGCATAATCTAATTAGAATTTGAATGTAATTTCCTTACTTCCCCTTCATACACTGTTGGTCATCGGAAATGCAACACCGTGATGGAAGCATCCAATGAAAGCATCCATTCCATGATGGAAGCATCCAAGCTTGAAATTTACACGATGGTTTTGTTTTGTTGGGGTTTTATGGCGCAAGGGCCATGTTTAATTTACTCGATGCATAGATGATGGAAGGCTATACAAATGATTAGCACTTCAGCGTATATTCAAATCATGTGTCCCGGTAACGCCTCCTGTAAGCAGTATAACAAGAGAACAAAAAGCCGGTTATAAGTATTGGAATTGTGTTTTCTCATTGTTCCTGTGTAAGGAAGCTTAATTAGGCTTCGTCGAGAAATACAGCAGTCATACGAGTACTTTTCTGAATTTGACAGAGGAAGAATGGTGGATTATCGAGACTGCAGATTATCCTTCCGTGGAATGGTTGCTCGTATCAGACGAAATCAAGCATTTTATGATTAAAAAATTATCTGTCTACATATTGTGTTTGGGTCATTCCACGCAAAATGAGCAAATTGGCTGTGGATGACATATCACCGATTTTATGAAAATCAGTTTTTAAATAGGTCATATAGTAATGACCAACTGCAAAATATTAGGCTTCAGAAATCTATATTTTGTTAATTATTGACATTTAAAGTTCAAGGCCACATAAATTTATATTTTCTACAACTAAAAGACCTTATATTTCAATAAGTTATTGACACAAATTTAAATTTTTTTTATATCGTTGCATTCTTCAGAAAAAGGTCTTTTAGGAAACGTCAGAATATAATTTAATAGCTGTCATTGCTGAATCTGGGTGATCGACGAAAATAGAAATTTTGCCAATTTGCTACAAATTTCAAATTGCTCTGGTATCTCTAAAAATGGAAAAACAGTATTAAAAATTATTCTTAAAGAAGAGACTTTCCTAACAAATAGCGTGGTGTAATTTGGTGATTATATTTCTATTCCGTTATAAAGAAAAAAACATTTAAAAGTAAAAATTATGGAAAATACGATTTTTCAATTTTTAAAAATGCATATTTCACTGTGAGAGAAAGCTCCAAGAACATCAAAACTTATCAACATAGAAGAGCAAGATGTCTATTATATGTCCTGAAATTTTCATAATTGTAATTTGATTATTTTTCTCGGGAAAATTATTAATTAGACGTAAATTTTACTTTTTTAGCGCAGCTGATAATGAATTATAACCTCCGATAATATAAAAAATGCGGTATACGAATGAAATATAACTATTATTATGGTGCACGTGCAAAATTTCACATGAAATTTCTTTTTAAAGTCTTTTGCTTAATCCAAGGAGTATTTCCATCATTGAAATAATTAGGTGGAAAGTTAATTTTGTTAGAGAAGTCTTTTCGATTTGCTTTTTCCTTTGGAAACGTAAGTATTAAATACTACTACTTATGAATATTAAATGCGTTTTGTAAATATTAAGCATTATTAGTCAGGTAAACACTAATTTTGAGAGTAAAAAAAGAATTTAAACATCGTTGTTAAACTCGATTCTCCCAAACTCACGAATCCTTTTTCCATATTTATCACAATCACTAGTGAAATAAGTAAAAATTTCAAGATTTGGTAGCACTAGGAAAATTTCAATTTAGGCAACTACGAAATTGAACAAGAGACCTTTATCAGATTGTAAATGAATTTGAAGACAATTAAGTAAAGGTTTTAAATGTTTAAGCTTTTTCAATTGCGATTTGATGTCCTGCTTTTAAAATTTCCTTCAAAAGTTACAAATAATTTGGTATTTCATTGTTGATTTGGGGCTTCATTGTTACCATTTGAAACTAGTAATATGCATAGAATGGGAAGGAAATGCTATGATTGGCGATAATAAACATTTCCAGTTAGTACGATACTGATGGAATATGGTAACCCGTGGTAGAACATCCGAATAGTCGTTTGGCGACGAAACTTTCAGTCGCCAATTGATTGGAAGGGCAAGACCGTGTTTTTTTGCGTTTCACTAATTTTGTTATTGTTGCTTTGGGACTTAAAATACAATCATGATTTTTTTACAAATAATAGACATATTAAGCTATATTTTTCCAAAATATATCTTTCGTCAGAGCTGTCCTTCATTTAATTTTGTGTGCCTATTTTAAGTGGAAAACCGCCATTTTATAATTTTCCTTTGCTGTTTGGAAGATGAAGGAAATAAAAGCCGACTTCCAAACTTCAGCAGTAGTTTTATCATACCTAGAACTGTATCTGATATGAATTTCAACGATGCATTTAATTTCCTTTAGCCCATAGAAACCTTTTTGAATCGACTATCAAAATCGACTATTTTCCCCAATTTTTGCTACTAACTTTTAGCTTAAATATGATGTTTAAAATTGTTGTTTCCAAATAGATAAAATGAAAATTCTTTATAGATTACAAAAATATGAAATATTGTTGTCTACGTTAAGTAGTTTTTGAGAAAGAGATCTTCAAACATGCAACGTCAAACGATTTCACAACTACTCTTCAAAGTTGCAAGTACTTAAAATGCCTTAAACTTCCAAAATATTTCATTTTGAGCCAAATATTTTCGATGTCGTTATTTATGCATAAACTTAATCCTTGTAGCAAATTTCATGAAAATCCGTCACCTTACGGCCAGTTTTTTTCTGATTTTTGCTAATTTCACATGGAATGACCCGTTTACGATTTTAGTTGATTCTATTTACATAATTTCCATCTGTTAAATTCCTTTTTAAAATTAACCCATATTTGACAGAACATAGACAATCGGAATTTAACGTCCTTTTTCGGAAGCCAAGTTCTCTCAACCATCGATCACCATTTGATTTGAGGAATCCCAGAGAATATCTTTTCAATCTATGTTCTGTTAGCATAGAAATTGCCTACAGGATCGCCTTGCCTGCAGTCAGGTCGTATAGATTAAAATACTCTGAGCGTTTTATGGCTATACAGGGGAACAATTAATGAACCATAGGGATGTAACAGTTTATCCCCTTTCATCTATTACCGTCCACCCAATTGCTGAATTGTCGAAATCACAGCATTCTCGGTAGAATCTAGCTATTTTGAAGACAGTGTAAGTGGAAGAAAGCGTGTTTGGAATAGACCTCTATAGGCCACATTGCAGACAGACAGTTGGGAGGAATTCAAGGGAAGAAATTCCAAGGTAGTCCGTCCACGTACCTTGGGACAAAGATGGATTATGATGAGAAGGAAGACTGCCCTTTTTCTGTTTTTATCAAAGGTGAAGTTTTCAAGAATGTCTTAATCATCAATTTCGTGAAAACAATTATATGATTTACAAAATATCTCATATTTTATTAAGAAGCCTAGGATATTCATTATAAAATTTCTTTGCTCAAAGTCTTGTTCAAACGCGAGTTCTTTGTAAGTTGAAAATGGAATCTTTAGCAGCAACTACTGTCCATAACGCTCTGATACAATTGCATTTTTATAAACAGTTTTTAGTTAGCATTTGTATTAAAATTAATTTTTCATTGAACGCACTAGCCGACTAGTGGAGAGCATCTGTGCTGAAAGATCAATTGCTTGAATGTATTATGGTAGTCTTTAAAAAATATGGCTTTATTCAACTGATACTGAAACCTCGCAGTCGTGCGTGATTCGCTTAATTTTATTTCTTTAGAAAGCAGGAATATCTTAGTTTACTTTAATTTTTTCTTCAAACTTCTGAATAATTATGCTGACTGTTCTGAAGTACTATTCAACATCCAATTTTATGCTAATTTTCTCACTTTACGATCCAATGTTTTAATTAAAATTCCTTTTTGCAGTTACAATTACACGAAAAAAATCTTTCAACAGATTTCATCATTTATATAAGTTATTCTGATCATTTTGATCTTTCCCATAATCCATTGCTCAAAAGAATGTTTTGATGTTTTATAAATGTGCTATCTATTTCCTGCTCTCCTCAGTGGTAGTACTGTAGTTAGATCCTTTCTATAGGGTCATTGAATAAATTATACCTTGAAATACCTTTCAATAGATCTATTTAAATGACAAAATTGGTTAATGATTGAGCAATTTTCCTCGGCAGTGGAATTTGGGTAATTTAGAAGCGACGTGAGAGCGAAATGTGGATGTGTGGGGATGCTGACTTCTATTTCACAATATACCTGGAACTGCTAAAACTAAGTGTGAGTAGGTTCAAACTGGCTTCAGAGAATCTACTGTAGTATTTAACACTTCGACAAGAGCACCTTTACAGCTTTTCAGGAAATGTGAGACAAGAAAGGGGAAGAAAATATGTGTTTTCGTATGTAAAGGTAAAACACACAAAATGTAGATTGAAAACATGAAAGAAACATCGGTTATTTTTGCGTTTACCATGTTTCTGTCTGTCTTCTGAGAGAATGTTTATTTTTCATAAATTTGACATTTTTAAAGTCAAATAACATTTATTTTATAAATATCTTGTCTCTTGATTTATTGAAATACGTTGATTTTAATTTATGATTGGAATTATGAATTAAATCAATCTCCATGATTGATTTGGGTTTTACGGCTCAAGGTACCAATCTCCGCGTAACGGGTTCATTTGAACATGGTATGTTGGGTGGTGCAGGGGTTTGTACCATGTATTATTATATGTTCTCAAAGGATCAGGTAACAAAAATATTGGCGCATCGCATAACCAAGAAAAAAGCAAAATATATTTATCTATTTATAAATGGGGACTCCGCCCCGTTTGATTCGCCACCCAAAATTGCCACGCAATTCTATTTCTCTTTCTTTGCTCACTAGGTGGAATGAAAAATGGCCTTGGCATCAAAACCTTTGACACTTACTTTTGTTAAATAAGGAGTATCATAATGAGCCCCAATTCAAAAATTGCTGGAAGAAACTTATCAAATACTAGCAGAATTACCCGACCTAACTCGGGTTGAATAGGTTAACTGTAGATTGAAAAACTGTCCAGAATAATCAATTTTCTCTTTCGTAGAAAAATACCATAATTTGCGTATCAGGAAAAGATTTTTTAACACCTTTTTAGTTCAGTCACTTAATGAATGTGAGTACTCACAGTATGGAAAGTTTCATGAAAATACACTCAGCCGTTTGGATGTAGTATGAACACAAACAGGCATCAAACGTGGAAACCACTGATTTTGCATTAGAAGAGCCCAAAACGGATAAATAACTTGAAATGGGTCGAAAATATTCAATGTACAAACACATATAGGTAATTAAAGACATTTTGAAAACACAAGTTTCAAATGGTACGCAGTGTGTAGACGAGATTTAATTGTCTTTGTGCAAAGGATTAGGATTCTCTCAAATGTTCGTATGTCATTTTTTGTACGGGTGATGGTCAGTCAGCATTAAAACACGAGATTGGCTTTTGAACGATTCATGGTTCGGATCCGATGAATTCCCTTAACGCAAAGCTAGTACACGTGAAATACGAAAAATTTCAGAGATGTTTGAAGTTGGGGCTAGGAGTGCGAGTCTCATTTTTTTGTCTATACTTGCACGGAATCGGTGACTATCCTTCAAGTTCCAGATTCTTTTAGTCCATGTTGCTATTGTAAGGCCCAAGAATGAAATATCCCTCTCTACCTGAAACTATATTCTCAATAACTGAGTTGATTTAAACCAGTAGTATGTGGGTCACTCTACCGTCAAATCCAAGATGGCCGCCGTTTGATAAGGAGTTGACTGCTGATAAGGAGTTGGGGAGGATTGTTGATAAGGGGCTTTGAGGTGGTGACGTCGTTGTAATTTGGTGGGGGGAATGAGAAACCACATATTTTGGAATTAAAAAGGAATTTCGTGGATTCGAACTGGGATCTGTAGTGCAGTGTGTTATACGTTAGGTTGTAAGAGCTGCTATGGGTGGTGAATTAATGTAGTGTTTGCTTTTTTTCTTAATACTAGGAATACGTTATGGGACTTGGTTTTATTTGATGATTTTTTTTATTTTCCAATTAGTTGTAAGTGTGTTGGACTCGTAGAACCATCTAGTGATTTTAAAAGGTTAACGAATTTATTTTTGTCATTCATTCTGGGAAGGTGCTATGTTTAGAAAATGGTTTGAACAATTGTGGTGGGGTTTAATAATTCTTTTAAAAGACATGTCAGCCAGGTGGAAGAAGTAACAAAAAAGATTTATTTTCTAGCTGCAGCGTGATACTTTAGACTGGAGAATTTTTTTTTAAAAGAAAATTATGAGGGTGGATTTGAACTCATCAAAAGGTAATCGCGGCCGCCCGTTTTACACAAGCACTTTAACCGTTCGATCACCTACTTTGTATAATACTAGCTCGTGAAGGGAGTGAAAGTATGTTTTCTTTATTGAGCCCTTATGAATATGAACATAAAACCCATAAAGTTGAATTTATAAACCTTAGCTATATAACAAGTTTATTACCAAGATTTTAAAGTATGCGAATTGTATGTAATGACAGGAAAAGTATCAGAATATAGAAGACTCTGGAACTTGTGACAATATGACTAAGGATTTATGTGTAGGTTAATTAAGATAACAGAAGGAGTTAAACACGTAGTCACCGATAGGATACAAGCTTAAGTAAATGAGAAAGCTTTTAAACGCATTGCTATTTAGGAGAATGGTGTTGTTTTTCTGATTGTGAGAAAAGCAAATGAAACTACATCATGCCAATGAATCACATATGACATGCCCGAACTGGAACTTTCTATAGGGGTTTTAGCTATGAAATAGTGACGAAGGGATTATCTTAATACTCTAACGTTGGAACTCGGAACATAAGTAATTGAGGCCAACCAATATATGCGAAGATTTTAAGCGTATGAACACTACATGTAAGATAGAATTTATAATACGGAAACCTTTTTTATATTTTAATGAATTTATATACAACATGAGCTTGAAGAAAATGTGAATGTTTAAGGGTGAATGTTTTGTAGGGAAAATTATTATTATTACAATTTGAGGGGAGGACTTTGAGATATGAATAGGACACACAGGCATAACGGTGTATGAAACATTACATTTTTAGGTAAATAAGAAGTAACTAACCAAAGATTTATAGTATACATATTATAAGCGATGGCAAGGAACCGTATAAGATTGATATTATTAGAAGCCTCTGGAACTTGGGACAATATGACTAAGGCTTGTATATATTACAAATGTGGGAAATTATTTTATTGATTAGATGCAATCTTAGGCAAATATATTCTACCAAAGGTTTGTGATGGTAAAGTATAAGATTGATATTATTAGAAGCCTCTGGAACTTGGGACAATATGACTAAGGCTTGTATATATTACAAATGTGGGAAATTGTTTTATTGATTAGATGCAATCTTAGGCAAATATATTCTACCAAAGGTTTGTGATGGTAAAGTATCAGATTGAAAGTCTAGAAGCCTCTGGAACTTGTAAGAATATGACTAAGGATTGTTTTTGCACGTGTAAGTTATTTAAGATAACAGAAGGAACGGAGTTAAACACTGAGTCACAGATAACGATAGAAACTATTTGATAATAAGAGGATTTTTAAAGCATAGTTGGAGCATTTTGGGTCTTTGAATTACTTTGCATCTTGTTTTGGGGTTTTACTGCCCCTTTTTTTTCTGTTTTTAAATAAATCATGGATTCTAAGGACATTAGACCTGCAAAGAAAATGCGTGCAGACAAAGAACTGTGTTTGCAGAAATATTGTAAAGATTCTTTATGTTATGAGTATGGTAAACTGTTTACAGATCGTGAAGGCTGGGCATATTTTTGTCGATTGGAAAACGAATTAACGTACTTAAAGAAAGAGGAAACTACTATTGAAATTTATGGTAAAAAATGTACTGTGCCTCGGCAACTTGTAGCATACGGAGACGTAGGAATAAGCTATGCCTTTAGCGGATCTTGTATTGCAGCCAAGCCTTGGTCTCCTTTACTATTGGAAATAAAGGCAGAAGTGGAACGAATAATTGGCACAAGATTTAATTTTGTGTTGGTGAACCGTTATAAAGATGGTAAGGACTGTATAGGTGCCCATAAAGACAATGAGAAGGACTTGGATCTTAATGCACCCATAGCGTCTGTTTCATTTGGACAGAAAAGGCAATTTGTGTTTTCTAGAAAGAACTACAATTCTCTAAAAATTGTTCTGGAAAATGGAAGCTTGCTTGTGATGAAGTATCCAACAAACCAATTTTGGTTTCACAGCTTGCCCCGTGGGAATGCATTATGCCCTAGAATAAACTTAACGTTTCGTAAAATTCTTGTATAAAGCAGCGATAAACCACTTATGTGCCCCCGAACTAAAACTCAGTGTCGTACACTAGACGATATTTGGACAACGTTGCAACTGATCTTTGCCTTTCTGAATAGTATTTTTATAAATGCTTATATCTTGTTGGTTTTAAATAAATTTTTTAGCGTGTCTTACCACATATACTGTATTTAGGACTTTTTTATTACATAATTTTATAAATTGTTTTTAAAATGCAAGATCTGAAATGAAATTTTTCTTTGCTATAAAGGTTTATGTTTTTAAGTTAGATGTTTTTACTCAAAAATTAATTATACATTAGATGTTATAGCACATATTTTCAATGCAGAAATTTTGTTTTAAGTATTGTACACACTTAAGTAAGAGTAAACTTTTGAAAACTTTACAAGACCCGTACTATGAACGTACACATTTTGAATAAGTTGTAATTGTATTGAAATCATTTATGCTATAAAATCTAAACCAAAAGTTATTTTTTAATTAATCTTTCCATGCATATTTTTTAAATAAATCTTCCTAAATTTTAGTGATTTAATTTTTATTATACAGATTTACAAACTATTTTTGGATGAAATATAAGGATTTATATTTTAAAAGTTGGATGCTTTTACTCTTAATTATATATTAGATACTATTACACATATTTTTTAATACTGAAGATTTTTAAAAAACATTTAACAATTGAAAATATATATACTTTAAATATTATTACAAACATTTAAATGCAATTTGCTTTTTATTTTTAATTTTACAATTAAGACATTTCTTAAAAATTTGATTCTTAAAGTGTGTTTTATGCACAGTAAAAAATAATTATAAAAACCTGTAAGAGTAAATTTTTTTTTTTTTGCTTTTATTTGAAACTTTGCAAGACCCATACCATGTTTCCTTGCACATTTGAAGTCGGGAAAAATAGTTTATTAAAACCCATTTATTTTTGAAGTTCTAAATTAAATGTCCTTTTTCTTTTATGCTTTTGCAAACCACACATTTTACTAAATATGAACTTCCTTTTATTTGAAAACCTTATGCATATTGTGCAGTTTAAATTGCAGAGCAAAATTCCAATACTGTACGAAGCTATAAAGTATTTTACAAGATATTTCATATTGTTCTCTTAATTTACATCTAATTCATTACTACGTTAAAGTGGATAGCATGTGAGTTTTCTGTTTTTAAAAATAATGTGTGCACATCTGTACTGCTAAGCAAATTAACTTCTGCCTTTTCTTGATATTTAATGCATAATCTAAATATTTACGCACACCGCTGATAGTTTTACACATGAGTAAAATTAAATAATAACTGAAATTTTAAATATTAGTGTGAATTTTAAAATGAACAAATATTGCTGACATATTGGATTAAATCTGAATTCTATGTATTCTCAAAACAACAATGCAAGAAAAAACAGAGACACTTCTTAAACAGATTGAAGGAAGTCACATGGAAACAAAGTAAATTAGAACACTTTTTAATAGAAAAAAAACATTTGATTCATATATTTTACAAAACTAATACTTTGTAGTAAAAAAGAACTTATTTTTACACACTTGCATTTTTTAAGAGACACATGTTTACGACGAGCCAATTATTAAATGCCATCACCTCAGCTTTGGGGCAATGCAAATTATTTTTGTGATGACCACATGATAGTTTTTGGATCTTTTTGTTGCTACTTAGTGCACATAGTACATCGAATTTGGGACACCCGTATTGTTCCAAGTTGATATTCGGAATATTCAATGCATCTAGGCGTTTCTTTTCCACACAACCACCTTTGTAAGCAACTAGGTACTGGGTGGCGCTCTTGGTCTGTTCGTACAATTCTAAAAGCTTAGAGTCTAAACTTTCTAAAGGAGACACACTTTCCCATGCCACGGGACAGAAAGGGAGACCACATATGTAATTTTCAACATATCGAACACTTTTTTTTTTCTTTTGCACTCAGTTTTATGCTTATAAGGCGATAAGTTAAAACGAATGCTTGAAGCTACTTACGATTTTATGGCGATGTATACGTATTTACGTACTAAGAAACCCTCTTGAGTCTGAAATCCGTCAAAATGCACAATTACACAAATATTAAACATTGCTATTGAAATGTGTTAGCTGTTCTTGGAAAAAGAATTGTAAATTAGAGGCACGAAGAACTGCACTATATACACTTACTAAACAGTGAATAACACCATACACTTACTAACCAGTAAAATTAAAATTTATTGTATTCTTATCTTTTGTGAGTAACTATGAGCGCATAAGTGAAGAATGTACTCAGAAAACATGTGCTTGTGATAATGCGCCAAGTAAAATTGTGTGTTGTAATGCAAGAAGATTTTAACGAAAGGATATACTTAAATGTGCATGTGATTTTTCTTTTTACTCTACCACTAGTATCTTAGACAAGTATCAGATTTAAAAAAAAAATGACGAAGAGAAACTTTTCAACACAATCTGCACTCTAATTTTACACTTAAGAGTAACAGAGCATAATATAATTTTAAGGAAAATGAGTAATCAGCACGTAAATTTGAAGCCTAAAGTTCCAAACATGTCTATGCTCAATAAACGTCTATCTACGTTTAGAGATTGGCCACGCACAGATGTTGACATTAGGGACCTGGCCGAAAATGGATTGTATTACACGGGTGTCTCGGACGGGGTTAGGTGCTATTGGTGTGGAGGAGGGCTTGAAAATTGGCAAAAGGAGGATATAGTCAGACACGAACACATAAAGTTTTATCCAAAATGTTTGGTAGCCCAACAAGAACCGATTGTTGACCCTAGATTAAAAGGAACACCCATAGATGAAATTGTACGGGTGTTGGATGAAACAAACAATAATGCCTATGTTTTTATAAAACCTGATGTAAAACTTTACTCCTCATACAACGACAAGGACGAACGACTTTGTAAAATTTGCATGGAATCGGAAATGGATGCTACTTTACAGCCTTGCGGTCATCTGGTGACATGCATGAGATGTACGAAGAGTCTCTCAACGTGTCCTATGTGCCGAACCAAAATTTTACATAAAATTAAAACGTACATTTGTTACTAAATAGTCTATTTATTAGTACATGTAGTAGATGCAATTTCAAGTGATTTACTGAACACAGTGTGGAAGAATTGTAAAAGGGTGGTTTTGAGTTGAATGTCATGAAATTAACACTTGTACTACAGCAAAAAAGACTAATAAGGAAGTTTAAGACTTTTCTAAAAATCATAAGACTTTTATCAAGGACTTGTGGAACAAATATTGTAGGAAAGACCTTTTTACCCCTTATAAATATATTGACTATTTTTATTATTATTTGTTTGTTCATTACATGTTAAACCTATTTACTAAAGAGGAATTTTAAAATGCCTTAAAAAAGGAGTTACTAAATGCTTTAGGAAAAATGTGTAAATGTACTTTAATGCAAGAAAAAGAACGCTTGAAATAAATATTCATCTAGCTATTATTTTTAGTACTTATCAATCATCTTGGTGTATTGTTTATTTTCTAAATTAAGCCTTTCGTACTTTTAAATCTTAAAACAAAAAGAAAGGAAAACTAACCATCTAGAATAGTAAACACCAAATTAAAAAAAAAAAAACATTTTTAAAAATATTTTCTTATAATTTTTTACCTTTGCCTTTTTTGTTGTTGAATAAACATTGTCATACAAAATTAGTATATTTGTTGTGTAGAATATTTTTTGAAAACACTGAATTGAAGAAAAAAAATCATTTATTGAAAAAAGAATCAACAGTTTATATATATTTGTAACAACATATCTTACAGGTCTTTTACATACATCTCTCTAACAGTATTGAAAATATCTGTGGTATTCAAATTCTCAAAAACATTTTCCTCCATTATTATGTAATAAAAGTTTAACAGTTTATTGCTCTGTCTTACAAAATTAATAGCAAACTCTTTCCAGTTAACAGCACATAAAGCAAGGGCGAAAAATTCGCAAAAGCGTTCGTCAACGCTCATCGTCATACATTTATGTACAGATTGATTGACAATTTCATTCTTACAGCCTAAACAGTCAAAAAGAATATTTATATTTTTTGACACAATATCCTTTAGGCACTTGCAGAGAGAAGCTATGGCTTCTCTCCAACAATCAGATTTAATGGTATCACTGCAGTAAGGTTTGTAACTTTCACCAGGAAAACATTTTTGATTTCCAGTTTCACATAATATGGCAACAAATACGTCAAAAGCGATATCTTCAATACATCTAACACATTGCCGTAGATTTCACACAGTTTAAAATACTGATCAGAATTCATAAACACACAGTTGGGCGAGAACTGAAAAGTATAATTTCTTTTCTGAAATACACGTTGTAAAACTAAGTGCATTTCCCCCACATCAAACATTTTAGAAAGGCAGACTTCTTTTTCTATAACTTTAACGTTGGAGGCAGTTGCAAAAGCGAAAAATGTGCTCAACTTTTGCATTAGAATGTACCATGTTTTTGGATGCAGGGAAACACAGTCCTTCGTTGGTGTCAAGACATTGTTTTCATGCAAAGCAAATTTACGTATGTGGACACGTGTGGAACCGTTGAAGTTATTGATTAGCACGAATAAATAGTCACCAAGGTGAAACACATTGTCAGGAAGTGATTGCATCGTCAAACTTAAGCTTTCCCTTGGAAACACCTGATCGTTGAAATACATTCTTTCACACACTTTGGGTCGATTTGTAAAACGCATCATTTTCAGAACTTTGAGGTACACGTTTTCAATAAAGCTTCAACTTAACCAAGAGATAAAGGCGAGTTCATTAACGTTGCTTGAAATTTCAGTTTATCGGTTTTTATTGTTATCAACTCTAGAATCATATGACGTAGAACGACTTTATCTCTGCAAAAAACTGAATCAAGTGGTGAGTTGCATTAACTTTGCTTGAAATTTCGGTTTATTATCGGCTTTTATTATTATCAAATCTAGAATCATATAACTCATTCTAGATTTGATAATAATAAAAGCCGATAATAAACCGAAATTTCAAGCAAAGTTAATGCAACTCACCACTTGATTCAGTTTTTTGCAGAGATAAAGTCGTTCTACGTCATATGATTCTAGAGTTGATAACAATAAAAACCGATAAACTGAAATTTCAAGCAACGTTAATGAACTCGCCTTTATCTCTTGGTTAAGTTGAAGCTTTATTGAAAACGTGTACCTCAAAGTTCTGAAAATGATGCGTTTTACAAATCGACCCAAAGTGTGTGAAAGAATGTATTTCAACGATCAGGTGTTTCCAAGGGAAAGCTTAAGTTTGACGATGCAATCACTTCCTGACAATGTGTTTCACCTTGGTGACTATTTATTCGTGCTAATCAATAACTTCAACGGTTCCACACGTGTCCACATACGTAAATTTGCTTTGCATGAAAACAATGTCTTGACACCAACGAAGGACTGTGTTTCCCTGCATCCAAAAACATGGTACATTCTAATGCAAAAGTTGAGCACATTTTTCGCTTTTGCAACTGCCTCCAACGTTAAAGTTATAGAAAAAGAAGTCTGCCTTTCTAAAATGTTTGATGTGGGGGAAATGCACTTAGTTTTACAACGTGTATTTCAGAAAAGAAATTATACTTTTCAGTTCTCGCCCAATTGTGTGTTTATGAATTCTGATCAGTATTTTAAACTGTGTGAAATCTACGGCAATGTGTTAGATGTATTGAAGATATCGCTTTTGACGTATTTGTTGCCATATTATGTGAAACTGGAAATCAAAAATGTTTTCCTGGTGAAAGTTACAAACCTTACTGCAGTGATACCATTAAATCTGATTGTTGGAGAGAAGCCATAGCTTCTCTCTGCAAGTGCCTAAAGGATATTGTGTCAAAAAATATAAATATTCTTTTTGACTGTTTAGGCTGTAAGAATGAAATTGTCAATCAATCTGTACATAAATGTATGACGATGAGCGTTGACGAACGCTTTTGCGAATTTTTCGCCCTTGCTTTATGTGCTGTTAACTGGAAAGAGTTTGCTATTAATTTTGTAAGACAGAGCAATAAACTGTTAAACTTTTATTACATAATAATGGAGGAAAATGTTTTTGAGAATTTGAATACCACAGATATTTTCAATACTGTTAGAGAGATGTATGTAAAAGACCTGTAAGATATGTTGTTACAAATATATATAAACTGTTGATTCTTTTTTCAATAAATGATTTTTTTTCTTCAATTCAGTGTTTTCAAAAAATATTCTACACAACAAATATACTAATTTTGTATGACAATGTTTATTCAACAACAAAAAAGGCAAAGGTAAAAAATTATAAGAAAATATTTTTAAAAATGTTTTTTTTTTTTTAATTTGGTGTTTACTATTCTAGATGGTTAGTTTTCCTTTCTTTTTGTTTTAAGATTTAAAAGTACGAAAGGCTTAATTTAGAAAATAAACAATACACCAAGATGATTGATAAGTACTAAAAATAATAGCTAGATGAATATTTATTTCAAGCGTTCTTTTTCTTGCATTAAAGTACATTTACACATTTTTCCTAAAGCATTTAGTAACTCCTTTTTTAAGGCATTTTAAAATTCCTCTTTAGTAAATAGGTTTAACATGTAATGAACAAACAAATAATAATAAAAATAGTCAATATATTTATAAGGGGTAAAAAGGTCTTTCCTACAATATTTGTTCCACAAGTCCTTGATAAAAGTCTTATGATTTTTAGAAAAGTCTTAAACTTCCTTATTAGTCTTTTTTGCTGTAGTACAAGTGTTAATTTCATGACATTCAACTCAAAACCACCCTTTTACAATTCTTCCACACTGTGTTCAGTAAATCACTTGAAATTGCATCTACTACATGTACTAATAAATAGACTATTTAGTAACAAATGTACGTTTTAATTTTATGTAAAATTTTGGTTCGGCACATAGGACACGTTGAGAGACTCTTCGTACATCTCATGCATGTCACCAGATGACCGCAAGGCTGTAAAGTAGCATCCATTTCCGATTCCATGCAAATTTTACAAAGTCGTTCGTCCTTGTCGTTGTATGAGGAGTAAAGTTTTACATCAGGTTTTATAAAAACATAGGCATTATTGTTTGTTTCATCCAACACCCGTACAATTTCATCTATGGGTGTTCCTTTTAATCTAGGGTCAACAATCGGTTCTTGTTGGGCTACCAAACATTTTGGATAAAACTTTATGTGTTCGTGTCTGACTATATCCTCCTTTTGCCAATTTTCAAGCCCTCCTCCACACCAATAGCACCTAACCCCGTCCGAGACACCCGTGTAATACAATCCATTTTCGGCCAGGTCCCTAATGTCAACATCTGTGCGTGGCCAATCTCTAAACGTAGATAGACGTTTATTGAGCATAGACATGTTTGGAACTTTAGGCTTCAAATTTACGTGCTGATTACTCATTTTCCTTAAAATTATATTATGCTCTGTTACTCTTAAGTGTAAAATTAGAGTGCAGATTGTGTTGAAAAGTTTCTCTTCGTCATTTTTTTTTTAAATCTGATACTTGTCTAAGATACTAGTGGTAGAGTAAAAAGAAAAATCACATGCACATTTAAGTATATCCTTTCGTTAAAATCTTCTTGCATTACAACACACAATTTTACTTGGCGCATTATCACAAGCACATGTTTTCTGAGTACATTCTTCACTTATGCGCTCATAGTTACTCACAAAAGATAAGAATACAATAAATTTTAATTTTACTGGTTAGTAAGTGTATGGTGTTATTCACTGTTTAGTAAGTGTATATAGTGCAGTTCTTCGTGCCTCTAATTTACAATTCTTTTTCCAAGAACAGCTAACACATTTCAATAGCAATGTTTAATATTTGTGTAATTGTGCATTTTGACGGATTTCAGACTCAAGAGGGTTTCTTAGTACGTAAATACGTATACATCGCCATAAAATCGTAAGTAGCTTCAAGCATTCGTTTTAACTTATCGCCTTATAAGCATAAAACTGAGTGCAAAAGAAAAAAAAAAGTGTTCGATATGTTGAAAATTACATATGTGGTCTCCCTTTCTGTCCCGTGGCATGGGAAAGTGTGTCTCCTTTAGAAAGTTTAGACTCTAAGCTTTTAGAATTGTACGAACAGACCAAGAGCGCCACCCAGTACCTAGTTGCTTACAAAGGTGGTTGTGTGGAAAAGAAACGCCTAGATGCATTGAATATTCCGAATATCAACTTGGAACAATACGGGTGTCCCAAATTCGATGTACTATGTGCACTAAGTAGCAACAAAAAGATCCAAAAACTATCATGTGGTCATCACAAAAATAATTTGCATTGCCCCAAAGCTGAGGTGATGGCATTTAATAATTGGCTCGTCGTAAACATGTGTCTCTTAAAAAATGCAAGTGTGTAAAAATAAGTTCTTTTTTACTACAAAGTATTAGTTTTGTAAAATATATGAATCAAATGTTTTTTTTCTATTAAAAAGTGTTCTAATTTACTTTGTTTCCATGTGACTTCCTTCAATCTGTTTAAGAAGTGTCTCTGTTTTTTCTTGCATTGTTGTTTTGAGAATACATAGAATTCAGATTTAATCCAATATGTCAGCAATATTTGTTCATTTTAAAATTCACACTAATATTTAAAATTTCAGTTATTATTTAATTTTACTCATGTGTAAAACTATCAGCGGTGTGCGTAAATATTTAGATTATGCATTAAATATCAAGAAAAGGCAGAAGTTAATTTGCTTAGCAGTACAGATGTGCACACATTATTTTTAAAAACAGAAAACTCACATGCTATCCACTTTAACGTAGTAATGAATTAGATGTAAATTAAGAGAACAATATGAAATATCTTGTAAAATACTTTATAGCTTCGTACAGTATTGGAATTTTGCTCTGCAATTTAAACTGCACAATATGCATAAGGTTTTCAAATAAAAGGAAGTTCATATTTAGTAAAATGTGTGGTTTGCAAAAGCATAAAAGAAAAAGGACATTTAATTTAGAACTTCAAAAATAAATGGGTTTTAATAAACTATTTTTCCCGACTTCAAATGTGCAAGGAAACATGGTATGGGTCTTGCAAAGTTTCAAATAAAAGCAAAAAAAAAAAATTTACTCTTACAGGTTTTTATAATTATTTTTTACTGTGCATAAAACACACTTTAAGAATCAAATTTTTAAGAAATGTCTTAATTGTAAAATTAAAAATAAAAAGCAAATTGCATTTAAATGTTTGTAATAATATTTAAAGTATATATATTTTCAATTGTTAAATGTTTTTTAAAAATCTTCAGTATTAAAAAATATGTGTAATAGTATCTAATATATAATTAAGAGTAAAAGCATCCAACTTTTAAAATATAAATCCTTATATTTCATCCAAAAATAGTTTGTAAATCTGTATAATAAAAATTAAATCACTAAAATTTAGGAAGATTTATTTAAAAAATATGCATGGAAAGATTAATTAAAAAATAACTTTTGGTTTAGATTTTATAGCATAAATGATTTCAATACAATTACAACTTATTCAAAATGTGTACGTTCATAGTACGGGTCTTGTAAAGTTTTCAAAAGTTTACTCTTACTTAAGTGTGTACAATACTTAAAACAAAATTTCTGCATTGAAAATATGTGCTATAACATCTAATGTATAATTAATTTTTGAGTAAAAACATCTAACTTAAAAACATAAACCTTTATAGCAAAGAAAAATTTCATTTCAGATCTTGCATTTTAAAAACAATTTATAAAATTATGTAATAAAAAAGTCCTAAATACAGTATATGTGGTAAGACACGCTAAAAAATTTATTTAAAACCAACAAGATATAAGCATTTATAAAAATACTATTCAGAAAGGCAAAGATCAGTTGCAACGTTGTCCAAATATCGTCTAGTGTACGACACTGAGTTTTAGTTCGGGGGCACATAAGTGGTTTATCGCTGCTTTATACAAGAATTTTACGAAACGTTAAGTTTATTCTAGGGCATAATGCATTCCCACGGGGCAAGCTGTGAAACCAAAATTGGTTTGTTGGATACTTCATCACAAGCAAGCTTCCATTTTCCAGAACAATTTTTAGAGAATTGTAGTTCTTTCTAGAAAACACAAATTGCCTTTTCTGTCCAAATGAAACAGACGCTATGGGTGCATTAAGATCCAAGTCCTTCTCATTGTCTTTATGGGCACCTATACAGTCCTTACCATCTTTATAACGGTTCACCAACACAAAATTAAATCTTGTGCCAATTATTCGTTCCACTTCTGCCTTTATTTCCAATAGTAAAGGAGACCAAGGCTTGGCTGCAATACAAGATCCGCTAAAGGCATAGCTTATTCCTACGTCTCCGTATGCTACAAGTTGCCGAGGCACAGTACATTTTTTACCATAAATTTCAATAGTAGTTTCCTCTTTCTTTAAGTACGTTAATTCGTTTTCCAATCGACAAAAATATGCCCAGCCTTCACGATCTGTAAACAGTTTACCATACTCATAACATAAAGAATCTTTACAATATTTCTGCAAACACAGTTCTTTGTCTGCACGCATTTTCTTTGCAGGTCTAATGTCCTTAGAATCCATGATTTATTTAAAAACAGAAAAAAAGGGGCAGTAAAACCCCAAAACAAGATGCAAAGTAATTCAAAGACCCAAAATGCTCCAACTATGCTTTAAAAATCCTCTTATTATCAAATAGTTTCTATCGTTATCTGTGACTCAGTGTTTAACTCCGTTCCTTCTGTTATCTTAAATAACTTACACGTGCAAAAACAATCCTTAGTCATATTCTTACAAGTTCCAGAGGCTTCTAGACTTTCAATCTGATACTTTACCATCACAAACCTTTGGTAGAATATATTTGCCTAAGATTGCATCTAATCAATAAAACAATTTCCCACATTTGTAATATATACAAGCCTTAGTCATATTGTCCCAAGTTCCAGAGGCTTCTAATAATATCAATCTTATACTTTACCATCACAAACCTTTGGTAGAATATATTTGCCTAAGATTGCATCTAATCAATAAAATAATTTCCCACATTTGTAATATATACAAGCCTTAGTCATATTGTCCCAAGTTCCAGAGGCTTCTAATAATATCAATCTTATACGGTTCCTTGCCATCGCTTATAATATGTATACTATAAATCTTTGGTTAGTTACTTCTTATTTACCTAAAAATGTAATGTTTCATACACCGTTATGCCTGTGTGTCCTATTCATATCTCAAAGTCCTCCCCTCAAATTGTAATAATAATAATTTTCCCTACAAAACATTCACCCTTAAACATTCACATTTTCTTCAAGCTCATGTTGTATATAAATTCATTAAAATATAAAAAAGGTTTCCGTATTATAAATTCTATCTTACATGTAGTGTTCATACGCTTAAAATCTTCGCATATATTGGTTGGCCTCAATTACTTATGTTCCGAGTTCCAACGTTAGAGTATTAAGATAATCCCTTCGTCACTATTTCATAGCTAAAACCCCTATAGAAAGTTCCAGTTCGGGCATGTCATATGTGATTCATTGGCATGATGTAGTTTCATTTGCTTTTCTCACAATCAGAAAAACAACACCATTCTCCTAAATAGCAATGCGTTTAAAAGCTTTCTCATTTACTTAAGCTTGTATCCTATCGGTGACTACGTGTTTAACTCCTTCTGTTATCTTAATTAACCTACACATAAATCCTTAGTCATATTGTCACAAGTTCCAGAGTCTTCTATATTCTGATACTTTTCCTGTCATTACATACAATTCGCATACTTTAAAATCTTGGTAATAAACTTGTTATATAGCTAAGGTTTATAAATTCAACTTTATGGGTTTTATGTTCATATTCATAAGGGCTCAATAAAGAAAACATACTTTCACTCCCTTCACGAGCTAGTATTATACAAAGTAGGTGATCGAACGGTTAAAGTGCTTGTGTAAAACGGGCGGCCGCGATTACCTTTTGATGAGTTCAAATCCACCCTCATAATTTTCTTTTAAAAAAAAATTCTCCAGTCTAAAGTATCACGCTGCAGCTAGAAAATAAATCTTTTTTGTTACTTCTTCCACCTGGCTGACATGTCTTTTAAAAGAATTATTAAACCCCACCACAATTGTTCAAACCATTTTCTAAACATAGCACCTTCCCAGAATGAATGACAAAAATAAATTCGTTAACCTTTTAAAATCACTAGATGGTTCTACGAGTCCAACACACTTACAACTAATTGGAAAATAAAAAAAATCATCAAATAAAACCAAGTCCCATAACGTATTCCTAGTATTAAGAAAAAAAGCAAACACTACATTAATTCACCACCCATAGCAGCTCTTACAACCTAACGTATAACACACTGCACTACAGATCCCAGTTCGAATCCACGAAATTCCTTTTTAATTCCAAAATATGTGGTTTCTCATTCCCCCCACCAAATTACAACGACGTCACCACCTCAAAGCCCCTTATCAACAATCCTCCCCAACTCCTTATCAGCAGTCAACTCCTTATCAAACGGCGGCCATCTTGGATTTGACGGTAGAGTGACCCACATACTACTTAAACCCTTAAATAACTCCTATTTTAATTAAATCGAAAATTTCAAGAGTAATTTTTTTCCGCACTGGAACTTAGCAAACCCTAAATATTTGTGTAATTTTTAAAGAATTGAGAGAACTGTCTACTCGAGAACTACTGCCGCTAAGTGTGCGCCTATCTGTTACCGTAGATACGGCCTTATCCTATTGAAGAAATTTAATAGTCTACCATTGCCGCATTTAATGACAAATAGGAATTTTCATAGATGTTTGTGTTTTGAAATTTCAGAAAGGAAACAATTTTTTTTTAGTTTTTGTGCTGCTTTTCTAGAAACTGCTCAGAAGCTTTTTCAATGATAGAAAATAAAAAAATACATTTCTATTTGCCACATATTTTAACTTGAATATATACGGTCGCTGTATGAATTGAATTGTTTTTACAAACACAAACCAGAAATAGAACCTCGACCCTTATTTTAAATTTAAAGAAAAAATGACATTATTTTCTCCTTTTGATTAAAATATAAACAAATACACTCAAACTGTTGAAGTGGATTCTAGAACGTCTTATGCTCGTCTATAAGGAATATACTTTCAATCCACAAAGAGATGTCTGCAGGAAAGAACTGGAATGTTTTATTGAGGAATAAAGCTCGCTTCTCGCAGGTTCTTTGCCCAGAGCTGTAGAAGTCACCTGCACTTCTTACCGGACGTGACTACCTACAAAGACACATCGTATTGGAGTACAATGTATTGCATCGTATAGGATCAGCTATCTGTCCCTTGCGAACTGGACGAAATGACTGGAGATCACTTCAAGGACTGCCCTAAAATTCCTGATAATACATTTGCAAATACTGCAGATAGTGTTTTTGAACCATATTTTAAGCACTTCAGACATCTGTTGGGCTGCTGATGGCCGGAGACGGACGTAGGATAAAAAAATCTTTTAAAGCAGGGAAACACATTTGTTAAGACCAAGGGCTACATAGATTCACTGTGACTTATGGGAGGAGCGCTAAAAACATGAAGCTATCTATCACCTATTTATTGATATTTATATTGTTACAAAAGAGAAAGGAAGAATTTCATTTGATGCATGATAATGCATTGATTTAACAATTGTTTTAATATTTTGTTCGATTTTTGCAGTAGCCAAGCGCAAAATTGGTTCTAAATTTTTATTAGTCAGGCGGTTCCTATTTTTCGGTTTGTTAATATTCATGACTGAAAAAGTTTGTTACAAATATATGTTGATCCTAAAAGATCTACTCATTTTAATGCATTACCTCGCAATGAAGTTTTGTGTGACTTGTTTAAGTTAAAATAACATATGGTGAGGAGGGCCGTCAGCAAATCAACGGAGGGCCGCATGAGGTCCACGGTCTGTGCATCCCTGGTTTAAAGTGAAACCAAAAGAGAACTGGGAAATGATAATAGAAAAAGTTTTTGCTAAATGCTTTGATAAACGATAAACATTTAATTTTCAATTCAGAATCAAGAAATCTGAGCAATTCAGGTGTCCAAACAATCAATTTTTTTTATTAAAAAATAGTTTACACTATCCGTATTGCTGGGAAATGCTGTAATCTATTCCGGAAACCGTTAGAGCGTAAATGGGGGAGAGATATTGAGACGCAATTTCTGAAATGCCTTTTTATTTCTGCTTCGGGTGCCTCTTTGCACCTGGTACATCCTGTGTGCTTGCCTATTGGCAACGATTCCAGTACTGACTTCCTTTGAGTCCTAAATTTAATCCCTCACTTTGTATATTTGTTTATCACCACATTCGTTTCCTGCGTAGTACAGTTATTTTTCTAAGTAGAATGGTATTTGGGGTATTAAAATACTTCGACTTTTTTGCTCTCCATTTTAAAAAAATTCTTTTTGTCGTTCACGATTGAAATTTATTTTGTATTAATTCTGGAACTTTCATAAAAATTTCCTAGCAGAAGAATCAAAGATGTTTCCAGATTTTTAAAACCTTAGTGAAATAAACCGAAGTAACCAGGGGGGAGGGTCGCGGCTCCAAGTTCACGGAAGGTCTGAAGGGAAGGTAAGGGCTGCCAAGTGTCTGAAGGGTAGGTAATTCGAAAATATTTTTAAGAAAGTTTAGTGGTTTTTCTCGGAAAAAAGTTTTTGCAAAAAGGTTGCATACTTTTAAGCATTTTTTGTCCTTGTCACAAGTATTTTTCATGCGTGCGAAGTGAATGTTTTCATGGTCTATCTTTAGAATACAACACAAAATCGACTCTTTCCCTTTCATGTACCCTCTATTTTTGTTGACAGGTTCTTGCACTCGAGCATAGTATACTATTCAGAAAAGATAGGAAACAAAGCGATTAAAAGTTTTCTTATTTCAAACGCCTGGAAAGTACAGCAGGTGGGTTGCGCCTTTTTCATAGATGTCCTAGACCAGTGTTTCTCAACCTTTTTTGGTTGACGGCCCACTAAAAATATCTGGAATTATTTGCGGCACACCTGAATATAAAAAATGTAAAAATTGTATGATACAAAAAAAAACAAATAAATTATTTAATTACAAAATTTATTCAATGAAAGGTCTGAGCCTGAATGGTATTTGACAGAAGGGTATTTGAGGGTCTTCCGTTTCAATTGCGATGAATCCGAACTCGATGTAGTCATCTTTATACTTCCGTTTGTTTCTTTGTTTATCTTCCGTTTGTGAAGCACCAGATTTTATTAAATATTTGTTCATTATGGCTAAATGAATAAAACATTTTTTAATTAGTTCACAGTAATGCAATCACATTAAAGAAATTTAAAGACTTAGTTATTTCACAAATCTTTTGATTTTAAGAAAGAGCCAATTTGAATCAACGTCAATTACAATTGGGGAAAATAATATCAAATAAAGACGCGGGAAAACTAAATTTATTTTTTAAAAAGATTTTTTTAGAAACCGTTGAGGTAATTACAAATATTATTTCAAAGTTACGAACCCATGCAATTTTAATTATTTGTCAAAAACCCTCGCGGCACATTTGACAATCTCTCGTGGCACACTGGTGTGCCGCGGCACACAGGTTGAGAAACACTGTCCTAGACCCATCAGGAAACCATTAACAAAGTTTTCTGCACAGTCAATAGTTAATATTGTAAATAAAAATAATAAATATATAATTTATTATTTTGTTCATTTATTATTATTACTCATTATATATTTGATCCTAATTTTTTGAATAACTATGCGTATATCATTTGAATACGTAAATTTTGTTAGGTCGGCATCAACCTCATTTGTCCCAGGTCCAAAAAAATCTAGCTTCGCCTCTGGTCAAAGCAGCAGATTTTTATTTTGCATTAATAGCAACAAATTGAGTTGCCGGTTTGATACACTTCAAATTCTTTGATAATCACTTATTGCCCTAAATGAAAGAAAGTGCATTTAAGCATGTGGTGATACTCAATGTTTATTATGTCCTTCCATGTTTATTTTTTAAATCACGGTCATTTTGTATAACTGGAGTTTTTTTGACTGGAAGAGGAGTGAAAGAGAGATCGACAACACTATCTCTAAGCCTTAAAGATGGGTTCAACAGATATGATCCCTTACGAAAATATTTTATAGAGTTCCATAAAATTCTATGGAGAAACGAAATTTCATTTCTATAGAAAAAAATTCTCTAGAATTCTATAGAGAAAACGAGCTCTGATTCTATGTAAATGTATTTCAATAGAATCTATAGGATTCTATGGATCACATTCTATAGAATTTTTTTTAGAATTCTATAGAAATTTTTATAGAATTCTACAGAAATTTGTGAAGTATTTTATAGAAACTTTTCGTAAGAGATGGATGCAATAAGCTCTCTCACCATACAAAATGAGTGTTTTAAAAATTCCATTTGCGAAAGATGACTGAATGCTTTTTAAGTAAATAAATTATAGCTCCATCCGAAAAATATCTGCGCAGACCGAGTTTCATTTCCTGATACGATGGAGAGAGAATTCAAACTGATCGAAAATCAACAATGATATCTCTCAGCTTCTGATAAGGTCTTTCTCCCAACGGTGGAAAAATAATCACTGCCAATCGAAACAGTCCTCGTCCAATTGTTCGTCGGGAAAAATTAAATTCCACTTCACACTTAGTCCAGGAATTTATGCCAGAAGAGAATACAGGTACACAAAAAAGAGCCTCGCATAATCTCGCATAGAAACCAGGCAGACAAGAGAGGGGAAGCGCCAAGGCCGAACTGCGGAGCGCAAAAGCCAAGAACTGTTTGTTGACATAGTAAGTAGGAGAGAGAAAACCGTTTCGCAACGCCCAAGGCTAGCGAAAGGCTCACAAATGCACGATTTTTAGTGATTCGAAATTTCAAAAACCTGTATAACTGCAGCAGTAGTGGCAATCAATACACCAGCATGGAGCTTTTCGTGAAGGATGTCTTTGCGAAAATTTTAACTTTGACAACGTGCTTATGATACGGTTACACGGTGTGCAAGTCATTTCGAAAGTTTCAGTATCTTCCGTAACCACCTGTTTTTTCTATGGCATCGAAACCTACCAGTACTCGCCACAGATTTGAGCTGATCGTTACACACGAGCTTAAAGATGGTAAGATTCCATTTTTGAATGACAATATTTTTGAATGTACGTCGTTTCAAAGAAGGAAATGATGGAAATATCTCTAATTTATTGTGTCTGACCTTGTTTAGGTCAATGTTGTTTTACAGTTACATATACTAGGATCTAAACCTACTAATGTAAAGTTCTCTCTGATATTTCTTTACAAAAATATCTTCAAATTCTGATTTGTTTTTATTTTGTCAGTGTGCATATGTTTGATCACTTTCATAATTATGTTTCATATATAGGAGCGAGATTTTATCTGTGCAAAGATAATGAAATTCGCAGATAAAGTGTTGTATTGAAATGAAGTTCACAAAATGAAAGTCTTTGATCTTATGAGTTTGAATACTCCAATTTTACTGCTTCAAAAATATCTATTTCCTGTAAAAATTTTTGTAGTTAATCTAAATTTATAAGCTCCACACATTATAACAAGTGACACATCTCACTTCCTATAATAGAAATTGCATTTTTAAAACTAGATGGCATTTGATGTAAAATTAAAAAAAATTCTTTTAAAAATAATTAGTTCAACATATGAACCTAATTTGATTTTAAAAATCGAGTTATTGCTGTCGTTCGTCGACAAAATGAATGTCTCGTTTTTCTTATTCTGAATATAGTATTTTGTTATTTTTAACTTTAAAGAATGCTAATATTTAACTTGGGTTTTTGAATGTGTATACACTATACCCTTTCCTTAATATTTTATTATCTGATACATTACTCTGACAATATTTTTCCAATCATGACAAGTGAAATATTTAAACATATTTTTAAACAGTTTGTCAAATTTAAAGAAGCAATTTAATTTCTTTAAGGATTTTTTTATTTGATAAAAACTGTGTTACCCTTTAATACACTGAAATTCGTAACCATTAAGTTTCATGTGTTATCAGTCTAAAATTACCTTATAAAATTTTTGTCTAGGCTTATACTTTTTTGAAAGGTAACTATTAAAATTATTGAAATTCATGTGCCAAAAGATGCGTGCAAGAAATTAGTTTCTGTTTTTCAGTTTAAAAACCATTTGATGCACGAAATGTTTTTAAAACATGACAGTTAGTATAATGTTTGTTTTATGACATAGAGATGGCGCCATGAGCGCCCAGATTCTGTAACTATTTGCTTCATACTACTTTTACCTCATGGAAAGGAACAGTACACATTCCAAAAAAGTAGATCTTTGGAGTGTTTTTTTAGAAAATGACGAGTCAAACATTTTGCATTTGTCATGGATTGAAACAAGTGCAGCTAAACACTACATAAAAATAAAAATTATCTCCTATTCTGTACGTAATAGGACAAAATTAATATATCATTGTTTAACTTGTCCGGTTGTCGCCCGGCTAGCTCAGTCGGTAGAGCACGAGACTCTTAATCTCGGGGTCGTGGGTTCGAGCCCCACGTTGGGCGTTTTTTTTTTTGCATGATTTCTATTACCCTTTTTTTAGTTAAATTGATTTATTACAATTTCCGAAATGCATTGTTACAAACGAATTTTTTCTCATCCTCGAAAATAATATTTTTGCTCATAAAATTATTTCCGAGTCATAAGAAGGACCATTCTATTTTCGAAAAATCGTGACGCAACTGTCATGAAGTTCTTCATCAACACACATTTAGCTAATTATTTTAACATAGGAAAACTGTTTTAGATCCACGAAAAAGTTAAAAATTATTTGAGGATTGTTTTATTTACTTTTATTGTTTACATTGTAAAAGAGTACTTCATTTTCTCTAACCAATTCCTATATTGCTTGTAACTTAGAGAAAAATTGAAGCTTTATACATGTATACTTACAGGGTAAGGAACGACGTGCCTATAAAATTAGCTTGTGAACTCAAAATTTATCAAATAACATTTTATGTGTACATAAAACATTGAACAATTTTCTATGAATGTTACAATTTTTGAAACATCTTGATTGATATCAACAAAAAATGAAAATTTCTCTTATTCAGAACTTTTATAAATCTAACCATAACATCAAATTACACTCTTTTTAAAACAGTGGTTTTCAACCATTTTCTTCTCTTGGTACACACATAAACTAACTAAATTCTGAGGCACACCAAATGTTAAAATTTTTGATGATCTCAATAAAAGGTATAATTTTGATTGATTTATCATTGTAAGTACCTACCCTTTTTGCTCAGAAGTAGCGTATAAAAAATATTTTTGAAGCAATTTATAAATGTTGCTTTGCAATAAAAAATAATACTCCAATTTTTTTCGAGTATTAAAAATACTGGCATTGGAATTATTTGTGAACTCAAAACTAAGCCATTGATATAAAATAAATCTTATACAATTTAAACCGTTTCACCATCCTTACGGCACACCAGTGCCATTCTTGCGGTACACCAGTGTGCCGTATCACACCGGTTGAAAATCGCTGTTTTAAAGCAAGTTAGGCAAACTACAACGCAGTTCGCGTGATGCGTTCACTTGCATGCAATGCAGCTCCCTCAATATTCGAAGAGCTCATATTTTAATCTTATCTAAGCATGAAATCATTGGAAAACGGTCTGACTAGTTCCTTTACAAACCGATTGCATATAAAACGAAACCGTTACAATAAATTTCAGAGCGAGTAACCATGCATATGTAAATAAAAACTCATTTACATTTCGCCATTTTCATTTAGAGCTCTCTTCCTGTATTATCCTTATTGGATTTAGAATGTTTCGGCTGGTGGATATTCTGTCGCGTGCCATTCCTGATTCGTATTGTCTTCCAAAAATCGTTCGGGAACTCACACCTGACTTCATTTCTGGGTCGAATCTGACCTACCTGTGTCAGTGCAGCTGACCCTGTCGTCAGACACAGCTTCTCTTAACCTGTCTGGGCAAGCTCTTTGGGGCAGAATGAAATTTCTTTTCTTGAAGGGACTCAAAATGTAATGGGGAAATATGCGTCTTCAGCTAGGTGTCATATCTGTTACGAAATATACTCGGTCCAACCAAAGACCGTCGTGTAGTCGGGGGCTGGTGCTCATTAAATCTGTCGTGGCCTTAAATGTCCTCACGTTGTCGTGGTGTGGAAGTTTGGAGAGTGGGCTGCCAGCTTAAGTGTTGACTTCGTCATCTGACCGTGATTCAGAATTACGAGGCGTTGCGTTGTCCTTGGATCTTTCTCTATGGGATTGATCCCGGACCGTCGCCAATAGCTCGTTGTGTTGCTCCAGTGCGACGTTAATTAACTACCTGTTGCGAAATATAGTAAATTATCGTGATTACAGGAACAGAAAATCAGGTGTCAACAACCGTCTTTCGCATCGAGCCACTGACGAGCTACGATTCTTCATGCGTTATCTCGCAGAAATAGTGTTTGAAAAAAGTATAAACTATCACTCACTCATCTTATTCCATTTCCCAAACTTTTTTGGCACAACGCCCCCTTTCAGAGAAAGTTTTCCTTCGGCGCCCACTGGAATACTATATCGACTAAAAAATTACAAGTGTAGCTGTGCCTATAACTTTTGAATTTCACCAAAATATTTATGTATCTGCGTGTGGAATTTTAGAATATCAAAAAGCTCGTTTTGAACATATTCTGTAGCTTAACAACTTGGAATTGAAATCATAAAGCTATTTATTAAAATGAAATTAACAAAAAAACAACACAAGATCATTCACTATTGTTGTTAATTAATATCAATCACATCAGTAAAGTTAAAAATAATCACTAATGAGGACGATCTCGGTGTTGTGCTACCAATTTGTCTATGTTAGCCCTGCCACGCAGAAGAGCAACATGCGACAAAACATGGGCATGCGTACTCTGTGTCTGTACAGAAAACACGTCTGTACGCATACGTATTTCCGCCTTTTTAGTATTGTACGACTCATGCTGGGGCAATGTGGGGCTTGCCTCAGGCTCTACTTTCGTCAGCAGCATCCTTAAACTCCACAGTCAACTATTTGCAGTCGGTTCCCTTTTTAGTTAAAATAATCAATGGCAATGCATAGTGACTGTCTGTATGATCAAGTGATCAAGTGTTTGTTTAACCCTCATGGCTGTTATCTCGACGATTTATCTCGTTGAGACAATGCCGTTTTGCAGGCAAAGTCAAGACAATTACAAAAACTGACCACATCTTAATATCGTCATCATAAAAAAAATCGGCAATATCATGATAACGAGATATCTCGTCATAAGCAAAATTGGTCAGATCTTGATGGACGAGATATCTCTTCGAAACTACTTGGAGGATTGTATTACTTTTCTTGGCATTGTTCATTCTTTCTTAAACGTCTCCTATTTAGCAGGCGTATCTGGGGGTATTGTCTAAAGGAGAATATTTCCGAAATACTTGTTAAAAAGTTGTCTCTTTTGTTTGTTTAAGATGTTTCTCAAAATGTTTTTTAAGATGTTATAATTTTAAGCACTTCTTTGTCCATGTCATAGAAGTATTTTTCAGAGCTATGCGTGTGAAGTGAATTTGCTTTCATGTACTCCATCTTTAGAATGTAATGTCTAATTCAGTTTAATTAAAAGTCAGTTCTTTCCATGCAATTATTTTGGTGCTCAGGAAAAACCGAAGAGGCAAAGCATTAAAATTCTCTTCTCACAAGGGCCGCTGTAGCACAGTTGGTAGGTTGGTTGAGTTTTATCGTGCAAATGCTGCGCCAAACACAATACAGACAATGTCGAATAATTGACAAGCACACTCAAGGGAAATGTTACGGGCATATAAGAGAGAAATACACCTAGGGAGCCCAGTTAGTAGAGTCGCGTAGTGCAACGTAAATTCAACTGCAAAAAAACGATTCCGAATTTATTCTTTGGAACTTTTATTGGAGAAGTGCTGAAATCGTATTCGTAAAACAAGCCAAGTGACGTCACGTTCAGAATACGTACAGGAAACACGTATCGCCGCAAAAACACTACTGCCACCTACGTTTAGCTAAACAGAAAATTTTTCTTAAAGAAAATTAATAAATTGTGCTAAAAATATGAGAGGAAACTTATCGAAATGTGATATTTCTCCATCCAAAAGAATATTGTAAAAAATGGAAAGTAATTTCGCAATTTATGTATATCGCTGTTTTATTTTTGAATTTCACGAATGCCGAAATCCTGTATTTTTTTAAAAATCACACTGGGGTCGTTTTATTACAGGATGGATTCTTGTTTCAAATTAATTTAAATCTGTGAAAAGAATTTTTATGACACCACGGAATTACGTGATTAATTTTTATAAATTCTCGAAACGAATTTTGTTTTCAGTTTAGAATATCAATCCAGTTTTCCATATTGTCGTATAAAAATTACTATTACAATAGGCAAGGTTTAGTTTATAGGTCTATGGCCTTTATGAGCCATTTCGATTGTGGCAAAATTTCCAGTTGATCAATTTAAAATTAAAATAAATTTTGCATTTCAAATGTTGACTCGGAACACAAAATACACCCAGTGAAAGTTAAAAGTCTTAATTGCCCCAAGAATGAAATTTTCTCATATCTTCATATTTTTACCCATGTTTATTGATTATTGTAGGGCGGTTTAACGAAAAGGCAGTCGACCTTGAGCCAGTCGATTTTTATAAAGATGTGAAACCTTGTTAGAAGCCTGGCTTCCATACGAAAAAACATGAATGGCTATAGCCTTGGCTAGTTTTTCCCCGGCAACGCGTTACCACTGCTCTCGCTTCCGGCACAAACCAGGATCCGCGCCAAAGACGCCAATTGTGGAAGCGATTTGTTTACGTTATCACCAGTCCCCTAATTTAATTAGTAGACTCGTTCACGTGATGCGACAACCAACTCGCAGGGCATAATGACCCTTCGTTATGTTGCTCTACTCAACTATACCGCTCTGTTCAACTTGTCAATCGATGAATTTACGGTTGCCGAATAGCAGAGAAAATATCAATCTACTTCTTCAGAATAGCAGTAACTTGCTTGGTATTATGCATTTCTGCTCAAGCAGCAATCTTTTCCTCTGTTCGCCACAGAACGTGAAAGTAAAGGCGACTACGGGCATCATCAATAAGGGAGGTTGAGAATTTTCGTTTTCCCGAAAGAAAAGTAGGGAAATCATAAACGACCTCTATACAAAGTTCTTTAAGATCATCCCCTCTGCCAGGGGTCTAAAACGTGCTATTGTTGCCATGAAAAATGAGAATGGTCAACCTATTAAAGTATGTACAGTCAGGTGCCAAACTGATATCTTGTCCATATTTATCCTTTCGCAGCTCTATCTCATACAAAAGACTCAGTGTATCTGTAAATTACAGGTTAGGAGGAATAATCTCTCTGTGTTAAGCAAAATCGAAGCCTGAGTTCTGGAATCCTTCCTTTTTGACAGACTGAGATTCTTGAGTAAATAATGGACTTCGAAAAGATAGATTGGCTCCTCTTCTATACATAATCACTCCTTTCCCCACTGGCAATCAAATACATTCCTAACTACTGGGGAAAGAAGAGTTACTGGACAGCATATGTTCCATTCAAGTCTTGAAAGTTATGTTTGTACACACAGATTTCTAGATCTTCTGAATCCGCTTAGTAGTTGGAAATAGACCAATGTTGTATTCATGAACTGCTTCCGGGGTAGCAATAAGAAAACTCAGATTTATTTTGATCATTTCGTTCGTATCGTGTTTGGTATTCAATTGCAATGAAATGAATTACCTTAACTTTGAGGGCCGCGGAAGTCCGGTTGGAAGAGTAACGGATTTGCAATCGGAGGGTTGCGAGTTCGAAACTTGGTCCAACCGAAGATCGTCGTATACACGGTGCTGGTGCACGTTAAATCTGTCGTGGCCTCAAATGTCCTCACGTTGGCGTGGTGTGGAAGTTTGTCGAGTGGGTTGCCAGCTCAGGTGTTGACCTCGTCAACTGACCGTGGTTCAAAATTACGTGGTGTTGTCCTCGGATCGTTCTTTTGGTGTTTGATCCCGGACCTACGCCAATAAACATTGTGTTGTTCCAGTGCGACGTTAATCTATGACCATTTCCTTACCGGCAGCCAAATGCATTCCTAACTACTGGGGAAAGCAGAGCTACAGGGCAGCATGTCCCAGCCAAGTCTTCCAAGTTCTGGTGTTTCTACACACAAATTTCTAGATCTTCTGAATCCGCTTAGTAGAAAATAGATCAATGTTGTATTCATGAACTGCTTCGGGAGTAACAATTACAATAAAGAAACTCTTAGATTTATTTTGACCATTTCGTTCAAATCAATTATGGTATTTCAATTGCAATGAAATAAACTGCCTTAACTTTGACTTCTGATATGAAATTCCGGTCTAAGCCATCGTGTAGCAAAAAATGTAGAACGTGACAAACCAAACTAAACCAGATATGAAATTCGAGGTGCTATTGCTGACATTCAAAGTAACTAAGTTTGAACTGTCATATTTAGGAATTGGAATAATTACTTAATTTGTATAATTTTTCTTTTAGTTTTTACTAAAGATACATTTTTCAAGGAATTTATCGGGACTTTTGTTATTTGGAAAAATTTAATGAGATCAAACCTTATTAAGGCTTTCATTGGGAAAAAATCACCATAGCTAAGATAAACGTATTTTTTGAATTTCAAACTCTCCCCTCTTATATGAATTTTCAATCATTTGAAAACAAACTTCAAAAAATAAAAGTGGTAATTAATTTTAAATATTCTTATTGCGTTTTAGAATAAGCAGATTTTATTTGTGTAAATAGCAATTATATTTATTCCTTCACCTTGCATTTATTCGCGACTTTTTAAAATTTCCGCTTATGACTCTGTATAACGATCGTTCAAACAAAACAAATTTTTGAAATACAAAACTGAAAAATGTTTACAATTTGTCAAGCTCAGTGACGTCATATGGTTGTGACTACTATCCTATACGTACGGAGAAAGTTTTTTCAGTATCATACGTAGAGGTCACGTGATACGTTTTGGGTGTGTGACGACATCAATTGACGTCTGACGTCACGTCCTCCCTTTCCACCCACGCACCTTAACCGATGTCGTCATCAAAAGACGGTTCCTGGAATTTCCATCTTCGCTCTGGAAGGGAATTCCAGATGTGTGACCAATAGGGATCACTCAGGTGGTTTCGGTTTGCCCGTGAGTCGATTTTTTTGTGGGGGTGGGGTAAGATTAGAGAGTAAGATAATATTTTTTTCCGTTTCACGAAAGGCAACATCGATCGGAGTCATTGGTTTTCACGCAGTATTTTTCTCAAAATAAAGGTTGATATTGTTCGTTTCCCATTATTGCTCAGGGTCGCCGTGGCTCAGAGGGTTTGACCACTGCTCTAGCAACCTGCGAGTTGTAGGCGGCGTATGTTCGATTTCTCCCTGGGTGTATTTCTCTCTTCTACATAAGTAAAACTTTCCTTGTGTGTGTATGTCCATTACTTGACTTTGTATGCTTATGTTTGACGCAGCTTGGCCAAATATGGCTCTTGCGCCATAAAATCCAACCAACTCACTAATGTTCTTTCTATCTCAGTGGGAAGCCAGCTCAGGTGTTGCTCTCGTCCTCTGACCGTGGATCAAAATTACGAGGCGTTGTCCTTGGATCTTTCCCTTCGTCGCCAATAGTCCGTTGTGTTGCTCCAGTGCGACGTTAATTAACTACCTACCTATCTTACAATCTCAAGTACTCCTTAATTAAGTCACAAATTGTTGAACAAATTTACTCCTGGATAAGGTAACTGTCCGCTGTTTCTTCAACGGACTTTCTCAACAAGTGGAAAAATTATTTTTAACGCAAAACATTTTTGAATATCTATCTGCGAGGAGTTGTTTATGATGTAATTGCAGACAACTAAGCACATATTTGATTAAGAGAATTACAAACAAGGGAAAGGTAATAAAGGTCAGTTCTTTAATCACTATAAAGGTTTGTTTCAAAATTTAAATCAAACTCCACTGCACTACCTGACGCAATTTTCTTCGCATGCGTCTATCTCAAGATCTAACTGTCTTACCCTTACAGTGGTGTAACTCCTCCCGGGGTCTGGTACTTTAAACAAAATATGTAAAAGTAACCATTCATTTATAGAATTATAATTTACTTTTGCTACCATCTTTTCTCGAACGAACAATAAGTAATGCTTGTTTCTTGTTTGTAACGAGTCTTGCAATCGCATAGGAAAAGCCTAAACAGACCCCAGACCAAAGTTGCACCGATGATATAAGAAGAGTGACAAACTAGAGTTCCTGTCTACTATAAAATTTTATTTATGTATTGCGTATTTTTCAGATTCTCAGGCAGCAATATTAGCTCGTACCACTCCTAGTCAAAACGAATATGATTTTATGCATCGATGTAAAGAAAAACTAAGTCATCTTGGGAAGGTCAAGCAAAAGATTTGCCTTACATTGGATCTCAAGCCACTGGTATATATGGCAATGAACAAGCTCACCAATTGAATAAAGCGGGATTACAGTTACCCTAACCTAAATCCTCTTTACCTCTACGTAACATCAATAGGCTTATATCTACAAAGAGATGTCTACCAGAGAGGTTTGTTTGACATGTATTGAAGAACAAAGCTCGTATCCAGGTTCCTTGGCTAGAGCTGTTGGAGTCGCTTGGTATCGACTTTTTACCGGTCATAACTACTTACAAAAACACTTACATCGAATTGGAGTAGTGAGATCAGCTATCTGTCTCCTTTGCGAATTGAATGAAATGACTGACCACCTCAAGGGACTGCTATAAAATTCCTGACAATACAATGAAAAACATTGTGGATAATGTTCTTAAACCATTTTTAATCACTTCAGACCTCTATTCGTTCGATCGTCGACTGATGACCGGAGACGGGGGTCGGATAAAAAAATGTTTTCATAGTATTGTGTTCGTTTCTCTCATGTTCAGATTCAATCTTGCTAAAATTGTGCTAATTTTATTGAAGTAGTATGCAGAAGGTATTGGTACATTTCGAATGCTATTTGGTATTTTAATTAACGTCACACTGGAGCAACACAATGGGCTATTGGTGACGGTCTGGGATCAATCCCAAAGGGAAAGACCGAGGACAACACCACGTAATTTTGAACCACGGACGAGGCAACGCCTGAGCTGGCACCACACTCTCCAAACTTCCACACCATGCCAACGTGAGTACATTTGAAGCCATGACAGATTAATGTGCACCAGTCCCCTTTGTACACGACGGTGTTTGGCTGGATTCGAACTCGTAATCCTCCTGTTGCTAATCCTTACTCTTCCAGCCGGGCCACCGCGGCCCTCACATTTCGAATGATCTTGCTCAACGAGATGAGAGTTTTAGAGATTTTTTGTAGCAACACTTTCGGAAATTTCTGGTTACGTCACTGCATTGACATGGTACTATTGTACCATGAAAACATAAAGAACATTTTCTTTCAAAGTTCAAAATATTCGTGTTTTAACTGTTCATTTTTACAATTGCACAATTCAAGCAGTCCTACATAGGAACCTTTGTTGGTGTAAGACACTGTACAAGGTTCGTAAATTGGGTTTTATGGCGCAAAGGCCATATTTTGTCAAGATGCGCCAAACATAAGACAGACGCGAAGTAATGATAGGTAGGCAAGTAGTTGAATTTATCTAACACTGGACAACACAACGGGCTATTGATGACGGTCCGGGATTAGTCCCCAAGATCCGAGGACACCACGTAATTTTGAATCACAGTCAGATGACAAACTATAAAAAGAGCATCCGGAATATAAAAACCTACTTATTCATCTAATATGTTTCCAGGGCCGATCGATGTGGACCCATGCCCAGGGGTGCGAAATTAGGGCATCGCAGATTCCCCTGGTTTCAACTCATCCGAGACAAGGTAGAAAATCTAGAGCTCCAGATTTCCAACCAGTTTCAACATATATAACTCCCCTTTTCACTAAAGTCTAACCTTCCAAGCGTTTGACTCGGAAAATCTCCCCAGCGCAGATGGTTTCTGAAGCGTTTGTTGACTCAGAAAATAAAATAATAAATCACGGTACTGTGTTACAAGTTGAGAGTAAGGGATTTTCAGACCCTAAACATTCGTGCGTTTTTATAACATTCTGTAAAAGAAGTGTATTTCGAAGCACCAGCTTTTATTTCTTTGAGCTTTCGGCGGGTTAAAACATTCTAACACCATATTCCGATATCTGGTTGCTATTGAGATAAACCCGCTTGTAGATGAGGTGTACGCCTAATCTAATCTTCTACCCCAGATAAATATTGCCAATTGGCACGAGTCATCGCCGCGTCTGAGTTTCGAAGACGAATTTACCGATTTTGATTGTCTCGAGAAAATCCCTCTCCATATTTTAGAGCTACATTTTCTATACGTATACAATTAAAAGCTGTTTGGACATTTCCATCTAAAATTTTTCTAGTTTCTCTTTTGTCCACAATGCGACCCATTTGTAAAACGTTGAAACCTGTCGTCCTTGAATTGGTTTTGTTTCAGCCGTTATCTGATGGAGCTCAGTCGACCTAATCAATCTTTAACTTATATCTGTAACGAACAAGTTCGAATGAATCCGACATGCCACTCTGGTGATGTAACGTTGTCCTTGTGAGAATTTACCAGGTAAAGGAACACTGCCAATCAGGTCCCTCACATATGGATAGATTAGAGTCAAACTGGCCCTTTAAATGAAATATTTGAAGATTGATGAAGTCTTGTTTGACATAATCCCCATACCTTATCCAAACTTCATTTACCGTATTACTTCAGTTACTAATTTCCAATTTCGGAATATCTTTATACAGCTTCAACTTTCCTTCTATATCATACGATTCCCTGCTCAAAACTGATTGATTCTTTATGTTCCGGTTATACCCCTGCCCTTATTCAGTGCCCTCCATAGAGTAGTGCCCCCCCCCCCCATTATGGAGTGCATTTGCAAGGGGGAAGATCCCCGGTGACTGGGGAATGCGGAAAGTTTTTATATAGTACGTCTCCGACGAGAAGGCAGTTGATCTTGGGTCAGTCGATTTTTTGAAAAGTGAATTTTTGTTAGATGAACATACACAAAAGCATAAATGTCGATCGCTGTGGCTGATTTCCCCCGAAAACAAGTTTTCACTACTGTCGCTTTGGGTAACGAACGATACTCTGAACCAGAATCCGCGTTATAGACGTCAATTATGAAAGTGATTTGTTTACTTTACCACCAGGCACCTAATTTAACTAATAGACTCATTCAAAACCATGTGTTGCGACAGCCAACTCACAGGGCATAATGACCCTTCTTTATGTTGCGCCACTCGACTATACCTCTGTTCAACTTGTCAAACGATGAATTTACGGTTGTCGAATAGCAGAGAAAATCTCAATCTGCTTCTTCAGAATAGCAGTACCTTGCTTGGTATCATGCAGTCTTAATCTTTTTCAAGCAGCAACTTTATCCCTCAGCGTTAAATCATCGTTGATGCGTTTTTCATTGATTAAACAAGTGTTTTAATCTATAGCGATCAAAAACCTGTAATAATTTCGGTTTTGCAATTTCCTAGTTATTGGAAGCAAGAAATCTAAAATAAAATGGTAGCAACTATCAATTAGGTAAGTAGTTGAATTTACGTCGCAGTGGTACAACACAACGGGCTACTCATCCATGACAGGAGTAAAGAAGCAACTAATAAACAATTTAACCATTTATGATGAGTTAAGGGCTGCCACAGGCTACTATTTTTAACTTTGGTGATTAGGGGTATCTTTTTAAGTAAAATCGTCTCAAACTCCTATTTTCGAAATTTTGGCGACTTTTCGAAAATGTCTGAAAATTCACCAAAGGTCAATAAAAATTAAGTCCCTTTTTTAAACTTTGAGCGGACAGAAATTTTTTGTTTCGAAATTTTCTTTGGGGAAATTTTTTTTCAAGGACGCCAATTTCGAAGTTTTGGCGCCAAGTCATGGCAACCATGAAAGAAAAACATCAGAATCTATGATTGCTAGATGTCCTGAAAACCTTTTTCAGAAAATATTAAGATTTTTAATTTTAAAATTTAAACTTATTGGCGAGATCTTCAACGTCTGTTTCATATTTAATTAGCACATTTTGTGTTTTAGCCGATTCGTTTTATATCTGAGTACTAAAACAGGGTGTAACCCTCCAAGTATTTTCGACGATGTATCTCGTCCTTCAAGCCAATACTTCTAATGATGAGATATCTCGTCATTAAGACATTGCCATTTATTTTTATGACGAGATCACCATCTGGTCAGTTTTTTCTAATGACGAGATATGCCATCCATCAAGATATCTGGCCAGTTTTGCTAATGATGAGACCTCGTCGAGACAACCACCAGGAGGGTTAAGCGGAGACTTTTTTGCTACTATTTTTAAAAATTTATGCTACTATTTCACAAGTGCTTTGGCTGTGGCAGCCCTGTGAATCAGAAAAGTTGATAAAAACCCGAAACTCAAGCGCAGACTAAATCGATTGAAATCCAACTTTCTGAATTAGTTCAAGTGGGCATGCCCGGCCACACTTGCGCCCATGCCCATATTCAAAACCCTATCCTTCCCGGAAAAATCCACTGCTTTTCGGCAGAATTCCCATCCAAGAAGGTACGCGGAAACGACCGGGCTGTTTTCCGATGAACTTCAATTTCACGTGAAAAGTAACTGGACCAATCAATAAAAACGTTGTCTGCCTGCCCACGTTATTCTGTGCTTCCTTTGTTGTCAGCTGCGAGAGTCTCTTTATGACAGTGAAACGCAATTTATGATTTTTTCCCCTACTCGTCCATGGTAAACGTTCCGTTATAGCATGGGTATAGAAAACTACCATTATTTGTTAATGCTCTCGAACAGCTGGTTTTAGATTGCCGGATTTGTTTCCTCTTATAGCGTTAGCGATGCTTCAAGCTTTTAGGAAAACTGATCAACGTTGAGTGGCGTGTCAATTATAATGAAAACGAGTTTTTCTGTCTTCATCAAGTTGTGCTTTGGGACAACAGTTCTCTTTTACTCTCGAGTTTGTGTTTCGTTCGTTTTAAATTGGATATAAAGGATGGGAAATTGGCGTGTGGTGCTTGGATGGAGTCTAAGAAGTGGAAACTAAATTATTATTATGCTGGTACTGTTGATTAGAGATTTGTACGTTTACAAAAGAAATTAGTTGGAAAGGTGTTTAATTCATTCAAGATTTGTATGATCTTTAGAAATAAATAAAAAAGTTTTGAAATTTTCGAGAAAAGTAAAGGAAAATGAAAATAACGTGTATTGAACTGTACCATTATTTGTTAATGCTCTCTCGAACAGCTGGTTTTGGATTGCCAGATATGTTATTCCGCCGGATTTGTTTCCTCTTATAGCGTTAGCGATGCTTCAAGCTTTTAGGAAAACCGATCAACGTTGAGTGGCGTGTCAATTATAATGAAAACGAGATTGAATGAATGAAATTGTCTTCATCAAGTTGTGCTTTGGGACAAGTTCTATCTTTTATTCTTGAGTCAGTGTTTCGTTCGTTTTAAACTATAAAAGACAGGAAACTGCTTCTGGTACATGGATGAGTCTGTAGGAAGAACAAAAATATTATTGCGCTTGTGCTGTTGAGTAGAGATTTTTACGTTTATAAAGGAAATAAGTTGGAAAGGTGCTTAATTCATACAATAGATTCGTACGATCTTTGTAAATAAAAACTTTTAAACTTTTCGACGAAAAAGTAAAGAAAAATAAAAGTATTGTGTATTGAACGATTTTGTATATTTTCAGGGAGAGAATAGTTATTTTTACGGATCAAATTCTAATAATGTTTAGGATTTTTAATTTTCTTACTTATTTTAGAATTAACAAGAATTTCAACACAAGGTTAACCTTCCGCCAGCATTTGTATATTGACGAAAGGCAACAAACGGATATAAATAATGTAAAATCAACCACTACTGAATTTTGCCGCTTAGTTTAAATATGCTTGATTTGAGGCTACAGAGCTGCATAAATATTGCCGAAACTACGGAAGAACTCGCCTCTCAAATGAAATTCTCCAGCTGTTAGATTACAGAAAACTATTAGAGAAATCTGGGAGACATCAGCTCAGAAAAGAAAATGTGAGAGAACGTGAAAATTGGTTTAGATGTTGAAATATACCTCAGCCTTGGTGAATGGGATGCAATTGAAGCCGACGTGCAGAAGCTAATTATTATGATATGACTGAATTATGCAATTTTTGCCATGTACTTTAGTGGAAGTATTAGTACCAGTAAGAAGTACAAGAAATATTGCTTTATATTTATGATTAATTTTATTTCATTTTGGAGGTATGAAATGCAAATTTTCATGCATGTGTTCATTGTAAATGGATTTCAATAAGGTATCAAATGTGAGTAACGACACGGCCTTCAATAGATATGAACAATTAAGAAACTAGCTTAGATGCTATGCTACTTTAATTATATTTTAAATCTTCAGAGAAAAATCTGCTTCCTTATTATTGTCCAAAAATAATAAATTGGTTTTAAAGCATTAGAGGTAGATCTGTGCATTTTTTTCCGTAATGACTTCAAAGTATTATTTTATTGTTCTGTTCGACGAAACATAACATACAAGAAAAGAACCTTCTGATACAATAGAAAATTACGATTGCGAATAAAGATATTGGGATTGATATCATCGGCAACGGATTACATAATATACACACAAGGAAAATCGCCGAACTTTTCATCAGAACGTTCAACGTAATTCATGTATTTACACAGATGGCATCAGTATAACATTATGACAAAATTCATCAATAAGGTGTAAGTTTTGAACGATGTATGGAAATTTAGATTTAACTGAAGCATTCTGATTAGCAGAATTGCTTCTTAGGGTGAGATATTTTCAGCTGTAATTTCTAATTTTAAAAATTTATACGGCTTAGTAAAGAGGAGTAATTTTAGCTTCTACCTCGAAATTTAAATGAAACGTTCTAAGTTTGGATAATTAAGAAAAATTAACCTCACTGACGTGCAAAACTTAAGAACAATAAGGATTTCAGCTGCTACTTTGCAGTGGAGTGACCTGGACGTAGGAAAATGATATAGTAAAAGGTATAACTAAAATATATTTCTGTAGGCTCAGGTGTTCTCGTCATCTGACCATGGTTCAAAATTACGAGTTTATTAATCAAAATTATTAACCTATAAAAATTTTAGTGTTCCTTCTGTTTTGTACGCCAGTGTATTATAAATTTTCATTGAATAAGTTTTCACTTTATATTTCTACAAGATTTAATTTCATGGTTCAATCAAAAATATTACTTGGTCAGATGATCTAACAACTAAGTAAGAGTCGATTTTTTCCCGTTATGCATGACTAGAAATTTTGGAACACGAATCTGCTCATGGCGATTTTTTGTTTCTCTATTGCTCTTGCATAATTACTTAGCGCATCGGTAGCCATCATTGAAGAAGAGGAAAACCATCATCTCCATCTCTCGGCGCTATTAATTTCGGTTTAGCTTCCGGGAAACACTTCACTTCTGCCATCCAAACGCCACGAAGTGAAAGAGTAGTACACCTACATGGATCTGAGACAATTCGAATGATAATGTTCCATTTACCCACCCGCACTTCGAAATAGTCGATTTCTGAATCCGCTTCCTTCGAGTGATTTTTTGTTTTTGTTTCGATTCTTTTGACCAGGAAGACCTTTCCATGAAGCGAGCTTTTCCGTTTGCTCCGACGAGTTTTTTGTCAGGATCTTGCGAAATCGATAGCCAGCAATTAATTAAACTTAGTTCTACATCCACAGGCGATCCTAATGCGTGTCGTCTTAATTGCAAACCTTGAGAGTCAGTTTACTTAATGCTTGATTGAGTTGTTTCACCTCCCCCATTTCCGGACTCCGGTTGTCATTTCATTTTGGCATTCAGGTAGCTCAACAGGTGAGTTCTTTCTGCGGAGGAGAGAATTGGTTTGATTTGTTGCTGTGCGGTCTTTGCTGTACGAGGGCTGTTCACAAGCCTTTCTCATCTGCACTAGGGGCCATAGTATCGAGGAAAACGATTGACGGGCTCCACTTCCAGTATAGATGATGAGCCTCTATATTAAGTTGCATGGCAGGCCTCAAAATACCGAGTTAGCCTCCAAACCAATTTAGATGGTGGGTCCAAATATCAAGTTAAATGATTGACTCCAGTACCAATTTAGATGGGTGGGGGAGTGTCATCAACAACAGTTTAAATGATGAGCCAGCCCCATTACCAAGTTGAATGATGGACCTCAGTACCATGTTAGATGATGGGTTTGGTTTGTTGGGATTTTATTGCTCAACGGCCGCATTTTGGCCATGCTGCACCAGACACAAGACATACAATATCAAGTAATCGACATACGTACACAATGAAAGTTTTACTGACACAGAAGAGAGAAATACACTCAGGGAGGAATGCGCCTGACAGTTAGATGATGGGGGTCCACTAGTTTAGATCAGCATTAGTTTAAATGATGGATCCTGCAACCAAGTAAAATGACGGGCCTTAGTACCAGTTCAGATGACGGGCTCCACTGTCAATTTAGACGACGGGCTCCATTACTAATTTAAATGGCGGACCTCAGTATCAGTTTAAATAATTGGCCCCACTTCCAAGTAAATTGACGGGCTTCAGTACCAATTTAAATGACTGGCCCCAAGACCAAGTTAAATTACGGGCCTCAGTACCAATTTAGGTGACGGACCTCTGTACCAATTTAAATGATGAACCCCAAAATACCAAGTTAGACGACGGGCCCCTATACCAAGTTAGACGACGGGCCCCTATACCAAGTTAAATGTCAGGGTCCACTACTAGTTCAGATGGAAGGCGCATCAGTTCAAATGATGGGCCACACAACCAAGTAAAATATCTGTCCCCAAAATACCAAGTTAAATGACGGGCTTCAGTACCAATTTAGATGACGGTCTCCAATACGAAGTTAGATGATGGGTCGAATAGTAACAGCGGGCTTAAGCATCGGTTTCAATGATGTGTTCACTACCAAGTTAGATGACGGGGTTCTCTACTAGTTAAGATGGCGGACCTCAGCATCAATTCAAATGAAGGGCATCAAAACTAGTATAGATGACAAACTCTAGTACCCGTATAGATGAATGTCCCAGTATAAATGAGGTTCCCCAGTACCAGTTTAGACCAAAGCACCGGCGATTCCCCTCTATGAAGGGAGTACTGGGGCTAGTTATACCAGAAGTTACAGCTTAGAGTACAGAAAAGAGAAAACATTCTTAAAATCTCTTTTAAATAGTTAACTGGAAGAAACTGCTCATCTGAATTTGATTCATTTTTAATTTAATACCTTTGAATATAGTGGAAAATTGATGTAGAAGTAATTTATATTGGTCTTTTTCAATTTCCGCAAATGGACTTTTTTGTTGCTCAGTTTAATGGTTCAACCACTCGAAATCATTTCCAGGAACTTAAATTTCGTGAAAGAAAAATAAAATTAATTTCTTTGAATTTGAAAGTTTTTATTTTAAATTGAAGCTGTATAGAGAAGGAAGAACTACACAATTTTTAATATAGCGGACTAACTTTCAAACGACATTTTCAAAACATTAATTTCTGATGTTTTAATTTGTGCAGAAGTTTGAAATTTGTGATTTTTTTTAATAGTTTAAACAAATGGTATCCACGTTGTATTAAGATGATTTGACAAGAGGGCGCTTTTTTATATGTTGAATAAAGGTAAAAATGCAGTTATTAGGTAAATAGACGAAAACAAGAATTTCTGCCGGTAGTAAAGTATTTCTTGAGCGAAATTGGGGTGTTGCAAAACGAGCAATTATGGCTCTAAATCCGTTTATAATCACGCAATTAACTGTTTCTAATCACACAATTAACTGTTTTAAGTTTATTTTCATTTTCAAACTTTTTAAATCTTTCGAAATTGTCCTAAATTTCATGTCGTTTGCAATATGCATGTTTACATTATAAATACTAGGAGGGTCGTTTGATAAGTTTGGTTAATTTCTGAAATGATAGCACAATTAATTTGGTGACGTCACGACTGGCAGGTGTCACTCTTCGAACTAGCTCCGGTCTAATTTCAGCCAGATGCGACACTTTGCTTACGTTCTACAGACGTTTGAAGCGAGTATTGTAACAGCTGCCACAAAAATGGGAAAATTGAATGCGGTTGTAAAACATTTTTATGAAAAGAAGTCGATGGCTGCCCTATTCTCCAGACTTGTCCACATGTGACTTCTCCTGTTTCCAAATTTGAAAATTTGGCTAGGTGGAAAAAGAATTCTCGTCGTATAAGGATGCCATTGTCGCCGTCAACCCGTTTGTTCCAGCCTTTAAGAAAGGTACTTTTCCGACGGGATGGAAAAATTAGAAACTTTCTGGACCAAGTATGCCGCCCTCAATAGTGACTATGTTGAGAAACAAAACCGATTTTTCTATAAACCTTTGGGGGCCGCAGTAACGGATTAGCAACCGGAGGGTTGCGAGTTCGAAACTCGGTGCATCCAAAGACAGTCATGTACACGGGGGCTGATGCGCGTTAAATCTGTCATGGCCTCAGATGTCCTCACGTTGGCGTGGTGTGGAAGTTTGGAGAGTGGGGTGCCATCTCGGTTGTGACCTCGTGATCTGACCGTGATTCAAAATTACGAGTCCTTGGATCTTTCTCTTTTGGATTGATCCCGGACCGTGGCCAATAGCCCGTTTTTTGATCCAGTTCGACGTTAGTTAACTATCCCCCAAGAAACTTGCTATTTTTTACTATACTTATCACTCGACCTTGGTATATTAAAAAAGAATTATCAAGTCGAATGTTTTCCTTGGACGGATTTTAAAATTACTTTGGATTGTAAAAGCGCTTTGCGAAAACACGATGACGAAATATACATAAAACTTCAAAAGGAAAAGTTTACTTTCTTCAAACTTAACTCTCAAAAATCTCTAACTGGTCGATTGTAAAAAGGAATGGTGATTATGAAATCTTTTACACAAATTTTTTATTCATGTGTTTGTTTTCTTTTCATTCGAAACCTATTCAAACATTCGGTCAAGTGCACGCCGAAAGTCATCACTTTACTTCAACAAAGCTTTCACTGTCACTGCAGTAAACTGGGTAATTGCTGCTGTAAAATGTCCATTACCTTACGGACGTCGGCTAACCTTTGCAAATCTCGACAATGCTCTCCGGCAAATTCGGTAGTCACACCTGTTATTTATGTGTGCGTCTTCAGATTGCCCTCGTTTTCCACTGAATACCAAAATTGCTCGGTAGCGTTTCTTTGTGCGAATTTTTTCCAATTGTAGGGGTTGTTTTGGAGATAAATATACGCGGTCATTGCTTGCAGAGTGTCGAAAATGTAGCTTTAGGCGTTAGAACAGTTTAGTCTTATTTTTTCGTTGGAGAAGTAAAGCATGGTCGTAAAAAACGCAATTCAAACGAAAGCTCCAATAAAAACCCTTTACCCTTTGTTAAAAATTACTATTTGAGAGATATTTTTTCAGGTTACAAATTGGATCAGATTCTTACCTGCTGTTAGAAAGAATCGGTGAAATAGAAGTGACGCATTCTGTGTTAGTGGTTAACTGCTTGAATTTGACCTCATCTGAAGCGTTATTGAGAAGGGCAGTTCTGTGGTTTGAAGCACAAAAAACAGCAGTGCAGACAAAGAAAACAGGTGTTTCAAGTGTACGTGCGTAGATAAACGCTTTGATAAATACCACAAATGAATTTCACAGCATTTTGGTAAAAATACTTATATATTAGCTTCCAAACAGGCTTGTATGAAAACTCATCGGTGTCCAATAAATCTGTTCCTTCGAAATATCTAGCGGATTGTCTGAATTCTGTATTTATTTTGAGTTATGCCCTAAATTATTAACATTTTGAGCTACATTAAGTATCTCAGTACAGAATAATTATAGCCTTGTTGGAATGTAATGAATAACTTGCCATAAACACGTTTCAGCTGTGATACCCAAGAGAAGTCAAAATATATAGAGACATTTCTTTAAAGAATTTTGATTTCCGTCTTTTAAAACCGAAAACCTTTATGCTCCCTGTCGCACAACATACAGCCTACTCTCATGTTAAATATGTATTGCATTCTTTGGTCAGTCATTAAATTTAGTTCTCTAAAGTTAATTCAGGCTAAAAAGGTCAACCTCTGTTTTGAAAGAAGGGTAATATGAAGACTTATTTGTGTGGACTACGCTATTTTTATGGCCAAATATGTTTGAACGTTAGGACAATTTTAGGATGCTGATTCCGCATATGTATGTAGTGTTTTAGTAAGAATTTTTAAAATTCAATAAAGCAGAACCCTTTACTGATCACACTCAAATCAAGCAAAAGTGAACATAAAATTTATAACATGTAATTACAATTAATGCAAGTTGAAATGTATTTTTCATTTTTATTATCAGGGCAATCTCGCTTTGGCTTTAAAAATATTTTTGTTGAGCAATGAATCTTAGTAATCTACCGAAAATATCCAATCTTCCATGACCTAAAGCTTTTGTTTTGGATATTATTTCTTTAACAGAATTGTTTTCGCCAAATGTGAAAAAAAAAATATCGTTGAACTAAGGTTGGCAATAAAAATATCAGGTTTCTATTTTAGGAGAACATGGAACTCTTCTGTCGTTGTAGTTGTTTTGATTATTTATATCTATTAAACACGGAACCTCTTTTTATCGAAGAATTTTGAGTTTCTCTTTCCAATTCAAGGCTACAAAATACCTACCTCATTTTCAAAAGTTCAGCATTTTGACTGACGAAAACCTTTCTTTGAGTATTTTGTATCCAGTGAAACATTTTCTTCAAAGAAGCAGAAAAGAATCTGGGCATAAAAAAACAGTAAAGGAGCACTGACGGACAGGCCTCCTAGGGAATCGAGAAATTCCCAATAAGCTGCTGCTGCAATAGGAGGCCATTAAAGTTTTCAATAAAAAAAATGACGTGGTGTGTTAGACAAAGAAACAGTTTATTTTAAGCAGAAATTTAAATGCTTTTCGAATTAGAATGACAGTAAACTTTTTTGATAAAGGTAGTCAATTCTGTGTACTACGTTAGCATTGGTTCTTTGTTGAATTTCAAAGCAAATACTGATCGTGGTTGAATTGAACCATCGACTTTTTAATGAACTAGACAGCATGTGCGCGCAGTTTCATGATATTTCTGCCCATCGCTCGGTTTGAAGATCTGTCACATGGTTGTGGGAAAAAGCATGAATCCTAATGTGGGACAAATTATTGTTTGATTCTTTTCATATATTATTGTACAATTTTTTAAAGACCCTGAACGCCCAGCCTATCCAGAGGGTGTAAGGCTACACGAGAGGCTGTCGGGAAGACCTTTGTTAGGCCCATAAGGTCCCTAAGCCCACTCCACAGGTTCATAAGGGCCCTTAGCCCACCTGGACAATCAAAATACAATCAATTGTATTTAGATTATCCTGTTGGGCTAAGGGCCTGAGGTCTTTATGGGGCCTGACTAAGGTCCTTCTGACCGCTTCTCGTGTAGCCTTACACCCTCTGGTTAGGCTGGACGGTCAGGATCTTGAAAATGTATTGATTGGTGAAAGTAATTATACAGCGTGATTATAAAAACACTAATCTGCACTTCGATAGCCAATCGGCCCAAGTCGCCCACCTGACTTACCTTTCAGAGATCTTACGACAGGTCCGACTTACCCACATGTTCTGTCTATTTCATTAGAAGGTCGATGCGACACTAGAGACCGTGGAGGGGTCTGTCCAGAAAAACCAAATGAACACCTAACAGTGATATGAAAAACCATTACTATATTGTTAAATAAGGGTATGGACCATTCGTCTAAGTTCAAAAGAAAAGGGGTATAAATTAAGTATAAACAATGATAGTTTCTTGGAATGAATTCTCATTTCATAATTACTAGTTTTAAAATCTAACTTGGATCAATTTCGTATTGTTTTTTGATAATAATAAAACAATTATAGTTGACTTAAAACAAATGAAGACCTTTTCACTACGATGACAATCGAAAAGGAGTCATTTCCTTGAATTAATGTTACTAAAATCATACTCTGATTTAAAATTGTTAAAAATCACAAATTGTTTAAAATCATATTTTGCTTTTAACAATTCAGACTACCCCAGCTGAGGTCGGTAGATGGTTAAATTTTCGAGAACCGATTATCATAGCCAGCCCGTTACTGCAAAGGAGACTGGTTTCTAAAGGCAAATAAAAGTTGGTGTCTTCGCATGCAATGTGTGTTGGTTTACTTAACATATATTTTATCGGGAGGAGAGTTTATCTGAATTTTCATAGTAGAGGGAAAAAGGTTTACTTTTCGATGACTGTTCTTTCTCTGTAATCACCGTCGATGGAAGGGATAACAAAGGGGCAATGAGTAATGATAAATCTGTCTCGATTGCAGATTTATTTGAAATCTTACGTAAAAAGTATCCGAATACCTCTGGAATAGCTCAATCAAACAAAAAGTGTTAGACTTGGAACAAGAACTCTATAAATTAATGTACATTTTTCCCCACAAGGGTCCGTCTTCATATTTATTTAGGTGTTATTTCCAAAATTTTAAATGAATTCCCTTTTAGTTTATAGAGATTTCTCATAAACGCTAAATATATATTTTTTGTGTAAATCTGATCCAAAGTTGGCGGATATATTGGAGAAAAACTATTCGGGGTTCGTCTCATTAAAGTTAAAGTCAACATTAAAGTTAAAGACAGATCATGCATGTGGAATGCTCTAGTATATTTCCAATTCTGGCTGGATTTTCCCATTTCTTTGACTATTGTGTCTTATTTTCAGAAAAACAAATGCTTCTTTGGACGGTAGATAGGTGATTATTTTAATTAACGTCACACTGGAGCAACACAACGGGCTATTTGTAGCCGTCCGGGATGAATCCCAAAGAGAAAAATCCGAGGACAACACCACGTAATTTTGAATTACGCTCAGATGACGAGGCAACACCTGAGCTGGCACCCCACTCTCCAAACTTCCACACCACGCCAACGCCTCTTTGGACGGAATATTTAATATTTCAAAAATTGATTAGATTTTCGATGAAAACAAGAATGCCAAGCAATGAAAAAGATCGAAATTATGAACTTCGATTAACAAATTTTTGTCAAAGAATTGCAAACTATTGCAATTCTTTGACATTTAACAAATTTTGAACAATAACAACCATTTTTATTACCTTTTATATTTATTGCGACATAGAATCAAACTGCATACAAGGACTTGATGAGCTGATACCTAAAGCTGATCACCAGAGATTGTTCCCGACCAATATGCGATTTGATTAATATACAAAATTTTCGATTAGGTTGCATGCGCGCATCTTGGTGACTCATTATAGGACGGCCACAACGATGCTGACGTCTAACATTCCATGCGCTTGGAGGCTTTTAAAGTTAAAATAAAACATGTTTATTTCCAAAATTTCGCATTCACTTGGTCCCATTCAGTAATAAACATTGATTCACCTTTTCATCTATAAAGAAACTTGCGTTACTTTCTTGGGGTACACGACTAATTTGACTGATGCTTTGATTGGATTCATTAAGTCCGAAAATTTGGTACTTTAGCATATAGTCGCATTAGTTCGGTATTAACAAATTCACAGATGAGCATTGGCACTTTATATAACATTTGACCTTGAAAAGGCAAGGCGTGCGATATTTAGGGGCGTGTAATTCGCTTTAAAAAAATTATTTCAAACAACCTTCAAAGTCCGGTTTTTATAGAGGACTACCTCAAAACTACTGATTGGAATAAACTACCATTTTGCACACTTAAACTTGAGACACCGCTGTGTCAATTGCACTCGAAATTTATACACGATACAATTTTCAATTATGCATTTAATAATCAGAAATATTGCTTTGAGTATAAAAAAGACATATATTTTGTTTAGGTTATTTAATAGTTTAATGACTTAAAAATTACTGGATCAACTGATTATTTGCGAAGACAGAAAAGGGGCGGCTGAAACAGTCATTTAATATTGTAATAATAATATACACTGCTGGCCACCGTAAATGCAACACCCTGAAGGAAGCATGCAAATAATATGAAATTTACAACATGCATTAGCGGAGGTGAGATATGCAAATGATTAGAATTTCAGCGCAGACGCACATCACGCGCGCCTGTGGCGCCACTTCAAAGCGCTATTTAAGGCTTGGAGAATTCGACGATTTCAAGTACGGCAATTGTGTTTTTCTTGTGATTTTTTCAAAAAAACGATCAAGTATGTCTCGTAGAAAACAGCGATCATCTTTTGATCAAGTATCCGAGTTCGACAGAGGAAGGATAGTGGCCTACCGAGATTGTGGATTATCTTTCAGGGAAATCGGTAGTCGTGTTGGACGAAACCAAACAACTGTAATGCGGATATGTGATCGTTGGATGCAGGAGGGCACGACGGACCGACGTGTTCGATCGCATCCACCTCAGTGCACCACTTCACGTGATGACAGGCATATTGTGCGTATGGCAGTGACGGATCGCTCAGCCACATCACGAACCATAGCACAGCACATCCAGTCTGTACCGCATCATCCAGTGTCTGCGCGTACCATTCTACGCCGTTTACAGCAGAGTGGTCTGTCCGCAAGACGTCCATTGCTTCGTCTACCCTTGACGCAGAACCACAGACGTTTCCGCCGCCAATGGTGCGATGAAAGAAGGATGTGGACGGAATGAAATTGTCTTTACTGACGAGTCACGCTTCTGTCTGCAACACCACGATGGTCGGATTCGAGTCTGGAGACACCGTGGAGAGAGGATGATGAACAGCTGCGTTATGCACCACCACACTGGTCCTGCACCGGGTACTATGGTATGGGGCGGTATTGGATATCACTCTCGCACTCCTCTAGTACGCATTGCCGGTAGTTTAAACAGCCAGCGCTACATCTCCGAGGTGTTGGAGCCAGTTGTCCTTCCTTACCTTCATGGCTTGCCCACAGCCATATTTCAACAGGATAATGCGCGACCACACGTGGCACGCATTGTCCAAGGGTTCTTCGTCAATCGCCAGATTGAATTGCTTCCCTGGCCAGCTCGCTCTCCGGATCTTTCGCCGATAGAAAACATGTGGTCCATGGTTGCTCAACGATTGACCCGGAATACATCCCCAGCTGCCACACCAGATCAACTTTGGCAACGTGTGGAAGCTGCTTGGTCTGCTGTACCCCAAGAACACATCCAAAGTGTCTTTGAATCAATGCCGAGGCGTGTGGCAGCGGTGATCTCCAACAATGGCGGCTACTCTGGCTACTGATTTTGGCAGGAACCACACTTCACAGAAGTCTATAAATTTAATCATTTGATACTTGGTCAACATGTTATCTACAAAATAAATTTTGTTGTGATATCTCTTGTCTTTCTTGGTGTTGCAATTTGGGTGGCCAGCAGTGTATTTAATAACACAGATTAACCTTTTAGAGGTATATATAGAAAGAGAAATTAATAACAGTGGATAAAATTGAAAATATAATATAATAAAAATTAATAACAGTACAAAAAAATGGAGATTAACTATCACAAAATGCATAGAGGAAGGTTTAAATTGCTTTGACTCGTTTAGTAATTCGTTGTTTTGACTTGTAAAGAACATATCGTTCTATTTGTGCGGCAAAAATTGCTATCCTAAATACACGGTATTCTTTTACTTGATGCATTAAAACTTTTGCAAAAATATACTTTACACGAAATTTTATCTTAACGCATAACACGAAAACTTATACTTCACTTATAAACAAAAGCATTTAATTTTTTCATCAGCAAATTTATTTAATTCAGGTGTCATTTAGCAAAAGCAAATATAGTCAACACACACATTACCTGAAAGCATACTTTTACTCACTTACAAACACACATGCTTAATACATTACAAAAAGGGTACTTTTAATTCATTAAACAGAACGCTTATACATAGTACACAGAGCCGTTTAAGAAGTTTTGATTCTCACGTGCAAACTTCATCATGAGCAATCCTCTCTCCTTTTAATTTGATATACCAAATTATCCTTAAGCGCTTTTTTTTGGAGAAAATTTTTAAAACAAATCGTTTCAATTACAAAACCTCAAATTATAGATTAGTAAGTAAAAAAATTATGCTCATATACCACTCATGCTCTCATGTCCCACTACAAATCTTTTCTACAATCTATTATCGCATCCCTTGACCACCGTTTTTATTGTTGACCGATTTTGATTGGCCGCCAACGGAAAGTGCATTTTGAGCATACTCACGAACGGAACGGCCCTATTCCTAACACAGCTTAATACTTCCTGACAAAACATACTTTCTGAAAGTTCCTGACAAAGCTTAGCATTTCCACGCAGGAAACTTAATACGAAGCTTAGCATTTCCACACAAAAAGCTTAATACACCTCACATACAAAAGTTTATTTCCATACTAGCTACATCCAAGGATTTAGATAATTGTTTCCAAAAGTAGGATCTACCGCTCCCTTGTGGAAGCTGGAGGAATCTTGGGGGAGAGAGTTGCTTGTCCCAGGGGAAATAAGGGGGCGTTCAAGAACAAGAGTGGGCCGATAAGATGTATACTAACTATTTGTTAGCACACACGCAAGAAGATGTAGTGCAAACAATATTTGCCGTCTACAAACATTTTTCGCAAACACTTATCCATCTGACCATATATAGACACGCTTTCTGCAGTGATGCATTGTCGCAAGAATTATGCAAGTTAGTAATTGTAAAATGCAAGTTAGAACTGATCGGTCTAAACACAAGACGGCAGGGCGAAACAAGCGAGTGTTAGCATGTATGCATTTTCGTGCACTACGCAGGTGTTACATATCCGTTGTGAAGCTGCAGGAATCTGTCCATGTTATGTCAAGTTTACTGAACAACGCTATTATAGTTGAGAAGACTTCAAACACTATCAGTTTGGTATTCTACCAGTGAAATACTTAAATATTTTAGTACTTGCGTTTTTGCTGTTGGTGCAATATGTTATCATCCATTATATTCATATTCTTTAGAGTAAAAATGATCCAACTGCAAATAGTTGACCATGGAGGTTTAAGGATGCTCCTGGCGAAAATAGAGCCAAATATAGACAAATTGACAGCACATCAGACTCATCCTTATCATTAGGGATTATTTTTAATTTTATTGATATGAAAGATTTTAATTACTAATAATATAATAATAGTGAGGGGGGGCAATCTAGTGTGTTGATGGGTAATTTACTTTTTGTTATTGAATTTTAATAAATAGCTTTTTTCTGTTCTTAGTTGTTTTATTTCCAAATTAGTTTTAGTAATTCTGAAACGTAGCTATATAAATGTTTGGTGAGATTTAAAAATTTTGGCACAGCCGCGCTTGCAATTTATTATTAGTTGAGATAGTTTTCCACAGAGGGAGCGTCGAAAAAAATTGTATTTGAAAAGGTGGCGTTGTACCATAAAAGCTTAGATCGTATGAATTTCTGTTAAAATCTAAATGTTTTTTTGTGTGTATGTGCAATTCAGACAAATGAACTATTCTTTAAAAATCCTTCCAAACAAACTTTAAGAATCTAAACTTAAACCCAGAATGCACCTTCGTTTTGTGAAAACAAATATTACCATCGCCAAAACGACCATTGTTTTATTTCATCGAGATGTATAAGAGGAGCATTTTTCTTTTCATTTGATTCTGTATTTCCTCATCCTGCTTATTAATTCCGTTCTTCCTTAAGGCTCATTAATTCTTGTGTAGGCCACGGCCTGACCTTCAGCCGGTGGAATGATGTCTTTGTACGCGTCTCCAACGGAAAGTGAGCTGATTTCTCAAAGGCTACTGTCAGGTTTCAGCTCAGGTTTCGCCAAGTCACAGTCGGAGGTTGCTATTACATAATTCCTTACACATAGGATTCATCAAAGAATGTATGCAATCGTTTTCTTTTGGCAGAGTGCTAAATTGAATGGTTCATTAAACCCATGGAATCACTGACACCTATTCTCACTTCTAAAGAACTTAATGTGTTTCAAAATCGTATTTTCTAAAAGGTTGACTCATTAAATACAAAAGTAAGTAGGTAGTTAATTAACGTTGCAATTGTGTAATACAACGGGCTGTTGGCGACGGTCCGGGATCAATCCCGAATGGAAAGATCCGACGAGAACGCCGCGTAATTTTGAACCACGGCCAGAAGACGAGAACACCTGAGCTGTCACCCCACTTTCCAAACTTCCACACCAATGTGAAGACATTTGACACCAGATTTAGCGTGCATCAGTCCCCGTGTACACGACTGTCTTTGACTGGACCGAGCTTCGAACTCGCTACCCTCCGGTTGCTAATCATTTGCTCTTCCAACTGGGCTATTCGTGACCCTCATTAAATACAAAACTTTCATGTCGCAACACAACTCCGAGCTGAATTCAAATAGAAAGCACTAAGCGACACGAGTAGACCAATCAGAGCGTTGAGCTAGGCGTTGACTTTGTCATATGACCGTGACTCAAAATGACGAGGTGTCCTCGGATCTCTCCCTTCGGAATTGATCCCGGACCGTTGGCAATAGCCCGTCGTGTTGCTCCAAATGCGACGTAAATTCAACTATCTACCTACTTGATGGTTGCTGCAATTTGGATTTCTTGTTTCCAATTACTAGGAAAAGCAAAAGCGAAATTATCACCGGATTTTGACCCTGATAGATAACGACATTTATTTATCAATGAAAAAACAAGAGTAACGATGAATTTTAACCCGTGAATTTTTTCTGAGGACTGACATCGCAGAATCTTGTTTTCAAGAACTTAACAAAAGCGATGTGATATTGTTTATTTTTCGCGAGAATAAACGGAATACAATTCGAATGAAAATGACCTCACGCCGTTAGTGTCACCTCGAGTCATCTTAATAACATAATTGCAACAGTAAAAATGTGTAAGTGAAACGCAGGTTCAACTGTGTCGGGAACATTTGCTTTAATGAAATTCTCTGGGCTCTGAACATAATGCGCAGCTGTTTGACATCACCTGGACATATTGCATGAATTAAAGGATGTTTTGCAACTTATTTCAACTTGTTCTAGGACTTGCAATGCTGAGGTTGCGTGAACCAGAGAGTGACGATAAATGTATATTGATATATATTGACTACATACATTTTAAACATTTTTCTGCATAGAAATATTTATGAAGGATAAATACTGCTATTATAATTCATACCACAAAGGTTTATGTAGTAAAAAGTACAGGTAATATGAATTATAAAGTATACAATACTCATTGATGTCCTATAGATAAGCACAATTAATATAACAATGAATATTTCATGAGGCAATTGTCTAAATTCCACGAAACTTGATATGCTTGAATGATAATCTATGTATTTCAAGTACCATAACAAGCACTGAAAAAATCATTGCAGATTGTGTTTGGTGTGATTAATCTAGAAAAAAGTTCACTTTTGATTTCACTTTTTTATATGTTTTAATTTTAAATATGCCAAATTTATTTTTTAAATGCATCTTTTATTAAAGGATTCTAAGAATTTGTTGATATATTTATCCATTTATCGTAAATGTATAACTGCGAGATACAATCATTACTAGTCAGTGTGAGCTATTTGATAAATGTGTTTTTTTGCCGGGAATGTTTAAGTGTAATCTGATGTCATGAAAATATTATTGTTTAAGGTAAAAAGTGCATGTCAGTCTCAAAAATAGATTTCTAGTAAGTGTGCATCAATGATATTAACGACAGGACGATAATTTAAAAATCTGCGAGTCGCAAAGGAAAAGATGTTTTCTTCTTTCCCTAAATTGTTTGCTGCTGTGCTGGCAGCCTGTGAGTTGAAGGCAGCTTAGGTTTAAGACCTCGATGGGTGTATTTCATTCTTCAGTGTCAGTAAAACTTTCCTTGTGTATAATGTTCACTTTATTGACGTTACTTTTCGCAGCTTGGCCAAATATGGCCATTGCGTCATAAAAGCCAATCAACCTTTCCGTAAATTAAACACCACACCTCTCTGCACATCTTCTGGTGTGTACCGGCTTCTCGACCCCGAGGTACCCTAGGGATTTATTCTTTTACTATGGGGTCTACTGCCTCCTGGTAAACACAAGGGTCGCGTCCCCAGGATGCCCAAGCGATCTTTCTCTTTTTCTCCTTTCCATCCTTTGTTTTCCGAATTATTTGGCATTACCTGTCTTGTGTTTGGCGCAGCTTGGCCAAATATGGTCCTTACGTCATAAAACCCCAAACCAACTAACCAACCTACATTAAAATTTGCCTCGGTTCAATTGAATTGTTTGGCATGAAAACACTGATTTCGATAAGACCTTCATAATTCAGGTTAGAACTAACTAGCAAACGAATAAAGTATACGTAAAGAACCTTATTCTCAAAAGTGTACCGATTCGTTTGATCTTTATCCGGTTTCTTTAATGTGGGAAATTGTGAATTTAGTCAGAACTTAGACATTGATAAGCAAGTAATGCATTGTTTGCAATTCCCGATTAAATACATACAGGTAGCGTTGTAACAAATTCTTTTTCTCCTTTACATTACCGGCCTATATGGATGAGCAACCTACATAGCTGCTTTACTGTAAATGTTTTCCATGGAAGGAAGTAATTTTAGAGGCTCTTCTGATGCATTTATTCTGAAATTACCAGCACACTGGAAGAAATTGTACTTCCTTTTAACATTCTTCCTGAATGGAATATCCTGTACGCGGATGTCTTGAGTGCAGAATTAAGAATGGATTTTCGAGAACAGAATTCCGAATTAATTATCGGATTTTTGCGACATTTGATTCTTTTACTTCGGTATGTGTCGATGAGTTAAGGATCCTTTTCAGAGATATAATTGTTACATTGAAAATAGGGTGGATCGATCAAAAAAAGTTCGAAATCGAAATTACTGTATGGGGAAAAGTTGCACATTGGTATTGGTATTAATTATTGGAAATTTGTAAAAATGGGTCTTTGAAATTAAATTACATTTACCCTCCTCTCCAGCAAGACCCCTGGAATTCTGGAACAAAATATTTAGTGCAAAATCTTTTAAAAGGTCAAAATTTGCTATTGACTCTACTTGAAATGTTCGAATTAAAAGACCCTTTGGGGAATTTTTTTCTGATTTCGCATAATATTTAAGTCCTCTCCCCTCCAGGGCTTTGAAATTAGTATTGTTTGCTATTTTTTGATATCCTAAAGCCTTCGCTCTGGTCATCGAAATACCATCGTGTATCCGGGGGCTGGTGCACGTTAAATCTGTCGTGGTCTCAAATGTCCTCACGCTAGTGTGGTGTGGAAGCTTGGAGAGTGGAGTGCCAGTTCAGTTTCGTACTCTGACCGTGGTTCAAAATTACGAGGCGTTGTCCTCGGATCAATATCTTCGGGATTGATCCCGGACCGTCGTCAATAGCCTGTTGTGTTGCTCCAGTGTGACGTTAATTAACTACGTACCTAAAGCTTTTTGCAAAGTTTATTTTGCAAAACCAGGATTTCGATTTTAAAAATTGTTAAAAGTCGATCCATCCTTATGGTATAAGGATGCAATGATCTTAATTAGTCTTTATGGGTTCTTAGGTGTGGGAACTCGGAAAAAGTTCTTACCTTCAAAATATGTTCCAAAATGTTTCACCCCTTACAAAGAAAAATCATGCAAATCGTGCGATTTGTGGCCGCCAGGGAATTTGTACTGAAGCTACCGGAATTCAGTGTGCAAAATATTCTTTAGGCCTTACCTTTTTCCCACCTAAAAATAACGACACTTAAATTCAGTCTCTTGCCTCTAAAACCCACACAGAAAAATGTATTTAGAGCAGCACTTGCGCGTGCATTTAATAACTCAGAATTTCTACTTCGCATCACAAAAAAATTATTCCCCATCTTCATCTCGTCATCTCACATTATGGGAAATTTTTTTTACCGTAGCCCTTCGTAGGGTCATGATGGAGTTGAGTTTGGTTAATTAGTTGATTAGGGTTTGTGGCGCAAGGTTCAATAACGCGCGAACTGTGTCAAACGCAACACAAAATAACGGGAAAAAAATCAATAAGTGATAGTCAACAGGGAGGAAAAGAGAAAGCATAAAAATGTGAGAAAAAGGTAGAATAGATTACTAGGGTACCTCGAAGTTGTGATTCCTGTGTATACTTAACCCTTCTTTGCATAATGGTGGAAATTTCCATCATAACATTGAATGCCCAAAAATTATATAAAAGAACAAGTTCACTTTAAGTTGATCGTGTCTGGATACCTTTTTAATGTCCATTGCATAAAAAAAACATAGCTGTCAAAAATAAGCAAGTGTCACTATCAGTAAAACGAGCTTGAAGTTGTCATTCCGCTGTTTGTTGTAGTTGCAATAAACGTATGATTTCGTTTTTAATTTTGTTTTATTATATTTGAGTTTCCAGCTCCTCCACCTCCAAAGGATATAAGAACAGATGGTGCTGAACATTGGCCAACAGTGGGTGGGTCACTCCGGTGCAAATATCCTAAATGTAAAGGGTATTCTACAATTTCTTGTAGTAAATGTGGAGTCAATTTGTGTCTAAATAAAAATAATAATTGTTTTGTTAATTATCATAAAGAATAAAAAATATCCAATGATATCCTCTTTTATTTCTATTTAGTACTAAGCTAATGATCTAACTTTGCATGATGATGGAAATTTCCATCATATTGTTTTTTGCTAAATTTATACTATAAATATATACTAAGATTTTTTTAACCATTTTTCTTTTAATTTTGAACATGAATTATATCACCTTGATTTATTTCACCAATAAAGAAAAAATCATGCAAAGAAGGGTTAAAGAAAATAAACTCCTTGAGGGATCAGGGAAATTTAGAAGCTTGCGCTAATACGAAACGTTTTTCAAATCGTGATCAAGTAGAAAATGCAATTTTTAGAAATAATTTGTTTCGCCGAAGCCCATGTTCCACATGATGTACAATCGCGCGAAACAAAAATGTCATATGCATTCTTATGCATTGCAGCCTATTGGGCCAAGAAGCGCCGTCACCTGAATTACCCATGGGAATCGGGATGACTGCATAGTAAGGTCGAATACCAGCCGCGACAAATTGTCTCGTAGCGGTGGACTTTTAATCTGGAGTGGGTCCAACTAGATCTCCCCTCGTAAGTCGGGTCTCTGCCAGAAGCAAAAGAAACGCGTAAGAGTAGATCATTTTAGATCGAAATCGTTCCACGCCGGTGTCGAAGAGAGGCTTCGCTGTCGTCGGTCTCCAAGCTGTCTGATGGAAAGGGGGTTTTGCCCTCTACTTCCAGGAAATCTTGAACTTGTTAAAGAAGGAATGACGGAGGTTTCCCGTTTGTGTTAATTTAGGTTTAATTGGGTTTGTCGCCGCCTAACTACTTTTGTGGTTATAGCGTGTGTCTACCACTCTCTTCGAATCCCCATCTGTAAGCGCAGCTTGGTAGTTGGTAGCTGGTTGGTAGTTGAATTCATAGAGGAAATATCAAAGTAGAGTGCGCAATGGTAACCTATGAGACCAAACCTAGTAGTAACGTGGCCCTTCGACTACTTTCGTCTACCTGGTGGAAACGAATATTCATCATCTGATTATTTATCTCTATATTCATCATCCCGTCCACGAGACGGGAGAAGACGCCCATCCATTCATCATCTGATTGGTCCGCGCGACAAAGTAGACTGGGGATTTCACAATTTTTGTCGCCTCTCTCTAGAAATGCTCATTCACATATCTCCCCTGTCATAAGATGTAAAATTACCAAACGAGAGGCAATAAGATACCAAATCGGCCAACAAAGACACTTTTTCACAAAGCAGTCACGTGACTACTAGTCGACTTTTGGCCATACTTTTTGAAGCTCCTCTCAATAGCAATGCTCAGTCTGCTTATATTTCACATCTATGGTTTAATTAACGTCACAGTGGAGAAAGAACAACGGGCTATTGGCGACGGTTCGGGACCAATCCCGACGGGAAAGACTGAGGACAACACCTCGATCATTTTTAACCACGGTCAGATGACGAGGTCAACACCTGAGCTGACACCCCACTCTCCAACTTCCACAACACGTCAACATGAGGACATTTAAGGCCACGATAAATTTAACATGCACCATCCCTCACGTACACGACGGTGTTCGTTTGGATCGAGTTTCCAACTCGCAACCTAAACCTCGCTAAACCGCGACTCTACACCCGGCGGCAGATACACCGTCATTGATCCGCCACCATATAATCTCTTCTGTATCAGTAAAAACTTTCCTTTTGTATGTTCATTCGCTTGACGTTGCTTGGCACAACTTGGCCAAACACCCACTGCGTCATAAAACCCAACCAACCTCCATCGTATCACAAAGCAGAAGCACACTCTGATTCGTGCTTCTATGTACCATTCCTCACTCTGAAATCCATAAATACTTTTTGTCCTCATTTGCAGGCCTGAATCGATTATTGGGTGCTTACATAAGAAGACCCTTTATGGGTGGATGAGGCCCAAAAGATTAATAACCAATTCATAACGCACTCTCTTTTTCATTATTTAGTTTGCCCCTTAATGTCTGAATTTTCCTTTTCTATTCAGTTCATTCATCATTGATATATATATATATATATATATTATATATATATATATATATATATATATTATATATATATATATATATATATATATATATATATATATATATATATATATATATATATATATATATATATATATAAATATATATATATATGTTCATACATCAACCGATTTAATTGATTTGGTGTATCTTGATTAGATCATTGATTGATAGTAACTGTTTGATTTCTTTGTCTCAGTATCACGCAATTTTTCTAAGTTTAAATAAATCTGTGCAGGCGATAAATAACTGAGAGAAACAAGTTCCAAGTTCAAAAATGTCATTAGACTGATGACAGACGATATTTTTCCATAATTTTTTCCATTAAGTTTGTATTTTTGATAAGGGCATCGTAGAACTTTGAAGAAGCGTCTTGCCATGAAAACAAAAATCGTAAAACTTTAAACTATGCTTGTTATGTTATATTTCTTTCATTACTATTTATTTATCATTCCTTTCCAATTTTTTCTTCCTTGTGTCTTGTCTTGTATTTCTCTTTTCCAAACAAAACTTTAAAATTTTCTTCCTTCGAATTTTTAATTATTTTTACACGACAAAAGTTATTAGTATCTCTTCTATTATTGATTGTGTGTGGGGCCGCAGTAGCCCGGTTGGAAGAGTAACGGGTTAGCAATCGGAGGGTTGCGAGTTCGAAATTCAGTCCCACCAAAGACCTTCGTATACATGGGGCTAGTGCATGTTAAATCTGTCGTGGCTTCAAATGTCCTCACTTTGGCGTGGTGGGGAAGTTTGGAGAGTGGAGTGCCAGCTCAGGTGTTTTTGTCATTTGACCGTGGTTCAAAATTACGTGTTGTCCTCAAATCTTTCCCTTGGGGATTGATGCCTGACCGTCGCCAATAGCCTGTTGTGTTGCTCCAGTGCGATGTTAATTAATTACCATTACCTATTATTGATTGACAGTTATATTTTTTGATCCAAGGGAATTTTTTATTACCTTTTTAGTCACCGAATTACGTTCGTGAAAAGAAAAAAATGTTTTAACTGGTAATGCTGGATACACATTTAAGTAATCAATTCGGTAAAGAAATTTTATGTTGGAAAATCCTTATTCCAATCCTCTTTAAACATTCCTTACTGCACTCATGAATTTGAAATAGTTACCAGGAAAATTGACTATATCTATTGCTGGAGCATAATAATTGGTAAACATCTAAAAGTATGATCATTGAAGAATTTTTAAATAAAAGCATAACATTGTTTACCATAAAATACAAAATACAAGATTTGAGTTTTTAACTATAAGATCAGAATGTGGTGATATTTTATTAAAATATTTAAGGACGTATTTTATTTCTCAGATCGATGAAAACATTGAGGCACATAATTTTAATGCCTGTAATATATCTGCTTAGAGATATTTCATTCAAACGAATTCGCTAAAACATATCAACTATTATTATCAAGTGGAACTAACATTTCTGATGCAGTTCTGTTTCTAAGCCGAACACAAATATATGTAAAAGAATAGACTTTTCTCAAGTAATGCTCAATATAAGCATTAATCGAATCTCGTTCCTTCACGTTCTTGATTCTACCATCTTTATTTGGACCTCTTCCGGATATTTCAGTTCCTCCTTCACGTACTAAAAATTGTTATTTGATTTCCTTTATCGGAAAGCTTTTCCTTCTTGTATTATATAAGTTCCCATCAGCAAACAGATCGTGTTTTCTATTTAATAAACTGGATTCATTATCCTTTGTACTGCATCACATTACTTGAAGGAACTTGCTAATTGTCCAGACATTAACTAAATGATAACCTAGCCCTGTAGGTCTAATGTCTGGTAAAATATATATGTAATTGTTTCGCTTTCGTAGGTAGGCAGTTAATTAACGTCGCACTGGAGAAACACAACGGGCTATTGGCGATGGTCCGGGATCAATCTCCAAGGGAAAGATCGAGGACACCACGTAATTTTGAACCACGGTCAGATGACGAGATCAAAATCTGGCACCCCACTCTCCAAACTTCCTTGCCACGCCAACGTGAGGACATTTGAGATCATGACAGATTTAATGTGCACCAGCCCCCGTGTACACGACGATCTTTAGTTGGACCGAGTTTCGAACTCAATCCTCCGGTTGCTAATCCGCTATTCTTTCAACTGGGCTACTGCGGCCCTATTAATTAGGTAGGTAGTTTAACGTCACACTGGAGCAACACAACGGGCTATTGGTGACGGTCCGGATCAATCCCAAAAGGGAAAGACCCGAGGACAACACTACATAATTTTGAATCACGGTCAGATGACGAGGCAACAGCTTAGCTGGCACCCCACTCTCCAAACTTCCACACCCCGCCAACGTGAGAACATTTGAGGCCACGGCAGATTTAACGTGCACCAGCCCCCTCTGTACACGATTCTTTGACTGGATTCGAACTCGCAACCCTCCGGTTGCTAATCCGTTACTTTTCCAACATGGTCACCGCGGCCCTCCCTATTTCGGTTTGAAATTCGAATGATTTCGAAAAGAAATAGTAAGATTTCATATTGAAACTAGGATCTTTCCCTTTGGGATTGATCCCGGGCCGTCACCAATAGCCCGTTGTGTTGCTCCGGTGTGACGTTAATTGAAATACCCCCATATTGGAAACAGCAATTTTGTTGATGCAAGCAAGTTATATGTGTTCAAAATGTATGAATAGTGATGCGCCAAATAAAGTTACTTTTAAAACTTAAATTACAGATGAAAGTGTATCGTTGATATTTCGGTCTGCTCTTTTGTTTGAGATTAGGAGGTACATTTCATAATATATATAACGTTTCAGAAATAACAGAACATATCATTGGCTGGCAAGTGAAACACAATAAAGCTATATTCAAATAGGTAGGTATTTAATTAAGTTCGCACTGGAGCGCTTTTCTTGAGAAGGCGCGATATAATCAGTTCTGAAATTAGGATTGCTGACATTGGATCAAGAGAGTTTGAGTTCTCTTTCTTATTTGAACTCGTGAGATTTATGATAGTCTAAAAAGACAACCGTATAAAATAAGAAATTTACAATGCTCGTTATTATTGGAGAGCTCGAACTTTTCCCCCTTCTCTAAATAACAACGTCACCATGCGAAACGGCAACTTATCCAAAACTATGATTTGATTCTTTTTGTTTTGGTTTGTCTTGTCGTTATTACAACCGTTAGGTGTCTCAAAACAGGGAAAAAGTTCTCCGCGTGGAAACTTGAATTATTGCATTTTGAATAGAGTGAAGCAGAAACGTGTTTGGAAATGAAGCGGATCGGTTATTTTTAGTTTTATATCTTGTACAATTCATCGGAGGAAACTGTTTTAGGGAAAGTGTGTGCTTGAGGTGTATATTTGTCATATTTCCTTTCCTACTTTCTGTTATTTCGTTTCTCTTTCGCCGATTCTTGGAAATTCACTTTTATATTAGTTATTCACTACACTTCACACTCCGATGGATGATTGAAACAGCAGCGGCAACTTGGATAGGTAGGTTGTTACTTCACAATGAATTAACGTCATTGTGAAGCAACACAACAGGCTATTGGCGACGGTCCGGGATGAATCCCGAAGGGAAAGATCGAGGACACCTCGTTATTTTGAAGTACGGCCAAATGAGGAGATCAACACCTGAGCTGGCACCCCACTCTCCAAACTTCCACACCACGCCAACGTGAGGACATTTGAGGCCACGGCAGATTTAACGTGCACCAGCCCCCATACACGACGGTCTTGGGTTGGATCGAGTTTCGAACTCGCAACCCTCCAATTGTTAACCTGTTACGTCTCAATCGCATTCCTGCGCCAACTTGGGTGTGTGTACTGAAGTAACATCACACTGGAGTAACACAGCGGGCCAATGTCGACGGTCCGGGATAAATCCCGAAGGGAAAGATCGAGGACACTTTTAATTTTGAACCATCATCAAATGACGAGGACACTTGTAAAATAATTTCGCACGCAGGTAGTTGAATTAACATCGCACTGGAGCAACACAACGGGCTATTGACGAAAGTCTGGGTTCAACCTCGTCGGGAAAGATCCGAAGACAACACTCGTAATTTGAACCACGGTAGATGACGATAAAAAATTTGGAAAAGTCATGTTTATAACTTACACGGCACGTTTTAACGACAGTTTCAATCGAATATACGACGGTTTGCTGGCAGGTTTCGTTTGCTCTCACTGTTCGATAAGCCCCGTGTTCGAATTCCCGTCAAGTCGTGGCTATTTGTAGTGGGTCGGAGTCCACTTCGAGCAGAGGTACTTGTCTAATTAGCTCACGTGTAACAAGAGGGAAATTTCTGGATAATGAACCAATTAATCAAATATTGCTATCGTGACCGTACAAGTAAAGACACTATATCGTCGATACTATGTTAAACTGCCGAATGTGAAAATATCAACTCTTCAGGGGAGCAAACACCCCCTTTTACTTGAAAATTGAAAAGTGCATATTTACCAACGGACGTATATTGTCCAATGCAAGAGTAATGTAGCCATTATGGAAAAATCATTTTTTAATATTGCATTGTTTATATATATATATATATATATATATATATATATAATATGGTATCAACGATATGCAGAGATAGTTTTGAAATAAATGTGAGCACTTAAACCCTTTAAACTGGTAATTTTGTATTTAATACAGATTTTTTATGTGGAGGAAATATTAAGAGTTTGCACTAATGCCTTGTGTGTGCCACACACGATACAAAACTTTGGAGTTTTTCTACGAATAACTCACTCATTTTTTGCACTTTTCGACTGGTGCCTTTTCCACATTAGACACGAATCTCGTGAAAATACTCTCATTCATTTAGGATATGTTGTGGTTTTAAAACTCTCAAAAAGAATAAGGTTCTTTTTCAAAGAACCTTGCTATGATCTCTATGATCTATAAAATCCACGAATAGTGAGTGCATAGTATATATAGAAAATTGATGTAATGTAATTAGTTTTTCCAATGCCAGCTCATGGTATGGATCGTGTGATCCTTCAAGCAGAAATTGGTGAGAATATGGCAGTCCCTGCGTTACCCCTGAGCATTATGGGAAGGGGTACTTGGAGGATTTTGGAGAAGCTAATCCACATTTACGTGTCTGGAAGAACAGGAAACTTCAAGGCAGCTAACTCAACTTCGGCACATACGAGATTCGAACTACGTAACTAAGCTCTTTAGTCTATCAGTTTCTTGAGAGCGACGCCTTTAGCCGCTGGTTTGCTTGTCCGCCTTTGAACTTTGCGCCATAAAACCCAACCGAAACAACCAACCTTCATCCACTGGTGGAGCAAGACGAGTAAAGTTTTTATCTTCATTTCTGTTAGGCAAAATGCAACCTTCGAACCATCAGATACTGCTCACTAAGTACTTTCACACACGCAAGCACACACACACGGAAAACTAAACAACGAAAAGGAATGAGCAACGAGTTTCGATCAGGTTTTGAAAACTGATAATCAAAAATCGGTCATTTTCGGTTGGAAGATAGGTAAAAATCACCTTACCAAAACATCACAATCTACTTTTTAGTTATATTTTATACTAATTTTAGCTTAAATTTTTTCCAAGATCGCATTTCAGGGATCAATTTCTGAGACAACTTTTTCGGAAAATACTAACAGAAATGTCGCCAGAAATCTAATCTGAACGGCAATTTCTTTTATTAACAATAGCTTACTAACGAAGAAAGTAATCCGAAACGAAGATATTCGAAATAAATTTCAAAACATCCTCAGAGAATTTATACGGATTCCTTTCTTTTAATGGAACCATTCCAATTGATTAGTCTCACGCGGGATTTAATTTCCTTGGCACGCATTTCTCCAGCAACATATTTTGCTTAAGATTATGGACACAAAAGGAAAGGAAGATAACTTAATTACCATTGTGTAATTGGAGCGTTCACTCTAAGATTTAATTTCCTTTAAGTTTTCGCTCTAGGACAAACGTTTTACCGCAATCAGCTTTGCAACGATACTCATAATCATGTGTATCAATTGAATACATTTGTGGTCGATTAAATTTGCCTCGTACTAAACCTTATCTCATCTCTTTGATGAATCCTTCGTATTTTTGCTGGGGCTTTGAAAAAACGGCCAGTTTTCCAAAAGCCCTAGAAGTCACGTACTGCTTTACAAGCACGATCGCTTCTCCCTATTAACTGCAGGATAATGTAGAAAATCTTGAACTAAGATACTCCTCTTGGGGTGAATACAATTTGCTTAGTTGTTATTCAAAATGAAGGGGTTTATATTATTGAAGTTTCGTGGCTTCTTAGTTTTGTAATTTTCTTTGGGTTTTCTAATCTTATCCTCATTTATTTCTTTTGAATCGTATTCACAATTTCGTAAGGTTCCTGTTTTAGTAGAATTTTTTGACGTAGTATTAAAATGAAAGTTATGAGTATTGCTTTGTTGTGTTACTTTATGTAGCTGTCCGGCCCCAGCAGAGATTAACCCACCAAGTGGTTTCTACGAGATATCTCGTCTAAGATCTGATCAATTTTGCTGATGACGAGGTATCTCGTCAATTAAGATCTAGTCAGTTTGCGAGATTCCTCGTCGAGACAAAACTGCCCTAGTACTCTAAGAAGGAATGAAGATCTACGTAGGAAAAACAAATAATCTTTTGCCTAGAACTGGTGACAGCTTGGAACAGGTTTTGTCATCAGAGGAAACCACCAGGAGGGTTAAGAGAGGCAATTTCCATTTTTAAGCTCCCCAGTAAATTCAAAAACCAAAAAAATGGAACTCACCTTGTTGTCCTTCTCTCAGGGGCCCTGTTATAGTGTTATAATAATGTAATAATAAGCATGTAATGTAACAAGCATGTAATGTAATAAGCATGTAATAAAGATAGTATATTTAAAATGGCTTGCAGCTATTTTATGTTTATATTGCATTTTAATATTGCTAATCGCTATTAAAATGCAGCATAAACATAAGTTATTTTTAGAATTCATTACTGTAATACGTAGAATGTCGGTTATTGTTTCTAATTAGAGTAGATACTGTTTCTGCTTCCTTTTCTGGGAAGAAAAATACAATTATCATATTTCCAACAGTCATTAACACATCTTATTTTGATATTGTGATGCATTTTACTTGGTGTAGGCAATAAAAGTTCGCTTGAAACTCTATTTGGATTCAGCTTACGTATTGAGCGTGACAAGGACAGTTTGATGCTTAAAGAAAATGACAAAATCTTTTAGGAATTGCATTCAGGAATTCAGGTTATTTTGAAGTAGCTTTATTTTCATGTTACAAATGGTTTTGGAGCATTTTAGAAATTCACGAAAACGACTCTGAGAATGAGAACAGGATAATCAAATGTATTATATAATGCTAATGTTCATGCAAAATGGAAGGACTGGTCTCGGATGAGCAGCTTCTGTTGATGTTTAGTTCTCAGATAAAAGTCAGGTATCCAGGAGCACCACTTGGATGAATCAGCATCGCCCCCTAATATTCACCTAATATTGCTCTTCATGTTTATAGAAAGCATTGTGATGTCAGTTCCAATGTACCAAGATGTAACGTATTATACAAAGCAGTCACTTCTAGTTAAAAACTTTTCGTCATTACTGTTTTGGGAGAAAACAATGTGTTTTTGGACAAAAAATACAACTAATGACGAAATGTTTTTGTACTGTTTTCTAAATTTAAAAGTTATGGATTCTTTTCATTGTATGTATTTTGAATAAAATAAAACTGTAGTGTGCAAAGGAAAAGAGAAAATGTATATATGGGGTGTACACGTTAAGGCATTAAGTACTTGGAGTGCATATTTGTATTTTTTTTCATGAGGGGCCCGTCATTTTATTTCGTTTTGTGCCCGTCATCTAACCTGGTACTCGGGGCCTGCGATTTAATTAATACTGGGGGCCGTCATCTAACTCGTACTCGGGGCCCGTCATCTAACTGGTACTCGGGACTTGTCATCTAATTTAGTACTGGGGCCCGTTATTTAACCTGGTACTCGGGACCTGTCATCTATAATTTAGTACTGGTTCTCGTCATCTGATCTGGTACTCGGGACCTATCATCTAATTTAGTATTGGGGCCTGTCATCTAACCTGGTACTCGGGGCCTGCGATTTAATTAATACTGGGGGCCGTCATCTAACTCGTACTCGGGACTTGTCATCTAATTTAGTACTGGGGCCCGTTATTTAACCTGGTACTCGGGACCTGTCATCTATAATTTAGTACTGGTTCTCGTCATCTGATCTGGTACTCGGGACCCATCATCTAATTTAGTATTGGGGCCTGTCATCTAACCTGGTACTCGGGGCCTGTCATCTAATTTAGTACTTGGGCTGGAGTGCAGATGGGGGGGAGGAGGTGTGCTCATAAGACTTGATGTGCAGTACTAATTCTCGACTGGTTTTATTGTCAATAACTGCATTGTTATCTGATGACAGATAATGCAATTATTGAGAATAAAATATATTCAAAAATATTATTTTATTCGTAATAACTTTGGTGAACTTAAAACAATGATTCGATGTCCTTTAATCTGGATCATAAAAATTTTCGCTATGATATATTGATCTTTTAGTATTGTGTAGGAAGGTGATTATATATATATATATATATATATATATATATATATATATATATATATATATATATATATATATATATATATATATATATATATATCTGACAGAACGTTTTCTTCTGAAGAATATTTCAAGTTGATAGTGGCACTCTTTTTACTGAGCGTCTGAATCGATAACTCTAATTTTAAGTCCGAACGTTATTCCAGGATATGGCTCTTATTACATGAGTTGTCCTGAGAAAAGGTCAATTCATCGTAGTTGGGATCATTGATCCTGCTTCTCCTGTTGCAGTTTATATTTGGTTTATGAAAACTACTACTACCACTCGCTATATTAGAAGAATCTTTTTGTGCGATCTTTTGTTACCACGAAAGATATTAATAATTCTTCTAATTTTCCACTATATTAGTATGCTAGTATTTTTATGTGGCATGCTTTAATTTTAGTATCCATATTATTTCTTTTTTTTTGTTTCAGTTTTCAGAAACGAAAGCACCGTGTTTTGACATGTGTGGGTGCATAAAATCAAACCAAGGCATTGGGAGGATAATTTTATAATGTATCATATTTTGTACTGGTATATACAGGCTTAGAGCACTTCTATTTTTTGGCACCAATAAATTATAAAGAAAAACGAAGAAAATTAAAAATTAAACCACATCAAATGTTAACGTCAAAAAGGAAATTTGAGGTATCTTACAATTTGAAGCTCAAGTCAAACTTTTCTCAGAGGCCCTGGGAATAAGCGGATCATAACAATGCATCGACCTTCGAATGAAATGGACGAAGCATATGCGAGCTGCTTCATGTTATTTCTTCCGATCACTCGGTTTGAAGATCTCCATGGTAATGGAAGAAAGCACGAATCTGGATGTAGAACTGAGAAGCGTGATGGAAAATATTAGTTTACGCTTCGATAGCCTATCATCCCACTTCGATTACCAAGCCCACGTGACTTACACTTTGGAGGTCTTACAATAACCATGCCCACCATGTTCCTTCTATTTCATTTGAAGGTCGATGTTGCAAAGAATCACCCAGAAACTTTGTACGTGTCAGCAATGTTTTGGATATTAAATTTTTGTCTTTTCTAGAAATAAAAATTCTCAACATCGGTTTGCATTGTGAATTGTTGTTTTCAATGTCCTGTTGTATTTTCATCTTCTGTTGTATAGAAGCACTATCATCCTTGTGAACTTTCTCTACATGAAGCAAAAAATGGCAGTGGAGCGGAAAACCAAACCAAATCCAAGTCAAAGTTTTCTCCTGTGTTTACAAAAGTTGATTTGGGAGGCGTGTGCTTTATGCAAATAAGCACTACTGGATGTTTACAACGCACGGCGTCTGCGAGTATCATCCGGCGAATTGCTATTTTTACGCGCGATTGATGAAAATGTGTTAAGGCCACTTGTTCATCACTGTTCTTGAACTGTTACTTGATATACGAGACAAGCCAGCGATAGATGGACGGATTTTCGTATGATTTTGCCTTTTATGCATAGCGAACGACATCGATTTCGGAAGCGGGACAACTAGGGATCATCATCAATACCGCAGACCTTGTCGACAAATGAAGTCGCTGGTTAGTAATTAGGTTAATAAACAGCTTTAAAGGGAAACTGTGCCAATCTCGTTTCTTTCCGATTATAGGATTAGTTTCCTAAATGTTTATGACGGTTAAAATTAAAACGTGAGGTGGAATAAAAGATAAAATCTTTCGCCAAACTGGTAATCAAAGTAAAAAATCTATTCATATAAAGCAGAGTTGACATCTGTCTGTTCGCTATACAAATCTACACCGTTTGACCAATCTACACTGCTGGCCACCCAAATTGCAACACCAAGAAAGACAAGAGATATCACAACAAAATTTATTTTGTAGATAACATGTTGACCAAGTATCAAATGATTAAATTTATAGACTTCTGTGAAGTGTGGTTCCTGCCAAAATCAGTAGCCAGAGTAGCCGCCATTGTTGGAGATCACCGCTGCCACACGCCTCGGCATTGATTCAAAGAGACTTTGGATGTGTTCTTGGGGTACAGCAGACCAAGCAGCTTCCACACGTTACCAAAGTTGATCTGGTGTGGCAGCTGGGGATGTATTCTGGGTCAATCGTTGAGCAAACATGGACCACATGTTTTCTATCGGCGAAAGATCCGGAGAGCGAGCTGGCCAGGGAAGCAATTCAATCTGGCGATTGACGAAGAACCCTTGGACAATGCGTGCCACGTGTGGTCGCGCATTATCCTGTTGAAATATGGCTGTGGGCAAGCCCTGAAGGTAAGGAAGGACAACTGGCTCCAACACCTCGGAGATGTAGCGCTGGCTGTTTAAAGTACCGGCAATGCGTACTAGAGGAGTGCGAGAGTGATATCCAATACCGCCCCATACCATAATACCCGGTGCAGGACCAGTGTGGCGGTGCATAACGCAGCTGTTCAGCATCCTCTCTCCACGGTGTCTCCAGACTCGAATCCGACCATCGTGGTGTTGCAGACAGAAGCGTGACTCGTCAGTAAAGACAATTTCATTCCATTCTACCGTCCACATCCTTCTTTCATCGCACCATTGGCGGCGGAAACGTCTGTGGTTCTGCGTCAAGGGTAGACGAAGCAATGGACGTCTTGCGGACAGACCACTCTGCTGTAAATGGCGTCGAATGGTACGCGCAGACACTGGATGATGCGGTACAGACTGAATGTGCTGTGCTATGGTTCGTGATGTGGCTGAGCGATCCGTCACTGCCATACGCACAATATGCCTGTCATCACGTGAAGTGGTGCACTGAGGTGGATGCGATCGAACACGTCGGTCCGTCGTACCCTCCTGCATCCAACGATCACATATCCGCATTACAGTTGTTTGGTTTCGTCCAACACGACTACCGATTTCCCTGAAAGATAATCCACAATCTCGGTAGGCCACTATCCTTCCTCTGTCGAACTCGGATACTTGATCAAAAGATGATCGCTGTTTTCTACGAGGCATAATTGATCGTTTTTTTGAAAAAACCGCAAGAAAAACACAATTGCCGTACTTGAAATCGTCGAAATCTCCAAGCCTTAAATAGCGCTTTGAAGTGGCGCCACAGGCGCGCGTGATGTGCGTCTGCGCTGAAATTCTAATCATTTGCATATCTCACCTCCGCTAATGCATGTTGTAAATTTCATATTATTTGCATGCTTCCTTCAGGGTGTTGCATTTACGGTGGCCAGCAGTGTACATCAAATTTTGTACACTTATTCTTTGGAACACTACGTATAACGTAGGCTTCATATTAACCTACGTTCTATTTATCTTGGGTGTGCAGAGGGGTGTAACGTTCCGTCCCACTGCACAGAGCATTTGCTAGGGGGCGCTCTCTCCCGGTCTGGCTGTGCAGATGACGTCAGAGTTAACATCTATAGGAGTTGCCTCTCAAGATGACCTTTGAGTTTTTTTAGAATCAGTGTGGTGCAATCGTAGATGGGTGTTGTCGCGCTGAAAATCTCTCAGTATCATATCGTTTGTATCCCGTCTGTAAATTCTTAAACTGTATCTTTATTATTGGAATGTAAATTTTTATGATAATATAAAATTATTTTTATAGAAAGTGGTCTTTTTTTATCGTCGATATGGTACGGGGGCTAAAGACAATTCGAAATCCTCATAGGAATAACATTGCGTATTTATACGATCAATGTCAGATCAATTCACATTAAATTTGGTACATTCATCCGGTAGAATTCTGCGGGACACATAGGCTATATATTAACCCAGTTCGATTTGTCATGGGTCTGAAGGGGACTAAAAACAATTCGAAATCTCCATAGGAATAATATTAAGTAATATTACGATGATTTATAAACAATACAACCCGAGCAACGCCGGGTAATTCAGCTAGTGACTAATAAAGATAAAAACAGGATGAGATAAAACTGGTCTTCACACAACTATTTTAATAGAACAAACTATCCACCAGCTTCAGGATTTTTACCATCATCTATTTGAATCTTCTTTATTGGCTTTTGAAGCTTTTTGACAAACTAAAGGGGCATCGTAGCTCGACATCCTCTAATAAAAAAAATCGATCTTCAGAAAAATTCAGTGACGTAAAATAAACAAAACTGGAAGTAGGAACAGCGATTTTTTAACGTAAAGTTTTTTAACGTAAACGTCAGTTTCTATTATAACGTCCTTGATTTTCACTGCAAAAAGCGAACCAGGTACTGCTGGTTTTTGCTTTCTATCGAATCTCAGCATCCTAAATTCTTAGTGTTAGGATGTGTTTTGCAGAACTAGAAAGAACTATTGGACCAAAGGTCACCCTCATTCGGTGTGCATACATTTCTGACCACGGGATTTAGATTTCTCGAATTATTTCCTGAGATTACTTATTGTCAGAGGTCCTTTTCGCAAGGACCTTAAACGTCGAAATTTCTTGAGAACATTGGCTTTGTGCTTTGATTAAATTTAATTATAATTTGCTATCAGTATCAAAAGCACTATGATTTGCACCTGATGTTGAAGTTGATAGAACTATTTGCAACTCTATGTACCCGATGGTTTCATTGTTTACATAATATGCGTATTGAAGTAATATTAACGCCAAATTTCAATCTAGCGGAAATGTTTGAACTAATTTTTTTATTTAAGAAATCAAAATCATATAACTTTTCCCACATCCATATCCTTTTACCAAATTTGTTGCAACAAAGTATGAAAATGAAATCCCTTATAAATAAGATTTAACACAAATGGGAACGCTTGAAATAGTCACACTACAGTTCTTATTTGTATTTGAGGTGCATACTTTAATTAGCAGTTAAAATATGCAAATTTCAGATAATAGATCTTCACCACGAGTAATATATATTGTATTATCTTATAAAATAATAATTTGTCGTAAGTTGAGCAGAAAACGTTCCCTGTTCTATTTTGAAGTGCTTAGACTGCCTTGCTTATGTCTCATCATCACTAGGAGTTGACACCATTCCTTTTATTAGTATACAAAATTCCTCAAATGTGGAGCACTTTGGGATAAAATATGTAACTCATGAAACGCATAAATGCGACAATCTAATAAAACGTATCGTGGAAACTTACTGGATTGAGGACTTTATTTGTGTATTTATGCTTTTATTTTCTTGCTCCAAATTTCATTGTGCACCATATTTTTAATGATTTACCACAGCCTCTGTTGGCAGGTTTTTAGGGATCCTTGCCGAAAAGTTGCTTTATAAAAAGTTTTTAAGGGAATGAAATTTGAAAAATTATGGAAAATTGTATAGAGAATTATGGTTTATTAAAATCAGTAAACATTAGTTCTAATATGTGTTAGTTAAAAATAACAATATCACGTTCAAAAAACTGTGTAGCACGTGAATGCTATTCAATTGCTTTTAACTTGATATTGTTATCCTTAATTAACGTATCAATTAAGTTCGTTTGTATTCCAACAAGAGGAACGAGGAAAGATTTTGCATATCTTTCTATCAATAACTAGTTGAGAGTACTTGTTAATAGTTATTAGATAGTAATGGGATGAATTAGTGTGAGAGGTACGAAAATTGTGGGAAATGAGAAGCTGCAAATCCTTAATTGAATATAGAAACGCGTGGTTTTCGTTGTCTATGGTGAAACGATAGTTAATGGTTTCATGAGAATTTTGTGCGTTTCCATATGATGCAGAGGTACACAACTTCATGAGTACTGCAGGCCGGATTGTAAAGAAAGTGGGCCACATGTATTAGTTTGAAGAAGGGAATGTCTTGAGGATAATAATCCATTTTTAGGTGGGAATTATGTATTAAGCATAAATGTGAGACGTTACATTTTTTCTCATTAACATAAAATGTAGTCAGGAGTTTATCATGTTATAGAAAACATTAAGTTACCCCCGAAATTCTTGTTTTTTAAATAGCCCACAATTTACACTTATTTTGATTCATAATTGAAAAAGTTTGCTCACTCAAAAATGTACTCCCTTAGAAACTTACCATTTTCTCATCAAATTTTAAAACTTACACTTTTCCAAGCTCTATTAAATGAATTGTCTCTTAGCAGATCGGCGCATACCTGGTCCTGGAAAAGCTGGTCTCTTGTCCTTCTAGGAAAAGAAACTTAGCTTGTGTGTGTGTAATGCACTGTCTATAAATTCTCAACTTACTGTTTCTCTTTGAACTCAACTTACATGTTTTCCTTCTTATTTCGCCGATATTCTTTTATCTGCCTTTTAGATAGTTTAGCCCACTATTTAAAAAACCGATTAAAATTTCAATAATTTTCTTTGTCTAATCCAATCCAGTGGATGTGACCTTTGTGGGCCGGATTCGGCCCGCTATCTGTTATTTATAATATTCAAGCTTGCCATCGCGATTATAAAAAAACTTTAACACTTTAACATCTAACCATGTTTTAACATCTTTTTACCAGTAATGATTACTGAGGATGATGAGATTAGATCGGAAGCATAAAAACGAATCTTGTGATCTCCTTTTGACAACCATTATCAGTTCGCTCCATTTACCATTGTTTCTTTTTCGCAAAGACAATAAAATACAAATATTTTTTTTACCCAAAGTCAAAAAGGAGCCAAAATACACAATTTGTGCCCAATACTGGCAATTCTTTGTGAGTGATCCAATCGCGCTTGATATCTTTTACAAAGGAGGAAAGATGAAAATGATAGACCATGCTCAAAGTCCTATTGCGCATATTATCTTGACTGGATGCTGGTGTCAGTATGGTGCATGGGATAGAGGAGAAGAGTGTGCTGAAGGTATAATTTGCGCCTGACAAACCAATCATAGTAGGAAACCATTTGAGGCTGAAAGGATGGGGATTATCACTCCCTGTTTGGATTTTTGCGGTGAAAATCACGGATGGTAAAATAAAACCTGACGCCTCAATCAGATTCGTTAAAATAAAATCGTTGTTTTCGCTTCAAGTTTTATCGATTTCTATTTTTTTACTATAGAATTTTAATTTTTTATCAGGGGATACCAGGCTCTTAGATGAGCTTCCGGGACGCGGTAGTCCAGTTAGAAAATAACGGATTAGCAACCGGAGAGTTGTGAGTTCGAAACTAGATCCAACCTAAGACCGTCGTGTACACGGGAGCTGGTGCACGTTAAATCTATCGTTTCCTCAAATGTCCTCACGTTGGCGTGGTGTGGAAGTTTAGAGTGGAGTGCCAACTCAGGTGTTGACCTCGTCATCTGACCGTAGTTCAAAATTACGAGTTGCACTCAAAGCATTCCCTTCGGGATTGATCGCGGACCGTCGCCAATAGTCCGTTGTGTTGCTGCAGCGCGACGTTAATTAAGTACTTACCTGCCTCTGATCTTCAATGGATGCTACATTTTTACAATCTTTTAAAAGTGCGTATCTTATAGTGTAATCAGAGAAACTAAGCAACTGAAAAGTGAAGTGATTTTGATACCGACTACTTCCTCCTGTTGCATACAACAGCATGTTGCACGCATTTTAAAAAGAAAACGTGTTTTTTTCCTGCGTTTTGAGATCGCTAATCACCGATTTGATTTCTCCTTGAAATAATTAAATTCCAGAAATGATGTATCTACCGATAACTTTGGGGGAAAGTGGAGAGAAAAACAGCATTCTAAAATCTGATACAGTTGTAGTGGAGTTTTTATTATACATGCTTGTCGCACTTGCCACGCTGTTTCATTTAGCGAGATGACAGAACAGAAATTAAATGGTTCTTCAGATAAGAATTGAATGAACAGTGAATAATTTCTCCAAAGCTTCCATCTGTTTGCGCCAACCCGTTTTTCGATAATATTTTCGAAATATTTTGCACCACCATATGTTGAATAACACATTTTCATACATTTTTCAGGCTATTTGAAGATAAATTGAATGTTTTTCTTCAACACGATCGACTATCAGAAATGAAGTCAATATTTTTTTTAAAGCTAGAGAGCGTTTAATACTACACCTACCTTTTTACGAATCATATGGGTCTGAGAAAAAGTCCCTACAACTGAAAGTTTTGAATGAGTTATATGATATTTGTATGGGGCCCGATAAAAGTTCGTAAAATTGCGTTGGTTCGAAAAGTGGGATTCTGTATTTGAAAGCAATATGAAAGAGAAAATAGGTTCAATCTTTCTGTAAATTATTTTTCTCGACAGTTTTGTTTTATTGCACATGTACAATTTACCTTGTACTAGCATAAAGTCAAAAAAATTTACCGTGTCGTTGAAACACCTGTATTTTGCTGTGAAGACATTGAAGAAAGATCACACCAAGTTGCAATGATCTCTGGCTCAATATTTTGCATTCTGACCTATTTGATCGATCTTTCTTGATCTTGACCTATCCTCATCTTTTTATTCGATGATATTGGTCTTTCTGACGTAGAAAAGAGAACGTAGGGTTCTGACGTAGAATCTTAAGAGAGAAAAAAATGAATGTTGTAGATTATGAAAGAAAACTTTTGGTATCATTATTTATACTTCTGTATTAACTGTATTTATTGTACTCATGATAATTATAAGGCACTAAATCTTTTCTGATTTATGAGAAAATACAGAAAATATGGTGATTGCCGTTTCTATTAGAAATGTAGCGAAAAATGACCATTGAGTGATAAAACGTTTCCATCGCGTTTTTGTTTGATTAGATCTTTATCGTGTTATACTTTTCCCTTTCCTGAAACTATTTTGAATACCGTGTCTAAATGTCAGTTTTGTTTATTGTGATCGACACATTTCCGTTCTTGATACTACTTTTGTCCAAAAAACGATTATATTTCCACTCTTTGGAAGACTTCAGATTGTTTCAAGGTCTAACAAAGATTTGTATTTGTAAACTGTAATTTAAATAATTTCTGAATTAAAATGTTGTGGAAATTGCATAAAATATCTTTTTTATCCTACGTCTCCAGCCTATCGGCCATCAATAGACGAGCAGCCCAATAGAGTTCTGAAGTGAAAAAATATGGCTTACTCTTAACAGTATTTGCAATTCTATTGAGGAATTTTTGGGCAGTCCTTGAAGAGGTCTCCAGTCATTGTTCGTCCAGTTCGCAAAGGGGAGCGATAGCTGATCTCGCTACTCCAATACGGTGTAAGTGTGTCTGTAGGTAGTCCTATCCTGTAAGAAGTCGAAAGCATCCGACTCCTACAGCTTTGGACAAGGAAACTAGGATACGAGCTTTATTCATCAATAAATCATTCCAGTTCTTTTCTGAAAACATCTTTGTAGATTGAGTCTGTTGAACTATTAATCTTTAAAGACGAGCATTTTCGCCTCTTTGATGTTACGCAGGTAAAGGAGATTTAGGTTGGTGCTCCAGCCTTAGCCAATTGGCCTGTTCATTGTCATTTGTACCAGTGACTCGGAATCCACCGTAAGGCAGTTTTTTTCCTTTTCCTTCCCAAGGTACTTAGTTTATCTCTATCGATGCACAAGATCATATTCATTTTGACTATGAGTGGTAAGAGTTATTATTGCTGCCTAAAAATACGACATTGTTTTTAGGACATGTCATCCACAGCCAGGCAAACAACTGCAATCTCTCCATCGAAATTATCGCAGTATTTTCCCGCAGGACAGGGGTCTAAACCTTCAAACCGTCCAAAGTTCAAAGTCCAAATAAGACTCAAGCTAAAACGTTTCTGATGTCGTTTTCAGCCTATCCGTCCGTGTAAACATGTAGCCAAGTTTCACCCGGGTATCTCTCATGGATTGTAGTCAAAGCCGCGCATTTTAATTCTAAGTCTAGAGAAACATTTTATTTTCATCCCAAACGAGGTCTAGATGTCCCTCAGCCGTCTTTAGATTCCCCAGAGGACACCATGCTTTTGGGTAGAATAAACGGTCAAGAGTGGGAACATCAAAAGTGTCATGCAGTTCTCTCATCCAAGAAAGAAATGTTCTCCGAGTCTTTTAACCTTTCAGTTGTTGGATTGTAATGAGTCAAAAAGGTGTCCCTTCTCTCCCTCGGGGTATATCTTCTTTAGTTGTGAACCGGCTTCGCGAACCCAATGTACCCTAGTGATCTATTCTTTTCCCATGGGATTTACTGCCTCTGGTAAACATGGGGATCGCGAGCCCAGGATGACCGAGCTATCTTTCTCTATATTTCCCTCTCTCCATCTTTTCTTTTCAGAATTACTTGACTGACTTGTATTTGGCGCACCTTGGCCAAATATGGCCCTTGCGCCATAAAACCCAAAACCAAACAACCAATTATACCTTCTCCAAACATTTTCTACAAGGAACAGTGCACGTTCTTCTCTTCTATCACGCAGGGGTTCCAACTCAGTCTGCAGCTCCATTGTAGCTATTGGTGTTGATTTTGTGCTTCCTTTTAACAATCTCAAGAAACTTACATTAAATATAATTGTGAAACCACAACCGTCAGATCTGAAAATGTAACTTGCACCAGTTTATAATTTTTTTCAGATTAAATTGTTCTGAAATTAATTTAGTATTTATTCGTTTCCTTCATTGGGCTTTTGTACAATAATTTGCTACTATATTGAATGACATTTCTTTATGTTCACAAATTTTCTCAAAAGATTAAAGAAACATTTAATTGCAATAATAATGCATTATCTGGACAAAATTTGGGCCACGGTAGCCCAGTTGGTAGAGTCTCGGACTAGCAAACGGAGGGGTGCGAGTTCGAAATTCAATTCAATCGAAGATCTTCGTATACGTGTAGGCTAGTGCGCGTTAAATCTGTCGTGGCCTCAAATGTCCTCACGTTGGCTTGTGCGGAAGTTTGTTGAGGGAGGTACCAGCTCAGGTGTTGGCGTTATCTGACCGTCGTTAAAAATTACGAGGTGTTGCCCTCGGATCTTTCCCTCCGGGATTCATCCCTGACCGTCGCCAATAGCCCGTTGTGTTGCTCCTGTGCGACGTGTATTCAACTATCTACCTATCTCCACAACATTAAAAATTCTTGAATTTGTACTTTCGTTAAAATAAACACTTATCCTATGTTGGTGTTTCCCTGAAATTGTATGTTAAATGTAGATTATTGTCTGAAACATTTATCTGGGCTTAATAGTTGTTGGGCAACGCAGATTCGCTTCCTGTAACTCATCCTGCCTATATTTCTCTCTTTGTCATTAAAATTTCCTTGTGTGTATGTCAATTATTTGATGTTATCTGTCTTGTGTTTGGAGCAGTTTGGCAAAATATGACCCTTATGACATAAAAGCCGACAGAGTGACTAAATTCAAAATCCTTCTCGATCACCGAAATCAATATAATTTTTCGACTTTTGTTAATCAATAGCTCTGCTCATAATTAGGTTATCTCTCATCCCTAGATTAGTAGAGTTATGGGGCCATACATTAGTGGAATGTGTGTACTGTTGGTAAATTCTGCGTAAAATACAAATCTAGGGTTGAAATAAATTCCATGTCAAGATTAATATACACTGCTGGCCACCCAAATTGCAACACCAAGAAAGACAAGAGATATCACAACAAAATTTATTTTGTAGATAACATGTTGACCAAGTATCAAATGATTAAATTTATAGACTTCTGTGAAGTGTGGTTCCTGCCAAAATCAGTAGCCAGAGTAGCCGCCATTGTTGGAGATCACCGCTGCCACACGCCTCGGCATTGATTCAAAGACACTTTGGATGTGTTCTTGGGGTACAGCAGACCAAGCAGCTTCCACACGTTGCCAAAGTTGATCTGGTGTGGCAGCTGGGGATGTATTCTGGGTCAATCGTTGAGCAACCATGGACCACATGTTTTCTATCGGCGAAAGATCCGGAGAGCGAGCTGGCCAGGGGAGCAATTCAATCTGGCGATTGACGAAGAACCCTTGGACAATGCGTGCCACGTGTGGTCACGCATTATCCTGTTGAAATATGGCTGTGGGCAAGCCCTGAAGGTAAGGAAGGACAACTGGCTCCAACACCTCGGAGATGTAGCGCTGGCTGTTTAAAGTACCGGCAATGCGTACTAGAGGAGTGCGAGAGTGATATCCAATACCGCCCCATACCATAATACCCGGTGCAGGACCAGTGTGGCGGTGCATAACGCAGATGTTCAGCATCCTCTCTCCACGGTGTCTCCAGACTCGAATCCGACCATCGTGGTGTTGCAGACAGAAGCGTGACTCGTCAGTAGAGACAATTTCATTCCATTCTGCTGTCCACAACCTTCTTTCATCGCACCATTGGCGGCGGAAACGTCTGTGGTTCTGCGTCAAGGGTAGACGAAGCAATGGACGTCTTGCGGACAGACCACTCTGCTGTAAACGGCGTCGAATGGTACGCGCAGACACTGAATGATGCGGTACAGACTGAATGTGCTGTGCTATGGTTCGTGATGTGACTGAGCGATCCGTCACTGCCATACGCACAATATACCTGTCATCACGTGAAGTGCTGCACTGATGTGGATGCGATCGAACACGTCGGTCCGTTGTACCCTCCTGCATCCAACGATCACATATCCGCATTACAGTTGTTTGGTTTCGTCCAACACGACTACCGATTTCCCTGAAAGAAAATACACAATCTCGGTAGGCCACTATCCTTCCTCTGTCGAACTCGGATACTTGATCAAAAGATGATCGCTGTTTTCTACGATCGTTTGACATAATTGATCGTTTTTTTTTTTAAAAAACCACAAGAAAAACACAATTGCCGTACTTGAAATCGTCGAAATCTCCAAGCCTTAAATAGCGCTTTGAAGTGGCGCCACAGGCGCGCGTGATGTGCGTCTGCGCTGAAATTCTAATCATTTGCATATCTCACCTCCGCTAATGCATGTTGTAAATTTCATATTATTTGCATGCTTCCTTCAGGGTGTTGCATTTACGGTGGCCAGCAGTGTACATTATCAGATATAATTAGAAATTGCAATTAACTATTGTTGCTTTAATACACACATACTACATGCAGCTTTGAACAACAACGAGCAACACAACGAAAATTAAATTCTGTCTAAATCTCACAGAACAGCATTTTCATTGGCATGGGGTTACTCAACATTTATGCTAATTGTTTCCTTCAACTGTACCTACGCTATGTCAAAACTGTTTTCCACTAGGTGTTGCCGTTCACGTGAAAAATACTACATCAATACTCTTTTTTTCACTCTCCTAACAACCTTTATCGTATGCAGTGTTTCATCTGTCCATACGATTACGTTGTATTCATTTCAAAAACATATTTCATCAGCCGAACTTTTTGTTTATCAAGCTGAAGTCCGCGTCTATCTTTACCATGCACGACGTTGACACGTTGTCTTACGCTTCGAAATAGGTTTCCTCGAAAGAAAATTTCCTCCTTCAGACGGAGCAGAGTACATTATTTGCAAACAGTAATTTCGTTCGGATATTTCGCGACGTTTCTGGTAAATCGTATTTTCATCTTTAGAAAGCTGTTTTTGGTCCTCTGGGTTTTAGGTTGAAATTGTGCAAGTATATTTCTGTTGTAATCGTGTTGTTTTTGTGAGTGTATATTTTCCTTTTTTTAGGATGAAAAATAAATACCCCTTACTTATTCATTCGTTTGTACCAAAATTACTTTTTCGTGAAAATAGATTTGATTTACATATGGCTATTTCATATCTGCCAATTTTTCCGGATTTTTCTTCGGTAATGGTAATTAATTAACGTCGCACTGAAGCAACACAACGGGCTATTAAAGGCGGTCCGGGATCAATCCTCAAGGGAAATGTCCGAGGACACCACTTAATTTTGAACCACGGTCAGGTGATGAGATCAATACCTGAGCTGGTATCCCACTCTCCAAAGTTCCACACCACTCCAACGTGAGGACATTTGAGGCCACGACAGATTTAACGTGCACCAGCCCCCTGTACACTACGGTCTTTGGTTGGACCGAGTATCGAACTCGCAACCCTCCGATTGCTAATCGGTCACTCTTCCAACTGGGCTACAGCGGCCCGATTTTCCTTCGGAGAGAAAATTTTCAAGTGACGACAATTTCGAAATTTTGGGGCCAAGTCGTGGCAACTATGAAAGAAACGTTGAAATCAGCAATAGCTAGATTGCCATAAAAATATCTTTGGCACTAATTTTCAAGAAGCTACGAATGTACCCTCCACAAGTTTTAATTGCTCATTTTCCGTATATTTGGCGCCATTTTGTAAAAAGATCGCCAAATCGACTTCGAGTTTGACCTGCCGTCAAGCTCGGAATATAACATAGTTGAGAGCGGAGTGACTTTTCTGTTTTGAGTTGCTTTCACGAGGCCCAATTTGCAACAAGACACTTTTAATTATTTTTTATTTCAAGAATTGTTCTTAGGCATTTTTCATTTTTAGCAGTTGCATTATTTTTTTGTCGTAAAAATCTTAAGGATTTTTTTTTCTTGGAGGTGTTACTATTTCCACATGGTAGTAGGAGTATCGTAAGTACCATGGTACTCGAACCCAGAAAATATTGAAAAGTTTTTTGTAAAGTAATATGCATTCTGTTTCCTCTAACATTTACCCATTGATAGCCACCAAAGCGGCCCTGAAGTTAATGCGGTGTCACAAAGGAGTCTGCACGGATGAATTTAAAATTTTGAGATATTCTCTTGCGTTGTGATTGGCCCGAACTAGTGCTATCCTTAGCTTGAAAATTATAGGACTTCCAAACCCGATAAATCATTTGTAATAAATAACCTTGCATTTTGTTCTGCAGCAATGGATAACAAAGTTGTCCGTCTTTCTTTTCCTTCTGTACACGACGAAAAACTGACCCTTGCGTCCTTGAAAATTTAACTTTTGATGTTTCGAAATTTTTTTCTACATTGACATTTATCAATACCAAGAGTGAAGCAAATCAATAGTTTGAAAGGAAAACGAAAGAATGAATCAAAACATAAAGAATATACTTATTGCTATTTTAAACAAAGAAAACTAGAAAATAGTCGAAAGGGTATTTTAAACCAATTCAGTTCTTTCAACACAAAACAAACGATAAGTGATGACCACACGAATTTTATTCTCCAAACCCCTAAAACCTAGTTTTAGTGGGTTAAAACCGGTTCCCATGGATCTTTAATGAAACACAATAGATTTACGGCCAACAAATCAATGACAAATAGAAAATACCTACTGTTTCTTCTTAATGATGGAAGGAACTTCAGCTGTCTGAAATGACTCTTCAATGAAATGTTAGTTCATTTGTGCCAACAATTAAATTACAAAATATTTGGAGTTATTTTAAATGGTGAGTGATTTCAAATAATTCTTTAATGTTTGTAATGCTTCATGGAGCTAAGTTTTTCGAGTGTTATACTAGATATTTTCGGTTAAAGATTTAACTTCGTGCTCTCAATATCGGTTTAGGCTCCACTCATATTGAGAGATAAGAGAGGCTATATGCACGTACGACATATACTCAACATAAGCACACAGATAAGTGCTGCTTAACATTTATTAAAAACAGATGGCGAACATAACTAATACGATGGAAATCAATCGAAATAACAAGTCAAAACGAATAATTGAGTGATGATGCCTGATTAGAACATTTGAAAAACCAAAATAAAATAAATTCAATGTTAATTACTTCTAACACGAGAGTATTTGAAATTATAAAAAATGTTTCCACAAATGGCGAACATAACGAAGACTATGGATGGTTGGTTGGTTTTGGGATTTTATGGAGCAAGGACCATATTTGTCCAACGAAGACGATGGAAATCAATCGAAATAACAAGTCAAAACGAATAATTGAGTGATGATGCCTGATTAGAACATTTGAAAAACCAAAATAAAATAAATTCAATGTTAATTACTTCTAACACGAGAGTATTTGAAATTATAAAAAATGTTTCCACAAATGGCGAACATAACGAAGACGTTGGATGGTTGGTTGGTTTTGGGATTTTATGGAGCAAGGACCATATTTGTCCAACGAAGACGATGGAAATCAATCGAAATAATAAGTCAAAACGAATAATTGAGTGATGTTGCCCGATTAGAACATTTGAAAACCAAAATAAAAAATTCCACTGTTAATTACATCTAACACGAGAACATTTGGAAATGTGCAAAATGTTTTCATTAATACATTGAGACTTTCATTGAGACTTCCTGAAAATGATCGAAAGTGAACCGACTCTTGCTTAGTAATAAATTAAAGCAAACAAAACATTCATGTTCCACAAACCGATCTTTTGTGCAAGTCCTCCGAATTTTTCCGCATACTTCTGAGTCGTGCATTTGTACGTTCATGCTTTTGAAAGTGCAGGTGAACATTTTTCGTTGAAGTTTGCATCAGATATGAGGTCGATTATTCATTTTCGTTGCATAAGCTCAGTTTTTTTCATCCATTCTCACGCATTATCTATTCTACCCAGAAATCCAGCACTTCGTTCGGTCGCGCTTGTATCATGTAGGCCACGGTCATGCCACTGATTTCGACGTTTTCTCCTTCTCTTTCCAGTGCTTTCATACATGTACCGACCTCGTTCGTTCGAATACTACTACTGTAAACTACCTCGATTCTCCACTACCTTGTTTGATAAAATCCGTGTGGCATTTCTATGGGCCATCCCATTACCTCTTTTATCTGCTTTATTTCCCATTAAAAATAAAAACGCTGGAAGCAGGGCTGGGCAGAGGGGTAAGGGATCAGTCTTCTGGCCATTTTCTCACTTTGTCAGAACTGAGAAAAAGGGGCCTTTTTGCCAAGGCATTTTCATGATTGGCAAAATATAGACATTGTGATTGGCAAAATATAATTGTTTTGGATTATGGCAGTTTTGGCACTCGCACGAGACACCTAGTCACTGTTGAAAGGAAAGCCAACTTTCAACGAGAGAGGACGAGAATAGCTCGGATATAAATATTGTAAATAGCATTCAATGCCACGTGGGTTTAATTAATTGTAATCATGTGCTTACCAGCACATGCAGAAAATTTGGAATTCTGTGTATAAAAAATGATATGAAAAAAAGGAGACCAAATGGTTGTCTTAATTTTTAGAGGAGTTTGCACGCCTTTTTCCTGAATGGTTTGACGTTAATGTTTGTTTTTGTGTCTATTCGACTTCGCAATTCCCACGTGTACTTATATTTTTGTTGAAAAGCTTTGCAAACGTACAATAGAATTTATTTGTTTACAGCCTTGTTCAAATGCCACTTCTTTGTAGCTTGAAACTGAAATATTTGACACTAAATGCCTGATACATTTATCTTTCAATAAACTGCTTTCAGTCGCGGTAAACATAGTTGCCAGATTTGTTTGAAGAATGAATCAAAATCTAGATTTTATTTTCGTAAGTTGTGACTGATTATATATGTAGAGTGTGAACACAAGATAATTCGAGAACCTTTCCCTTCCCAAATTAAAAACCAGATCTTTTTTTCATTTCAGCCATTTTGCAAGAATGTTGATCATGAAAGTGTTATTTTTTATGATTTACAAAAAAATTACGATTTACAAGATATGTAACAGTATGGGGGGAAATATTACGATTTACAAGAACACTATGAGATAAACTTCTTTTTGAAGCTTTGAAAATTAATTAGAATTTCTTTGTTGGCAGTCTTGTACAAGTGCGACTTCTTTGTAGCTTGAAATTGGAATCTTTGACAATAAATGCCTGATACATTTAGCTTTTAATAAAAGGTTTTTACTTTGCATTTTCCCGTTAAACATAATTGTATATTTGTTTGAAAAATGAATAAAAATATAGTTTTTCTTTTGCAAGAGACCACTGTTGGAAAGGTTCGCACCAACCTTTCTGACAAGTCTGTTCAATGTGACTCTTAGAGCTCTATGAGTTTGTTTTAGAGTCCTAAATGCACTTGATTATCTATAGCAGTTCCCAACCTTTTTGACTCGCGGAGTCCTTTTTAGATCAATTTCTATGGCGGAGCCTCTTAGGCCTACCCTACCTAAGTTAATGGTGTTTAGGTGTAGTGTTACAGAGGAGGAAGAGAGGATAGATATTAGAGATATTTTACACAATTGCGCAATGTCAATGCAATGGAATACTTTAAAAACTTTGAAATTTACCATAATTTATTTGAAATTTACCATAACATCTCAATTAAAGCGGAACCCTAGGGTTCTACAGAGCACAGGTTAGGAACCACTGATCTACAGGGTCATTTATTTCGTATGGGATTTTCTGACTCTTTAAGACTACCTTCTCTGTGGTGACATAAAAATGACTGGCGAGCATTTTTTTTGTCTGCTTGTCTCTGTAGAGTGTTCATTCTTCTGTTAATTTCCCCGGGGCCAATTTCATTATTGCATTGGACAACAACTATCGGACATAATTTAAATTTTTTTTATTTTTCACAAGCTATGATTGATTATATGAGTAGGAGTGTACCCAAAATAATTCGAAAACCTTTCCCCTCCAAAACAAAAACCTGTACCCCCTTTTTTCCATTTCAGCCCTTACCTTCAACCAGCTTTCTACGCGGAAGAACTGCTCGCAGGTTTGGTATCTCCTGTGTTTAGGGTGCAAAGTAAAACGCACATTGACTTGTTCTAACCCGTTAGGCGTTTGTTAACGTTATCTTGGGAAGGGGCACTGATTAAAGAGACCGGTTTCGCGCGTGAGGACGAGGTTAGTGGTCCTTGTTTTAAATAGCAATCGGACTGAGAGAGATACAGCTTTGGTCATGCTTCACGCCCTTTCAAGTTTCGCTTCCGTTGCACTTGCGGATAGTGGCTGTTTCTATTTGTTATTTGAACCGCTGCTTCCTTATCGAACTGTGACGGAAGATCCCTTCGTGCACTTTCTTTTGCCACTTTTTTCGGAAATGCTCAATGCTCTTCGAAATCATTGAAAACATATATCAAAGAGGATAAAAATAAAAATGGCTTTTGACGATAGCATAGAAATACTTCATTATCATGTTTCGGAACGCTTTTATGTTTCATTAGCATCAGTTTTATGAAAGAGTATTTATTAACCCTGTGATGGTTGTCTCTCTACGAGGTATCTTGTCAATAGCAAAACTGACCAGATCTTGATGGACGAGGTATCTCGTCATTAGAAGAAAACTGACCAAGTCTTGATGGACGAGGTATCTCGTCATTAGAAGAAAACTGACCAAGTCTTAATCACGTAATCATAAAAAATCAGCAATATCTTGATGACGATATATCTCGTCATTATCAAAATTGGTCAGATCTTTGTGGGCGAGATATCTCGTCGAAACCACTCGGAGAGTTAAATTATATCCAATTTCCAGCGACTATGTTTATAAATTCGGAAATTCAATTATTTGTTAGGCCCAAATGTTTTGACCTAAGAATTCCCCAAAAATATCTTAAAAATTCTATTCCATTAAATTCCTTCAAAATTAGAACTACCCTTAAAATAATAAAAAAGACCCTAAAAATAAAACATTTCTTAACAAAATCGCACGATCTTGCTTTTATCTGCGTTTTCGAAAACATTACTAGCAATTTGCACAATTATTTCGTTTGCTGTCGTAAATCAAAATTCGATTTTGACTATAACCATCAACGGATAATTATGTCAAGTAAAATCAAGTTTTTAAAACTTCTGTTCATAAAATAATTTGATGTTTTTTGAAATTTTTGTATTAAAAAAATTCCCCTTCTATAATATTTGAAATAATGTTGGTTCATTAAAATGCTGAATTTTCAGTTCGTTTCAAGGATAATTATTGGCGGAAGCAACTCATAAAAATGTATTGTTTCATTATATTTAAAACATTAATGAATTAAAAAATAATGATTGTAGATTTTCTCCAAAAATGATATAACGTTTAATTCTTTGGGAATTTCAGTTACCGGTGAAACATTTTGATGGCCCGTCTCACATTATTTATTATAATGATTTAGAAATGAGAATATGTTAAAGCTTTATACACACACAATGATTGCTATTTAATTGGCTACAAAACCTATTTGCCCTTAAATGTTTTCAGTTGTAGAAGTAAGAGAATTATTCAGAAATGTTTTTTAGAATCGGAATAGCTCACTATGCAAATGGATTAGTTCTAAGCTTTATTGTGCTCGAAAACTGCTCCTAACTGAATTTTCAATTTCGCGAAAATAGGTATATATTTGTTATGAAACATGATGAGTTTCTCTCTTTTCGTAAAAAATGGCCAACTCAGTAGTTTCTTTACCATTTTTGTTAAACGTTTAAAAAAGAATGTATGTAAGAAAATTTTGCTACAAATAGAATTTTTAAATTGTATAATTCTTTCTCGGAGGTTTGTTTATTTTTTAATGCATTTTTTCCCTGTCAGAGAGTATTAAAAAAATCTGAACAAAAATTTATCTCTTTCCAGGCACTGTTCAGAAAATTGTTAAAAAATCTGAACAAAAATTTATCTCTTTCCAGGCACTGTTCAGAAAATTGTTTCGGGGTTGTGTCTCAATTTTCTCTCTCTCTCGTTTTCTATATCCGAATTGCATCATTGTTAATTGAGCGTTGTATTTAATAATATTTCTGACTGTTTTGAGACAAGTGTATGTGTGTTTACTTGTGTGATTTCCTTGACTTCGATTTTCTCTGATTAAATTAGTTTCGACTAAGCATATTTGATAGTTTTCAGCATCAAATAAACAATATAGAATACATATTTTTAAACATATAAATGTTGTTTATGTGTGTTGAAAACTATCAAAAATATTTAGTCGAAGCAAGTTTAATCAGAGAAAATCTAAGTCTGAAATTACAAATGAAGATTCTTATTTGAAAAAAGAAATAAAAAATAATAGAATATTACCATATTAATTTTTAATGTTCAAAATATTATTAATTTACAAAATATGCTTAATTTTTTTACCAATGCCCGGCCAATTTGAACTTTTATCAGAAGTGCTTTAGGCATTACAAGGGCGGAATTGTGAACCACTTAACGTTACCGTTGGTGGATGGATTCACGTAGCACCTCACATGCATACCATACATTCAAGGCACAACCCGTTTAGAGAGAGGACACACATTCACTCCGGACGGACAAACATTCATGCTTAACCCAGATTTGAACCAGGAGCCTTTCGATCTAGAAGCCCTGATCACCAGCCCCTTGTGCTTAAAATAAAATATATTTTTAGAAAAACGGCCAATTTGAGTTTTTCTTAGACGTGCTTTAGACATCATGCCACTACACGGGCGGAATTGTGTACCACTTAGCGTACCCTCGTGCACCACGGGGGTGGTTCACCTTGTACCTCATACATACCATACATTCAAGGCAAACCCGTTTATAGAGGCCACGCATTCACACCAGACGGACAAACATCCATGCCTTACCCTGGATTCGAATCTGGAATCTTTCGATCTAGAAGCCAGCACCCAGACCATTAGCCTTATTGGCCGGCTTGCTCTTATAAAACCCTTTTTTTTTCAAGAAAAATAATTTTGAACGAATAACAGGGGGCTCCTAGCTACATCACTGTCCGAGAGCCCGTGCCCTATAGGCCGGTCCCCTGAATACGCCAATGTCTCTCGTTCGATAAGATTTTTCTCTCTACTCAGTTTTAATAAACATTTTCTTTGGTTTTGGAAGTGCATAACTGGAATCCGTGAATTGGATTTTCTTCCCGAATGGAATTCCGAATTTTGAAATCCTTGGTATTGATTCTAAATCGTTCAAGTCTGTCTGCCATCGCAGAGAGCATCGCACGATCAAACGCTGTCGTCATTTCTAGATATTTACAAGTCTAGACTACCTCTGTCTAGACGTTTATTTTCGGGTAGGTATTGATGTATAATAGTATTAAGAAAATATAGCAAACTTATTTGAACTCAAACCGGATTACCTTTTTAACACGTAGAAATTTGAGTGCTTGTTTTATTTAATTCAGTCCAGGACCTCCACGTCGGTGGGTCTCACTGAAATCGGGACCTGACCCTTGGTGGGAGACGGTAAAAGTGAAATGGTTTTTGTACCGTAAAGTACCATCTGTTTTCTCTTTTTTTACGTTTGTTAAGTTTAAAAATTTATAAATCCTTTTGTTGTGTTTATAATAATTCATCGACCTTCAAATGAAATAGACTGTGTATGCGCGCGCTACTCCATGCTATTTCTGCCTATTGCTCGGTTTAAAGATCTGTCACGTGGTTATGAGAAAAAGCATGAATCCTAATGCAGGATAAATTATTGATAGGTTAAAGTGCTTATACAGCGTTATTAAAAACGATATTCTGCGCTTCGACAGCCATTCACGTGAATCGACCAATTACAAGTAGATTCTTAAACCCACGTGACTTACCCTTCTGAGATCTTAGGACATCGACTCCACCAACATACTTTGTCTTTCATTGAAAGGTTGATGAAAGCCGCCTATTTGGTTTGGTGGCATAGCGTTTGTCTGTTCACCCAGTAGGTCCTGGGTTCAAATCCCGGATCGTAAGCGCAAGGTATTGGGATTAGCGGTGGCTCACTCGCTGGGTCCTTCTTCGGCCGTCATTTTGCCCCTTATAGTGCCGAAGCCCGAAAAGTCAGTGGTCGGGCATTGGGAATAATACAGATGTACAACATAATTGCATGAAGAAAAATGAAATAAAAATTTATTCGTTTGTCAGCATGAGTATTTGAGAAACATATTTTATTTTATGAGGGGCTCGTCACCTAATTTGCTACTGGACACGGAGTGTAAGGCCTGAACTCAATGTACGGTTTTATTAAGTAATTAGCATCGGAAAACAAAACTCCTAGAAGAAAGAACAATGTCGAAATAAGTAGCTCATCACGAAATCATCTTTCATTTACACTATAGTTTGCCAATGTGTAAAATTTATATGCTAAATACACATTGTATTGTGTAAATGCTGTCGTATAGAATCGTACATAAATTGTATTCAATTACATGGCTTGTTAGAAATAGAGATAGAGGTTATTTGTTCAAGTAGGATTGGCAACGTGTCTTCAGTCTTGGCTGTATGCCATTCACTAATTATGTCGCTGATCTTTCCAACATGCAGTACCGTCGGTATTGTTCCTGCCTCTGGTCTTTTTAATGAAAAGTGTTCATAGATATGCAGCATTAGGCGAGCCACGCATTGATCATACACTAGTCCTGCTACACTGAATTGACTGAAATACGCATGCGTACTGACATGTTTTCTGTGCAGAAACGAAGTACTCATGAGCAAGTCGTATGTTTTAACTCATCCTGCTCCAGTGTGTGGCCAAGCTACACATCTGCTATTGGGCATAACTAGCACCCGGATTTCGTCTAGTTTGCATTTTTTGATCGTTTTCTTTAAAGGCATCACTTTTTGATTTTTTCGGTTATTTTAAATATTTTGTAGTTTGTTTAATAACAAATTGACGAGGTATTTGTATTTCGCTTTCAAATTTCAACATTCAAAAAGCAGGATTATCAGATGACTAAAGTAAAAGCATTCAATATTAGCTCCTTTTAGTAACTGTTTCCAAGGGACTGTTTAGTGCAATCCAGATGGGGAGAATGATATCTCCACCCTCTTTTTTGAACTGTTACTTGCATGATTTTCTTTCCTCCTGAGATATGCTTGGTGCAGCTTGTCCGTTTTCGGACTTTAACCCTCGAACGAGATATTTCGTCCATCAAGATCTGACCAATTTTGCTAATAACGAGAATATTTCGTCATCAAGATATTACCTATTTTTTATGATGATAATATCAAGATCTGGATAGTATTTTTCTAATGACGAGATATCTCGTCCATCAAGATTTGGTCAGTTTTCTTTTACTTTTTTGTTGAGATACCTCGTCGAAACAACATCCAGGAGGGTTAAAACCCAAACCAACGAATTAACCTAAGGTTTTCTAAAGTTAGAATAACTCTTGTTCATAAAAACTTAATTTTAATTTATTTAATTTATGGATTTTTTTTAACTCAGATTATTTTTCCTTCAAATTTAATGAGCTTTTTTTCAAAATTTAAAGTAACATTTTATGAATTTTAATGAATATGTAGAAGACATTAACATCCGCATCCCAGTCATAACATTCCTTAGGAGAGGTCTTGAAAAATTTTAAGCCACTTGACAAAATTTTAGTTACAAATAAAATTACTTATATTGAACTTATACTGTATAAAGAGCAGCTTATGTCTGAAATGCAAGATGAAAATAAGTTACACTGGATATCAGTTTCAACTTTTCGTTTCCTTTTATAAGTGGGCAGCAACTGGGCAGTGAAGATAAATGAAGGTATAGACCGTAAAAAATTACCATTCTACCTTTAGATTATTTGATGATTTCGAATAATCGAAATGTAATAACGAATTGTGTTGATTTTGAATAATCGAACTATGATAATGAGATTATTTCAAATAATCGAAATGTAATGAGTGATGATATATTGAATAATCGAAATATAATAATGAAGTGTGATGATTTTGAATACTTGAAAGGGATTATGATATATAATAAAATATAATGATGAATTATAATTATTTTGAAAAATCGAAATACACTGCTGGCCACCTAAATTGCAACACCAAGAAAGACAAGAGATATCACAACAAAATTTATTTTGTAGATAACATGTTGACCAAGTATCAAATGATTAAATTTATAGACTTCTGTGAAGTGTGGTTCCTGCCAAAATCAGTAGCCAGAGTAGCCGCCATTGTTGGAGATCACCGCTGCCACACGCCTCGGCATTGATTCAAAGAGACTTTGGATGTGTTCTTGGGGTACAGCAGACCAAGCAGCTTCCACACGTTGCCAAAGTTGATCTGGTGTGGCAGCTGGGGATGTATTCTGGGTCAATCGTTGAGCAACCATGGACCACATGTTTTCTATCGGCGAAAGATCCGGAGAGCGAGCTGGCCAGGGAAGCAATTCAATCTGGCGATTGACGAAGAACCCTTGGACAATGCGTGCCACGTGTGGTCGCGCATTATCCTATTGAAATATGGCTGTGGGCAAGCCCTGAAGGTAAGGAAGGACAACTGGCTCCAACACCTCGGAGATGTAGCGCTGGCTGTTTAAAGTACCGGCAATGCGTACTAGAGGAGTGCGAGAGTGATATCCAATACCGCCCCATACCATAATACCCGGTGCAGGACCAGTGTGGCGGTGCATAACGCAGCTGTTCAGCATCCTCTCTCCACGGTGTCTCCAGACTCGAATCCGACCATCGTGGTGTTGCAGACAGAAGCGTGACTCGTCAGTAAAGACAATTTCATTCCATTCTGCCGTCCACATCCTTCTTTCATCGCACCATTGGCGGCGGAAACGTCTGTGGTTCTGCGTCAAGGGTAGACGAAGCAATGGACGTCTTGCGGACAGACCACTCTGCTGTAAACGGCGTAGAATGGTACGCGCAGACACTGGATGATGCGGTACAGACTGAATGTGCTGTGCTATGGTTCGTGATGTGGCTGAGCGATCCGTCACTGCCATACGCACAATATGCCCGTCATCACGTGAAGTGGTGCACTGAGGTGGATGCGATCGAACACGTCGGTCCGTCGTACCCTCCTGCATCCAACGATCACATATCCGCATTACAGTTGTTTGGTTTCGTCTAACACGACTACCGATTTCCCTGAAAGATAATCCACAATCTCGGTAGGCCACTATCCTTCCTCTGTCGAACTCGGATACTTGATCAAGAGATGATCGCTGTTTTCTACGAGGCATAATTGATCGTTTTTTTTGAAAAAACCACAAGAAAGACACAATTGCCGTACTTGAAATCGTCGAAATCTCCAAGCCTTAAATAGCGCTTTGAAGTGGCGCCACAGGCGCGCGTGATGTGCGTCTGCGCTGAAATTCTAATCATTTGCATATCTCACTTCCGCTAATGCATGTTGTAAATTTCATATTATTTACATGCTTCCTTCAGGGTGTTGCATTTACGGTGGCCAGCAGTGTATGATAATGAATAATGATGATTTTGAATAGTTGTAATCGAAATATGATTGCAATTTCGAAATAATCTCGAAAAATAACCCACTAATATGGATAGGGAATAATTATTTTGCCTATTACTTATTGCTAAGTACTTGTATTATTTGTTATCTGTAGTGAACTAAGAGCCAACTACCAAGCGAGACATGCCTTATAACGGCCTTGGATTCTCAAGGGTTTGACGTGGAAAATAAATATTCCTTTCTTAAACAGCTTCTATATCTACTTTAATAGGAATTATTCTGGCGTTAACTCTGAGGTCTGAGGTTGTGAAAAGTAAAAATTGGAGACCTCTTATCTAACAAACAATTCTTCAGAAATTTTTTTCAAAATTTCCATAATGATTCAAAAATAATTAGCTTCGTATCTTCCTACTGCTGGTATAAATATTATTTAATGGAAGGTTGAGACGAAAAACTCCATTGTCATCGTTAGCAAGGCCATAAACTGGAAACAAAAGACAGAGTCCTCATCTCATTATTGGATACAAGAAATATGTGATAAAGTTGCAAGATTTAATTTGTTGATTAAATGTAAATAGAATCTGAATATATTTCGATACATTTTGTAATAGTATTGAACTACTTAATTATTATTGCAGTAAACTAAGAGTTACAAGCTTTCTTTAGTAATATTTCCTACTTATAAAAATGTTTTTCCTACATCTCATGTGTCCAATCTTTTTCAAGTATTAAAATATAAAAGTGGGTAATAATTTTAATTTTGATTTTTGATGCACACATATCTCGACTTCAATAAGTACATTATTCCTCCAAATCCCCTCATAACATGTGTCATTAATTTTTCTATAAAGAGAATCGGTCGATCAAGAAAAATCACTGTGTATAGCATGAAATATTTTTAAATGTTTCTGCATTGTTATAGGAAAAACTCTAGATTGTATACTGAAGAGGGAAATTGAATCAAATTATACATTATATTCTTTGTAAAAAACTGTTCCTTGCAATAGCATTTGTATCAGGGTATGCTGATTTAAATCCTCTTAATTTAATCAAGTGATTTTTATTAGAAAATCATGATTTATTAAAAAATTGTTTTCATAATTTAAGTGCAATAATACGTTGAAAATGAAATAACTTGGACAGATGCATGTTATTTTATACAAATAAGGAAAGAGATTCTCTTCTCGGTAGCACCCCAAGAATAGAATAACACTTTTTTATCTGAAATAACTGGCTTCCCTACTTTGAAGACACTCTGAGATAATAGTATTGATTGGGATGCAGTGGCACCAACTTGGAGAAATTATCTGGAGCGTAAGTAAAACACCACTTGTGTGTGCTTCATATAGTAAAAATGTGTTTTGGAACTCTTTATTTTGTTTACACATAGATCATATATCTCTCTTGTTCGAGGGGGTGGCTAAAATAATATTAGGTTCCAGGTTTTTGGGTCTTTAGGATTTTATACCCCACCCCTTCTGATTAGGCGACCAAATAAGTGAGATCGAATCACAGAATATTTGGTTACGCGTATTATTTGTACGTTTGTAATATGTTTGGGGGTCCTGGGGCGCCTTAGTATAAAAATTTCAGTGTTCCAAGGGTGTCGGATCCTTAAGGCTTGGCTTGCCCGGTGTAGATGTTTTTTTAAAAATAACTTATTTAGTTACTCGTTCGAAATATTTAACTCTTCCCTTTGAGGGAACCTAAGAAAACTACATTTTTTTTAATCTCCAAATGGAAACCGGATAGTCGCTTTTTTCTTCTAGAATTCCTAATATTTGTTGTGTTTATTTTTAGCACAGGGCTATTAAGAACGAATTTTATTAGACTAACTCGTTCTTCATTATTGATACCCGTCGTTCTATTTATTTTACTGTAAATTTGGAAAACAATTCTACATGTAAAGAAAATTGTTTATAGATGTCCACCTACTGTATTCGAAATCATTTCACGTTTCAAAAAGAATAATAAAACTGAGATAAAGACGAATGATAGCCTAGTGAACATTTTTCAGCGACGTGGATGAATGTTGGATCGTAAGATGAATGCAAGTTAAGCAATGTTTATGTAGTATTCCAAATTTTTTTTTAGTTCATTAGAAAGAAAATTATCCCAGAAAAAATCAGAATTATCACCAGAAAATACGGGCTGAATTGAAGGATCGCTGTACTCAAACTTTACATAATCCCTACCAACAAGAGGCGTAAAATTATCAAAATTGAATTAAAAAAAGTTTTTCTATTCTGTAAGTTCTTTTACTAGCGAGACTAAATTTAACGCTCTGAGAAGTACACATGTATATATCGGTTCTGCAAACTGCAGTCTTCTCTGCATGACATCTAACAATTTTTAACCTTCTTGACCAATACAGTCTTCCATAGGATTCTTTCACCGAATCGATTATGTCAATTAGTCATTATGTATGTTGTAGGGGGAAAAGCAACACTACTTCGTTTCTCGGAAATCTCTTGACGCTTAGGGGGTTAACTGGATCTTTTAGAAAAGCTTCTATCTGAAGAAAGTTAAAAAAGAGCTAGATTCTCAGAATTTGAAATCCACTATAAAACTTGATGGAGGTTTAATTAGTATTTGGGTATGTATATCACAAGCCATGGTGTATTAGGCGTGAGCAAACTACATTTTATGAATAGCACTATGAATCATCATGTGCATATTAACATTCTTAAAAGAAATATTACAGAAAGTACACGAAAAATCGCGATTGAAAGAGACATTTACTTTTACCAACACAACGATTCCAAGTTTAAAGCTGGGATTATGAGGTATTCGTTTCCAACATCATGAAAACACGTCTCCAGATTTTATCGAATCATTGAGAACAAAGTTCAAGAGCATCACATTTCAAGGAAACACAGTATATCGCTTTAATGGAAGTGTGTACCGAAATTGTGACTGATTATCGTAAAAATTAGTTTAATAATACCAAAACAGCTTTTAGCTGTCAAAACATATAAGGAAATGGACACTAAATACAAAAATACAATTTGTTTATATCTGTACGTAAAATGCCTTGAATTCCACCGTATCCAATTCAATCATTCATTTTGATATAAAAATATCAAGTCTTTCTTTTCATTTCTAATAAATATGTATTGTTATAAAGTTGTGAATGGTAACATTAAAACGTGCTATAAATTGCCTTTAATTAGTTTATACCTTTTTTTGTTGAATATTCTTGGTTGTTCCGAGTTTACAACTGTTTTACCAATATCACACAGGTGTCTGGTTTTTCACTTTGACTCACTGTTCTTTAACCCTTTCAAGCACAGAATCGAATATCTTGGTCAACTTGGTGAAGTACCAAATAAAATTTCTATTTGATTAGCCGTTGAATGTATTTGATCGAATTTTACGCTGTTGATCGACAGAAAGCCTGACGCGGGGTTGCCCGAAAAAACCGCTATACAATTACTCTCGGAATTTTTGAAGTGTGGCTTCGCGGCGAAACCACTTTACTTGAAAGAGTGGAATGTAAATTATTTCTATCTATTTCTTCAATCTATTCGTTTGTTGTCAGATTTGATTGGCATGGTATAGTGACAATCTGGGTACCAAAGTACTATTATCGAATTTATTTATTAAAATAAAAGGGGCCGCGTTAGCCCAGTTGCAAGAGTGACGAATTAGCAACCGGAAGGTTGCGAGTTCGAAACTTGGTCCAACCAAGGACCGTCGCATGCACGGGGGCTGATGCACGTTAAATCTGCCGTAGCCTCAAATGTCCCCTCTTTGGTGTGATTTGGAAATTTTGGAGAGTAGGGTAACTTAGGAGAGTAGGGTAACTTAGGTGTTGACCACAATCATCTGAACCGTGGTTCCAAATTATTAGGTGTTGTCCTTGGATCCCAGACCGTTGCCAATAGCCCGTTATGTTGCTCCAGTGGAATGTTATAATTAACTACCTACCAAATTAAAATAAAAGTATTTTATTTACTGGAATCTAGTTAAGTATTTTCTTTGCTAACTTTACTGTACATGAAAAAGAATTGAATAAATACAATCGCATGATTGAGCACACAACTCTTTAATAAACCCATAATACAGCTATTAATTTAAAAATCTGATTGTTCTGGAGATAATTCACATTTGTGATTCGCTCGTGATCTCTCTTTTTTGAAGATTATCATTGAAACAGTTAAAATCTTTTCCCATGAATGAACGGGCCTTTTCTTCCCTCTAGTCTTGTCTCATTTGTTTGCAATTTGCGTACATAAAAATGGGTAATCTGATATGCAGATACTTGATATTTATTGCAAGAGTGGACTCTCTCACCGTTTCGCCTTATAAATCTGCTAGAGATAAAACTCAGGAGAACGACTTTTCAGGCTTATGTATTAAACTACTTGATTTTCTATCGTCTAGACAGATTTTGTTATTTTATTCATATACCAGCCAGTCCCTAGACAAGTTTCAGTGTTAAAAATGCACCCTAATCGATTGCCAACCATTTGTGTTTCTCATATGAACTATGTAGCTGGGTTCTCTAGAGTTTTCTCGGGTCTTAGCTGTAAATACAAGTGGTTCAAAAACATTTTTATAAGCTCAACCCCAATTTCATGCTTGGATAAGCTACAGACTAATCGGAGTAAATAAAAATGTACGACTATAAAACAACTCCGTGGACTCGTTTTTCGTCAAATGAGGTGCATTAAAAATATTTTTTATCGCATACGCTGACCAAGTTTCAAATTAGGGAATTTCGATTAGCTTTCATTACGCGGAAAATAATGTTTATTCCTTTATAGTGATTTTTCCCCAAATTTCCTTTATGCAAGCTTCAAGTTATTTCTCTTGATCGGTGTTCTCTGAACTCTACAAATAACTAACAGGAGTTTGATTTTTGTTATGTTTAATGTTTTTTCGTATAATGGATTACACCAGTGCTCGCTAGTGCGACTTTCAATTCCTTCACCAGCACCTTATTTGATTTTAAAATAGTGTGACTATACAGAGTGATTCGGAATAGCTATTGCAATTATGATTGTTTTATTTTTATCTTTAATACACACCACCATACTTTCAAACTTTCAATTAGAAAGAGTTCAAACCACACCATATATATAGTGAATGTAGGTAGGTAGTTGAATTAACGTCACACTGGAGCAACACAATGGGCTATTAACAAGGGACTGGGATCAATTTTAAAGGGAAAGGACAACATCTCATAATTTTGAACCAGATGGTCAAATGACGAAGTCAATACCTGAGCTAGCACTCCACTTTACAAATTTTCGCACCACGCTGACATCTGAGGACATGGCAGATTTAGCGTGCGCCAGCCCCACGTACACGACGGTCTTTGTTTGGACCTAGTTTCGATCTTGCAATCCTCCTGTTACTAATCCTCAACACAAACAACTGGGCTGTCGCGGCCCCAAATATTTAATGTATTTGTTTTGCAATGAGTTATTATTCACTCTACAATTAAATTTCCTTTAGAAATTTTTTCTTCTTCTTTCAATCGATCAAATAAAAATGATTTAATAAAATAATATCAAATGTGTTGGGGTGTATTTCTGAGAATGGTAGCGCTGGCCAGCTGGTCGATGTAACGATCATCAGTCATCAATATCAACAAAGTAATAGTCTCCGCCACACGCGAATGCTGCGATGATCTGCCACAAGGCAGAAGCGAGATTTGTCACAAAACTCGATGCACTACCATCCCGTCTGATCACGACCTCGGGCACGGCACCCCTCTAGCCGCAACCGACGATATTGTGCAGCCATTCACACTTTACTGTCAAGTGGCACACCGCTACAACTCCTAATGTAATGATAAAATGACCCTTATACCATAAAATCCTACCAACCTAATGTAATTTTGTGGGGATTCATCACTTACGACAGCCAATATATAGTGGGACAAGGTAGTTTGACAGTACAGCGATGCATTCAACACATCATAGGACCCGTTGTTTTGCCTTTCATGCCACCTGTCCAAAGGGCTGTTTTCCAGCACAATAATGCCCAGCCACACGTGTATGGCCTCTACCAGAAGTGGTTCCTTGTTGCTATTGAAACCCTTCCTTTTCCAGAGAGATCCCTAGATCTGTCTGTCATTGAGCATGTCTGGAATATGCTGCACCGTCGATTACATCATCTCCGGAATATAAGGAATCTGGAGCAGCAGCAAAGTTATTGGCATAATTTACCAAAGGATAGCATAAAGACTCCATTCGACTTCATGCCAGTCGTATATTGGCACGTATCGTCGCCAGAAGGTGCTTTTCAACTAATTTATGCCCTTTCTGATGTGGTTCTACGATAATAAAGGAGTCCTCTAGATTTGATTTTGTGATATTTTCTTTGTCTTCATGTACATCACACATGTTAATTTTCATTCCGATCGCTGACTACGGGATGTGTCGACTTTTTGTGCACTTAGGGAATACATTTCCCCCTATTCCTTTGCAAATTTATTGCAGTTTTATTGTAAATACAATGAAGATTTAACTTTTTAAACTCAGAAAATGAACTACCCATTACAGAACAAAAACTTTGCACTTTCCATGGGCCGCATCTTGCCTTCGGGCTCTGCCCTGCCTGTACTTGGTCACAAGTGCTGCGCATCGCAGGCATTCCATAAGTGAGGCGCATCTGTACTTAAACACAAGAACAATCACAGTGAGGTAGATTATCAAGTAACCAAGAAAGTTCATTAAGTTTCTAGGCTTTGTTACTGTCAAACTGTACATGCGCTCGTTCTATCAATTAAAAGTGTGGTTGCTTAAGCAAAAGGTTATTTAACTGAGAATTTGCCGGTGTATAACACTTGCGCAAATTAGTTATTTAAAGTTTTGAAAAAGTGATATCAGTATGAGTGTGTCGAAGTCGATTATTCGGGCACGTTTATTTTATGAATTCAAATTAGACACTAGGGCTTTAGAGGCCCTCGATAAATATTCTCCGCTTTCACAGATGATGCAGTGAGCAAATGTTGTAGTCGAAATTGGTGCCAGAAATTTTCATCTGGAGATGATACTCTTGAGATTCTCCTCGCTGCTGCAGACCATCAAGCATCGATGAGATCCAGCTGATGGACCGTATCGAGTCAAATTCAATTCAAACTTGTCAAGAACGTGCAAAACATTTTAATGTGAGTGACGAAACCATTCGTATTCATTTGCATCGGCTTGGAAAAACATGGAAGCGGAACAAGTGAGTTCCTCACGAACTGAGCTCAACCAACAAGCTCGCGCGGTTAACCATTCGTTGTCACGCCATACAATCGAACTAGTTAGGGACCGCATATTGACAAGCAATGAAAAGTGGATACAATACAACATGGAAGCGTTCTCATTCATTGTCGTCAAAAGATTCGAAGCCATTGACGGCAAAACCTGGTATCCATCAACCAAAAGCGTTCCTTTGGGTTTGTTGGACCATTACCCAGATTGTTCACATGGAGCTTCTACCGAATGAGAAAACCATTACATTTGAAAGGAAACTCAGGACAGTTGCAACGGGTTTCGGTTGTATTCACCCAGAAGCAACCAGCAGTGATTAACAGAAAATCAGTTCTCTTCCACCAGGATAATGCCAGACTATACACAGCAAGAGCGATCAAGCAAATGATTATCCGACTATGCTAGGAACTTCTGCCCACACCAATATTGCCAAGACATCGCCTTCGGACTTATCTTTTCTTAGCAGTAGACAATCATTTACGAAATCAGTTATTCCAAAATCGACAAGGAGTCGAAAGGGAGTTAAAGTGATATTTTGATACCAAAAAGGAAAACTTTTATAAAAAAGGAATAGAAAAAGTTGTTAGATTGTTCGGAAAAAGTAATAGGAACCGAGGTGACTATTTTTCTGAATAAAGTATTGGTTAATCCACTTTGTATATCATTTTATTCGTTAAAACAGCACGAACTTTCTTGGTTGTCTGATATTATATGCTCAAATAGAATGAGTATATTGTCTTTGGCACATATGGTCAAGTTCAGTATTCACTGTTTTAAATTGCTTTTAACACAATTTGAAAGGCTTTGGATTCAAACCTTTCGCTGGTCATTACCATTTTTGTAGTGCAGACATCCTTCGGCTTGGTTATTGAACCGTGTACGGAGGAAAGTCATGATTGTTCATTTTTGTATAGTTAACCTTGGCCGCCATAATGGGACTATTTACGAAAAAGACTTCTCATCTGGAAGCTTCACCTTTACCTGTCGCTGCTGAATTGTTAACCTTGCCCCACTATCCAAACGGAACTGCTTCAGTGTATCGATTGTAACGGAGGCTCGGAAGTAGCGTGTAATCATTTATTAGTTTTACTAAGGGAAGAGAATATTGGGCGCTTTCTGGCTGCTCACGTTTTTTTGTTGGATAGGAGAGATTAAAGAACGCATTCATTTCATTTGTTTACTTTTTCTCGGATCTCATCTGAACTTATAGCTGCTTGAGATATACTTTGTCCACGTCAAGAAAATGTTTCTTCTGCACAAGATTTCCTTGGAAGATGATTAATTCTGAAATTGCCTAATACGTGCATGCCAAATTTTATTATACGAAAGACTTCGCGTGCGGTTACCATGGCTTCAATTGGGTTAGCACTCTAACTACCTGCGAGTTGTTGGGGGCACAGGTTCGATTATGTAACTTACCCTAAGGGTATTTCTCTCTTTTGTGGTAGCAAAACTTTTTATGTGTATACATGCCCATTACTTAGCGTTGTCTGTCTTGAGTTTGGCACAGCATGACCAAATATGGCCCTTGCACCAACTAAAAGTTTTTCCTGGTGTCAGATAAATAGTTTGTATACCACCTGTGGAATGTATAGATCGATAAATTGGGTGATACTCTCAGCGTGTTGATACTTGTCTGTTTTCAGTTACGATGTATGGTATGGTCGATCGTTTAATTACTCAAATAAGATCAAATCAAAGAAAAATGTTTGAATGAAATGTTTACTGGGTGAGAACTTTTCACCCAGTAAATATTTCAGTCAAAACCATTAAGAGTAACCATTTATCTTCCACGAAAAAACGACATCTGTTTGTACTCCTTGAAGCAAATATTAAATAATTCAGGTCTTAGTCTTTTGGAGAACTTAAAAAAGCTCCTTTGCCAAAACCGTTTTTGCGACATTGTAATTAATATATGAATAACTATCATTTAAGTATCACTTTATTTATTAGCTTGTTTTCTTACAAAGTTATAACACGTTCATTAACTAAAATATCGTAAACAAGGGCACAGTGTTAAGCCCACTACTGCGAAAATCCTTCAGGAGAAAACAGGAAGTGTTTTTACGTTTCTAAAAACCCTTCTCCCGTTTATTTTCTGAGACATATTTTCTTTCTTTTATTTTTCTCTGCCAAGACTTTTAACCAAACAAAATTTGTCTTGAAAAAGACTCACTAAAAGATGCGGAGAAAGATGAATTCCTGAAGATTTTTTGGAAAACAGCTAAATAATTTATTGTTCGTATTTCCAAGGCTCATTTATAATGTTTACACTTCGCAAGTTCTCAGAATCTCTCTTAAATTTTTTATATTGAATTATTTAACTGAAAAGTTAGATGGCAGAACTTTTCAAAAAATTTAAAATTAAACTCTTGTTTATTGTACCTGTAAACCTTATTCATTTTACTGTTTAAAAGAGGCAGACAAATAAATAATGGAAGAAAGACAAATGAACCAAACAATATGAAACATTTTTTAGAAATACACCATGCTACAGTGCATAGAATTTTTTTCACTTGGTCTTAACAGGTAAGCATAAACCAGCACATTTTAGTCTACAGTAGTACTATTAGAGGACGAATAAAATGTATGTCTTCGAAACAAATACAATTATACATTTTTACTAGTGATCACTTTTCTGGTCAGGTTCGATTTCTCCCTGGGTATATTTCTCTTCTGTGTCAGTAAAGCTTTCTTTGTGTGTATGTCCATTTAGTTGACGTTGTTTGGCGCAGCTTGGCCAAATATGGACCTTGTGCCATGAAATCCATCCAACCAACTCGAACTTGCAGACGCAGAAGCGACTCTTATTTCCATTTCCCAAAACTTATATCCAGTGTTTGGCACGGCCTCGATTTCTATAATTACCCTGGGCGTATTTATGTCTTCTGTACCAGTAAAATTTTCCTTGTGTGAATGACCATTACTTGACGTTGTCTGTCTTGTGTTTGGCATAGCTTGACTAAATATGGCCCTTGCGACATAAAAGACCTAAAACTTATATTGTTTCGAGCATAGTTGAATTTTTTGTTCCCTTTGGGTGATCAGCGCAATGGTATGAAAATCTGGCACCAGATAAGAGGAAACAATATTTATTATGCCCATAGATGAAGAGCCCCTATAGTTTTGGTCCTATTTCTGCTTTAGAACGACCACTTTTCCCTCATCCCCCCTTCAGATAGAAAAGCACCGTTTTTTCCAGAAAATGCGCGTTACCTTAACTACAGCTCGTCATGAACCTGCAATAGACTGATGCTACTCTTACAAACCTGCTCGTTAAGAAGTTGAATTACAACAGTTACTCTTGTGTTGTTTCGAGTAGTGTAGCGTAACATTGATAACTGGGGTTGCTGAGATTCCATCGGAAAAAAATTATACTTAGCTTTAGACAACCTTTTAGGTCAACAAGATGCGGTAACTCGGTTGGTTGAGTAGCGGATTAGCAACCGGAGGGTTGCGAGTTCGAAACTAGATCCAACCAAGACCGTCGTGTACGTGGGAGTTGGTGGAAGTTAAATCTGTGGTGGCCTCAAATGTCCTCACGTTGGCGTGGTGTGGACGTTTGGAGAGTGGGGTGCCAGCTCAGGTGTTGTCTTCGTCATCTGATAGTGGTTTAAAATTACAAAGTGTTGTCTTTGGATATTTCCCTTCGGGATTGATCCTCGACCGTCGCCATTAGCCCATTGTATTGCTTCAGTGCGACGTTAATTCAATTACCGACTTACCATTCGCTGTTGTTTCTTATCCGCAGACACTACACTCATTTTAGCTCAAAGTTAAAAATGAGCGCAGAAGGCACAACCGCGCCCAATCTTGGAAACTGTATGGATGTCCCAAACGCTGTCTTGAAGCCTGAAGCAATCCTTTACAAAGACAGGGAAATGAGTATTGAACTATGGACCCTGTGCAATGACCTTCTGCTAATTTTATCTCGACTGAATGCTGGCATCCATCGGAGAGAAGGTTCTATTCTAAAAGTACCCACTGCGCATGACTAGCACCATTAACCAATCGTAGTAAGAAACTTGTAGAAACAAAAATGAAACGGCTTCCATAATCCCTGGTTAGCTTTTTGCGCTGAAAATCGTAACTGATTTCTCCCTCTGATTTACGTTACCAGTTCTTATCGGTTCAGTCTCGATGAATTTAAATTTTTGCTATCAAGAGATGCAAAGTTTCTAGGCATACATAGACGCTATGCCAATGATGATTTCCTCTCGTTTGTTGCAATGTCATTGATAAATCTCTCGATTAGGAGGTCAAGACAGAACATGCATCTATGTATATACCAGGATCCCACGTTGGGGTCATCATTACTATGGTACCGGAGCCCTGTAAATGGGAAAACCTTTTGTACTACAATGTGCTGTCAGCTTCTTTAAGTTAAAAAAATTTGAATCTGTCTACTGTGTGTTTGTAACATTAGTGTACACCAATTCTATAAAGTAGCAATTTTCAACTGTGTGCCGTACGGATGGTAAAAGGGTTAAAATTGTGTAAGATTTATTACATTTCAACAGTTTAGTTTTGAATTTTTGACTAGTGTGTTCACAAGTAATTTTAGTATACCGTATAAATAATTTTGATAATTACTTTTTATTACAAAGTAACATAAATAAGCTGTTTCAAAAAGCCACTTAGGAACGAAAAGGGTAAGTAATTATTATTATTTTTGTAAATAAATCAAAACTATTTTTTTTGTCAGATCGACAAAAAATATAATGCACGTTTGGGTGTGCCTCAGAATTTTAGTAATTAGTTTTTGTGTGTCAAGAGATGAAAAAATCGCTGGTATGAAGGAAATTTAATACATTTGTGTAAATTGAACATTGAGTACCTGTCTGATTCGTATTTTTATTTCATAAAGGGCCCGTCATCTTAGTACTGGGGGCCCGAAGTACAGATGAGGGAAGGGGAGTGTTGCTGTACACTCAAATAAATCACTAGCATTGTTAATTATATTTGTGATAGTTATAAGGAATGCAAATGACTATATCCTTCATTCAAGTAAGCACAGTCCGAAAATGCTTAGATGTAAAAACGACATAAAGACGAAGATGTTCTTTTTCTTTCGAAAATATCATTGAACGTAAAGTTTCCTTATTCCTTTCCCGTTGCATTTTATATGCTTTCAAGAGAATTAGAGTTTTCAGAATAAAATAAGAGGAAAGAAAGAGCCTCACATGTTGGATGGAAACGTGCTAATTACTTCGATCTTTTTTGTAATCAAAGCAAACTCGGCGCAATTGAATTTTTTAAATCCAAATTCGGCGTCTAAAGTCGTTAGGTTTGTAAAAGGTTATGCTGAATCACCGCTTGGATTTTAGCTGTTATACTTTTAATGGTTCGTAATGATTCTTTATTGTACATTTGTATAATCATACCCTCTTTCAACCAATCTAGTTACATTTTTAATCGCTGTGAACTTTATGCACTATCAAATTTGCCTAGAACTGTAGAATTTAGCTTCAGTTGCGACATGTATTGGTGTTAAATGTAGTTACATGGTCATTCCATAACTAATAAGGGGCCGCGATAGCTCGGTTGGAAGAGGAATGGATTAGCATTAGGAAGGTTGTGAGCTCGAAACTCTCTGTGCAGCCATTGACCATCGTGGACAAGGGTCATAAATCTGTCATGACCTCAAATGTCCTCACGTTGGAGTGGTGTGGAAGTTTGGAGAGTGGGGTGCCAGCTCATCTGACCGTTGTTCAAAATTACGTGGTGTTGTCCTCGGATCTTTCCCTTGGGGATTGATCCCCGATCGTCGCCAATAGCCCGTTGTGTTGCTCCAGTGCGACGTTAATTAATCACCACCATTAACTAATAATAGATTTGACTCTTGAAATTTGTTATTTTTAAATCTACAAAGGAAATAGTTGTTAAATCTTTTTCATTATTAAATCGTCATTTTAAAGCAAAAACTAATTTGGTGGGTAGGTATTTAATTAACATCGCACTGGAGCAACACAACAGGAACTCCTTAACACAAATCGTCATCTGACCGTGGTTCAAAATTACGTGGTATTGTCCTCGGATCTTTCCCTTTGGGATTGATCCCGGACCGTCGCCAATAGCCCGTTGTGTTGCTCCAGTGTGACGTTAATTGAAATACCCCCTTAACACAAAAATACTTTTACTGTATAAGACTCTTGATTTTTAGGTAAAAAAGAACTATAGGCATTTTGATAGTGTTATATATCTTTTAATCAGATTACAACACTGTATTTCTCATCAGCGTCATGAAAATCAGCATTTCGCGTCTCCGGAAAAAATGTAACGCTACGCTAGCACCGTGCAAATTGTAGGCGACGCAGGTTCGATTCCAGTAACTTACCCTTGCTGTATTTTTTAACACTGTATATCTTTTGTTTGGCACAGCTTGGCAAAATGTGGCCCTTACGCCATAAAACCGAACCATCCAGCCGAAAAAATGTCAGTTAATAGTTTCTTCTCAAAGAACGAAATATCAGTTTTCAAACGAAGTCTAAATTAATTGGATTTTCTAATTGATCACTATATATTTATGCTGTGTTCGTGACATCAAAGATGAGTAATTACGATTTAATAATTTTTAGCTTGCTTCTGGATTTGTTCAATTTCGTTGCGCCTCTGCATTTGCGTTTAATAAATAAAATCTGAATTTTCAGAACTCGGCTTAAAGGTTATCTTGATTGTTTGCAGAAGCAGAGACTTCCTATTTTTTAATTTTGGGCTAAAATAAAAATATTTTTTTAGAAAAGACCTTCAGGGGCTTATACTCAATTGTCCCGAAAACAATTTCATTTATGTACTGAACGATAGCTGTGTAATGGCTTCAAAAAGATGTATTTCATGTAGATTTCGTGTTCATTAAATCTTTTTATTTTCTCAGTAACCACGAATCAATAAGGTTAGTTGGTTGGGTTTTATGGCCATCTTTGGCCAACTACGCCAAACACAAGACAGACAACGTCAAGTAATGGACATACGGGGAGTTTTACTGACACAAGAAACACACTCAGGATAAATTACAGGAATCGAAACTGTTCCGCCTGCAAGTCATGGTTCCGTTGCAGAGGGCAAACCCACATAGTCACGGCAGCCTCAGGAATCGATTATGATAGAGCATACTTTTACTAATAGTGACGAGTCGAGAGATGAATTATATTTCCGATTAAATCAGCCATGTTGAAGTTTCAGGGTATGGAATTAGCGCCACTGTCTGATTATGTTTCGAAAATGAAATTGTAGATTTTAAAAACTATTCTCAGCTAATTATGCTTGTATACAATAAAAAGGAAAATTCACATTTTCGGTGCAATGCCCGGTACAGTCTACCCTTATGGTGTGTGTGTGGATGTATAGTGCAGTCCCGATTAGACAATCGACCTTGGATCAATCGATCATTAGAAACGTGTGTAAGGTCTTTAAGAGAAGGCTGTCTTACGCATAAGCATGAGTGGTGATCGCTTTGGATGGTTTCCCCACCAACTCATTATCCTCACAGTAGTGTCTGGCACCACCTGGGTTGGCGAAAGTGCACGCTTTGAGGTGTCGTAAACAAAGGTAAGGGGAAAAACGAACAAATGTGCACAAGCTGGATGGCTGGAGAGGTCTCGTGGAGGCTTGGTGTTAGATATTAGCTGCTAACAGTTTTTTCCTGTAAATGATTAATATAATATCTATATATGTTGAATTCTGTGGAGTCTGTAGTGATTCTCTGGGTAGCGTGGTAGATTCAAATCTACAGAGAACAGTCTGGCTTAAATAACAAACGATAATTTTATTTAAAACAATTTCTTGACTATATTGGAATCTATTTACACGACACTTTCACGCCTCTGCTAACTGGATGCGACAGGGTGTCGAAATCTCAGGACGTACGAAAGTCTCTGAGTTGGAGAAAGGTATCTCAACAGTCTCTAGATGAAACTCTACTCGTCGGGTGACGATTTCACAAGATCAGCACTGGATCCTCACTGGACGACGGGACAAGGCAGGTTCACTGCCGGACGAGAAGTCGGTACCGAACTCTCCGCAGGTCGTCGGTTCGGCACAATCAGGGATCGGCTCCACTGGGGTCGTCGGGTCAGTACAAGACAGCACGGCTCCGCTGGGGTCGTCGGATCGGCACAAGACAGGCACGGCTCCGCTGGGGTCGTCGGATCGGCACAAGACAGGCACGGCTCCGCTGGGGTCGCTGGTTCAAGTCTCGAACGAGAAATAAGCAGGAACTCGAGATAGGCAGCCTACGCCAGGCTACAAGAACGCGTCCTCTCAGGGTGAGAGAACCGTCTTCCAAATTATTAAGAGCTCCTTAATGGGGTTGACCGCTCAAAGGGTCACTGAGCTAAGACGCTAGCTCGGGAAACAAACAAGACTCGAGATGGGCAGCCTACGCCGGCTACAAGAACGCGTCCTCTCAGGTTGAGAGAACCGTCTTCAAAAAATATATTTTCTCCCTAAGGAGTGACCGCTCAAAGGGTCGCTGAGTTAAGCTGATCGATCGAGATCACAAGCAAGAACTGACGATTCGCCTCCCTGCTTTTCCTTTTGAAACCTCCCAGCCTTTGTTCGCTGGTGGTTCTCGATTCGTTCGTTCTTGATTGGTTATTACTTTTAATTGGTTCGTTTTTACTTTGCTCATTTTTGAGGTTGCTGATTCGGTAGAGACTCTCTGACGTAAAATGGGATCAGCTACTTAGCGCAGGTGGCTTGATTACCTAGCAGGTGGACTTAATCACCTGGCAGGTGCACTCCTAAACACCTGGGCTCTTTTCGGAACGAATCCCCTTTTGTCCTCTTCGATCCAAGTCCCGACCGTCTGGCGCCAGAGAGATGGAAATGTATTGTCCGGCTCTTTTACGACCTGTCGGCGAGTTTGCCTTTGGCGCCAGAGAGATGGAAATGTATTGTCCGGCTCTTTTACGACCTGTCGGCGAGTTTGCCTTTGGGATAATTGAGGGGTCCATCAATGAATCCTCACAAGTCCCACACAAACAAAAAGCGTTTTCACTATTCCTCTGGAATTCTTCGATAATTGTGGACCACATCACCGGCCACTGTACTACAGCCACTGCTATCGCTTTCTGCACAGAAAGATAAACTTGGAATCAGATTCCGGACTAAAGACTGCAATTGTGGAAGCGCTTTGTTTGCGTTCCAACCTATCACCTTATTTGAAGAATAGATTAATAATAGATTAACCATGTGACTCGCGGCAGCCGGACTATACTCGGTTATCTACTTGGTTGTTTTCTGAGTTTGAACAAGTTCAATTTTTCAAGTGGATCACAATTTGCAGGAATTTCTGGTGACTAACTTATGACTCTTGAGGGGTAGCATGTCGCGGTATTCCAATTTCGGAGCGCAGCACCAGAAAGATATGAAAGAATAACGAAGTTCGACTTCAGTTATTTACAGACCACTTGTTTCCTTGTTCGCTAATTGTCTACAAGGGTCTAGCTTTACCCATCAAATGTCAACAGTTCGTTCGGCGATTGTTTATGTCGCACAGGAGGAAAAAGCTCGTTTAACGAGAAGCGACCTTGAACTTTTCAAGTGAAAAATGAAACCGCAATGGTGTGCTTTATTTCACTGTCGATATTTCCTTTTTAATTTTTATTTGACATTCAGCTCTTAAAAAAGCGCATCGAGGAAGTTGGAATAAGTGATACGCATTCTTGTTCCAAGTGATTGAAGCATTGAGCACACTTTCCAGAGATGAACTATTTCTTGCCAGTAAATACAAGCATGATTATATATCGAATTAATAAACAGAAGGAACTATATTTTGTATAAAAAATTCAACCATTTACACTCAGAACTATTGGAATGTTATATGAATAACTCAATTGGAGTTGGGGAGGTTTAACCAAGATAAAGATATTTTCGAATCTTTATTTGCTTTGAAATTTTACAAGAAAGAAGTATTTTGTTAAGTTGAATTATGTTTGTCCACTGGAAAATACATCGCAATGATGTTCTTTGAATTCAAAATAAGTGATTATTTTTAGTGATGTGTGTTGGCTTATTGTAACTTTGACTCATGTGCATTACTAGACATAGAAATTATGATAAGCTTTTATTTACTCGTTCTTTTTTAACATCGCAAAATCGGTATTTACATTTCAGTTTTTAAAAAAGATGTGGATTTTCAAATGGGTGGGGGAGATTATTATTTAAAAAGGAGAGTTTCGTTTACCTAAATAAATTCTAAATTCTTCGTTATTTAAAATAAATATCTTTTCCGTTCCTTTCTGTTGAGAAATGATTAGATACATCATCTCTCACACAAATTACTTCACACCTGAAAAGTTACAGTTGGAAGAGCAACGGATTAGGAACCGGAAGGTTGCAAGTTCGAAACTCGGTTCAAAGACCGTCGTGTACGCGGGGGCTGGTGCACGTTAAATCTGTCGTGGCCTCAAATGTCCTCACGTTGGCGTGGTGTGGATGTTTGCAAAGTGGGGTGCCAGCTCAGATGTTGCCTCGTCATCTGACCATAGTTCAAAATTATGTGGTATTGTCCTCGGACCTTTCCCTTCAGGATTGATCCCGGACTGTCACCAATTGCCCGTTGTGTAGCACTAGTGCGACGTTAATTAACTACCTACCTTAAAAGTTATTGAACGAATGAAAAATAATAGTTTGTAATTTAGGATTAATAATAAAAATATTTCATCGTAACTAATTCCTTGAAAGCACATTAAAAACGGAAACCTCCTCTCAAAATTCAGATTCTATCCCTTTTTTACTGGTTATACCAGTCAATTGTAACAAAGCACAACCTGCTGTTTTTCGTGTTTTTCTCACAATAAAACCCACTCTCACTTCTAGTGGACACCATCTGTTCTATGTTAGCGATTACCGTTTACGCTCTGTGATTTTATTATCATCCGTTGTGTTGGGTCAATGAATCTTTGTTAGAGTCCTCTGAAATTCAATTCTTTGGATTTTAAATCAATTCCGAAACAGTGTCGAAGAGCGAATTTCAGTAAACAACTTCATCTAAAAAATAGCCTTTGTGGTCTCAGACGGGACTACTGTTTACAGGGCTTAGCTTGTCACCTGCTTCACAAACCGAAAGCCTCCTTTTACCGTGGCCCCATTGCCAGATGGTGATGGTATCGCAGCCAAGGTCCACATCCACATTTGGCGAGAAATCCCCTCCGTGTTGCTTTTAGAAAGTTGTTTTTAGGTGACGCATCTGAAATGTTTTCCCGATAATAACAAAAGAAAATTCAGACGTTACGTAACGGGATGCAATGTTTTCGCTTAATTTATCTCAGCTTCATTTTCTAAATTGCGATTCGAGATACAAGGTGCTATTGTTCCTTCATTTTTATAGACAATGTATGTAAAGATTTTAATTTAAGATCATCAGTTATATTATCTACGTGGATTCCCTTCATTGAATGAAATGAACATTATTTCGCATATCAAATTATATTCATTCTGACATGTTATTAGCATTGATTTTCTATTTATTATATTGATAAAGACTGATAAGAAATTTGTGATGATTTTTGTTGAAGAAGTATAATTTCATGTTGAAATTAATTTTCGAAAAAAAAGTAAAATGGTAGGAGAAAGGGGAAAATTTTAATAAATTCACTCCTTTTTTTTAATAATTCCTTAAGTAGAATATCTAAGTAACAGAAACTTCATGCACGTTTACCAAATTGCACACAGTATGGTGTAAGCATCTTTAAGAGAGCGCTGACCACGCCCTAATTGTGTGCTCCCGAAACAGAATTTCGTTCTCATTGTGCTGCTTTGGTGAGAAGGCCGATGGCCTTCGATTTTTAGAAAAGTAGTAAGCTCGTCAAAGCGATCGAAAGGACTAGAAAGGACATTCATCGTACTCTAGGCTAATGGTTCCCTACCTAAGGCGGATCAGATCCGGCCCTGCGTATAATCAGTGCAGTCCGAATTTTGTATTTACTTACATCAGAGATATTTTTTCCTCCCATTCTGTCGTGGGAGCTGGTGCGCGTTAAATCTGTCGTGACCTAAATGCCATCACTTTGACGTGGCGACGTTAATTCAATTACCTCCTTCCCATCCCCAAATGAAACCTTTTTCCCAATGCAGCAGGAAAGGGCAGACATAAATTCTTCAGCCAAAAGTACACACAAATAGAAACAAGAATTAAAACACAAAATACATCCAGGATAAAATACAGCAAAAAAGCTGATGAAGCTGCTGAGTAGCCAAAAGGTCCCTCGCATAGCAGAAATGTCCACTGAGACTTGTTTCGGTTAGTATGCAGGTTAGTAAATGTTCTGCACATATTAGTGCACCACTCGTACAAAGAGGGCACAAGGGGTTATTAGAAATAACAAGCTTATGTAGCTCGGAAGCAAGGCAATCATGGTTTGTGGCAAGTCTGAATTAATGAAATTAAGTTATCATCCAAAATATTTTCCCTGATCTATGTAACACTTTTTATTGAAAAAGATGTAATTTAGAAAACAAGCTGACGAATATACTATATAGATGGATCAAGGAACATATTCCCATGTCGATCGAGCCCTTCTCGAAACACATTTGGTGTTAAAAATAATCACAAAATATGTTGAATCTATTTGAATAGAAATTTCAAACAAAAAATACGTACAATTGTCTTAACCCTCTTGGAGTTATCTTCGCGTCGAAAACTGCCCTGTAGTAGCCAGCCTTTGGAGCAGAAACCTGTTCCAAACTATCACCATTTTTGGTCAACGGGCAACTTAATAATAGGCAATGATTTAATTGGATCTTCATCCCCCTTGGAAGTATTAGGGCAGATTTGTCTCGACGAGGTCCTTAGTAAAATCGACCAGATCTTGAACGAGATATCTCGTCGAAACACTTGGAGAGTTAAAACAGTAAAAGTGATTAACAACGTAATGCTTATTCGATCAAGGTGGGAATCGGGAGAAAGAAGATTGGGCTGCCCCGAAAATATTTTCTGAACAGGTGCCTGGATGAAATACGTATTTTATTTATCACAACCCGTCCGCAGACATTCAGGAAACAATTTCAATATTTGCTACAATTTTCGATTGCACAATTGAAAATATTTTTTATCACTGTTGAATAACTAAAATGAGTGTCTGGTTGTAGAAAAGTAGAATCTAATCCCATGTGTTGGATGGCTGTTTAAAGGTAGGTGGTTGTTTTTACTTCGTACTGGGCTATTGACGACGATCCGGGATCAATCCCGAAAGGAAACATCCGAAGACACCTCGTAATTTTGAACCACGGTCAGATGACGAGGTAACACCTGAGCTGGCATCCCACTCTCCAAACTTCCACACCAGGTCAACGTGAGGACATTTGAGGCCACGACAGATTTAACGTTCACCAGCTCCATGTACACGACTATCTATAGTGGAGCTAGTTTGAACTCGCAACGCTCCTGTTGCTAATCCGCTACTCTTCCAACCGGGTAACCGCGGCCCGTAGGTTGTTTAAAGGATGCTCACCATGGCTGATTTTTTTATGGTGTATACGATCATTCATCGGCATCTTATCGCAGTTACTGGGGGATGTTTGCTCTGTTTAAAGGTTGCAGTGGAAGATTGTATGATCCTTGGCTTCTCCATAACTGACAGATGCTGCTTTTCTGATGAAATCCATTTTGATATTAACTAAAGACTTCCATGTTGTGTTAATACTTAGTGTATAAAAAATTGGAAATAGGTAAGCAGTAGTTCCCTTGTGTAATGAGACTCGTGTTGGAAAAAGTGACTGCAAGTTGTTTCTATAGATCAACGCTAGTAAAGGAGACTGAGGGACTAGTCAAGGAGTAAAGGAAATTCCCCTTCAGTAGCCTTGACTCTAGATTACAAACGTGGGCCACGATAGCCCGTTTGGAAGAGTAACGGATTATCAACCGTAGGGTTGTGAGTTCGAAACTCGATCCAACCAAGGACCGTCGTGTATGTGGCGCTGGTGCATGTCGAATCTGTCGTGACCTCAAAATGTCCTAACGTGGTGTGGAAGTTTGGAGAGTGAGGTGCCAGTTCAGGCGTTGATCTCGTCATCTGGCCGTGGTTTAAAATTACGAGGAACCTTGGAGGAATTTTTACCCTTGGATCTTTCCCTTCAGGATTGATCCCACACCGTCGCCAATAGCCCGCTGTGTTACTCCAATGTCCAGTGCGACGTTAATTCAACTACCAACTGCAGCCAACCAATCGACTTACATGCAGGTAGCTAGTGAGGCCATTGAATATTTGCGCTTTTAAGCATTTCTAATTTTAACTATCTTTTAGTGAAAACTGCAAGATAGTACCTTTGCCACTCAAGTTGAAAAAGATTTTTCATTTGCTCTGTCGAGGAATAAGATTTTTCACCTGTTTTTGACTTGTTTACTTTCGGTTTCTCCTTACGTCCACAGAAGGGGGAGTTAAGGATAACCGTAATGGTGATAAATGAATAAGGGAGGAGTAAATCAATGGAGATTAGCGTTGAGATCGCGCCGTGACAAGAGATAAGGAACTTGTGTTCTGTTTGTCTGCTAGCAATAGTGATTTATGATAAATTTGTAGATTATATTTGTTTTCCTGCAAAGACCACATTTATTTGTTTTGGAAGTTGAAACAAACAGATGTATTGAAGAATGATAACAAAACAAGGACATTTTCTGTGTTTACAAATTGCATGTGTAAGAAATATATACACTTGTCCAAAAATTAGGGGTAATGCAATCCGAGATGCAATCCCGTGTCAAGTACCTGCACCGAAGTACCTCAAATGACAAATGAATATTTCGCAAGCTTTGTGGAGTACGATAAGAACACCCACATGCTTCGTTTTGTTACTGGGAACTGAAGAAACGAAAATAAAATGCTTAAGTGAAAACATTGTACATTTTAGCTATTGAAAAAAATTTGCCTTTTAAAAGCAACCTAATAGGGAATGTACAGGCCTCGCAATATGCAGACATGCTTCCCACATGTCTGTCCAAGAGTTGCTGTGGCAAGTAGTCCCATTTGCGCTCTAGATCACTTTTTGCTCTTCTGCGGACCTTCATGGTATTGTGTAGACTGCAACGCGACGTCCGAGATCATCCCAAACATTCTCTATTGGATTAAGATCAGGTGGCCTTATTTGATACGAATTCCAGAATTATCCTTAATTTTTGGACACGTGTGTACAATAGTCCGGGTCTGGTGAATTGGCATTTGTGTCACGTGGTTTTGAGGGAGGGGTCTATTCGTTATATTAGGGTACAGGTTAAAACTTAAACAATGCGCTTCCGACTTCTTCGGTATCAGTAGTGATAGCAGTGATAACGAGTTGGCGGAACAAATAATCACTTTTGGCGAGGGCCATACATGATTTTTCAACTGCCAGCCTTTTCCCCTGCCGAACTTACACCCTTTCTAGAGGTGAACTAGTCGAAGATCATCTGCCTTCTTACCAGAGCCCTATGTTTAGTATTTCTATTTGTGTTTTAAAATAATCAAACCCATTTTTGAGTTGTTAGTTTAATAACTCAACTACTTATGTAAAATAACCGTTTCCGTTGCTCCAATCTAGGGCCAAAACATACTGATAAGAATTCTAAATATCCTGCGAGTTTTGGTTGCGCTGATGCATTAAGCATTAAAGATGGTGTGGTAAACAAAGACATTCAAGGATAATTATAGAGGATGATAGTATTCTCTCTTCAAAAAAAAAAAAAACGTATGGTATAATTTTTCCCGTGTCATCTTCAGTGGCATTGCATACCATTTCGATGTTATTTAGCAAGCAAACCTTCACTTATGTTTTATAATGGATTTAAATATAATCGATTCGAATTTTTGTCAAATAATGCTTGGGTTGTTTCTCTTAAAGACGAGCATGAACGTAAAAAATCAGCTCTTCTATATATTTCCAGAGGACGTAAAGCAATTGTAAAATCTAATAGGAGAATTTTTATAATACAATGTATTTAGAGATTGTATTATAGTTGCATTTATAGCTGAAAAATGGTTCTAAACTAGTTGCAAAATGATGAAAAATCTTTTAATATTAGTAGTTAGTTGTGGTATTTTATTTTTATTTTATTCACTGTTTCTAATTGTAAGGATGTCCAAAATTTTGAAAAACAAAAAGTTATTGGGAGAAATAAGTAATATGTGAAGAATATTCTGAAATTGATGAAGAACGTTTTAAAAGAGAAGACGATGTGATCAAGTGCCAAATAAGATACTGCCATGAAAATAAATCCACGAAGATCTGCTGTGCAAGAAACATATTTACTGAAAATGTTTAGCAGAGCTAACCTTGCATCTGTAAAATGCACGCAAATGAATCGAGATTTTACATCGAATACTCCCACCTGATTTTATTAATTTTATTTGTATAATTAGGTTTGGAGAAGTTGTTGATTCATATAGTTATATGTTTATAAGGAATAAGTTAAGATGTATTACGATGCTCTTCATGTAATTCTTTCTGTATTTGCCTGTGTTTTTAATATTATTTTCTAATATTTTAAAATTATATTTATTTACATCAGTGAAAAATTTTCTTGTTATATATAACCAACAGTCCAAGGAGATGCAGTGTTGTTAAATGTCACTGAATAAATAAATAATGTAATAGATATAAATTAATTTTATACAAAATTAAAATATTTTTGAGATTGCTTCTTGTGTTTTCCATAAACAGCTGATTTAAAATGATGTTCTTTTATCTGATGCTTTTAGTTTTTTATCTTATCGTATAATCTAAATTAGTTTAAAAAAATCAACAATTTTTAGCGCAGTCTTTAAATTTGTGGTTTTAAAATAGTCTTTAATTAGAAATTTTATATCCTTAAACGGAAAATATATTAAACTATTTATAATAGTATTGATCTTTTATCTATATAATCATTATATATTTACAAAAAATAGTTTTGTTGATAGTTCAGAAAGTACAAAAATTTGATTTTCCTCTCAATGGAGCGGACTCTGATGACTACATGACCGTTTCAGTGACATTGCCTGTAAATTTCGTTGGCCACGCCAATTTGTCGTTTATATATTATGATGATGATTTTGGTATTTACAGGGAATGTATTCACCTTTAAATTACCCTTATAGTGCATGTTATCCATCAGTAATTAGGTTAGTGATAAATTCTTAATTTACGAACGCAATTTTTCGTCTTAATATCGATCTGGTTACTCTGCATCTCGGAAATGGAAAAACTTTTTGAGCTGCGTGCCAAAATGTCATATTCATCGCTAAGTAATAATCAATGTATTGATGAGATCTTTGCAATTTATATCTGTTTCTGCACATTTTCGCTCATGTCGCTGTTTTGAAATTACTTTTGTTTCGTAATTCTTATTGAACGGCAAAATCCCAATTTTGGATTACGTTTCCTAACTTGTGCTGTAGTTAAGCAGAGCAATTAAAAAATAATGGAAGAGGGTCCACTCGTAGTACAACCAAGATAATTGGATATTAGGCAGAATAAATTAATAATTAAACATTAATAATCAACAATTTATCCTTTAAATTAGTTAATTGTATAAAATCGTTGAGAAAAAAGCAATTATATTGGTAATTAAAATATGGCATAAGAATAAAGGAATTTTCCAGGGATGCGAGCGAATGAATCCTGCGTTTGGGCTGTTTACACATGGAAGTGGTTGGTTGTTTTCGGGGCTTTATGGCGCAAGGGTCATATTTGGCCAAGCTTGCGTCAAATACAAGACAGACAACACAATGACGAAGGAAGAAAAAGCAGAATGGTAGGCGTGGGAAAAAATGAAAGGGAGGAAAGATGACATGGAAGTGAGTTTTTATTTTCGGTTCTTTAGATTCATCTTGAGATTTTAATGAACAATATTTACAATTCGGCTTTTAAGAAATATTACGTGATTCAACATTAATGAGCAAAATGTTCAGTGTCCAATATGGGACTTGAGCCCCTTCCTTCCTTACGCCATTGGTGTTAACCCTTTGAAATGCCACTATAATTGCCCGATAATAATTTTTTTAAATAAATTTTAAACCTATCCCTTCAAATGAATCTATTTTGCTCATAACAAAAATTTAGTTTTTAATAAAACAATCTAATCTAGTTTAGTTAATATAGAGAGTGATGGGACATATGTAGGCCCAACGAGGGGGTCCCCCGTATGTCTCACCACCCATCTTAACCTTCCTGGTGGTTGTCACGACTAGGTATCATCATTAGCAAAACCATTACCTGATCTTGATGGACGAGATATCTCGTTATTAGAAGAAAACTGGCCAGATCTTGCTCTCATCATCATAAAAAAATCGGTAGTATCATTGAAAATTTGTCGGCTGTTGATGGACGAGATATCTCATCGAAACCATTTGGAGGGTTGAGCACTCCTAACCATTGGAACATCCAACTAACTGGTATAGTGTCACAAGGTTTATCTGCCACCCAATGGGTCTCGGATTCGAATCCCAGTTTGTAAGCGCATGGATGTTGATGGTTGTTCATGTTAAGAGTAGCTGCAGTTGCCCTCTGGGTGCTCTTTCACAGGTAGTCTTAAAAGTTAGCCCCTTGTAGTGCCGAAATCTGAGGAGATCAGTGGTCGGGCATTAGGAAAGAAAGACAACAATATCACGAGAGAATATTTCTATACCTTAATAGTTGTAATGTACCTAGAATATTTGCCTTAATCATTACAAGGTGATAGGACTCCTGATGTCCAACCGCCCCTGAAGAGATTTACCCTCCAAATGGTTTCGACGAGATATCTCGTCCATCAAGCTCCGAACAATTTTTCTAATGACGAGATACCTCGTCATCCTAATGACGAGATATCTCGTCCATCAAGATCTGGTCAGTTTTGCTGGAGACGAGATACCTCGTCAAGAAAACCACAAGGAGGGTTAACGCCACTGCAACCTCTTGTTCAGAAACCATTCTCATTTGCTCATTTGGCATGCTCTCTTACCGTAGTTCTCCATCTTCCCGATATTTATATTCAGGTAGGATAGCTTATTGCAAATCAAAACCCATACTCACAAAGTATATTGCACTCCCTATGCAAGAGTGAAATAGCTAAAATGTAGACTGATAATTTGGGGCCCGTGGTAGCCCGGTTGGAAGAGTAGCAGATTGGCAATCTGATGGCTGCGAGTTTGAAACTCGATCCAACCGTCGAGTACGTTGGGGCTGGTGCACGTTAAATTTGCCGTGGCTCCAAATGTCCTCACATTGGCGTGGTGTGGAAGTTTGGAGAATGGGATGCCAACAGGAGATATTGACCTCGTCATCTGACCGTGGTTCAAAATTACGAGATGTTGTCCTCGAATATTTCCCTTCGGGATAGATCCCGGACCGTCATAAACAGCCCATTGTGTTACTCCAGTGCTGCGTACATTGCAATACCTACATACCTTGATTATTTGCTTGATTATTGTTAAATACGATTCCTTCAGAGGAAAGGAATGACACAGGCCATATGGATCGCAAAAGGGAACAGGCTAGTTTATTGAAAACACAACACATATATATACAGATAGGATAGGATTGCACTACAACCAATAAGATTCATTAAAATGGACGGACGTCCAAGAAAGCTGTAAAACATTCACACATGCTGCCTGTAAGTGACTCAGCTCTAGCAGCACAAAGAAAGATACAAAGACTTCTATGAGCGATTACATTATACAACAATTATAAATGCTCTCTCTTGTGTCTGCCTGCTTAAAATAGCCTCAATTCAAATAGAAAGAATGGCGAACCTACGACGAACAATAATCTTAAATTCGATACTTTTTTATCGTTTCAATATTTTAAAAGGATTTCGCCTGAAAAAATGCGCTTTTCGTTAGCCACACATTGATCGGACATTCGATAAAACGTCCGACGTACACATGCGTATTCCGTTTGTGTACAAGAGGCATGTCGGTATTCCAGCCTGTTTAGTGTCGCAAGACTGATGTTGGATCTCTGTGTGGCTTGCCTTTGACTTATATCACTCTTGCACCAAAGCTGAACATGTTTAAAAGATTTTAGGATTCTCCAAAATTTGGAATATACTTTTCCCTTCTGTCACTTCGTTTTCAAGGACTTTTCAATTTCGATTTTTGTGTTCAATTACCAATTTGTCTGTAAGCACTAACAACTTTCATCTTAGTGCAATCCGATAAAAGAGTATGCCCCATTAAGAAAAATATATTAAAACAACACTTTTTACTCTTCATCTCCAGCTTCGAATTCAGACTCGTCTTGAACTGAAGCCAAGAAGAAACAAGAGCTTTTGAATAGAATGCGGTTAAGAATTTTAAGCAGCGTAATCAAGAATTTTTCGGTCTCATTCGAATACCTATGCATGTATGTCTGTTAGCTGCGATATTCAAATCAAAACACGCTGGATTTCATAAACATTGGCACTTCTAATTTTCTGCAACTAGCCTGATAATTTCTTGTCGAGAACTAGTTATCGTGCGTTGCATGAATCTTTGGACGTGACATACTTACACATTGTTGTCAATCTTTCAAAAGAGAACTTTCGCTAGATTGAAATATTCTTTCATTGCATTGACCATTATTTCATATTTTTAATCATTATGAGAGAGATTAACTGCAAACAAGCAATTCGTAACGAACGCTAATAAGATAAAATCTACAAATTCAACTGCAGCTTTACCTTATTGCTGCAGTAACAGAGAAATCAAGTTTATATGAAAGAGAATGTTTCATTATGATTTTCTTTTCTATAGTTTGATAGGGAAAATTTTAATGCTTTATTGAGACATTTAAACTGTTTGGAGAATGAGTAAAATTGATAAGTAAAATGAAAATAAATTGTTGTACAGAACTGTAAAATAATTTAAACTGAACTGAATTGTATATTTTTATCTTTAACAGTGCTAATAATTTTGGGTTGGTTGGTTTTTAAGGCGCAAGGGACATATTTGGTAAAACTATGGCAAACACAAGACAGACAGCGTCAAGTAATAGACATTACCCACAATGAAAGTTTTACTGACACAGAAGAAACATATCTAGGGAAAGTTACATGAATCGAACCTGCGCCGTCTACAACTCGTAGGTTGCTAGCGCATTGGGCGAACCCACTGAGCCACTAATAGTTTTGGGCTTAAAATTACTAGTGGCTCAGTGAGTTTGCCCACTAATCTTATTTTAGAAAAATATTTCTCAAATATGATTAAGGTAATACATTTAAACTAATCTTATTTGAGAAATATATTTGGAAAAAGAAGATCCGTATTTATATTTAGTTTATCCTCCTAAATTATGATTCAAGATTAAGTGCCTTGTGGATTATGCTTACGGCGTTGCTGACCTTCGCCTCTATTGTTCGAGGTTTAGGTATTGCGTATCGTTAGTAAGTAGAATAGGGTTACCGAAGTTCAGAATTTGTTTGTAAAGATTAGAAATTCTTAAATCCTCTCCCCACATTATACCTAAATAGATAAAGTTTCTCTACCAATATTGTGTATTAGAATAGTTTCTAAACTTCAAATACGTATGCTGGACTTTTTATTTTAGGTGTTGAATGTACTTTGTTTTCCACACATTGGTGTCCTATTAATAAACATTTAATAATATTGATCATAACTTTTGACACTTATTTTAATTAGAATTTATCGAAATTTCCGGAGTATGAACGTACAATGAAAAAGAATCGTTAGAAATCGACAAATTAGTTATTGTAATTATAAGTAAATGTCTCACTGGATGAATAGTCGTCAGAAAGAGCCTTCTAATAAATAAGATGATACATTTTGTGCTCTATTTGAATATTATGATATCGTTAAATTGAATCAAACTTTGATAATTTTGTTGTGAAGAAAAAACATTATTGCTGTTGAACATTTTCCCGAGACTAATGATATCTTTAGGTTGGTTATTTCGGTTTTATGGTGTAAATACCAATTCTGGCCAAGCTGCACCAAACACCCTACATAGGAGAGCAGTAACCAACATTGGAAACAAAAACGATGAAATCTTGTATGATATACGTTAAGCCAAGACAAACTGAAAGCAACAAAGCGGTAACAGCTTCTCAAGGCGAGCCCTCACATCCGAAGTTGTAACGAAGGAGGAAAAAAGGAAGTAAAAGTGGCAGCCGAGGTGAAATGGAAGAAAGGGTAGATCCCTAAGGGAACCTTGGAGTTGTAAAACCCGTGTTTGCTTGAAGAAATTAAATCTTGGATAGTCTACCATGACGCATATACCTTTAGAATAAACGCACTTGGAAATCATTTGATTGGAACCTAGTTCAGAGAAGATAAATAATTATGTCGCATTGTTTTTTATAACGTAAATCGTTAAATTCATGTACCTTTTTAGAAAATTAATACAACGCCGATTTTTTCCAGTATTTGTCAATCTTGAGGAATAGAAGAACGATAAATCGTACTAAACTCGTGGTGCTAATGTGCATAAAACGATGCACATAAAATCTCGAACGTTTCGCGATTTATGTGGAAAGAAAAGTTCAAAAATAATCAAATTTTAGGCATTTTTACTTACAATAAATAGACTATGTGATCCAAATAGAAAAGTTATAGAATACTAGCTTACTTTTCAGAATTCTGATGATAAATCATATTCGTGTCTAATTCCAGTATTCGTGTCTTCTTCCAGTATTTGTCAATCTGGAGGAATAGAAGAACGATAAATCGTACTAAACTCATGGTGCTAATGTGTATAAAACGATGCACATAAAATCTCGAACGTTTCGGATTTATGTGGAAAGAAAAGTCCAAAAATAATCAAATTTTAGGAATTTTTACTTACAATAGACTATATGATCCAAATAGAAAAGTTATAGAATACTAGCTTACTTTTCAGAATTCCGGTGATAAATCATATTCGTGTCTATGTCATTCCAATAGATATACACTCTGCCATAAAAATTGAAACACCCTGAAAACAGTGTGCAATCGAAATTAAACTTAGCATTATGATGTATATAGAGATAAAGAATTGATCATAATATATCAAATCTAAGGACTCTTTCTTATTGTAGAATTACATCGGAAAGATAAAAAATTGGGAAGTTGAAAGGCCCTCCGCGATGATGCCGATATACGGCGTGGCAGATGGAGTCCAAATGCCATCTTATGGCATATTATCCAAGCATTTTGCAGCTGCTGCTCCATATTTCTTATATTTCAGGAGTGGAGCAATTGTACATCTAGAATATTCCGCACATGCTCAATGGGAGACAGATCTGGGCGTCTTTTTGTCCATTGAATTGTTTCAACCAACTTTCTGACTGAATGCGAAGCATTTTGCAGCTGCTGCTTCTTTATATTCCGAAAGTGATGCAATCGATGGCCTAGCATATATCAAACATGCACATTGGCAGACAGATCTAGGGATCTAGGGTTTCAACAACACGGAGGCACTCTTGGGAGAAGTGAAGTACGTGTGTGACTGAGCATTATTATGCTGGAGAACATCCCTTTGGACACGCCTGCCTGTCGTGGCTTGCCTGTCGTAAGTGATGGCTCCCCACATTAGGTTGGTTAGATTTTATGACACAAGGGCCATTTTACCATTACATTAGGATTTGCAGCGGGGTGCCACTTGACAGTAAACTGCGCTTGGCCCATATCATGGGCTGCGTTAGGAAGGGTACTGGCAACAGTAGGGTTTCAACACCGTGGAGCCACTCCTGGGAGAGGCGAGCCATGCGTTGATAAATACAACCTTAGACACGTGTCATGAAAGGTAAATTTAGATGTTGAATCTGCTGGATGTATTGCAGTGCTGTCAAACTACCTTGTTACCACTACAAGAGGGTACCGGCTATCGTAAGTGATGACTCCCCACTTACGACATTAGGAGTTACAACGGTAAGCCTGTCGACAGTAGAGCGAAATCGGCAGCTCAGAGAACCTAGTCCCTCAAGACGAATGCAGTGATCATCTGCATTCACATTGAGGGACTGGGCTCCAACCATACGAATAATAAGAGTACCCCCAAAATATCGGGTCCTAGGACCTTCCTCCCCTGGTACGGGTGTATTATTTAAACAACTTATTTGATTTCTGGAAAAAATTTGAAATTCTATCTTTCCACTTTGGGGATGGCCCCTTTTATCAAATTATTGGAGGATGCGACGAGGGGCCTGTAGGAGCTGGCGCCCTTGCGTTGTGGTATGAAAAATTATCAATTTCCCAATCTAATCTGCTCTTCCACTCTATATCTACTACAAGTTACAAAAAATTGTGCCCAGGGTATCTTGTTCCCCATGGACGAAATATGAGATCAGCCTGATTGCACTTTCAATTCGACAATTCTGCTTCGGAATTTTTAGACTGCGACTGAAGGAAATAGAAAACCGAAAACACATATTATGCTTCCTTCTATTGATTCGATTCTCTGCGGAGTTTAGCTCACAGCGTTCTCCTGTTGGCGCGACAATCATCCCTTGGCAAGGAACTTGGCTGGTTCCAACTGCATCCAACCAGACAACCCTAAAGCGATTCGCTCATTGGTCAAAGGTGCCTTCTGGTTTCTTGCGACCAGCTGACTCTCATAATCTAGTTCAGTCTGAAATTACGCGGTTCGTCGTTGGTGTCAAACTCTCTAGGAAATCACATATCTGCATATTTCCGAACGGGATCTCTAGATTACTGTTGTTTCCAAAGCGTTCGTATTGAGCAATTAAATAGACGATGACGCCGTCCAACTTGACGTAAGCAGCCAGTGTTTTATTATAAACATCTATAGTATATTTTTCTGAAGTTTACGTGGCAAGCTGTATTAGAACCAAAGGATTGAGCTATTCATTTCCGCATATCAATCTGTGATAAATTATTTTGTGCACCTATGTGGAATCACTATTGCACTTCATAAAATTCTTGTGGATACGCTATGGTTCAGCCAGGTAAGTTTATTTTTGTTTATACTTTGGATTCGCTCTTTTATTGAACTTGCTCGACGGTATTGAGGTCGCGTTTGTTATCGAATCGTTGCATGCATAGATTGTTGGGTTGTATTTTAGGAATGCGTGCTCCACTAAGAAGATTGTCCTATATATTTTGTTTTAATTGTTCTTACATCCTGTCCCCTCTTCTGATTTAAATACTCAAATAAATTTCTCGTCGGATGGCAAAATGCCAAGCAGAAATGTACCAGGAAGTGCTTACTCCACTCGTTCGGGATAGGTTTGATGTTGAAAATTGTTTTTCGAAGAGAATTACAGGAAACTTTTGTTTGAAAATATACGCTTCGTATTTATTTGGGTTGGAGAGTTCTTGACAGAAATGACTAAATATTTTTCGCCAACACCCTATGAAACTTTTTCAACCATCCAAGATTTAATCTTGATTCCTCTTAGTAACCCTTTCTATAAATAAGAATATATATTTGTGCAAATTTAATGCTATAACAATTAAACATTAAACTGAATGAGACAGTAGAATGTCTATATTTTCTTATTTTCAAAAAGCCTTAAAAACTCTTAAGTAAACAAATTCAACTACCTTTTACTCATCCTGAATGATAATCTGATTCATTGATATGCACCAATAAATTTTAAGATATCAGTGTGATGTTTTATTTAATTTTTTAAATATTCTTAATTACTTTCATTGGATTAAATTTTTACTCTTGTCTTATTTTGCTGCTGCTCATCTAAACTGGTTTTTATACTCGAGATGGTGTTTGCTCATGTTTTTATTCACATGATCTGACAAATTTCTTAGATAGTTCCATTGTAAAAAATTCATTTGGTTATTCGTATGCAGATATTTTCAGTAGAAACTAGGGGAAAATATTGGGATAACTTCCCATTAAGTAACCCCAGTTGCTTTAAATGTTTTTGGAAATATTTATTTTGTACTTATCATTACCTGATCCCAACCATTGGAGTCCAAGGTGTTTGTGTCCTTAGGGTTCTTGTAGATTTAATTCAGTGGTGGTAGAGAGGGTTGGACAATTAAAATCAGGACAACAAAACTCCAGTAAATATTTTAATATTTACACTTATTTGGGTGGCTCATTAATGTTATACCTATTTGTTTACTACTCATCCTTATTAGGTTATTATTATTATACTTATTTGGTTACTACTCATCCTTATTTTGTTTATCTATTCAGTAGCAATAGTTTAATATTTCTTCCTACCATTTGGGGAGCCCTATTCCCTCCATAAAATGTGTATGGGGACCTAAGGGGTTCAGGTCTCTAGGAGTAGGTGCCTGTGAGTGTACTTAAAATTTAACAGGTTTAAGTTGGTAAAGCTGTTTCGTTTATAGTAACAGGCACTTTTTTATTCTGTTAACTAATTTTTATTATTACACTTAATGTTACAAACATGCAATTTTTTTATTGCTATTTTAACAAGCTAGCTTTTTCATAATTTAACATTCATAGCAAAAGGACTAATGTTGAGCTTAATCTCCATGTAATGTTTGTACTCATTATGGTCTACTTGAAAATACAAATTAGTGGTAGTCTCATTAATTTCATAACAATATAAATTAAATTTCCTAAAATATAGGCGATCTTAATACAACATTTTTAATAATTTGCTTTGCAGAGGAGGTGAACATGTATTTTTGTTATTATCTATGCAATTTAACAAGCTGAATCTGAGCTTCACCTATTTTCAGAGTGAAATAATTAAAAGAAATTTAGAGTAGAATACAAACTTTACACCTTTTTTCTTTAAATTTCCTTCACAGAATAAGATGAATGTCCTTACAAGAATTTGAGTTTATTGAAAGCAAATTTATCATTTTTAAAAGCAGATTTATTGAAGTCTTATGTCTTGTAATTAAGAAAACAGGCAATATTTTCCCCGTATTTTGAATTCCACATATAAAGTTATCAGAAACCATTTTAAACATACTGTATATGTATTAAAAACAATTTGAAACACATAAGGAGTAGATATTTCATTTGGAAGAATAACAAAAACCTTGAAAGACAGCTTAGAAAGATTTAAAAACAGTATATAATCTAATACTAAAGGGAGGTAAAAAACATTTGAAGGCTAGTTCTAGTTGAAGTGTCTATGACCTCTTTTGTAAAGTTGCCTTATCTAAATACGTGAGGATAAATCTAAAATTTGTTTTCTTATTCTTGTGAGCTACTTTGAGTTAACATCCATTATTCTCATTGATTGTTCTTATTTTATCTACTTTTATAAAATTAAGAACATTTTAAAAATCACAATGTTTTCAAAATTAAATCTTCGTATCAAATGACTTCCAACAGAGTGCTTTTCCCCAGTTTTGTCAAGAAAGTTCATAGTTTTTTTTCATATACTAAAGCTAATAGAATCTAAAAATGGTATATAACCAATTTTCTTCCCAGGATTTGAAGGTTGATTCATTTTGTCATGATTTTTAAGCAGCAATCTGAATCAAAAACAAGTATAGGAAAACTAATTTTTATTTGTTTACTTCCTGAGTATTTGACCATTTCTCTTTGAGTAGATCCTCAAGAGAGGCTAGCATAAAAAAGACTGCAGTGACCAATCAACCTTAGGAGGTAGAAAAATCAATTTAATAAAGCATTTTATATTAATAAATGTCCAATTTTTTCTTAACCCTTTTTTATAACCAATTTATCTTAAAGTATTCAGATAAATGAGATTATGTTTAAAATCATCTGACACAACCCAAAAAACTATGATCTAAGCTAGAATGTGAAGATGTATTGAATGTGTCATTGTGTGAGTTGTAAATTGTTTACACACTTGTGGTAGACAGATTTGTCATGAGAAATCTGAGAAAAACACATTTCTCAATACATTAATTACATTTCAATCATCAATACTTTTCTCTGCGAAGGTGTTTCTTTTGATGAACAGTGTTAATTATATTGTGATTCTGTCTGAAATTCAATATTTGGAAATTCCTTGAGTGCTGCAGTGAAATAATCCTGCAATTTTCGAAATAAGTTTAGTCTCACTGAAATTTGTTGAGTTTGAGAAATTTGAAACCCAATTAAATCTTATCCTTTTTTAAACATTTGAACAAACATCTCACAATCACTCCATTTTATGGGAATAAACTTCAGAAAAAAATTTCTATATAAGGAAGGACTTGAAAAAGACTGAATATATCTCAGTTTAGTTTTAAAATATGTGTCCATTATTAAAATAGATGAATGTTTTTTAAAGATTACAGTTGTATAAATCTTGATGAATCATGTGCATTTTTGTGAAAATAACTTTGATTCATTACATATATGTAGAAATTAAGTTGATTCTGCACAAGCAAAAATATTGAGCTGAAATTATGAATGTCTTAGCATAAAACACCTGTATAGTTTAAATAATCGATGGTGTTAATAGTATTCCTAAAAAAATATTTTTCTCCTTAAAAAATTCATTCAGTTTCTAGGATTTACTTCACTTCTTTCTTCTCTACTTCACTTCGTGATATTTTAATTTAATCTTCCCTGATTCCTATAACACCGCTCAAAGGAGCTTTAGTCCCAAAGCAGATTATCTGTCTTGCAATGATAACGGATTAGCCTGCAAGATAAGAAGCTTCATATCCTGAGGAACATTCTTCCTGGAGGAAAACCTCAATTCCTTTTCTTCCGAAAACCCACGACTTTCTCCGTGAGAGGCTTGTCTTATTTCGCCAACTATGTCTGGCTCCTATAGCCGTTCGTTCTATTGCTTTCCAAGAATAGTATCAAGACCGACCCCAACGGTCCGAACGCAGCTGCTTTCAAGTCCGGCCAGGTAATCTTGGTGACACCTTTCTACCCGAGAGCGGCGGATAACCTTGAACTGGGCTTGGACAATTGTTTAGCAGTTCAAACTATCCCCAAGGTCGTTTCGTGCTCAAGGGATCGTAGTGGTGCTTTATCTTCAGTGAAAGTTACAAGAAAAAATGGGGACAAAAAGAAAAGTTTTGGGAACCTAGATTTGAAGAGACTCGTAATACTCGACCTAAAACTTTTCTCGGTAATCAATTTCATTTCATGTATTTAAGACTACATACGAGTTTCAACAAACATTTCAGTTTGTAAAAAACAACAGAATTGTTTAGTTAAAAGGATTTTTGGCGTAATTTTCTGTTAGCTGCATCATTAATGGTGATCATATCTTGAGTTCGACAACTTTTTTTAAAGAATTTCGTAGTTGGTACTACAGTAGGCCAAGAATTCGGCATGGTTGATATCAACATTTCTTTTTTTGTGGATGGAACTTAATCTGAGTTGATTATCGGATGAATGTTGTATTTTTTAATGTGGGATTCATTTTTGTGTGTAAGTTATTCACGCGATGAGCAATCTCTTTGATATCTCATTGCATAGAAGCATGTTCGAGATCTACCCATATTGCCCTTAGATACACTATGTTTTCATACTGAATCCTTACGATTCAAGGGTCCGTCGTGGCTCAGTGGGTATGCCCACTGCGCTAGCAACCTTCGAGTTGTAAGCGGCGCAGGTTCGATTCCTGCTAGGTGAATTTTATCCTGGGTGTATTTCTCTCTTCTGTGTCAGTGAAGCTTTCACTGTGTGTCAATTACTTCATATTGCATGTCTTGTGTCAATTATGTGATATTGTATTGTGTCTGGCGCAGCATGGCCAAATATGGCTCTTGCTCCATAAAATCCCAAAACCAACCAACCTTACGATTCAAATTTCCGTCAGGTTCGATTCCTCCCTGGATGTGTATTTCTATCTTCTGTGTTAGTACAACTTTTATTGTGTGTATGTTCATTACTTGACGTCTGTATTGTGTTTGGCTATGCTTGACCAAGTATGGCCCTTGTGCTATAAAAACCCAACCAATCCTTACTATTCAACCATTCTAATATCTTATTATTTCATACATATTTGGATGGATTAATCTTGAAATGCAATGTTTAGATTTGGGTTAATTTCTTTGTTTATTGGGAATTCAAATTTTATAATAACTCTTGGTTTCAAAATGTTTAGATTCCGATTAAAATATAATTTTAATCTTCAAATGATGCTATAATCTATCTGTTAAGAACTATGTAAGTTTTTCTGAAATTAATGAAAAATTAGCATTTATAAGACCTTGCCAGTCTAATATTTCTGCAATGATACCATTTTCCCCGTTACGTCACCCCTCACAGGAAACAATGCCATTGCAACAGGTGCATCGGACTCCGTTTCAAATAAGCCATGCATCGTACAATTTCAGGTGCTCTAACCTTTGCACAAGTTTGAAGAACACGTGACATTTAGTCAATTTGTCGATAGATAAGTAGTTCCACAATCCATACGTCCTTTGCAAGAAGTAAATGATCTGAGTGGAAGGACGCAATCCACGCGTGGCAAGGGTGAAGAACAATGCCCGTCTCTCTCCGTTCGCTTCCAAATTAGCATTCCTAAATTACTTAAGAGGCGGGAGGCTCTGCTGTTGAACTCTTCCAGGCCTTCGCCTCTCTTCGCAGGCTCCAAGGTTGTCCTGTCACCTGCTGTGTCACACAAGCTGTTCCGTTACGTTAATCGCCTTTGCATAGCTCCAGCGAAACATTTCGCCACATTTTATGCTTCCGATTTGCACAACTTTCGTGTGCTGGAATGACCTTTTGCATTTTTATGCGGGAGTGTTTTAAAATTACTCGTTGTTGCGTGTCGTATTGGCTGAGTTCTGAGCGATTTTTTAAAACTGCGCCATTTTTTAAAGATGAAGGGCCTGTGGCTTAACTTCCTTTAAGTCGAAAACATCTTTGAGGAAACTTGAGTAATTATTCGACAGCGTTTTAATTTCGTAGTTTCCTCCAAAGGTTTCGCCGGAGGTTTATTTTAATTTGAGAAGTCTTCCGTCTTTCTTTTCCGACCTTTGAATATATTATCGACATTTTGAATTTCTATTCTTTTTGTGAGTGAGTTTGAATTTCTATTCTTTTTGTGAGTGAAATTTCAGTCTGAAGTCTGATGCATTTATGATAAACCGCAAGACTCACTGGGATGATCTTAGCTCAGTATTCAATTGGTCCATTTTGCTTATGTATTCGTGGTGTGGATATTAAATCTTGCCAAACATTTTATTGTCTATAATCACTTTCATTCAGTACAAGTTTGATTGACGGATTTCGATCTCGAAATCTTTTTAAAATTCTCCAAAATCAATTCGCGGTCAAGACTGCTCATACATTGTCCCATTGGACAAAATTCTTTCACATCTGAAATTATAAAAACAATTTCTTAACGTGTAAAAAGTAATGTCTAGTGAAAATTTCAAAATATGGTTAATTAATGCAGGTTAAAACATGAAAAAATGTCTCACATGTTTTAATGTTTTGTGTGTGATATCACTTGTCCTTCATTGTTGCATTTTCGATGGCCAGCAGTATATTTAATAAATATTACAGGAATTTTATTCATCAAAATAAATCGTTGTTTCAAAAAGTACGACTCAGAAAATCACAAAATTTGGAAGTGATTATTCAAATGCTTCTAAATATATATATTTTTTCTGGAAACGTTTCAGAAAATTAAATGTTTTCTCGTATTTTGATTTGAAATTTGAGTTGAACCTAATATCTTTCAAAATTGTGGATATTTAGTAACAATTGTACAAGTACAATTAGCAGTCTTATAATACATTTAACTGATTGACAATTGAAATTGTTCATGTTGGGGTTTCATTGTATGGTCTACGAACCATTGGAGTTCGATCACAAACTAGATGTAAAGCAAATTAAATATTCCTTCCTTACAACATTTTCGAAAGCTTCATACTTTGAAGTTCTAGTTGGAGGAAAATCAATTGTGAGAAAGACTAACGAATGTGTTCAAAAGTGTAATAAATTTAAAGTTACAATTTATCCCTTGATGCTTAATTGAATGGTAGCAACATTTAACCAACCTCTCGCATTGAGTGTTTATTAATTTCTCTATTTTTAAAAACAGTTATGCATGATGAAAACCCTCATTTCCTATCCGTCTCTTTTAACGTAATTGGAATACATAGTTCTTATTTTCATCTTGATCTTTTATTCCGCTTGGCAGACTATCCACATTTCCCCAAACTCTCACATTGTTTATTAATTTAATTATTTTAGAAACTAGTTATACTGATGAAAAACTTCATTTTACACTTCTATTTTAATGCATTTGGAAATGGATAGTTACATTGCGAAATAGATCAAGATGAAAGAAAGCTACATTTCCCCATCCTCTCACATTGAGTATAGTCATGACTTATAATCACCATTTTACGCGGCTATTTTAATGTGTAATTGGAAATACAGTTATTATTTTCATCTTGATCTATTATTACACAGTGTAAACTAATACTTCACAAAGTGAGAACTTGGAAGAGAATAGTTTGCTCATGAATCGCAACTAAATCCCAAGTAATCTTCGATCAAAAGTGTAATCCTGTGATAAAATTTTTTAGATTTTTTGTGTGTAGTGTTTGAGAATGGGAGCGTCGATCTTGATATTTCCCGTATTCCCCAACGGTGACATTGGGGTCGCGATAGTGTTAAGGTTCGGAGGAGTCATGTTGCAAGTGGATCTAAATTCAGCTATCCCCTCACGCAGAGTTGCCAGTAGGTGATAAGACTTCCGGTTTTTTCTGGGTCTCTTTTTTTTATATTGGTGTTCTTGGAATCACCTCGATTGTTATAGATTCCCCTAGTCTAAAAAAATAATTCCCCCTCTGACAGCAAATGTATTCCGAAAGTTTTTATTCGATTATGTAAATGACAAAAAATTTGAAAAATAAAGAGGGTTTTGGAATGTTTCGAGCTGACATATTAAGGTGTTCACGTGCAGAATTGCACGTTTTCAGTCGTTTCAAATATCATTTAATTAACCCTCGTATAGCAAGGAGTGACTGTAGAGTAACAAACCATCAAATTTCATTCTTTCCACTAGTTTTCGTTAAAATAAAAAATACTTTTCACGTAAATTCGCTTGGAAGTTCTCTGATGAAAAGAAGCAGAGGTCGTTTGTGTGAGGTATACGTTACAATGGTATATAATGGATTGATATTTGAGCTCTAAACAAAATAGTATTTTGCTTTTAGCCAAATAATTGGTTCTAGAATAATATTTTAAGAGTAGAGCTCAATTCAATACTTTGGTTTCATGAAATGAAGTGCTACAATTTCCTTGAAGAGTTCATTATGTAGAGCACTTATCGCTATTTTGAATTTATGAATTTCTTTGAGAAAAACGTATGGTTATAGGATTGGATGAAATAAACAGGATCATAAATTAAATAAGAAATTATTTTCCGTTAAAAAAAGCAGTTGACCCTCCTTTTTCCTAACAAGTGACTCAGAAAGTTCGTAAAAAGGGAATTACTTCCAAGGGCAGAAGAAAAGTTTTTTGAAAAGCTCTCGAGGAAGACCTATCGCATCATAGAAATGTATTTTGCCCATAACAAATTTATTAAAAGTTTTTCTAGGGGTTGATGGGATCCATTTTTTGTCTGACCGCCCATACTATAACGTCCTTCCTAAATATCAGAATATAAAATGAGAGGATATAATTGTATACCTTTGGTGGCAGCCGACCAATCTGGTCAGGGTTCTGGTTCTAGATCGCATGGCAATAAAACTCAACCAACGAACTTTATTGGTTCGTGGTTACTGAGAGAATAAATGGATTTAATGAACACGAAATGTACATGAAATCCATCTTTCTGAAGCACTACATGGCTGTCGTTCAGGACTTAAGTGAAAGTGTTTATCTGTAACCAAGTATTCGGTGCAAATGCGTGTAAGCCCCCTGAAGGACTTTTCTCATAAAATACAAGAAGCCTCTTTGCTTCAAACAACCAAGGAAATATCTAAGTCAAGTTTAGAAAAAAACTAGCTCTATTCCATAACGAAGTGGGCCGCCGTGTTTAAGTGAATTTGTCCACTTCGCTAGCAACTTGCGAGTTGTAGACAGCACAGGTTCGAATCATCCTTGGGTGTATTTCTCTATCTTTTGCGTTAGTAAAACTCCTTGTGTGTATGACCATTTACTTGATGTTTGGTGCAGTTTGGCCTAATATAGCCCTTGCACCATATAAACCAACCAACCGATTTGGTTGCACTGGTTTGATATGGTTGGTTAACCACTGGTCCTGTAATTTATCATGTATGTATTTCTCTTCTGTGTCAGAAAAACTTTTCGTGTTTGCACGACCATTTACTTGATGTTTGGAATGGTTTGGTCTAATATAGCTTTGCGCGATATAACCCAATCCAACCAACCGATTTGGCTGCAGATACGATTCCTGTGTTTTATTCTGTGTATTTCTCTCTTCTGTCGGTAGAACATTCCGTGTGGTTATATGTCCATTACTTGCCATTGTCTATCTTATATATGGCCAAATATGCCAAAAGCCCTTACGCCTCTATCCAACCAATGTATTTTAGAAAACGCAAAAATTAATCAAACGGAAACTAGCTTTATTCCAAAGTGTGTTAAAAAGCGAGAGTGCCTTCAAACCGTTTCCACACGATCCATTTAATTATTTTGAATCAAACCTTTGCCAAATGCGGGATTATTACAAGGTATTTTTTTCACCGTGACCTCTCCCGTAACCTTTCTCACTCGCTGCAGGAAGGGGGCGAGTGTTCCCTCTAGCACGCGAAACATTTCACGTGTGCGCCGTCAGGATCGCAGCTAACCGTTTCCGCTCAGCTGCGAGAACCGCGGATCTGGATGAAAAGAGAGTATCCCCGCTCTCCATGTACCCCAACAAGTGACCTCAAAAGAAAGGAGCTTCCAAAAAAGCAAAAACAAATTCACGGAGCTTTTGGCTGACGAGAAGTGGGTTAATTCCCTTCAAGAATATGCCTCGCGCTGGATGTCAAAGCGAATCAAAAACAAACTCATTAGTTTCTCCACTTTTATCAGTGATTGCTGTTTTATTTGAGAATGGCACCGCGTGCTTTATCTCTTTTTTTCTTAAAGTCGGCGAAAATTGTTCTAGAGTCCGTCGGATCTCGAATCAATTTTTTAACAATTGCCGTTGATTTTCTCCAAGTTATATAAGTCATCAGTGGGAAGAATATTTTAATTCACCGCGGAAGTTTTGTTTGAGGTTGGAAAAAAATGGCGTCGCTTGATTGTCGTTCAAATGGAGGTTTCCTACGATCTAAATTTTTGCGCATTCCTTTTTTTAAGTTTTTATTAATAGTTGAAATTGCTATGCTGTCTCGTTATCAGAATAATTTTTTTTTAATATTCTGGTTTTCAGCAATCTTATTTTTAGTCGGCGAAAATTGTTCTGGAGTCGGTCGGATCAATGCTTAAAATATTGTCGATTTTCGTTAAATCGCTAGGATTTTTAATTCACCGCGGAAGTTTTGTTATGTTTTGGAAAAAAATGACATTGAGAGATTGAAACAAATGAAGGTTTCCTACAAACTAAATTTTTAGGCATTCATTTTTGCAGTTCATTAATAGTTATTGCTATTCTGTCTGTCGTGACAATCATTTATGTGACAATAACTTTTTGTGATATTCTGGTTTTTAGCAATCGATTATATATGTTTCTGTTGGTTACTTGTCAAAATCGGTCGATTCTGTTTCGCCAGTTTATTTAGTTAATTCTATGTTAGTAAAATGACACTCCACTGTCACACGTTTAGTCGTTCAATAACGGCTGTTCCACTATTTTTTAATGCAGGGGCGCCACTATGCTTTGATAGACTTTGCCTCCCTCATAATTTTTCTTCGGGTTCACAGCCTCTAAAAGTGAGCTATTGCAAAAATGGTTTACTGGTTAATATTTGAAATGAATAAAGTGAATTCGATAAAACTAATAGTACAAAGCTAAGTAATTGAGACTTGGTTAAAAACTTATACAGCCACCAAAATACAGAAATTTAATATACTCGTATACAGTCGCACTCTTTTTTATGAACCCCACCTAATCTTAAAAAACATTAAAAAATAGATACTCTGTACTTAAGGAAATAAGTGGCTATATACTTAAAAGGTAAATTAGGTAATCTATACTCCCTCTAAAATAATTTCCCCAATTTAGTGCCACAGCTTTGGTGGATCTACTTCTGTTCTTTGCAGGTGGCGGAACATTTTCAAACCAGTTTTATTTTTTTAATTTCTTGAATTGCTTTCTGGTGGTCTAATTGATGGTCTCGTTTTGGGATCTAATTAGCTCTCGAGTAGAAAAAGTGACCGTTGAGCACAAACCAATCCTTATTAAAGCATTGATTGTGGAGACTTACGGAGAAGTTGAATCCAGTTAAAAAAATTTCACGGTTGTTTCTTACTGCGAGATTTCTTTTTCGCATCTTGTGGTTTACCCTTAGATAAAGTCTTGCATGAAACAGTCACTCAGAACCGAGTCACGTTCCTTATTCTATCAATAGTAGAGGCTAAATTAGATGCAAATAACTTAATATCGTTGATCTGAAGAGTTTGGAACATTCCCCAGAATAGAGTCGAGAATATCGACTCGTCTGAAACATTGACCTGGTTCAATCAGTCGCCGAACTCGCAGCGTGTTCGTCTTTTCTTATCTGAATGGTTTGGTATTGTGTTTAGGGATTTGAACATTAATTTGATAATATGTATGAATCAGTTAACGGGAAGTATATGTATTTTTACGCATAGGGCAGCTGTGGAAAAGTGACCTTATTTCCATGCTTAATATACCTAGATATTTCCTTATGAATCAAAAGAACAGAAAGTGGCTCAGTGGAGGTTTGCCATCTGCGCTAGCAACCTGCGAGTTGTAGACGGCTTAAGTTCTATTCCTGTTATTTACTCTGCATTTATCTCGTTTGCGTCAAACCTACATGCCCTGTACTTGATGTATACTTACCATTGTCTTGTGCTGACGCAGCTTGGCCAAATATGGCTCTTGCGCTATAACCAAAGAACAGTAATTTTCGTATATTTAATGGATTTCAACTGGTCCTAGGTTCGAATACCGATCGAGGCATGAATGTTTCGAAAACCACCTAATGCCGTAAGTTTCAGTCTAATTTATGAAACAAAAATTGACCGTAGAGCAGCAAAACAGTCAACATAGGCCCGAGATATAAAAATCGCTAAGCAAAATTCCTTGTGAAACTAATTTGTGGAATGCGTTTAGGAAATTTCTAATAGCAATTTTAGTTTAATCACGTTAAAGTTTATTATTATGCATTTACGAAACAAATTAAATACGTGTGGAAATCGATAAAAGCAAGTTCCCCATTACGGCGTTCATTTTTACAAATAAGTATAGTGCGGCTTCGATGAGAAGGCAGTCGACCTTTGAAAAGGTGTCAAAGCGCGTGAGAAGAAACCTGCCATATTCAAAAGCATGAATGGCGATCTCCTAGATATTTCCCCATTTCCAACTCGTTATCGGTGCTATCGCTTTTGTCACCGAATGATTAATTCAGAACAAGAATCCGCGCTAAAGATGCCAGTTGTGGAAGCTCTTTGTTTACATTACCACTAGTCTCCCAATTGAACTAATAGACTCTTACGAAACCACGTAATTCGACTGCCAACTCGTGGGAACCGGACTGTAGCAATTTTGCACCTGGCAATGCTTGAATTAACGGTGACTATCAACTCAGTAGGGATCTTTGGATTGCTGGAAAATGAACGGACCACATCCTTCCATCTCATTGAGATGGTTAAAATCTTTCACCACGTGATGCCCTTCAGCTATCCCAAACTCAATGATTACTACTCGGACCTGAAAAAGAACCCCCTGTATGAGTTGTCTTCTGGCCATTTCCCTTATCTTAATTATTCGGTATTGTAACCCCTTTATCAAATGGAGAATCCAGATGTTCTTGAAATGAGTTTGTCCCGATTTATCATGTTTATCTTATCACATTAACTTCAGCTATAATGAAAGAGGCATAATGGAAACAGACAAAAGTAACTCGCTAATTTAACCAGCCTGGGAAGTCAAAAGAGCAAAGTGCGTCAGTACTCACGTACTGAGATTGCTTTGAAATGTTTGAAATAAAGCTCGCATTTTCCTGGATTCACAGAAAATCCCTAAAGTATATAACGTTATTGTTGCGAATTTCAAGACGCATTTTAATTGAAAAAATGATTAACAGTTGGCTTCGCAGTGATATAGACACCACCTTCCCCTTTGAGCGAAACTGGTAAAGCACTTTTTACCTACATTTATCTACACATAATTTAACATATCTTTATATTTTTAAAGGGATTTTATGAATGTCTTTGTCAGCATGTTTTTCACAGATATAATTGTAACCTACTATATGAAATAAAAACAGGTAGGTACAGACACAGAAAAACAAACAGGTGGCCTAGCTTCCATGTACACCCAGAAGCCATACCTGATCCCCTGATATATCTCATTAAAAAATTAAAATTTGAAAAAATTCGGTGACAAAAAGTCTACAACCTGAAGCAAAAACGATTTTTGAACGTAAATCTGAGTGAGGCGTCAGTTGCAAGTTTAACGTCTTTGATTTTCACCGCAAAAACCAACCAGAGGATGCGGATGAATATCCGATCAAATGGGCTTCAAATGGTTTCTTTCTATGATTGGTTAATGGTATTTGTCATGAAAAACAGGTATCTTTAGCACAGAAACTAATTACTAAAACTGATTTGTACTGTACTGTCTGCGGAGAAAAGAAACAATTGCTAATGGAGTTGACTTAAACAAAGCTAAACATTAGATTTGTTTTTTGTTTTCAATCCATTCTTGGATATCCCCAGTTATCAATATCACGCTACTGGTAGAAGATACACAATCAAAAAAGCGTAAAAAGTGTGAGAACTGACGTAATTCATTCATGCTTAATGATCTTGACCACCATGTAACAAAAAAATATCACTGAGTGACATACCAAACCATTCATGCGTGCTAGCTAGCAGCTTTTAACTGTTGAGGACCGAGTGGTACACTAGTGATGATGATGGGATTTGAATACACATTGGTTTGTCGCTGTACGGTAATTTTTTTGCTACATTAGGGATAAGACCAGAAATGCGATTATGGCTGGATATAATAAGTTGAGAGTTAGTTGTGGAAACATTTTCGGATGTATAGGAGAGTAATAAAGATTCGTTTGCAGTTCTAAAAGATATTTAAATTTTCCTTTGTAAAGGAAAGTGAATTTCGATAATATTTTTAATCTATCGAAGTAATTCGATGCCCGTAGTAATTATGCTAACATTGTATGCCAGCTATTGTATTTGATTACAGGTACTATTTGTCAAGCATGCAAATACAACAGCACGAAAAAAAAATTACATGCGTACGGTTAATAGCTATCATTTATTAAATATTCTAAGTTTGAAAAACTTTATTGGTGTATTTCATCCTAAATGCGAAAAATAAGTGTTTGCAGAGTATGAATATTAAGTGACTTTTAAGTCATCTAAGAGCAAATGTATTTCCCAAAATTTTCTTATAATTAAAAAATGAAACCCGGTTACCTCTTTATAGGTTTCCCAGCCAAAAATACGATCCAGTAAAGTACTAACTCAAAATGTATTTAAAAAAAAACCAGAAGCTTCGCAGAAAGCAACGAATCTATCTTATTTTTTTACCAATAGGAAAGTCTGGTATATAAACTTAACAATTCACAAGCATTTTTTAAACAATAATTTAGCCAGGATTTCTTTTCGGAGGGAGCCTAAATTTAGAAATTCAATATTTTACCAATTGATTTGAACTTTTTACATTTTAAAAACGGTGGCTAAGTTTTACATCTTATATTTTCTTTGAAGTAAGGTTTTTTGGGATAAAACGACGCGTTTCAGTAGATCCAAAGAGAAATAATATTACAATGATTATGTTCGCCGAATGTTTATGATTATAACTAAGCAACTTCAAATCTTTATTCTTGGTTGGTTGGAGGTTTTTTGGCTCAAGGGCCTATCAGACCTAGTTATGTTTTCCTCTTCATGTAAATGGACACGCAAGGAAATTTTTATTGACCCTGAAGAGAGAAGTACATCCAGGGTAGGTTATAGGAATCGAACCTGTGCCGTAAAATGAATGGGATAATGATTGAAAAACAAGGAAAAGAGAAAGTGCTAAAAGATTAAATTTGGGGTACTTAAAATAAAAAGTACAATTGGCGCGTTTAACGAACTCTTATTTTGCGAGCTTTAATCATGCCATCCAAGTGGAATAAAACCAATTTTAAACTTTTCAGGGGCCGTGGAACGCCTACAGCTCGCAAGCTGCTAGCGCAGTGGGCAAACTCACGTGAGTCAATGCAGGCCCCCCTTGATTCTTGAAATTATCCTTTTTGCAGCTTCATATTTCTAGAGAATGATTTGATAAACTACTAATTATATATAATTTACTTTAACTTCTATTTAAATGTTATAAAAATATTGTGGAGTTTAGGTTTGGGGCTCCAAAGCCAGGCTTCACACCCTGGCTCCGCCGCTGCATTTAACTTGGTGTAAATCATTTCCAAACAAGTTTATTTGTAGTGGGTCAAAGTCATCCCGAATGAGTACAGATTTTAAAAATGAAAATATTTCCCATTTTCGTCAAGACAAACCGATGGTCGTAAACTAAACTTTGTGAATGTAAACGATGTACCTCTGTCTGACTTAATAACTTTTCGGTTGACTCTTCTCTGGTTTGTCACCAACCAGACTCAACTCCGGAATTTCCTGTTTTTCGATTGCTTTGAACAGCATGCCATTTGGGGAGGGGATTATTCCCCACGCACATCTGTTACAACTATTGTACTACTATAATGGGGTGAGTAGCAGGGGTCACTTCTAGTGGTCTATTCATTATGTCCTGATCTTCAAATGCCCTGCCCACTTATATTCCGACACCTGGTAATTTATGTGCATGCTCTAAAAGAAGGTTTTTCTTGGATTCCTGGAATATGTTCGATAGATGATAGAAAATTTGCAAACTGTAACCTGTGGAGGTTGTATTTTCACGTAAAATACCCAAGAATAAAGATTTCTGAAAAATTCATTGGTTAAAAAACTTTTAATACATTTGCTCTATAGCAGAAACTGTAAATAGTTTCTGTGCTTTAAAACATAATCATTCTTTACTAAAAATTGAATGTTCAAATAGTTGGAGATTGGTTTCGTGTGCTTTATTTAAATGACGGAAAAGTTGTAAATAATCAAGAGAGTAATTTTTGAGAAATGTTTTTTTATCACTCTTTGAATTTTATCTTCCAAATAAGGCCTAGATTTTTCTGCTTTCAATTCATGATGTGATCGGTTTTCGTGTATGTTTATGCATTTAAGTCGATCGGGTTTCCTGTTTGCCAGTATTTACTCTCGAGTTTTGCTAATATTCCTACGAAAAACCGTAAAGTTAAAAAAAGAATGTAGTTTTATGTTGAAATGTCAGAAATCTTCATATGCTAAATTTTTATCTAACTTACCTAGGATAAAAAAAGTTGACATTTGAAGCAACATTTAATTTTGCATTGAATTGCAATTTTAAAACGGTTGAAATGTGGAGGAAAATAATAAAAAGAGGGCTGAGATTAATCTATAACATTTGTTTTTATAACACAATCGGTCTTGTGGTCAGGGTGCTAGCTTCTGGATTGAAAGGTTTCTGTTCTAATCCGGGATAAGGCAATGATGTTTTTCCGTCTGGAGTGAATGTGTTGCCTCTATAAATGGATTGCGCCATAATGTTATGTATTTGAGGTGTAACGCGAACTACCCTCGGGGTGCACCAGATAGTTCACAAATAATGCCGTTATGATTCAATTGGCCGGACATTGAAAAAAGATATTTTATACCATGCGGACAGAATGTTAATAGATTCCTGTCAAAATATTTGTTTTAGTGCTTTCATGTAAAGCAGAGATGCACAGACGGCAGCCTACGGGACACATGCGGCCCTCCTTTGATTTGCTGGGGGCCCGCCTTACCATGCGTTATTTTAATTTCAACAAGTCACATAATAAGTAACTTTTAAAAATTGCACATGCGCACAACAAAGTAGCTGTGATGCCAGAAGTGGCACATATATCCGAGAACAAACTTTTTCAGTAACAAATCGAAAAAAGGAACCGCTTGACAAATGAAAATTTAAAATCAATTTTGCGCTTGGCTACTACAAAAATCGAACCCATTATTAAAACAATTATTAATCAATGAAATTTCAAGCCTCAAATTCATTATTTACTTTTATTATCTTCCTTTGTTTCTATTGCATATATGATAAAAAAATAAATATGATGGATAACTTTCAAATTTTTTTGGCGGCACTCCCATAAGTCAGTGAATATGTGGCCCTTGGTCGAAACAAGTCTGCATCCCTGATGTAAAGAATAGTTTGGTAAACTTATAAATTAACTACTGAATTTATAGATTTTATAAAACTTACTGTTAAAACATAATTCCCCTTCGTTCGTTTAAAATTTAATTTTGAGATCCTGGTGTTGTCAAGAGCTTATTTAGTTCTGAACATACCGCGGCGTGACTTGCGTCTAATGTTTGTGAAATCATTAACTGCAGAATGTGAAACCCGTAAATTTCTATTTTATTTGTTTTCTTATACGTTCCCACCGTCTCGATGCGAGTTTTTTGTTCCCAAGACATTAGACACGGTTTCTCTTATTTAGTGTCCAAACCTGAATTGGTTTCGCCGAGAGGCTGTTTCCGCATCTTCTGTCATTTATTCCTAGGTGGATTGAGACAAACAATGCGTGATTAGGTTTTTAACAAACCCTGATTAAAGGGAAGACGTTTTCACTAAGCTTAGAATTTTTTTAATTTGTCATCTTTCGAGACTCGTCTTAAGACAGTATGACGTTTCAATTTAATGTTTTTTGATAAATGAATCACATTCACACACGTGTACAATGACAGATTCATATTTCCTTTGATTAATTGGAAGAACAAACGTTCCTATTTTTAATGCTATTTTACACTGGGATTCACCAACAAGAAAATGTTTTGGGAAATAATTGCAAAGACAGTTGATGTAGGTCATGACTCGTTGTCATTTATTCCATTTGTTTAATTAGTTGCCCGATTGTTTTACGTTTGTCCTATTGAACTGCGAAAAAATAATATGGCATCGTCCAACGAATATACATCGTCCTTTGGATTGATCTTCCTATGAATTCTATAGGAAGAACAAACGTTCGTATTTTAATGATAATTTACGCCAGGACTCGGCAACAAGAAAATGTTTTCGTGGACAATTACAAAGACAGTTACTTGTAGGTCATGACGTCATTTATTCCATTTGTTTAATTAGTTGTCCGATTATGTTACTCTTGTTCTATTGAATTACGAAAACCAAACCTAACATCGTCTAACAGACGAGCTTCTGTACATACAGAAATTTTTAAACAAAATAAAACTTCAATGCTGTATGTTATCTGCATATTTTTTATATTCAGCTTTGTTTGCCTTTTGTCTTCCTTGTCTTTAATGTGTAGGAAACTTTAAGGCCGAAATATGCTGTAATGTTTTTCATGGAGAACGGATACCCACTTAATTGGTTTTTGCAGGTCGTAAGGTCACTAGTCTTTCAAAATTCAAACCAGAACCAATGCCATCACACAATTCCAATACATCCTCAACCTAATAGTTATGAACTCGCTTTGCGAGGGGCCGTGGTAGCTCAGTGGGTAGATTCTCGGATTAACAACAGAAGTGTTGCGAGTTCGAAACTAGATCCAACCAAAGACCATCGTATACGTGTTGCTAGTGCATTTTAAATCTATTGTGGCCTCAAATGTCCTCACGATGGCGTGGTGTAGAAGTGTGGAGAGTGGATGCCACTTCACCTCTTTATCTGACCGTGGTTAAAAATTTCGAATTGTTGGCCTAGGATCTTTTCCTTCGGGATTGATTTCGGACCCTCACCAATAGCCCGTTGTGTTGCTCCAGTACGACGTAAATTCAACTACTTCTTTGTGAGAGATTGGCCAAACTCAATTTTGTCAGGTCACAAAATTTCTAGTCTTTGAAGACTGAAACGAGAACCGCTGCTTTCACACAATTCAATACATCCGGAACCGAATAGTTATCAACTCGCTTTCTGAGATTCGCCAAGTTTAAATATTTGTCGATATCTCTGGAGCGCAGGTCGAAAGCTTGATATCACTGGAGATAACGTATTAACAAATCGGATCGAAGATAAGATCCATGTAAATAAACCGAGTCAAAACTTTCGTTTCTAGCATTATCTTTTCCTAGCTACTCTGATTTATAATAAATGAAATGTTGAAACTCATGTTCGGGATTCCCCTTCCATGTCTCGATGAGAACAAAGGTTATCTTTATCGAGGTTACTTGGAGCGACTGCCAAGTCGGTTAAAGGTTTGCTTACCACGTGTTTATCGACTGATTGTGAAGGGATAGAAATATGTAATGTTGCTGTGGAGTGAAGATGCGCTCTTTGGAATCTGACGAAGACAAACAATTACATTATTTTCAATTGCTCTCCATTTTTAACTTGTTTGCTCAGATCTTCTATATGTGGCTCTTGAGAGATAAACCACATAAAATTATTTTTTAAACTTTATTTTTAATTGGGAGACTCGTTTCTCCGTAATAGTTTGTGTTCTGTATTTAGAGAACTGGTCTGCATTTTGTTTAAGGATTTGTCTTTCATAAAGGTTTCGTATTAGGAACTTTTATTTTTTCTAATGCCTGACCTATTAACTAAACATTTCCATCATGGCAATACAAGGGCTGATTTCTGAACCCCTTTGCATTTCCCTGGTGCACCACGGGGTGGGTTCACTTTATACCTCGCATTCTTATCATGCATTCTAGGCACAACCTGTTTATGGAAGCCACACATTCATTCAGGACGGACAAAAATTCCTGTCTTACCCCGGATCCGAACCAGGATTCTTTCGACAGGGGGACATACAGGGGGAGGGCTCAAAGAACCTGATACGTCTATAAGCTTTATCAGTGTAAATTTGAAGTTTCAAGAATCGCTTGGGTAACATACATGTAGACATATTTAAAAACGGTTGAAAAACTCATCAAAATCAACACTCAATTCAATATTAAAGAATTAGACTGGGATAGGGAACCAGGAGAGAATATTTGGTCCCGTCGAAAATATTTTCTGAATTTCAGAAATTAAGGAAACAATTAAAATTACATTATTGACGAAACAGCTGTAGCGTAGTGGGCAAGTGATGGCAGACCAATATCTCACGAAAAATGTTTATTTTATGAAAGTTGTAAATGGTTTACAAAGCAAGTACAACTTTTTGACACGGGACAGCATGGGGCATTTCACGACCAACCGTTATTCTCAAGGTCAGTTCTCCCTTATCCTTCCTATTTAACTCTTCATGCATGTTTGTAAACTGCATGTTTGTGGAACCTGATTCTGAGAAATTTAAAATCCGATTTAGAACTGAAAATTTTCATTGCAGATTATGAAATCTTCAATAGGAATGAATATAGTATTTAGTTTCATTGTTACTGTTCTAATTTTAAACATTGGAATAATTCCTGATTAAAGGTTAATTCTATCGTAGCATGCACTAATTCTGGGCGGTTTTTCTGAATAATTTTCATGTTATATAAAAATAAAGCGTGGTTTTAATTTGAGTTATTCTGCGGTCATCAGCTTGGTTGCTTGTGTACTTATAAATATTCCTCCTTTAAGAATTTGCCGTGACTAAATGAATTTATTTTCGGTATAGCAGTAAAATGCTCTTACATAAATTTGTTTCCAATCTTTGCAGAACAAAATAAGAAAACGAGTGTAAAGTTTCCTTGAATCTCCAATTCAAAACATTTATAGGTCGAAAAATCTGCTGTCATAACCATGAGCTACGATCCATAATTACGTCGTCGCTTAGCGTAAACATTAGTTCTGTGTAACTACATTCTCATACTCAAGGAACATAAGTCATTGTTTTAATTCACGATATCCCTCACCAAAGGAAGTGTGGCACGAGATTCACTGGCCACTAAATTGGCGTCGTGATAGCAAGTTAGAAGGCTGATAGCATTGTTTAGGTCCGTAAAAAAGGAAGTGAAGAATCGCTTATCTACAGAGCTCCCTCAATTTTCGACTCTGCTTTCTTGGATTTTGATCATCTTCTCGTTTGTTAGTATATCCATTTTTCTCTTTTGATATAAAACAGACCAAATTTTGGAAAATCTGACATCCCGATACATTCAGCAGCATTTCACCTATTTAAAGTGCATAGTTAAAGGAAATGCTACATATCTGAAGCTCGTACACATTTTGCAATTAGTATTGTAAATATATGCAATTCATGTATTTCATTTTTATTTTCAACATGATTTATTGTAAATATTCACTGCATCATTTATGTATTGTACATCGCGTTGCTGCACAACGTGCTTTTAAACTATCATCTCATTTAATACATATTTAATACCCATTCATCATGCTATTAATGTTGATCTGGTGATAATTATATCGAAATCTATTTTATCCTCGTTTGGCGTAGCTTAGCCATTTCTGAATTTTGCGCCATAAAACCCAAAACAACCAACCAATCAACATGATTTATTTCGTGCATTTTTTGAAAAAAAATTCGTTCTTGTTATGCACATACAAATGTAGCAAATACATCTGAAATCTCTTTTCCGGTCTTTTTAAAAAAGTTTTTGAATTTTTTTTTACAGTAAAAAAATTCTTTCCAAGCATTTTTATGGCGTATTCCTAACTGCAATTTTTATTTTAGTTGCGTCAAAAATATAATCAAGTATCCACTTTATCGTAATACCTTGCACTTTTATCGTATGTGCATAGAACGTCTGCCTTGAAGAGTAGATTTTTTTGTTTTCCTCTGAATATACCTTTCTACCTATTGAATCATAGCTGTAATTCTCTTCCTGTTTTAAGTACTACATAGGATTCCCTTTGCTGTGTGCAGGCAACCATGGATTTGCCTGACCTTCCGAAAGCTTTATTGAGTCGAAAAAGCGCTGCAATAACCTTTATTTAGTTATTTATTTCAACTTTTCTTTGTGAGGTAACAGCATCATTTTCCCATGCCGAGACGGACGACATTGAATTGGAAAGATATCCATTGTCACGTTTGCGAGATTTTCCTGTCGTTTGAGATATCCCTGAGTGGTGGAAAACGCTTGCACTTGTTCATTTGTAAAAAGTACAATTATCTTTCGGCAGCAAAAACTCATCGCTTTCCAGGACCACTTAGGGAACTTAGCAGATCGTATGTAATGCAAATAAAAATTCTTTCGAATAAATATCAAACTTAATACAAAATTGCACAAACAACTCGGCACTAGAATGGGATAGCCATCGGTAAGTGGTAAAAACATGTTTCACCAATTACTTATTTCTGTCACATTGTATCACTGAAAACAATCACTTTTGCGAAACATATTTTCACTTTAATCTTTAAAACTATCACGTGACTCAGTGGGTTTGCCCACTGCTCTATCAACCTGCCAGTTGTAGGCGGCGCAGGTTGGATTCCTTCCTGTGTGTATGTCTCTTCTGTCAGTAAAACCTTTCTTGCGTATGTTCGTTTACTTGATATGGTTTGGCAAAGCTTGACCAAATATGGCCCTTGCACCACAAAAATCCAACCAATTTAAAACTCACATTTTACCAACAAGGCACGGTAAAGAAAATATTAAATTTTTTGATCAGAAATTTCTGCTCTTGTCCAATTGTCGACAGCTGGAATAATGTAACGATACGGCAGCCATCTCGTAAATACAAAGTTGACTCACTGCGCTAGCAATTTGCGACTTGTAGGCAAAACAGGTTTGATTCTTTTAGCTTACTCCCCTCGAGGGCACATCTTTGTGTACGGGCTCTACGAACCCTAGGTACTCTAGTGATCTATTCTTTTCCCATGGGTTTTACTGCCTCTAGTAAACATGGGGATTGCGACCCCAGGATGCCCAAACGTTCTTTTCCTTCTCTACATCCTTTCTTTTCACAATTACTTGACGTTGTATGTTTTGTTTGGCGTAGCTTGGCCATATATGGCTCTTGCGTCATAAAACCCCAAACCAACCAACCTTTAACTTTGGGTATATTCTCTCTTCTCTGTCAATCAAGGTTTTTTGTGTGTCGGTCCATTTATTTGACGTTGTCGGTCTTGTGTTTGGCGCTGCTTGACCAGTTTCAGTTCTCCGTGCTCTGCTAGTAGAATGCTTTTAATGTGACCCGTTCTTGATCGAAATCAGACGCCGTGCTGTGCGTGGAGGCATTTCAGATGAGAGAATGAAGAATTCATGCTTAAGATTCCGCAGCAGAAACTCCTTAACCGGTATTGCATTTTAAGGACACAAAGGAAGAGGGATATAATTCGAACATATCACTGCCTTGCTGAATTTTGCATTATCAATCTCCGTGAAAGTAGATAGGCTTTGTCATCAGGGGGTACAGCACACCGAATGGGTACAGCAGGACACAACAGGTACAATTGCTCCATTAATATTCCTGTTATGAAATCGTTGTGTTATATGAGAAGCATACATTGTTTGGGAAACAGGCCACAAAAGCTTCTCTGATTGTGAGTACCACAAATTACTCTGAACTTTAAATGATATTTTTATTGCTTATTAGCTAAAACAATTTGCTGCAATTAGCCCAAAGTTTAATAGAATTAACGCTTATTTATATATAAATGCCGATGTCAGTATAGTGAAATAAGAGTTGTGAGGCAATGAAAAGTTTCAAACTTTCGAATAAAAACCTATAATTAAAAAATAATTTTTTTAAATAAAAATACCACAAACTTTGGATATAAACGCCAGTGGAATATATTACCTTAAAATGAAAGAATTAGAGAACTTTTTTCAAGCATGTATGTTTAAAAAATTTAACTTGTTTCATTTTATTGTATTTCATTACTGTTCGTGTTTGGTTTGCCGTGCTTACTAACTTTTAAATTTAGTTTTTTAAAACCAAACTTGGGCAGGAACATGCCAAGATTTAAAAAAGAAAATAAAAAATTTCATTACCCTTAAAAATTGGAGCCGCCGTGACTCAGTGGATTTGCCTATTGTACTAGTAACTTGCGAGTTGTAAGTAGTGTGACTTCGATTCCTGCAACCTACCCTGGGTGTCTGTCAGTAAAACTGTCTTTGTGTGTTTATGTCCATATGTCCATTTACTCGTCGTTGTCTGTTTGGCGCAGCTTAGCCAAATATGGCCCTTTCGCTATAAAACCCAACCAATTCTTAAAATCAAAATGCTCTGGTTGATAATTAGTACGGATTCCTCATGGTGGCAATGGAATACATTTCCAAACCTCATACCCAATTTTTTTTGCACTGGTAGCTCCAAATGTCATCCCTATTCCTTAAGGTCTAGCTTCATAGCTTGGTTTGGTATGGTAATTGGCTTTTATAGCATGTTACACTTGCCCTCCCCATGTACCAACAATCTATCAAAAGCTTTTGTTAAGTATTCGAAGGGAATACCTCTTCGCCCTTTGGGCGTACTTTTACCCTTTGGCATAAGTCCGGCAAGTATTTCTGTCAAGAGATGTGAGAGCTTCTAGTGATTAATTAGTTGATTTGTTATTTCTTTCCCTGGCCTTAAGACTTTATCCTGAATGACTGCGATAATAATGCATTGGGTCGAACTCGTTTAAAATTGTGGTGGGAACTCGTTTTCAGTTTCTAATGAAGGCGCTACCTGAAGTGATAATTGATATTCTTATTTACCAACCCCTTACAACGTCACCCTGGAAGGTCTTTGTTGAGTATGTAAAATGAATACCCCACCATTCATTGGTACTGCTGTCTGCTATGACAGTAACATCGATGTCCCATTTGGCTGACCATTTAAGCCCTGGTTCCTTAGAACTGATTGGCTGAGGAAGATATATAGTTCCAAGTTTTAACTTCAAATCACTAGTAGCTTCCAGTAGTGTGCGTGGGAATCTTTATATTGGAAGTTTTTTAGAATTGATAATATGAGATTATTTTGGAAAATGTAAGCACATTGAATGCAGTCTGTATTTAAGATGTTTATATTATCCACAAAAATGTATATTTATTTAATATGTACATCTCATTTAAAATGTGTAGATTTTCCTTTTAAATGCTTTAAATTGTGTTTTCCCCTTTAAATTAAATTTTATTTATTGATAATCTGACAATATATATTACAATCCCACAAATGGTAATCAATATTTCATTTTTTACTTAAAAAAGAAAGTATATGTCCTTGTACTATGATAGTGCACTTTGTTTACATTCCACCACTAGTAATAATTTCATTTTCGAAAGATACTACTCATGTTTCTATCATATCATAATTTATTCGAGTGCTCGATTTTGTTTTAATGAATTGGAATTCGACGAAAATACTTTTTGCTAAAAGGTCATACAATAGTTTCCAACTCATTAAAACATTTTCATCGATTCAACTTTCACGTCTTTTTTCACAACTGGAAAAATGTTCTTTCTCAAATTTAATGTTTACTTTCTTGCTTAAATATTTTTTGCACCTATCACCAGTCCACCATAAATTTATTACAGCGTAATAAAAAATATTTACATTACATGACCAATAAATGTACTTAGTATAAAAACCATGGTCCTTCCGAGCATGAGGGTTGCCTCTTTTATGTTTATATTAAAACTGCTGCTTTACAAAAAACTTTTTTTAGTGTGCATGGTTTGCAAAATATCTAGAAATGTTTTTGTATGCGTTCTGTGTGGATACGACATCGATAGAATTCTTATGTTCGTAGCCAGAATGCGAAAACATTCAGTTTGTAAACTGAAACACTGCAGTCTTTGATTATAAACATTGCCATTTGTGTCGTTTCAATGGGCAGTTCTCAGTTAACAATTGTTTTCTTGTAAAGATAATTGCAGATATTTATTTGAAGTGATTCTAACGTGTTAATTTTTTAACGATTGTTTTGTGGAAATAGAACAATTCCGGAATCTTTCCCCTTTTCCAAACGTTGTTTTGCCTGTACGAAACGATCTCTACCTGTTCTGATAAAAATATACACAAACTAATTTTCATGAGTCAATAGCTCTTAAAATTATTAGTTACATTACAAACACAAATAGGTCCGTATAGATATTAGTTAATTCAAATCACACTGGCGAAAAATTAAGTATCAATTTTGGAAATTTTGTTTGACATATATATAAAACATGTAGAAATATTGTTTTGAGAAATTTCGATCCTTTTTCCTTGATTACTGAGTTTCTTGACTGTTCATCAGTGGACCGCTGTCGACTTTTCTAGCGTCAGAAAACGCAATATCAATCGGCTTGCTACATGTTTTCTTTCCAGAACATCGGTTCCTTAACAATGGGCTCGTAATTTGAAAAACACAAAACTAGTTCCTCAAGGAAATTGGTTAATTATTTTCCCTCCATTGTGACTCGAATTAGCAATAACTTTTTTATTTCATAAAAATAAAGGAAAAATTATTTTGAACATTGCGATACTTCTTCTTAGTTCATGTGGTCACCCCTAAATTTCTCGGCTGTTCATCAGTGGACCGCGATCGACTTTTCCAGTCTCCCGAAAACGCAAACCGACAACGAAAAAATCAATCGCCTTGTTACAACAGCTTCCCTTCCAAAGCATCGGTCCCGTAACAATGGCCTCGTAATTTGACAGCTCCACAATAATTACCAAGCCTTTAAATAGGGCTGGGGCGGACCTGATATCTTCCTTACTTTTAACTCCTATTGACCCCACACTAGCTGTGGAAGATGTGCCACTAATGTAATATACAGATGGCTGAAGTCCAGCCGTGTAGAACGATCGGGAGAGCGGCGTTTGGGTGAATGCCCCCCGGTCATTGGTCTCATTCGTACTTTTCTTCGACTCTGCCTTTGCGGCTTTTATTTAGGATTTCGCCGCTTCTCTCTCGCCTTACCGGTATTTTTCCTTGATACCACGGATCACAGGATAATATATTTTGTTGCCAACGTGCAAAGCGTCCTTTTATTGCAAATGAGGTTTTGGCGACATTTTATCTCGGTTTTCTTAATGTTGCGGGGGGGGGGGGGGGGTGACTCGCACTCTTGCGCAAATCCGATGGAGAAGAGAGGTGCATGAACTTGGTGTTGCGTTTTCTGTTTGGCGCGCGCCTGTTGGTTTTTAATTTTTGCCAGAAAGGTGAATGTTTCGCGGACACATTTCGAAAGGGTCTTTGTGATCTCCCAACAAGGTCGAATGGGGTGGTTGTTTTTGTTGCCGCGGTTTTTCTGTGTCATTGAAGGATGTGAGTTATGGATCGTGTTGACTGCTAGGAAATGAAAGTCCTTTGCAATTATATTTAAATTTTTGACTTGTCATTGACTTGAAGTGTTTTCAACATTCATTTTTAGAGGGCATACAATTCTTGTAAGGTTATTATTTTTCTTTATGCAAGTATAAAAATGGCGATCGATTGTTTCATCCTTCATTTTTGCTGCGCGCGTTTTGTTTTGTTCTGAGGTATTCCCTTACTTGATTTGCGCATTACCTCCTATTAAATGTATCATTTGAATTTTCACGGCCAAAGAACAGCTGTTAAGAATCGCCTTAATTTTTTTAATACGCTTTTCGATTATTGCAGCTCAAATATGCGAAATAAGTAGGCCTTGATTCTTGGGGCCTCGGTATCCCAGTTGTGCAGTCGCGGATTGGCAACCAGAGAGTTGCGAGTTCAAAACTCGATTCAACCAAAGACTGTTGTGTACGTGGGGGTTGGTGCACGTTAACGTCCTCACGTAGGCGTGGTGTGAAAGTTACTGCCTACTTTGAATAATTTTTACGTTAGTTAAATACATTTGACGGCCAACCTTGTGCATTACTTGAGTTGAGCACCATATTACAATGCTTTGCAACTCTAAAGTTGAACTTGCATAAATGATATCTGTTTAGGGAAGGTTAAACAGTTATTCTCATAATCGTTTGCATGCTTATAAATCAAAATAAATCCTCATTTAGTAGTGTATCACTCAATTGTGAAACACAAGTTTGTTTTAAAACACTTAAAATTCTGAAAAAGCATATGTTAAGCAACATTTTAAACAATTTAAAATTTAGAAGTATGATGAAATTCTCATTTGCAGATTTCAAGGATAATACAAAAAAGGAAATCAATTGAAACCTGATGCACAGGAAATATTTTGAAATCGGAGGAATGTAAAAAAATTCTTTTTCGAAGGGAAACGCTTTTTTGTTATAGACTTGCTATGTTTTATGTTGTATACGTAACTTCGAAAATGATGACAATTGAAAAATTGTTTTTTCTATTCAGAGTTTGATATAATTTAATTTTTAACGTTAAAATTAAAAAAATGATTTTTCGATCGATTTTGGTGATTTTGAAAGTTTATTGTACCTTTAAGACGCGCATAATAGTAATGTTGACATCGAGCTATTTAATGAAAGTCAGTGAATGCTGGTAGAGGTTGTCTCACCCCCTTTACCTCTTTTATCCATTAACCATCTCTGCGTGCTATGGTGAACTATATCGTGACTTAGGATAGCCTCGTGGAAAATGTCGACATCTGGAATTCTTATTACAGTATCGCATTCCCCTCTCTCTCTACTTGTGATGTTCTCAATTTTAAGATCTGTAAAGCTTTTGATTCATCGGTTTCGAGAATCTTCTGGTTATTGTCATTTTTTATTAAAAATATCTTTATTTGAAAGAAAGTCATGCCTTGATGTCTAGTGAATATATGCATTTCGCAAAAATCCACATCTTTAAATCTCAATAATATGTTTTTAATAACATGTAAATTAACCTTGGTTAGAACATGAAAGAACAAGAATATGTCGAAGCACAAAGAATCATAAATGTTCTTTTCGCTTAAAAATTAGAATTCGTTAAAAGAGCAGATTTGTAAAAATGATTGATTATTTGGCGTTTCCATGTTTAGTTTCACTCCAAGTGTTCGTTAAAATAAAAATTTAAAAATAGTAATATCTAATTTTTGCAGTTGATCACAAAAGCTTAGACTAAATATTTCGTGATACGAACAAATAAATCCGTAATGAGTTTTATGAAATAATATTTAACGAAAGAATATCCACACGAATGGGCAAACGATTTAAAAATTAGTCTGAGAAGTATAATTTCGAACGAATGTTTTTAAAACGAGCGTTATCTAAGTCTTGGAACGATTATGCTCGTGAATAATCCAGAGTATGCCCTTCCAAGAATAAAAATTTTTTTTTTATGTCCGCAAGTAACTTCGTTCCAAGTTCATCCTTGCCTCCTCGAAGTTCCGGATCGCACATCTTCCAAGGCACTTCGACCGAAAGTCAAAGTCCGGTGAAGTAACATGTGGTTGTTTAAAAATAACTTATAATAAGAGACGTGATCTCCAAGAGCAGATAACATTGTGGCAACGAATTCTTGGGTCCAACTGCAGTATTCCTGGAAGCTAAAAGAATGAAAGTACACTGATCGAAGGCTGAAGCTGTTCTGATAAGGTTACCTTCCATGTTGTGTCTTGTGTTTGGCGCCGTTTGTCTGTATTCTAGACCTTGTGCCATAAAACCAAACGATAATTTACCGTTTGGAAGATTCAGTTTCTTTTCTTTTTCATGAACGTTCCAATATACATTATTCTTGACTTAAGGGTTTTTGTCTATTTACTTTATCTGACAGTCTGTTCTAGAGTTAAGAACACGATATTTTTAAAAAGAATATGAATCAGTGAGTATAATTGAACAGTAAATAGATGTAAATAATTTGTTCATTCTCATTTCCGAACAATTCGCTTTTTTATAACTTCTGGTTTATAGCAATAGATCAGACTTGAAACAACAATATGATCACTGCTTCTGATCCAAAGGATTAACGCTTAAGTAGAGAAGTAAAAAAAAATAAAATCTCCGGTCGAAAGAACTTATCAGGAAAGCGATTTCTACCACTAGTCTCGGATTTGTTTTGTTTTCAGTGTCAGAGTTGTGTTGATTACAGCTGATTTTCCTCGGAATCAAATGCGCACAGATTTTGTTTACCTAGATAAAGTGTTTGTTTTTTCGTTATATCTTGATGTCGCCGTTAATTTGTTTAGAATATATCAAATGATGTGAAAATGGAAGTCCTTGCGTATCGAGGTCACTGAGCGCGTGCCAAAACTTGCTATTTCAAGTCGATATTTTACTGGGAATCTTACACCAGCAGTCTTGTGCAATATTTTCTGTAAAGCACGTCATCTGTTGACAGCTTTGTGTTTTCATCATGTGTCCTGTTTCAACGTGGTAGGGGCGATTTCAAATCTTGTGTAGCGAAGCACTACGCGTTGACCAGTTTATATTGAGAAATGATGTATCTTATTCGAATTTAGCCTCTTTTTTGCATATTAAAGACAAAAGAACAATGTAAAATCTCTTTTCATATTATTTATTAAACATTTTGTAATTTGGATTTTCACTTTCTCATTTTATTTTTAAAATACAATGTTCATATTTCTTACGTTTGTGCATTAGTTAACATTTAAGTGAAGAGGTAGTAAAATTATTTCATGCAGTTAAAATAATGGGGTTACATTTTACGAATGTCAGTGATCTCTGGAAGAAAATCACTTACAATTGATCATGAAAATAAAACTGCAGAATAGTTTTAAGGTGCAATTTTTATTTCTGAGAAGAAAATTACCCAATTCATACCAAAATATATATCTTCTTTTTAATGTTTGGAATGTCTATTATAAAATATTCAGATGAAATATAAATCATCTTTTGATTTAAAAAATGAATAGTTTGCATAGAAGGTGTTGAAATTTATCAATTTTTCCACACATGCTGGAAAGGAATTATCTAAGAATTCCAAAACTAGATCACATTTTCAAGTTTACACTTTTCAGCCATATGAAAATGATTTGTTCTTTTGTCAAAAATCATGCATTAGATCGATGTCATTTTTGTAAAATTTCATAATAGTAAAATTTCCTTTATTATAAGCATTACTTTTCCATAGGTATAAAATCGAGTACATTTCCGGATTTCCAGTTGCAGTACATTTCCCTGGAATTAGCTTTGTCGTAAATTAGTGAATGCCTTCTGTTTGTATATAGAGCAATTCTGATATCATCGTAATGAGTTAATTGTGAGAGCTATGGGAATCATTACATTTAACATTTAACGATAGTTTGGGTCAATCAAATACTACATTCAATAAAATGGAAGGTTGAAAGATTTGGCGCTTCCTCTTAGGCGATTTTAAGTGGCTGTGGAATCTGTCACATGCTCTTATATTGCTGTTTACTTTTATGCCGTTGCTGCCCTTGTGACCGAAGATTATTGTTTTTATATCGTCACAAGGTCACATGCTATTTGTTGCTTTGTAAGCATTTTCTTAATATTTTCTGTGCTGTCACGTCTCGTACTTTTCTATCATTTTTTGAAATTAAGAGCAGCGATTCCGGAAATTTTCAAAGATCTTATCGATGTTAATTATGAACTTGTTCTTTGTTCTAATTTAATGATTTTATTTTGATAACATCTTCATTTCTAGAAGACAACTTGCCAAAAATGTTGATCTATAAGCCACTAGTAGTTTCGATACTTTTCTTGTTGATAGCTTTTTGAGATGATTGAAATTTGAGAAAAATTTATTTCTGTAAATTTAATGAGCCTGAAAAAGGGGTCAGACTGATTTGGATTGCTCTTAGGCGCCCTGGTTAGTCATAAGCTAATACTTGTGTACTGTTTTAGTTTTAAGCTGATTTTAAAAGCAATGTTGTCTTTTTAGGGCAAACTTTTTAAGCCTTAAAAATAAGGAGCATACAATGATATAAATATGTAGGCGAATATGTATAATTTTATAACAGCTAATTTTTTCCATGAATTTAAATTCAAGAAATGTATAAAAAGTAAGCAAAAAAAATCACTATTAATTTTCAAATAGGATCAATCTTTATTTCTTACAGCTATTGTAGAACATTGCAGTATTTTCCAGTCTAAAATTAATTTTATTTTTTACTGGGGCATTAATTAACACAATTTAAAATAAGTAATTTATTTCAGTATAATGCATATATCTTGTTAAATCATTTTCACCTTTCCAAACACTTTTGGAGATATTGATCATATACCTTGTTGATTATAACTTTCATGAGTGCAGAATTTTCCATTAAGAATTAAATTTGGCAAGGAATATTTATGAAATACAATAATTTTATTTTACAGTATTTTATGAATTAATACTCATTCAACATTAGCGTAAAAATAAGTTTATTTCAATTTAAATTACATAGAAAAGGCTCAAATAAAAAATATTTTAAAAATGACTTAAGTTTATTTTTGATCATCTCTTGTAATAATTTTTAGAAAACATTGAACATTACAAAATATAGTAATTGTCTAGCTTTTACGCGTTTAAAAATTATGACTGACTTTGAGTAATAGAAATGGAATAGCAGGATACCCCATTTGAAAAGACATCCAGAGAAAGCTTAGAGCAGTTCATCCTTTTTTTACCTGAAATACAACTTCCTATATTCTAATTATTTAGTTATTTGAATGGAAAATGTTTTCAATATAAGCTATGGCTGCAATTATTAACACATGCTTGAAGGCATAAAATGTGACTAATTGTGAACGTTATTTACTATACAGTAATTTTGGTCATGTATCAACAATATATTCTATGATTTTCAACTAGTTATACACATCACATTGAAAGTCCATAACTTCTTGGTATAGGTCCTGGTTTAATTAACACTTTTGAAAGAAAAAAAATGACAGTAGAGTGACAAATCAAACCATAACTTTGTGTATGTAACCCTTAAAAGAATAATATTAAGAAGCAAAAGTATTTGTTGAAAACGATAAAATGGAATTCTTGAAATTCGGGGAAAATAAACTAAAATTAACTGATTTGTATCACGTTTCTTTATATGCTTATATCAGATTTTTGTTTGAAAATGTCTTCAGTGCCATGTTTTAATAAATGTACATTCCTTTTTAGTGAACCTGAATGGAACGGATAAAATCGGCATTTCTGATTTTGATTTGCTGAAGGTGTTGGGTACCGGAGGTAAGAATACTCCTTTTTATAAGAAAAATACTTATAACCTTTGCTTTGTTTGAAATGAAAACTTGATTGTTCAAATGACAGTAAACAAATATGTTCTAAAAGAAATTTTGATAAAAAAATGTTTATGCGTAAAAGATTAAACGAATGAACTGTTTCTGATGAGAAATGTTAGCCTTTGAAAGGCTAACATTTCTGCTTAAAATTGCTGTAAAATTCTCTTTTGGATATAATTCCTTTGTCATTTCTTAGAATATCGTGCTACATTCTGTTGGGATTTTAGGCTTAACTAAATAATTTCATTCTAAAATTATATTTAATACCAAATAATTGTTCATAGTCATAAAATTGAATCCTGCTAATTTTTTTTATCAATGTAACGTTATGGCAAAAAGTAGGGGAACTGTGGAAAAGGCAGTAGAAACCTCTTAAAATAGGCTTTTGCCATCATAAAAATAAGGATTATTGTTCTTAGTAATTATTTAAACTGCAAAGGAAGTAATTTTGAGTTTTTGACATGATTTCATGAAGTCCTTTTTTGCCATGCATTAAATAGCTATGTGAGGCTATCAGCAAGAGTGGCTTAACCCACAAAATCACGAAAATGCCAAAATAATTATTTTTGGCACCTACAGTGCGACATTTAATGCGTTTGCAATTCCATTTTCGAGAATTATGTATGTTCTTAAAATCTAATGCGAACTGCTACGTCTTTCTTTTATTCTACACAATAAAATGAGTCTGAAAGAAATGATTTCATTTAAGATAAATTGTACCTAATATTGCTTATAATTATCTGGCAAAAATTGTATGAAAGCATATAAAAAATTGTCTTAAAATTTATGGTAAAATGACAAATTCTATCAGTGTTGAAGTTTATTGTTAACTATAGTATTAAAATACTTTTACGAATCGCTATATTTTTGAATATTTTGATTAAGAAAAACATCAGTATTACAATTATATACTCTCAATATGATTTATTTAAAACAACTATTACTATAGTTACTGCAGTTTTTATTCATTTAAAAAGGAATGTGTATCCAATGATGAAACATTTATGATTTTTCAACATTGAAATTTATTTTTATTGAATGTTTCTATTAAGTATGAAGTCTCAAAAATACCATAATAGGTTTTTTTTACTGGTTGATGCACCATGATCAGAATTGGTTACCTGCTAATATTTTGTATCTATTTAATCACCATGATGCAAAAAATGAATAACATTAACAAAATATTGTTCATCATGTAAAACATTTTAAATATTTCCAACTCAAAATTTCGTGCAGAGTAATAAGCTCCACACAACATCCACACAACAATTTCACTCATACTGTCTTTTAACATCTGGACAGTTTGTTGTCATCTTAACTCATCTCATTCTCGACACAGGCATTTAATGGTTGATGAAACCATGCCATCATTGCTAAGAATGTCTCCATAAATCATATTTTAACTTGTCTATGCATTGGACATTTATATCGGCCATTTAAAAAAAATCTCATTACCTATTTTATTAGACTTGTTGGGTCACTTTCCACATGCATCGCTCTTTGCCTTCTTACATCACTGGCATTTTATACCATTGTTATAATTCAAAATGCTTTAGTTACATTTCATATTAGAATTTCAATAGTTGACTAAGATGGATACCTAATCTTATCACAATTTTCTTGTTATATTTTTATCCTTCGTAATTTGTTTACCAATGGTCACCTACTTGCATTTATGTATTACATCTTTTATAATACAGTTTTTATACAATCCAAACTAAATCATGTCATCTGTGCAATAGATATATAATTTATAATTTTAAAGACACTTTTATTGTTGATTGGACTATTTTAACCTTTTATTTTTCACTGGTTTGCAATATCTTGATTTTGACACTCTTGTCCATCTTTGGATCTTACGTCATAAAACCCGAACCAACAAATTATCATTTGTTTAGTTGACATGAATTTGACTCCTTGCTTTTAGTAATGCATTATTATCTGATTGCAAATAAATCTTATCAACATTGTGTTGGGTTAATATCCCTGATAAAAACAAAAACATTCTTCTGAAATATGTTTATAAACTCCAGAATAATTAAGGTACAAAGCTTTTGTTTTTAAATATACTTAATCTCTAATTTAATCTTCCTAAATTTTCTAATGTAGCAATTTCCTAATTTTTAAGGTCTTGCATGTTTATTGGCTCTGAATTGTTTAATGGGAAATCCAACGGTTATCATATATGTACTCTGACACAGCTTGTCTTTTTTTCAAACCTTGTACCAGAAAACCCAAATCCAATCCAATCCAATATATACTCTGATATTTGCAAAATGCATGTTTGTTAAAACATGAATGTGGAAAGCACTTAAAAGAATCCTAAAGTTTAAAATTGAGCCTAGTGAATCTAAACATACTGCAAATTATATTTACAGATGTCAGGAATTTTTTAATGCTTCTCAAACTATCAGTTTGATCTATAGACTTATTTAAAATTTCCATAATATTATTTATTATGTGATATTAAGATTATCCACCTGCAAAAGCATATTCCATTATTAAATTGTATGTAACATTGTGGCAACATGTGATTATAAGGCTTAGGTTCTTATGGAAATGAGATATGAACTGGAAATTGTAAAAAAATAAATCTAGCTAATGTAACACAAGATGAAGCATTGACAAATGTATGAAAATTAGAGTGATTATTTTCAACTTCAGGGTATTTTCTGCTTTTTATTTTGTCACATGAGTGAATTCTGGCATTTTCCCTTTAGCATATGGAAAAGTGTTTCTAGTAAGAAAGTCACGTGGAAATGATCGTGGAAAACTGTATGCTATGAAAGTTCTTAAGAAGGCTACTATAGTTCAAAAGCAGAAAACTTTAGAGCATGCCATTACTGAAAGACAAGTGCTTGAATCCATCCGTCAATCTCCTTTCCTTGTGTCCCTTCACTATGCATTTCAGACCGATTCCAAGTTGCATCTAGTTCTTGGTAAGTTACATTTAATGTTTAAAGTTCTTTCCTTTATTGGAAATGTCTCTAATCTTAATTTAGTTGTGTAGTAATATTCTAATAATTCTGTCTATATAATGTAGTAGAATATTAGCCCCATTAGTTTCCATTTGCATGGTATCTTTCGATGGTTCTCATTGATTTATCCTAATATTAGCATAAATCAATGTTTACTTCAAACTAATTGTTCTAAGAACAATGCACAATTTCTTAATAGCAATATCTTCAACTAATTCAAGAAATCTGTTCGATTTGTAGTATATTGAATTGTCCCTCTTAATTTCCTTTGTTTTTAATAATTATTCTAAATCAGTTTTCAATGTTCTCTAGTTCTTTCTAGTTTAACAATTCTGGTGTTATTGAGCAGTTTTTCAAGAGCAGGTAGCTTCTCCTGTCAAGTTTCAATTTTTGTGTTTTCAAATTTTTATGTGTTTGCTTTTCGTGATCTTTGTATTGCCATTTCATAATTTTACAGTAAATTTCTTTTTCTTTTTTTTATGCTGCCATTTTATCTTTCTGAAGATATTTTGTTTATGACTGCAATAATTATGCTTTAAGAATGTTGAAAAAGTAGAAGTATGGCACAGATAATAATACAAAGCAATTTGAGTACAATTATCTAAAATTAACACCATTGTGTGAGTAATAAATTAGTCTATTATCATTTCTCAGTTTAACCCAATTTTAAAGTTTAACTCCCAAAATTTCTAAACAAATTTTTATTGTTACTTTTTGAAATATATTTTACTCTAATTTTTTACATGAACCTTCAATAAATGCTGAAGAATTTTTAGTTTTTAAAAACTACAACTTATTTTAAAAAAGAATGTAACCATTTTAATAATATATGTACATATGTGATATTAAAAATTGTATGAACTTTAATTTAGGAGTTTAATTTTTTGTTCGATTAAGTCCTTAAATTTCACCTCATCATGCTTCCTTTTGTAAATAAAAGGAAAAGAAAGCTTTGAAGAGTGAAGGTATTATTGAAAAAGACATGGTTGTGAGTGATCATCTTTATCCGTGTTGAAGCTTGTGGCCTACTTCTTTTCAATGGACCTGCTTTCTTAGCCTTACATATGACCTAGAAAGCTGCTCTGTAGACTGGTGTCATTGCTCAACACCCTTTCTGCACTTGACTTAATTTTTTCTTTTCTAACCTACTTGCATATCCTGCATCATGTTGCCCTTATTTTTAAATGATTTCACTCTGGTGTTCTATACTTTCATTTGAATCTTTAATTGGGAAAGGATTTTAATACTGGTCAATAAATAAACAAATGTTGATTTCATTCACTTTAAAAAAATTATTTATAATTTTATTTGGGTATTAAGGGTTGTGTAATCATGTTTATTTATGCATATAGCTTATGGAAAGCAATTTCTTAATCCTGTTAAAATATCAACTTTAGTAAAAATACACTTATTTATTCATTACCTAAAGCCAATTTAAGCAAGATTTCATGGTTTAAATATTTCCGCATTTATGTTCAGTATGTTATCAAGGCTGTTAAGAGAAACAATCAAATAGCTTTGATTTGTGTGCACTACTTCAAAATATTAGAATTCCTAATCAGCTTTGAGTTACACAATACCTTAAAAAGCTTTTTTAGTCCTTAATTTATTGTATGTATGTGTTTGTAAGAAAGGTTATGTTTCAGATTATGTTGGTGGTGGAGAGCTCTTCACTCATTTGTACCAGAGAGATCATTTTTCTGAAGAGGAAGTTAGAATCTATGTTGGAGAAATAATTCTTGCCTTGGAGCATTTGCACAAGGTATTTAATAAATAAGCACACTTTTACTGTATGCGAGCTTTTTATTTTCTATTAAATTTATGTAAATATTATTTCTATTCTATTTATAATATTTATTATTTATTGTTTATCTCGAAAATTTTTAACCTTTCCCCATTGATACTCTAACAGATATACTTACACTGTATTCCCAAAACAATGATTTTGTGACAGTTTAATAAAAATGTATGACTTTTCATATTTTAGTCAGCAACATAGCTTTTGATTGCTTTCCTAAGTGATTAAAAATATAGTTCAAATCTGAGCTTGTGTATATAAAATATGCAGGATACATATTTATATAAAATTTTGTAAAGTGGTAAGGAGAGAAACTGAAAAAGATTAATTTGTTGTGGGTGTATGGGTGAATACTTCCTAAATTTTTCATTTAAACCTTTTTCTATCCACTTTGTACAACATTGTTTTATTTTGGTAATTAACTTACTTTTCTCCTTGGATTTTCAACAATATTAATTCATTTGATAAAATTCAAACTTCAATTTCAAGGCAAGAATATCTAGTACAATGCCAAGTGATTATAACGGACAGTTAAATGCATATTAAAATAATACTTATCCTCGAAAATCCATAAAAATGATTTGAACAAGTTTGAATACATAAATAATTTAACTGAATTCTTTTCCAATAGTTAATGTTTTTTTTATCAGACTTACGGCTATTATGAATGAGCTGAACAACATTGGATTGTTAAATATGCTTTTTATTCAATGTTACAATTCATGTGAATATTTGAAAGCATTCTATGTTTCACAAATTTGTCTATTAGTGTCTATTGACATTCTATATAGTTATCTATTGACATTCTCTGTATTGTGTTTGGCATAGCATGGCCAAATATGACCCTTGGGCCATAAAACCCCCCAATCAACCAACCTTACCTTGAATCTGTAAACTCTGCTTGTTTTGATGGTGCTGAGTCGCTTCGAATTAATTTATGATTTTTCTATCTTTCTTTTGGGGTTCAGATTTTTAACCCCTGTTTGATGACAGTAAAAGATTATGGCATTGCATTTTACAAGAGCATTTTGAAGAAAATTTTTAACCTTTCCCCATGGGATCCATGGGGGAAGATTAAAAAAAGATCCAAAGGTTAAGATTTTCCTCTGCTGCTCACAAGCCAAAAATTCTTCAGGGGTTCCTACCTTAATTAAAAAGTAAAAGTGATAACTGAGGTCTTTTATAATGATGGGTTGCTGTATTCAAAATTATGGCACAAAGTGAGTAAGTAACCCTGCTCTTGTATTGGAAAGAAAACCTTCTACAATTCTTTTTTTTAAGTTATTTTTCTGTGGAACATTTGGCTGAACAGAAAGTGGAACTTCGGTTTTTAGTTACAATCTCTGTCCTTAAATTTAGTCTAGGGAAATCAATCTATGGGCAGACACTAAGAAACATGTCTGAAAAATACATATATACTTCTAGAGGCAGCAAACTATTTATACATTGCAAACAGGAATAAAATATCACATAATTTTTAATACATTTGTTTAAATTCAAGATCCTGTTTAAGTTATGAAAATGAAATTAATAAAAATTATTTTGGTTAAAAATATACCAGAAGAATAATGTCGAAATTGAAATAATGCTAACACATCAAATATGCTGGTTGCTGTGGTGCTCTAAAAAGGATTGGAAGAACATTTAAAAAACTTGGGGTAAAAGTACACATATTGATGTATAGCAATATTGTTTCTTAAAGAATATTAAATATAAAAAGCACGAAGAAAGAAAATATTTTTGAGATTTAACAGAAATGTCTCATGCATACAGAAAATATGCAAAGTTCATAGGAATACTTTATTTAACCTCATATCAGGCTCCTTATCAGCCTTGTGAGATACATTGATGATGTCATGCTAGAATTCTAAACAAATGTAGCTTATGTATGTTATCCATATGAGCGACATTTTTTAGTTCATAAAACCAAAAACTAACTAAAAAATCACTTGACTAACCAGAACCATGTAATCAGATTTGTATGCTTTGAAAGATGAAAACTACCATTTGGTATAGAATACAAGCAAACTATTTTGATCTAAACTGAGTAAAATGACCTCTCAACAATTATGTCTTAAAGTGAATTTTTATACAAAATGTTTACATATAAAATACAACAAAAATAAAACCAAGTTTATCTGGCTATCGAAAGCTCTCTAGCAACCAGGCAGATGCTTATTTTGGAACTCTAGTATATAATACTTAAGTAATAACTAGTGTATAGAAAATAGTTATCAAGTATCACTTCTCACACAAAGCTATCCGATTCATAGACTGACTGCAGGAACAGATATATTTTAGAAATCAATCCCTAACACCTGATCGCTAGTCCATTTCTGGATCTTGTGCCATAAAACCTAAACCAACCAAACACCTGATCATTTAACACTTTTTAGTTATAAGTGGGACAAAAGAGTAGCCTTTGTGGAATAGAGATGACCGATTACCCTTCCTGCAGGTAGAGGGGAAGAAATAGAGATAATTATTTTGTGTGGTTTGGCCAGTGGCCGGATGTCTGCATGCACAACTGATTTAACCTTTATGGTTGTCAAAGGGTTAGAGACACCTAAATAATTTAATGATTTTTCGCTTCCACTTGTTATAAAAGTTGTGTAATTTAATTTTATTTTCTTATATGTTATTAACATGTGCTTTTGTTCTCTTTATATTTGTTTCAGCTTGGAATAATTTATCGTGATATCAAGTTGGAAAATATTTTGTTAGATGCTGAAGGGCACATTGTTCTTACTGACTTTGGATTAAGCAAAGAATTCCACCCTCATGAAACGGTATGAATGAATACTTCACATCCATATTGTTAACATTGGTGTTTATAATATATATTTAATCTTTGTGCATTTATAAAGCAATGAAAGATTATACTATTTTATAAACAACTATGTTGTACTTAGTGTATGTTTTAATTTTGATTCATTCTATTTAAATGGCTATTCAAAGCAATGTTTGCTTCAAATTTATATTTTCATAATTATGTTGCTACAAATTTGAAAGCCATTCACTAATAAAATTGTAACATAGAATCTGCTGTGTCTGCTGCGATGTATTCGATTACAAAAGGGGTGAGGTTTCATTGAATTTCTTTTCCTATGAATGTATGTACTGACAGTCGAGGAAGTAGTAGGTCCATTATGAAGCTTTTAAACTCTATTTACAAACTTCACTAATATAATTATATAAAGAAAAAGATTTTACACATTTGTGCTGGTGAAACTTCGAGTACATGAAATATATATTTGTATTTAATAAAGGCTCGTAACCCAGTGATTTTCAGGCAGTGTCCCGCTAGAATGGATGTCTTGGTGTGCTTTACAGATGATTAAGTGGTTTATGTTGTGCAAGATTTATTTCATCAGTTTAGTTTTGATCTTCACAAGCGTGTGTTCAAAAATACTTTCCAGTAATTATCCGTATAAATAATTTTAATTATTATTTTTTGCTACAAAGTATCAATAGTTGCTTCAAAAAGATTTTTAAAAACCTACATTGAAGTTAAAAGGGAAGGTGACTAATAATTTTTATAAATTAAGCAAAATTATACAATTTTTTGTCAAATAGGCAAAAACAATATTTTTGGTGTGTTGTAGAATTTTAGTAATTAATTTATGTAAATGAAAAAGGTCGAAAATTGCTGACCACTGGGGCTTGGAGTGCAAATGTGGGAGCTTGTCAATATTCATGCTAATTTATTACTGATGCAATAAACTAACCCAATTTTCAAGAAACTAGGTGCACAACTATGTTGATAAGTTGCATGTGATTGTTTCATCCACACAACACAATGAAAATAATTTGATGGATAGTGTATTTATTGTATCACCAATTTTGTTTTGAATGAACTGTACAGCCAAGTTGCCATAATTTGTTGAAAAATGTGCTGGGATCATTAAAAAAAATGCAATACATTTCAGTTGATTCAAAAGTCTTTAATGTGTATTAAATAAGTGAGTTTGTTTGATGGGTTACACGAAAGACTGGAGGAATCAGATTATTTTATATCTCTGTATAGTACATGGCTCTTTCGATGCTTCTAATTGTGTAACATAAGTTTTATAATGAACCACTGTCTAATCTGCAATAAGTTAAATACACATTGTATGCATACTCTTCTAATACAGCTGATTTTGCAAATAAAATTAATAGATAAAGGAAATAAAGATTTCAGCAGAGGTAAAGGTTAAAGTAAAATTTAATATAGCAGCTTTGAAAATTCTTTTCATGATCTATAGCAATTAGGCAAGGTCTTGAAAATTACATTTTGATAGAAAATATGAGTATTTTTTTATTGAACCAGTTATATTTTGATGTCCATCTTAAAATATATGTTATGTATTTTTAGATTCTGTAATATCTGTTAAATTATAATAGCTGTTTTCTTTATGAATTTCCATCAAAAATAAAATGTATCATTTAAAGGAGAAATTTTTATTTTGTCATTTGTTTAAAAATCTATTATGTATATGGTTAAGGAATGTATTTTTTCCATAATTGAATGTTCTGTATTCTGAATGGCAATATATCTGAAAAGATTACTATTTCTCATAACCCTTGCTTGTTCATTCGAAATGTGTTAATTGTTTAAATGTTTTTGTTTTAGGACCAAAGAGCCTATTCCTTTTGTGGAACCATTGAATATATGGCACCTGAAGTTATTAAGGGTGGAACTGCTGGACATGATTATGTAATTGCTTTTTCTCTTATATGTAGAGTTAGTTGAAACTCTGCAAAATTGTGTTTCACTCAGTTCGTTCGAAATATTTTCAATTTATTATCATGAATAGTAAAAGCATTTTAAAATGCATGTCTTTGTTGCAGTGTGTTGATTGGTGGAGTGTTGGCGTTTTGACTTATGAACTTCTTACTGGTGCCTCACCTTTTACTGTGGAAGGAGAGAAGAATACTCAAAGTGAAATCTCAAAGTATGGATTTTCTTCCATAAAAGGTTTTCAAATGCATGATTGCAACTATGTGTTTGAACTTAACACAAAAACTGCTCATAATATTTTAAAGTAACAAGTTTTAACATGCATTTAGCCTGATAGTTATTTTTAATTTGTATATGATAAGCATTAGAATTATCTAATGGTATCAAAATTCAGTAAATATTTCTTTTTAACTTTTGCAAATTTTCTGCTTTTGGAAGCAGCACAAAAAAGAACTTTAACCCTTTTTTCATATACTATAATAGTCATGTATCATCCCTTTTCAGTATCTTTTTCTAAGGCCTATTCAATAAAAATACTTTACCAGTAATTTCTGGATTGATCTTTGCTCCACTATTTAAATGGATACTTTTAAATCAAATATTTTACTGGTTAATTTTTGATAGAAAAATATTTATTTTTATAATTGATTACAAAACTTATTATTTAATTGATACTTGCAATACAAATAATATTTTGCTTATATCTTGGGGATTGCATTTTTTTAATATAAGCTATGCACTTGCTTTTGTTACTTAATAGTTCTAAAATATTTTGCAATACACCTTATTTCTTTCATGATTCAGTGAAACATTGTGATTTCCAAATATTTTCTGAGTTATTCAAATGCAATTTAAAAAATTATTCTGCAGACAAAATTTTCATTTCCATAAATTTTAGGAGTTTGATAAATACTTTGCTTTAAGTTGACTACAATTTATTTTTACTGGAACGATCCATAAAATTTCATCTATTTTTTCTTTTCCATTTTCTATCTCCTTGCATGATTGACTTTGATATTTTGAGTTCTGAATCCAAAAATTCTCTCACTTTAAAGCCTTTTCTATCTCCTTTTGGTGTGTGCTGGCTTCACAGACCTTAGGTATTCTAGTGATCTTTTCTTTTCCCATGGGGTTTACTGTCTTTAGTAGACAATGGGCACGCTCCGGGGATACACAAGCAATCTTTTCCCTGCTTTCATCCCACTATTTTATTCCGATGTTGTATTTGGTGCAACTTGGCCAAATATGGCCCTTACCACAAAACCCCCCAAACAACCAATCAAATCTATAACTTAAAAATTTTAATATAGTAGTGTTACATATTTACTCTATTAAGTATAAACAAATTTTGCAGACTGCCTTTACATCTTCATGATATAAGTCATTCCTCCTATCTGTTTATAAAATTTGAGTCACCCATATGCATTGTTCATAGCTTTACTGGCTCATGTTGAAAACTTAATTGATGATGATTTCTTTTGCATATTTTAAATTTAAGAAATACAAATAAAATAAGTACTTGGAGGCTCTTTTCAGCATAACATAATTTTTCGTAACTTATTTTGTTTTGCTTTATATTTAGATTGCTATTAAGGACTACTGTTTTTATAAATGTTTTCAGTTTTGAATGATTCTGCTATGTAAATAGGTAGTTAAATTCGTAGTTGTCTCAAATCCTGTTTTAATAATTTGAAATTAAAGAAATATAACAGGAATATATAGTATATATGACATTAGCAATGGTTCAGTAAATCGAATGATGTTTGTTTTGCAGTAAACTAATGTTTCCGCTGGAAATTAATTTATTTCCATTTCCTCTTTAAATATACCTATCTACAGAAATTGCAATACATAAATGTTTATTTCAAATTTACCTTTGGTGAATGTAGCCACGTAAAGTATTTTTTATACAAAATGTCCATAGAAAATTTTCATGATAGAATAAATTATAATGTTTAACACTATCTATTTTTATTTTAGACGGGTACTAAGAGGACTTACTCCTCCCATTCCTGATCATCTTTCATCAGAAGTCAAGGACTTTATCAAACGCTTGCTTGTTAAAGACCCAAAGAAACGATTAGGAGGAGGGCATTCTGATAGTGAAGAATTGAAACAGCATAAGTTTTTCAAAGTATGCAGCTATGAATTTGTTTCTAATATTTAATGAATAATATTTATACTTTGAAACTGTACAACTTCAGTTGTCGAAGGTATTGTTTAATTTGAATTTGGCATATAAATATATATATCATTCAAAGAATAAAAAATAAGACCTTTTAAAAATAAAGCTTTTAACTATTAAGTCAAGGTTATGCATTTTATGTGAAATGGTATTGTAAAATATATTTGGACTTATTTTGAACTCTGCACAACGTGTTCTCCCTAAATTTCTAACTTTGAAATTATACTTTAAATGCACCTCTCAGCTACAGCTATGATATATTTCAATAAAAAATGCAATGAACTATTTTATGAATTAAATGCAGGCTTGCAAATATTAATATTTGCATTGGAAGCTACCATTTATGTGCCAAGTTAAATAAAAAATATAAACTGTTCTTGTGATATTATGAACTCAAAACATTACTAAGCTTCATAACTTATCTGATTTTTTTCATGTTTTGTTTAATGTTACACAATGGCAACATTTTTCAACACTAAATGTTTGTTTACGATGAATAATTTTCTGACAAAAAATTTTCTGTATGATTTCCCCGAAGAGAATTAGATAGCAATGCCGGATAACTTGTGTTTGAATATTAAAATTATTTAGAAAGTGATTGATCTGAAAAATCAAGCTTTAGTTCTTGACATTTTTTGAACACTAAAGAAAAAGCAAAAATCTATTGCCGTGATTGTACTGTTTAACCCTGCTAAACACAACAAGCTCCAGTAGACAATCCAAATACAAAAGGAAGAGTACTTGTTATACAATGTACCTTGTACAATGTCGAGACAGGAGATGTAAAATTATTGAAAATTAGAAATAAATTGCATGTTTTCTCTATTTTTAGTATAGTCATGTTAATTCATTTTCATTTGAATTGTAAAATTTTTGCTGATGTGCAAAATTTTAATTTTGAAGAGCTTGAATTGGAAAGACCTTGCTGATAAGAAAGTACAAACACCAATCATACCAGAAATTTCAAGCGAGTTGGACACTAGTAATTTTTCTGACGAATTTACTTCCATGAACCCTGCCTACTCTCCTGCTCCTGTTCCAACTAGTAATGAAAAGCTTTTTAAGGTAAACAATATTTTTATAATTAGTGTGGGCTTTATTAAATGCTGCACACCTAAAAATTTATTGCTGTTTATCTGTAAATAGCATTAACACAAAGTTTTCTCAGTCCTTGAAAAGTGCCAGAATTTCACAATCCTTGAGTTTTCCACCATGTTTTATTTCATAAAAATTGTAACCTAACTAATGGTGTTGATCATGTTTTTAATTACTGCGGTCACTGGCTTAGTGGGTTTACCTGCTGCTTTAGCACCCTGGGAGTTGTAGACCAGGTTCGATTCCTCCATGAGTGTATTTTTCTCTTCTGTCTCAGTAAAACTTTCCGTGTTTGTATGTACATTACTTAATGTTGCCCATCTTGTGTTTGGCACAGCTTGGCCAGATATGGCCCTTGTGCCATAAAACCCAATCAACCAACCTTTTTGTTACTTAATGATTTAATTTCAAATTTTTGTTATTCCTGTAAAATTGATATATTTGTTTAATTTGAAGTAATTTTACCCTTAAATTTTAGTTTCTTTTACATCTTGTATACTTTTATTAAGTCTTACAAAACGAATACTTATCATTAACAAAATAAGATTCCTGAAATTTGGAGTTCTTGCTAGACTTGAACTTGTTTCACGCAAGAGTGGATACACTGAATAACACAAATTTTACTTAGTGCCCATTCATCAGTAGTGAAGTAGTACCTCATTTAAATATCATTAAATTTCAAATGTATGTATTCAACTGAATAAGACTTAAAAATATATTTGGATTATATTAATAATTTATTTTCAATGTGAGCAGGTGTAACATTTATGAAAGGCATAAATTGATTAAATATCTTTATGCAATATTATGTAGTTCACTTCTAATATTGAATTTCAGTTTTATGCATTGTTTTTCAATTTGTGTTTTTCAACTTGTTAGTTTCTACATGAACTGATTTCTGTAAATCTTAAATCTATTTGGACTTTGTTATTTATAACTTATGATTTTATAAATTAAAAAACTTTGAGTAATATTGAATTGTATCAATCTTGACCATGAATATAAAACTTACTACTCTATATTCTGTCCGTTACAATATATTCTTATATTTAAAATGGAATACTACATTGAGATGAATTATTACTTTATACTAATTTCAAAAATCAGTTTGAAGTCTAGTTGAATTGTGATAGGTAAACAGAATTGGCACTTAATATTTCAGGTATCAATGCCAACTTTACTATAAAATCTCTAAAATTAAGTGTTAAACTGTTGAAAGCAAAATTTTATATCTTTATTGTACGGGCCATGGTAGCTTAGTTGGAAGAGTAACAGATTAGCAGTCGGAGGGTTGCGAGTTCGAAATTCGGTTTCACCAAATACCTGTGTGTACATGGGGGCTAGTGCATGTTAAATCTGTTGTGGCTTCAAATGTCCTCACTTTGGCATGGTGGGGAAGTTTGGAGAGTGGAGTGCCAGCTCAGGTGTTCTTGTCATCTGACCGTGATTCAAAATTACGTGTTGTCCTCGATCCTTTCCCTTGGGGACTGATCCAGGACCATCGCCAATAGCCTGTTGTGTTGCTCCAGTGCGACGTTAATTAATTACCTACCTCGTTATTGCACATTGCCATGTGTAGATGAATTTTAAAAATTTATTTTCCAATATTTTATGTTTATTGTTGACTTAAAAAATGAGTTCTAAAGAAATGTGAAAATCCGCTTTTATATGTTGTCCTGTTTAATGGAATCATGCTCTTATTTTAAAATTAAAAATTCTATAGCATTTAATGCATTTCATGTTCAGTTTAACTCAAAGATGGGTCTTGTTTAAACAGTGGAAGGATTTTGAATGCTATTTCTCATAGAAATTGATCAGTATTATGTTCTTGTAGTCCTTTGCCAATAAGAAAAAATCTGATGTTCTCATTGGGGATTTTATTGAGGGTACATTACATTTGATCTATCTCCAACTTATGGAAATTCAAAAATCATACTAGCTGTAGTTTACAACATTTTCATTAAGCGAATTTCACAATGCCATATTAGACTGCCAAACTTATACAATTATGGTTGATAAAAATTGTGTTTTTCACAAAAGATAACATGATCTAGTGAATAAGGTAATTGAATCATGCAATTCTGTGACATTCTATTATGATTAAAAAAGTAATTTCACATATGTAAAATTGCAAGATGTGTTGAGTCTCCTTATAGACAGCAAATAGCTTCATACTAAGCTAATGAAATGCTGACCTAAATTTAAAATTAATTTTTATGTTAGAAATACATTAAAGTAACAGATTTTTTGAGAAATTATCTTTCTGATTTTCATGTTTGGTAAATATGTTTAGGATATGGTGTCCTATGAAATGCTGATGAAATGATCTTTTTCAGAATTACTCATTTGTTGCTCCTTCAATTCTTTTTACAAGGAACATTATTAGTGAAGACATATTTGGTTGTTATTATACTGACAAACCCGAAATGCCAAAGCTGCTGGCAGCCAAGTTTACGGTATATATTTTTTAAGTACCCCATACTATTGGTTTTATATATTTTTCACAGAATTTGTACAATGCATAATAAACTAATATAATTTTGTTGATAAACATATTTTTTAATAATGATCCATTCTTTTTGTTAGAATTCTGCATTTTTTCAAAAATATGATCTCGTAATGAAAGAAGGTCTTCTTGGAGATGGTAGTTTTTCAGTGTGCAGGTATTAAAAATTTACTATTGTCTTTTTCACTTTTTATTGCAATATATACTGTAAATTTGATCTTTATGAATTGTTATTAATATTTCATTATTAATTTCAGAAAATGCATTAATAAAAAGTCTCATGTTGAATATGCAGTTAAAATCATCAGCCGTCGTACTGATTGCTCTCAAGAAATAGACCTTTTGAAAGTGTGCCAGGGACATCCTAATATTGTGGAATTGTATGATATATTTCAGGATGAGGTGAGAGTTTTTCGTATGGAGAAATTTGCTTCTTGTTTCATATATGAATTGTATTAACATTTTTAAGGGATATGAAATATTCATAAATCAAGGTTTAACTACCTTGTATATTTTCTACTTTGCATGCATTTGCATTAATTTAGGTCAGTGTTAATTTATAAATCTGAATTTTTTTGTGCACACCTTCAAACAATTAGTTTTAATCTAATTTTTCAAAATTTTGAGATTGTTATTGAAAAATTTCTTTTCTTTAACTGAAAGTTATAATTGAGAACCAAAATATTTTGACATGTATATAGTTTGAAAGTATTGAGAAAAATATAATAAAGGGTTCTTTAGTCTGATTGATTCTATACTCCTTTTGTCTGAGAACACTAGAATTCTTTGATAATATGCAAATTTTGGTGTAGGGAGAAATATAAAATCAACATAAATGTAACAAATTGGTTGTAGAACCAATGGAGAATGAATGGTTACTATAGGTTTTTGGACCTTTAAAGTTGTAAAAAGTATTTCTAACTGCCATGGTAATTACTGAGAATTATTGGCATAAAGTATAAAATTTATTACCATGATGGCAATTGTACTTGGAAAGTAATTTTGATTAATGCATCCAAAATGAATTGTTTCAATATTTCCTTCAGAAAGATTTTTACCTTTTGAAAATATCTTGAGTTTAGAAATATATTTTAAAAGGTTTGATTTATTTAAATGCATAACTAGTTTGTCAAATGAAAAGCAATGTTGTGTTTGTATTTTTAAGATTTTTGTACCTGATCTCAAATGCAATTTTTAGTCTATTACATAAACTATCTAATTAATAATACTCAGAAAACTAAAAATGATTAGTTACTATTCATTGTGCAATTCCAAGTGGCCTGAAAAATGTATGGTAGTTAAATATCAAACTGCAATTTAATCCTTGAAGAGTCTTAAGTTGTTATGTAACGAGAATTCACTTTTACAGGCTCATACATACATTGTATTGGAACTCCTCAAAGGTGGCGAGCTTCTGGATAGGATACAAAAAAAGGATAAATTCACTGAAAAAGAAGCTATTAAAATATTCCAGCAACTTGTTTCTGCAGTTCATTACATTCATACTTGTGGTGTTGTCCATCGGGATCTGAAACCTGAGGTATTATTGCTGTTCAAAAATCATTTGCACAAAATGGTTTGATTTTTCAATTTAAAATTGATGATTGAAGCAAACATTTTCTTCATAGTCTGAATAGTGATTTATAGAAATATTAATTTTTTATCCTTAATTGTGAATTTTTTAAAATTTGTTTCTTTTTTAAGAGCTTATATTGTGTTTTAAACAAATTAAATTCGATTTTTTTTCCCTCAAACAAGTATTTTGAATAGATTGTCAGTCTGTTAGTGTTTAAAAATAATGTTCCTAAACACTCATTGCATATTTAAGTAATTTTAATTTATTGCATTTTTAAAGAGCAAAATTTTACAAAATGCTAATAGAGATGATAATGACTCTACATGAAACTATCTGTAGTTTGCTTATTGTTTATTGCTTCGATTATTTTTTATAATTTAATATCCTTTTATTGAGGGCTTTTTATTATATGCTGTCAAGACAAACTCATTTATTGCATTCATTCAAATTTTTAAATGTCTTCTGATGTTAGCATCTAAATTATTTTATGATTATACTCTAAATCAGTGGTAGTCAACCTGGTCCCTACCGCTCACTAGTGGGCGATTCAAGCTTTCACGGTGGGCAGTTGGGGTTTTGTCTGATGTTGAGGCTACTTTCCGTTATCATCGCGCATCTGACTCAATGACAGCAGCTTCTACTGCACTAGTGCGCATGACGAGGGTGGGGTGTATCAACGGCCATCACTCAAGTTGAGTTCGTTTCATGGTGGGGCCAGTACGTAGTTAGATTTGTGAAAGTAAGCACGTGCCTACGGCTTCAAACAAGTTTTATAAAATGTGTGACATATTGTGAGCCTATGTCTCAAAAAAAGAAATACGCTCGTGGCTAATTACCAGAGTATCTGAAGATGGGTTTCATCGAATCTGTTGTAAATAAACAACTCACAATGTGTTTACGGTGTCATAAAACATTATCCAATGAAGCCAAGTCGATTGCGAGAACATCTTGCCTTTATCTTTTGGATGCTTTGTAGCAAGTCCATTGAAATACATAAAAAATTTCAAAATCGTCCAACAATCCTTCCATCATTTAAGAAACAACATGCAACGAACGAAGATGGATTAACTGCCACTTATCGCATTTCACAATTAATTGCAAAAAGTGGTAAAAGCTATAATATTTGAGAAACTTTAATAATACCCTCTATAAAAGAATTTATCTCAACAGTAATGCATCAGGATATACCTGAAGCTTTAAAAACGTTGCCCCTAAGCGATAGCACAGTAAAGTGACGAATTGAAGAAATGACAGTTAATGTTGAGAATAAACTTATAGGTATTCTCCAAAACTCTTCATTTTCTATACAATTGGGCGAGTCTACCATTGCAGATAATAGTGTTTTATTGATGACATGTACATTATTTTGATGAAAACAATACATTAAGAGAAGAAATGCTATTTGCAATAAATCTCATTACAGATATAAGAGTATTATCAAAATTTAATGCTGTGAAATCATACTTTGGGAAAAATAATGTACCTTTGAACAATATTGTTGCATGAGCTACTGATGGAGCACCATCAAAGGTAGATCGCTATCGTGGATTTGTTGCTTATTTGAAGGAAGAAGTGCCAAATGTTTTCTGTATTCATTGTGTTGTGAAGACATCTTGTAGGAAAACATTTAAATATAAGTCTCCATTCATCATAAACTATAATAATTAGAGCTGTAAATAAGATAAAATTCAATGCCAAACATGAATGTTTCGACAGCTGTGCCAGGACAATAATGAGGAATTTATTAGGTTACTTTTACACACAGAAGTTCGGTGTCTGTCAAAGGGTACATGTTTGTCTCATTTTGTAGCATTATACGTTAGTGTCATACTTTTTTTGAAAGTATTAATGAGACCAATCTCTGTCAACAATTAAAAACAGTAAAGAATGATGCCTTTTATTTGGCAGATATTTTCAATAGATTTAATGAAATCAATTTGCAGCTTCAAAGAGCTAATAAAACTCTAATCAATTGCCAAAATATTGTGTCATTATTTATCAACAAACTTGATCTTCGTTATATTCTATTGAAGAGAGAATTTCGTCAGTTTGCCGAATTATCATCTATAAAAGATGTCTCCATAGGAGATTGAAGGATTCAGTAGCTACCTTAAGTAACTTAAATTGGATATGGAAAACGATTTGAAGATATTTTGGACTTGAAGGTGTATGACTGGATGAAAAATCCTTTTACTGCAAATATTGAGGAGGCTGATACAACTTGCCAAGAGCTGTTAGATTTTAGATATGATGAGAGTAAATATAATTTCGATAGTGGTGAATATGAAGACCTATGGCTAAATAAAAAAATGCCTGCATTATATCCAAATATGTGGAAAATGATATTCAATTTAGTGATACCTTTCCCTACCTCATATTTTGTAGAATCGGGCTTTAGTGCTGTTAATCATATTATCACCACACAGAAACCGTCTGAATATTTCCGAAAGAAACCTTCGTTTGTTACTTACGAAATTGAACCAGATATCAAATATTTAGTTTCGCAGCATCAGCCTCAAGGATCTCATTAATAATTAAAGGTCATTTAATAGACTTTATAGTTTTTATATTTAATTTTTCTTTTTCTTCAATTTAAGCAGCTTCCGCACTAGTAGGCGCTGTATCGATGGAGATGCAGAAATGCTGCATCAAATTAAATTTTCTGTGTATTATAAACATGCAAAGTATAAATAAAAAGAAATTTAATTACATATTTTTACTAAACCTCCATTCAAAAATTACGAATACTTTGCCTTTACTTGCTCTAAATTAAGTTACTGCGTAACCGGTGGGCGATAAGAAAATTTTATTACCAACAAAGGTACAAAAGTGGGTGGTAGGTATGAAAAGGTTGACTACCCCTGCTCTAAATTGTTCTTTTTTGTTTATTTTGTTGACTAAATTATTGACAATCTTCATGAAATGGTGATAAAATATCTTTTCTTGGGTTTGTGTATATAATACTTCCATTTCAAGTAATTAAAAATACTTTCTTTAGAACCTCCTATTTGTGGATACGTCAGACAATGCAGTAATCAAGATAGTAGACTTTGGATTTGCTCGGATTATGCCATCTGAAAATCAGACAATGGTTTCTCCATGCTTTACTCTACATTATGCTGCACCTGAAGTTCTAAAACAGACAATTCCAGCAAATGGGAGCAATAAGGGATATAATGAGGCCTGTGATTTATGGAGCCTTGGAGTTATTATGGTAATACATGTGCAATAACTACTATCAATTCTCAACTGCAGATTTTATAAATTCTAATTTTTCATTGTTTCACTACCAAAATTTTGCAAGTCCATTTTTTTATTTATGGAGTTTTAAATTATTTGGTTACAAATATGCTTACTAAACTTTTTTCAAAAACTCCTAAGTCTACATCAATTATAAAGCCCTCTTATCGAATTTTTAAACCTTGTATCTCTTAACTGGTCTTCAATTTGACATCTAGTTTTTCACTCCTGAAAAATTTGGTTTCAAGATTTGCATGGCTAGATAGCAAAATGGCTATGTATATTGTCCCATAATCAAATGAAAGTGACATTTCATGGTAATAAAATATTGTATGTATAAAACATCGGATTGGAGGGGGGGGGAGGGTGAAATAAACCTTTAAGCATAAAAATCTTAAAATCGTTTTAGTTTAATTTGAAAAATTCAAATATGTTTATAATCCTTGGTGTTTAATTGGAAATATCGGTTCAAGTATCAAGGATTATAAATATATTTGAATTTTTCAAATTAAACTAAAGATTTTAAGATTTTTATGCTTAAAGGTTTACTAGAAGTTTACTTACAAAGTTTACATCAAATGTTTTATACTTGCTTTTACATTTACCTATAAATTCTGAGGCAAAAGTGCTTTTTTAATTTAAAAGAATGCAAAAATATTAATTTTACTAATGCTACTACTGTAGTGATTCTTTTCAAGCTGGTATCATAATTTATATTTTGGCATGAAGCTCAATTAAACTCCAAGCAGCAGGACCGAACACTACTTTTAAAATTCAGTTAGAATACAGCCTGAAAAAAATTCCCACACAGCAGTACATCCGAAATATTCAGTTATCTTGCCTCGATCCCAGGACAACTTGCTCTGAAATATTTTGGATTTTCCCTTCTCAGAAACTCCTCTGAACTGTACTTGTGTGTGCTCCTTGTATCTTCTGTGTCACTTTAGTATTGCAAAATGATTAAAAAATCCAACCGAAATCACTACATTATTTCATTCTTATGTTCCACGAAGAATATTGGAAGGAAAAGTTTAAATTAGATGGTGGATAGAAATTATTTTGAGATGTAGATGATTATAAATTCAATTGTGTTTATGTGTAACTTGCTATTCAAAATGCAAGATATAAGGTTTTATGGTGCTTAATAACGTGAAATTATTAAATAAAACAAATTATTAAATACCTAATTAACCCTAATGTTTGTTATGTAAGTAATTCATAATTTTCAATTCTTGTTAGATTTCCAAATAGGTGTACACTATCCATTTATTTACTTATGATATTCTGCAGCTCCAAAAGAAAAATTTTGAAATTGGAATGAAATGTTCTTTTAATCCTTTTGTTTGGCATCATGCTAAGAGCAGGGCTACCACAGGCCACTAAAAGGCGAAGTTTTGCTACTGTTTTTTCAACCTTGGTGGCTAGGAGTATCCTTTTAAGTAAAATCATCTCAAGCTCCTGTTTTTAAAATTTTGGCGTCTTTATTTTTTAATACATTAAAATGTTAATGAAAATTTAGTCCTTTTAAAAACTAATAGTGGTTGGGTAGAAAATATTTTTGGGGGTTTTCTTTAGAGAAAACTTATTTCATGGGATGCCAATTTTGAAGTTTTGGCACCTAGTTGTGACAACAGTGAAAGAAAAACATCAATCTGTGGTTGCTAAATTGTCATGAAAATCCTATTTAAAAATATTTAGTTTTTTAAATCTTAAAACTTAAATTCCCTGTCCATCTTTATATCTGAGCAACTAAAATTATCATCTTTGTAGTTACTATTTAAAAAAAATTATGCTACTAATGCTTCTATTTTAAAGTGCTTGGAATTTGGCAGTGTAAGAATTGTTTTATGAACTGAATAAGAACTTGAAATATACTTGTTTTAAACTAGCATTAATTTGAAATATGTATTTTTAGTATACGATGCTATCGGGAAAGACGCCTTTTCAAACCTATAGCAGAGAAGCAAATGCTGCTGCTATCATGCAACGGATACGAGAGGGTGAATTCTCTTTTACCGGACCTCAGTGGGATGTTGTATCCAAAGAAGCTAAAGATATCATTCAAGGACTTCTGACCGTTGATCCTCGCCAGCGTTTGACCATGAATCATCTCAGGTGCAATCCCTGGATTCGAGGTGCCAGTTGTGGTCTTTCCCTAAAAACACCTCTCATGACTCCTAACGTCTTAAGCTCCTTGTCTTCTCCAAGAGTTGCCGATACTGCCCTGAATGCCACCATGGTTGCCTTTCACAAAGCAACAAGAGACGGTTTCCGCCTGCAAGACGTCTCTGCTGCCCCCCTCGCACAACGCCGCAAACAGAAGAAGAGCTCCACCGATGTTGGAAGCAGTTCCTCCCTCAGCAGTGATATCTCGTCTAGCCGGACTTCCTACTCGTGTTTCTCGTCCTCCGAAAGAGATGGCGCCGGTAAAACTTCGAAAGAGAAGCATTCCATTTTCGACTATTCGGAAGAAAGGGTCACAGATTACTTGTCCACGCTGCCGGATCTGGCAAAAACGGAACCAATCCTGGGCTCTGTGACATGGGATGCATCTGAAAGGCACACAAAGAGAACCACAGAGGGTAAGAAGCAGGTTCAACACAGGCCGACCACTCGTTCCTATAAACGTAAACAACAAGACAATGTTTCTACTGCTGTTTCTCCCGTGAAAGATGAAGATTGTGTTATAATTGCTGAAGTATCTGTTACCCGACACCAGTCTAGAAAAGTTAAGAAAGCAAAGTTTGTTTCAAATTGTTGACAGGATCTGGACGTATTAATACACTTGGAAAACTGCCCTTTTCATCCAATCATTGAGAGCTTTTTTATACTTTTCTTGGTCTCTCTGATGTAATTATCGAGAAATCATCTTTTCATTAATTTATTACCCCTCACATCATTATTTAGAGACATTTTCCTCCATGGACTTCGATTGATCTTTTGCACAGTGTTTTCATAATTTGAGTATGTGAAGTTGTTTAATACATGGATGATGTGTTTAACCTATGAATGTTAGTGCATGATAGCATTTTTGAGTCTAGAGTCTTTAAATTATGTATTTGAAAGGTTGGGATGGTTAATCTTGTTGGAGAATCCCATAGTTCTGAATGTTGTGAAAGTTTTTATTGTAAATGGGAGATTCCGATTTTTGTATTTTGAATCCATTAGGATTCATAGTTTTCACGATTGCAATATCACTTGCTATTTCAAGTCTTTCAAATGTAATTTATATTCTTCCGTCAAGAATGAAATGTAATATATTGACTATTTATTGAAGAGTAAATATTTCTTTACTGTAAGTGCCTCAAAATATATTTTGCACATGCATATTTAGGAAAATAGGTAGAAATGAGAAATAATACGGTGCAGTCATGTGTGCTGCAATGTGTGAAAACATATGATCAATGAAATGTCGATATGGTTGAAGTGATAATTGTTGAAAGTGGAACCAAATGATAAATATTAATGCATCTTATAGAAAAGGCTGGATTTTATCAAAAGTAGCTTGTTTTCAATGTTTGAAAATTAAGTACTTCCTTTTTAAATAGGTTTAAATTTGTCATGCTAATTTAATCTAACCATGTAAAACCTTTTCCATAGTCAAACATGCTTTCAGTGTTTCTGGATGATAATGTTTTAATTTTGAGATTGTGATTGGTTTTCCTTACCATGAATGTGATGTAGCTATTAAATAATAGCCAAGCAAATGTAGACGATTGATTTTCTGTGCTTGTTGATATGACCATTAAATGTTATAACTTTATAGACACGATTTGAAGAACTGAATATAAAATAATATACAATTGATATAAATTTAGTTTATTTGATAATTTAAAGGGTCATTTTTGGCAGTAAATGAAATAAGTTTTAATTGCCTCAGTTTGTGTTCTGAGATGACAGTAGTTTTAAGGCTTTCCTTTCTATGCTTCTGTACCATTTAATTATTGAATGCAATATTTTTCATGTATTGTCTAAGATTGTTTAACAAGTTTTTAACTAATTTAACATAAAAAGTATTTTAATTAAATTAAGTATGCCTTTTTTATATGCATGTCTAGATTTAGTTTATTATCCTTATCCATACCAAGTGCTTAAAAGTATTTTACGAATGAATTTTCAACTGCCAAAAAAAGTTGATATGCCTAAACTAATTTGACGTTTCGTCAGTGAAGATGTAGTTTGATGATGAAGAGTGTTTACAAATACCAAAAATTGCCTTTAATACGATTTAAAGACATGCATTACTAATGTAAGATGCAATCATTGATCTTTTGGAATAGTTTTAAATTAATTTAATTATGGGTTGTCCTAACTATCCCTTCTACACATCTTTGCTGATTGGAGAATTGGTACACAGAATGAGGATCTTCTATTTTCCAAGCATAAACTGATAGTTTCGTAGTATAAGAATGTGCTAAAGGTTTTTAATTATCTTACCTACCTGAATGTATGACTAGTGATCAGGGAACGAAACCTATTATGTTTGTATACAGTTAATGTACTTTGGAATTATCTTTTATTTTCAAATCATTCGACAAATTCAAATACTGCAATTTCAAGAATCACCATAAAGTGGGAGCAAAAAATAAGCTTGGTTCAGACAAAATCTTAGATGCATTACTCAACTTGTGGTCCTTGTCTATTTCTTTTTACTTTAGTGAACAAAAAGCCTCATAGTTGCCACACATGGCTTCAAAGTGTAGAGCTTTCCAAAAGTGGCAAGTTTGTTATGAAATAAGCATGCATAACTTGGATGTAAAACTGGTTGGGAACAGTTGGATTGTATAAGGTGCTGATATTTTGCATATATCATTCTCTACAAAACTCAATTATTTCCTTTTAAAATTAAGAGAACTCATTTTGGCTTCAGTAAAACTTATTAAAAAATGAAATTTGTTATTTTGAGTCAGAATTTTGAAGTTGCCCTCTGAGACTTTTCAGATTCCAAGTGCATTTAAATTTTATATAAAAGAAAATTCATATTATATGATAGGAAGTAAAGTATCTTTAATATTTATGTATTCCCATATTTAAAGAATTTTATGTTGGTGATTTTGCTATATTGACTTTTTAAAATAGTTTTCCCACTGTTCAAAATATTAAAATGCACCAATATTATTCAAGATTAAAATATTAGCATTTACTTACAGTTAATCTGATCCTCTGTATAAAATCAAGATTAATATGTTGAGCTTAATGACCTGTGAAATAATAATGTTTGAAACTAGTTGAATGAGGAGTTATATTTTAAGCTGAATTTGTTCAAATTGATATTTGTTCAAATGAACAAGCTTATTTAAAAACCAATGCTTGTTAGGATCCTGTTGATAGTGAAATTACTTAGTCAAAGTTCTGTGAAAATTGATTACTGTCATATTTCAAATATTTATTAACAAATTTGTTGATTTAAAAAAATTTAAATAGGCAAATAAGGCCAGCGCTTGATTTCATTATAACATGCATGCAGACATACCCTTTTATTAATCACCCAATTTTATTAGCCAACTTTCATATTTCAATAGCCAGATTTGATGATAACATCACCTATGTGGAATGAAAGCATCTTAATATTACGCAATAAACATCTCAATCTGCATTGATGCATCTTTACTCTGTTAATTTGCAAATCATTGGTCATTTTAATTTTCATTATGTCTCAATTAAAATTTGAAATCGAGTATACAAACAAAAAACTTCAACAGTTAGCATTTTTGCTGCTTGTAGATTAAAAGTTCTATGCTTCTAAAATATAATCTTTGTTTGATAGGGGCAATTGGACTGTTAATAAGTGTAAAACATGTTGCAACTCGACAATTGATACATTGATACATTTTGAAACCTGGGAAAAATGTAATGTTTATTTTAATAAAATGAATTGAATTAATGACATATTTAATTTGATATGCAACAACTAAGTAGACAAAATAACCCAACTAAAAAGAAAACACAACACTTGATTTTTTATTTACCATTATAAGATATTTCCTGAATCGTTATGCTAATGGTTATGATTCTATTAAATTCAACATCAGAATTTGTAAAACATTGATACCCTTGAAATTGGTAGTGTATAAGAGGAGTTTTAGGAAAAATGAATCAGATTAATGAAATTTGTAGATGGTATTGTAGCTATGTGTCTGGGAGCGCATGTTTATCTTGGTACTTAGAATAATAACTTGCATGGAGGTTACTCGAATCGTATGTAATAAATCCTTGAGCATTAATTTGTAACGTGCAAAATATCAGGATTAAGTTACTGATATCAAAATTACTATTTTATCTTATTTAGATACAACTTATCTTTTGGCATATAGATAATGCATATCTTACAATTTTAGCTTTCTTTAATAGTAATTTTTTGATTGTTTTCATTATCTACTTTAAAAAATCGTGTACAAGACAATAATAATTCATAATGTTTAGATTTTGAAACAAGCTGTATTTATTCTAAAATGTTGTGGTCTCAATTAAAATAATATTATTAAACTTAATTATTTACAATGCAATGCTACAACCTTTAAATGTGTGGTGCCAATACATTTCATGAGGGTCCAAAGAAAGTGCATTTTAAAATCTGGGATAGTGTCAGCAGTGATGCAACTTTTATATATCAAAGCCATGAAGTTGTAGTGCCTATGTGTACATAATCAAAATGAGAGAAGAATAGTGGTTTGCTCTTTTCACCTAAAAATATTTTTATAAGCATTTTCATTTGTATTGTCATCACATGTATATAATTGCTTTAATCTTTGAAAACTACTGACCTCAAATATCTTAAAGCATTTTAGCTTAAAGCTGTCTTCATGAGAAGCCTTTCCACTGTTTGTATCCTTGCGTGATTGAATATTTCATACAGATTGGTTGAATATTAACCTAATGAAAAAGATGAACTTGCTTGTAGAAAGTTATAAAATGCAGTTTATGCTTGTATGTATCAGTCAATTGCCTCCTAATGTGATCAACTGTTTGACATAATTGTATTTGATTTTAGCTATTAACATATTTTAATTAATGTTTTTGCATGTCATCAAGGTTTTATTTTGAAGTGTATGTTTGAAAATTACTGTTACAATTTCAAATTTTAGTCAGTACAAATAAAAAGTCCATGAATGCAACATACTTCGAAAATTTTTGAATTGTATTCATTATGCAGGTCAATGCATTTCTTTTTTCGATTTGAAAATTGTGGTTATGTACACTAAACTGGTTTTCTTTCAATTTTCCTTTTCAATGAATTGTTTTTGAATAAGTAAATTAATTTTAATATTAGTGCAGTATCTCTAAGTTTGATCTTCATGAATTGATTGTTGAAAATGCTGTGTATATAAGTATCTAATATTTCACATTAGGTAACAGTGCAATCTTTTAACTTGTTAATTGTGTGCTGTTTTCTAACTATCATGAGGCATTGGATATTTTCATACAGAGCACTTTAACTCATTAATCCTTAAGACCAAACTTGGATTAATGGCTTTGCCTAATATGACAGTGATAATGCTTAGTTCTAACAAGTTTGTTTATATTAAATTAAAAGGTAAATTTTTTTCTTCATTTAAAAATATTTAATATTTGTCATCTTGCTTATGCTTAATAATTTTACCCAGCCATTATTTCATAAATTTAATGTTTAACACTTTATATTTTATTATTTTAATGTCAATCAATTAAGAAAAGTATAGTTGGTTTGCTTCTGAAAAAACAAAGTGGTGGGTAATTTGTCTTCCAATTTCCTTATATTCTAAGTCATTAAGTGTGTGTGATGTAGGAAATTATGTTTTAATATATTTGTAAATTTTCTGACTGTTGCCAGGAAATTATTGACCGATACAAATCTATTAACAAAAATTTAGGATAAAATTAATAAAGGAATTTTAAATTTTACTGAAGTTATTCTGCTTTTAAATACGTTGGCAATTCAAATCAAAATGGCTGCAAGTTCACAAATATCTTATTTTGAATCTATGAAAGTTAATTTAACTTCAAAACAGCCACATAAAGCCTTAACTGATGAACAATTTTATGTTTTTAAAAATCTGCAATTTAGATAAATTATATATCTTATTAAAATAGAATAATTTTAATTTTTGAAATCAGGATAACTTCTGATTGAAGTTTAAGATTTTTCTTTTCATACAAGTCAACTGAGTGTACAAAGTTTCTATCTACATTCTTCCTAGGCTTTATAATTTGCAAAATGTTAACTGTTTCCTAGCATTGCCAGAATTGCCTCAATCTCATGTTGAAGAAATATGTACTCTGCTGTGTTAAGAATAACACATATATCTATAGAACGGAATATTTTAGAGATGGTAATTTTGTATTGACTGACATAAGGAGAGACCTCACTGTATTGATAACTGGAAATGTTCCATCTTGTGCTCAGCATTTGAAAGAAACTAGTTGTATTTTTTTGTGTACTCTGTATAGTATTTAATGTATTTTTAAGTCAGTGTAGAATATATATAATATATATACATATTAATATATATATTTATAAATCATTCCAAGAAGATGAAGTGAATTTTCTATGATTGAATATATTATATCTGCATGTATATATTCAGGCAATAATATAATACGATTATAAGTATTATACACTCATTTGTGACGGAACTACTACTTTAATTTTGTTAGTCAATATTTTTAAGTGTGGTGCCGTGTGCTCACTTGCCTTCTTGTTATGAGAGAATTTATGATACTGATGTTAAATGTGAACAAGCTCTTCACACCAGAATTACGAAAAATAAATCTTTATGGTTTTGTTAAGTCTATCGGTTTCTTTTTATTTCTCATGTACTTGCTATTTAAAACTAGCGTCAACTTTTGACTTTGAGATTTTTTAAAATCATAATTTTTTTGCTATGTATTATTTTCCTAGCTGAATTGGAATCTTTCTTGTGTGACCCTTATATTCATAATCATATCGAAATTAGGTTGGCATTCTGGTGTCATTTCGGCTTGCTTAGTTACAAACCAGTGCCTCATTTTTGAGTCGGTGAAATGAACATTAGATTTAAGCACGGAAAATGTAGAATTTCTTATAGCCAAAAACACTTGAATAAAATGTAAACTATTTAAGAAACGTAATTTGCATATTGCCGAGCTCATCTAACAAGTTTTGTCAAAAGAGTTAACGTGCAATAACGTTATTGCAATCACATGGAAATTAAATTAATATATATCGGCAAAAAGGGTTGTGCTATAACTATTGCAATTACATATTGAATCACAAACATCACAGGTAGTACTTTGTTTTGATTTGACGGGATAATATACGAGTGAACTATATCTTTCCACCAACATTTAAAAAAACGAATAAAATCGACATCTATAATTAGTGACTCCAGCGAGAAGGCATCGACCTTTTAATGAAATAGACAGCATGTGCCCGAAGCTTCATGTTATTTCTTCCAGTTGCTCGGTTTGAAGATCTGTCACGTGGCTGTGGGTAAAAGTATGAATCCTAAATTGATTGCTTAAAGCGATTATCCCCTTGATCAAAAACACTAGTCGGCGATTCGACAGCCAATTGGCTTTGTCAATTCGGAAGCTCGCATGATTTACCCTTCAGAGATCTTACGACAGCGACTTTTCCCACATGCTTGGATTGGCGTGGTGTGGAAGTTTGGAGAGTGGGGTGCCAGCTCAGGTGTTGCCTCGTCATCTGACCGTGGTTCAAAATTACGTGGTGTTGTCCTCGGATCTTTCCCTTTGGGACTGATCCCGGACCGTCACCAATAGCCCATTGTGTTGCTCCAGTGTGACGTTAATTGAAATACCCCCCCCCCCCCCACATGCTTGGGGCCGTCGTGACTCTAGGTATGCCTACTGTGCTAGCAACCTTCGAGTTGTAGGCGGCGCAGGTTCGATTCCTGTTAGGTGCATTCCTCCCTGGGTGTATTTCTCTCTTCTGTGTCAATAAAACTATGTCTTACTTAATATTGCATGTCTTGTGTCTGGCTCAGCATGGCCAAATATGGTCCTTGCGCCATAAAACAAACTAACCTCACATGCTTCATCTATTTCATTAGAAGGTCGATGCGAGAAGGCAGGTGACGTTGGTGAAGTCCATTTGTTCATAGGTAGTTAAGCTTGCTAGGGCAAAGGGCTGCCAAAAGCAAAATCGTGTATGAGGATAGCAAAAGGTGATTCGTTTAGCCAACTCGCAATCGTTACTATCACGTCCTGAGCCGAACGATGAACAGCCGAAAATCACTGAGGTAGGTACACAGGTAGGCAATTAACATTGCACTAGAGCAACACAACGATCAATCCCGAAAGGAAAGATCCGAAGACAACACCTCGTAATTTTGAACCACGGTCAGATGACGTGGTCAACACCTGAGATGTGGGACTCCACTCTAGAAATCACGAAGACTGGGAACTCGTTTACGTTTAACCTGCTCCCTAAACTAACGAGTAGACTCGTTCAAGACTAAGTGACTCGAATGTCAACTCCGCGGACTGTGCTAGTCAAAATGTACTATAGTCCGGCTCCTGAAGTGGGCAATCGTGTCATGTAGTTTTGAACTAGTAATTTAAATTAGGGGACTGGTGGTAGCAAACAAATTGCTTCCGTAATTGGCATCTTAAGCGCATATTCAGACCCGAAGTTCATCTTTCTGCGCCGAAAGTGACAACAGTGATAACGCGCTGTAGGAAAATCAGCCACAGCGATCGGCATTCACGCTTATGCGTATCAGCCTTCTCCGACAAGGTTTAACACCTTTACAAATTGGACTCGCACAAAGGGCCACTGCCTTCTCATAGGAACCGCACTAACACCCTGTTCCTATAGCGAATGCAACTACTCAAAAGTTGTGGCAGGGGCAGTTCTTGTAAACAGACTGTACAAATGCTACGATGACGGCATAGAATCCACACAATAAACAATTTAGCAGACGAACATGCGCTATTATCAAATCGGAATTGGGGTGTCATGTTAGCTTACAGAGGTGGAAAAAGAATAAGTCCAGCTCTATTAAAAAGTTTGAATAAAAGTAGAAAACATTAAAATAGACCGTAGAATACGTCTCAATTCGTTGTCTTGTGAGAGTGCCGATGCACCTTGGACGATTTCAAAAAAGTGGTCTGTTTTCCTTTCATTTCCTTTGGCGTGGCGTGGCGTGGAAGTTTGGAGAGTGGGGTGCCAGCTCAGGTGTTGCCTCGTCATCTGACCGTGGTTCAAAATTACGTGGTGTCCTCGAATCTTTCCTCTCGGGATAGATCCCGGACTGTCACCAATAGCCCGTTGTGTTGCTCCAGTGTGACGTTAATTGAAAACACGACCACTTTTCATTTTCTAATTCTTTCGAGCTGCGGTAGCCCAGTTGGTAGAGTCGCGGATTAGCAACCTGGGGGGTGCGAGTTCGAAACTCTATCCAACAAAAGACCATCGTGTACGTGAGGGCTGGTGCACTTTAAATCTGTCGTGACCTCAGATGTCCTCACGTTGGCGTTGTGTGGAAGTTTGGAGAGGGGTGCTGCCAGCTCAGGTATTGAATTCATTATCTGACCATGGTTGAAAATTGCGGTGTCTTCAGATCTTTCCCCGGATTGATCCGAGATCGTCACCAATAAACTCTTATGACGTTAATTCAACTATACCTAATTCTTTCCTGGGCAGTCATGACTCAAAGGGTTTGCCCACTGCTCTAGCAACCTGCGAGTTGTAGGTGGTACAGGTTCGATTCCCCCTGGATGTATTTTCTTCTGTGTAACTTTAAAAATTTCCTTGGTGTATGTCCATTGCTTGATGCTGTCTGTCTTGTGTTTTGCACATGACCAAATATGGCATCTTGCTCCATGAAACCTAACCAATCTAATTCTCTCCTTTAACTTAAGGCTCATTTACACTTGCACGTCTGTCCGAATCCTTGTCCCTCCACTTTCGGATCCTTCAAATCAATGAGCTACGGTAACAGGAAGGATAGATAGGTTTAATCACTTCCGTTCTCTTCGTTCATTGATTCAATGGATCCGAATGCGTAGATCGGATTCGGAGAGACGCACAAGTGTGAATGAACCTTAGCTCGTTCTGTTGTTTTTCTCGTACTTTCTCTCACACTTTAACATCTGTTCTCATCCATACCATGGACAACCATCTAATTCGTACAATATACATATACCATTAATCATACTAATTAATGGGTTTCAATTTTTTGGGAATGTGAAAGGTTGAGAGATTAAAATTACTAACTTCTTCATGATTATACTTTGGAACAGGAAATCTATATTAAAAATTTAAGGTACTTCAGCAAAAATGCGGATTATTTAAGTGCAGAAATAAAATAGAAGGCTTGGTCATCTCATTTAAAATTTAATTTTATGTTTGGAAAGCATAAAAAGCTGAAAATTTCAAAAATGATTTGTCCTCAAACTTTCAGAAGAGAATTTTTTAGACTGGAAAAATTATGAAAGTAAAATGCAAGCCACTTATTTTATCAAACATGTATGAAGCTTGTCAGAGACTTCAAAATCTTGGTTTTTCAATTAAACTTTTTTAATCCATATATTTTTATTCAAATTTATGTTTTTAGCTTTTTGGCGTGTGTACCGAATGTCATAAATCCATCAGAAACGGGAAAATAATTGTTTTAAAGAAAGATCCAATACATTAATCTCGGATAACATTCAAGGACTCGTGCAACAATTAGTCTTTTATATATATATAACACACTTAAAAATTACGATAATTATTCAGATTTATCACGAATATTTGTTTTGCTTTTTCTACCGGAACCTTTCGAGTTGTAGGCGGTGCAGGTTCAATTCCATCCTAGGAGTACATTTCTCTCCTGTGTCTGTAAAACTTCCTTGTCCTTTGTATGTCCATTACTTAACATTGCCCGTATTGTGTTTGGCGTAACTCGGCCAAAGGACTTTTGCACCATAAAAACCCAACCAACCATCCTATCTGAATCTTTTTTGGCAAGATAAACACTAGAAAGTTTCTTTGCATTTCCATTAGCATTTAAATTTAGTGTTAATTTGGGAGTATATCATTTGAAAATTAACTTCTTACCTTGACAAATTTTCTAAATGTGTTTCATGTTAAACGTAAAAATATACACATTTTATGACTTAAAATTTAAATTTATATGCTACAGGGCGTCGGCTTAGAGAAGAAACTTAGGAACTCATTCAGTTTTTTTGGAGACACTAAATGCGTATTTTCATGATGCCGATGAATACATTTTCATATTGTAATCTGTTCAAAAGATATATAGTACTATCAAAATGCTTACAATTTATATTTTTTACCTCAAAGCTATTTTTTAAACAGCTGTACAATTAAAAATTCCTTTCCAGTTAACGAGTTTCTGCTCAAAGGCGACCACAGAGTAAGGCGACGATGTTCATGCGCTTGCATTTACTCTCTTTGATGGTAGAACAAGAAAACACGATGAAAGTTAATTTTTACAAAGACAATTAATATCCCAGTAACAATTTCCAAGAATTTTTTACTCCTGAATTTTTTGTGGAACATCTTTTGATTCATTGTTTTCATCACTTTGTTGACACAGCAAAAGAATATCAATAAGGATAAATTAAAAATTTGATTATAAAACTAAGGAAATTAAATCATTAATAAAAAGTCGTTTGCACACAAAACATAAAATTTGTATTTCAAAATGAATAATTTTCGTTGCTAAAATGTATTCCAGATAGTTTACTCATAACATATTCAAATGAAAACAATTGTGTAAGAAACCAAAATGATTTTCGCTATAAACCAGCAACCAACTATTTAAAACCCACATATATTTAAGAATGCTAGAGAAGACAATGAATGGATTCTTGGGATCTCAGGAAATAATCCTTTTCTAAACCCCCTAAGTACCTTAAAGTAACGGATGACAATGCGTTATTTTTTTAATCGAACTCCTGAATTTCTTTCATTAATCCACTATTCGAATCAAATACTCCGATTCAGATTTTCAAATGAATTTTTCAATCGATGTCAAATTGCGAATAAAAAAACCGAGTTCAAGATAAATTTTTTAATCCAGTTTTAGTAAATCGAAAAATACTTATAAAAACCTCATTTTCGTCCATAAGGAAATGCGACGGTATTGACTAAGATGTCCCGTAGCGAGACGTTTAATATCTACGACGAAAATCATAATTTCTTATGTTTACACCCAAGTCTGCTTGCTTAAGACCCGTTATATAAGTTTGTTAGACACTTTCTTCAGAATGTTTGCCGACACTACTCGACATATGCCGCCTGGGGGCTAGATGATGGGAAAAAGTATTTACATAATCTGATATTTAGTTTGTGTATATTATTTCCTGTCGGAAATTTGTTATTATTTTTCAGGAAATATAAGAAAACGAGGAAATAAATTATATTAATTTTCTGGATTTTATTTTTGCAGCATGTACACAGAACAACACACTAGAACACGCCGGGCAGTTTGACATATTTGATTAATTTCAGCGTAGAACTTGTTGACATGTAGGCAGGAAAATCCGATGAGAAACTAATTAAGTTCAGATCAAAGCATAAACTTAGTAGAGACTAAGAAAAGACTGCAAAGAGGTCATATTGCAGAATAAAAAGTGGTGGGCTAGATAATCGTTCGGAGAACTTATGTGGAACTATTTTTGTATTGAAAACGGGACGAAAGGCGGTTCAGGAAAGTTAGTTGGCGTTTCTATAGCGCAAGGACTGCGCTAGACACAAGACAGACAACATCAAGTAATGGACATAGGTTATGGTAATGGTAATAAATCAACATCGCACTGAATCAACACAACGAGCTATTGGTGACGGTCCGGGATGAATCCTTAAGGGAAAGATCCGACACCATGTAATTTTGAATCACGATCAGATATGACAGTACTAGGTCAATACCTGAACTGTCAACCCACTCTCCAAACTTCCACGTCACACCAGCTTGAGGACATTTGAGGCCACGACAGATTTAGCGTTCGCAAATCCCCATGTACACGACGGTCTTCGTCTGGATCGAGTTTCGAACTCGCAACCCTCCGATTGTTAATGTGTTACACTTCCAAACGGGTTACCGCGGTCCTGTAATGGACATAGACACACGAGTTAGTTTTTAGAAAAGGTGGGTAGGAAATTGAATTAACCTCGCTCTGGAGCAACACAACGGGGTATTATTGATACAGAAGAGAGAAATACACCCAGGGAGGATTCGAACCCGTTGTTCAGGAACCTCTTTCTGATGCTGTTTCTGCCGCTGGGCTTTTGGCAACGTTACGGGCTTTTGGCAACGTTCCGGGTTCAATCCCGATGGGAAAAATCTGAGGACAACAGCACATAATTTTATACTAGTCTGATGACTAAACTATTTGTGAAGGAGAACCCAATGGGTAATACTCTTTTACTTTTAACAAGGACAATAAATCACTTTCATCCATGTGCTTACAAACAGGGATACGAGCCCGGACCTATTGAGTGGCAGGGCCGCGGTGGCCCGGTTGGAAGAGTAACGGACTAGCAACCGAAGGGTTGCGAGTTCGAATCCAACCAAACACCGTCGTGTACAAAGGGGGCTGGTGCACGTTAAATCTGTCGTGGCCTCAAATGTCCTCACGTTGGCGTGGTGTGGAAGTTTGGAGAGTGGGGTGCCAGCTCAGGTGTTGCCTCGTCATCTGACCGTGGTTCAAAATTACGTGGTGTTGTCCTCGGATCTTTCCCTTTGGGATTGATCCCGGACCGTCACCAATAGCCCGTTGTGTTGCTCCAGTGTGACGTTAATTGAAAAAATACCAAATACCTATTGAGTGGCAGACAAACGTTATGCCCACTATACCAGTTAGGCGGAGAATTTAAAAATATAGACGGAAAAAAGGAACACATATCGGAAAATTTATTGCCTGACATCTTTCTTTGAAAGTTACAGGTGTACAGTACCAGCCCCTATTTCTTGAGCCCAGTTGGTAGAGTCGTGAATTAACAACAGGTTGGTTGGTTTTTGGGAGTTTTATGGCGCAAGGGCCATATTTGGCCATGCTGCGCCAGACACAAGACATACAACATCAAGTACTAGACACATACAAAGAAAATTTTTACTAATGGAAAGTTTTTTTAATGGTATTCACAAAATTAACACTGAATTTAAATGCTAATCAAAACAAAAAAACCCACTTTTTATCTCGCCAAAAAAGGTTCAGATAGGATGGTTGATTGGGTTTTATGGGTAAAAGCTATTTGGCCGAGCTAAGCCAAACACAAGACAGGCAACGTTAAGTAATGGACATACAAATGACAAGGAAAGTTTTACAGACACAGAAGAGAGAAATACACCCAGGGAGGAATGCACCTGACCGGAATCGAACCTGCGCCTCCTACAACTCGAAGGTTGCTAGCGCAGTGGGCTATCCACTGAGCCACGACGACCCCGATTAACATCCGGAGGGTTGCGAGCTCGGAACTCGATCCAACCGAAGACAGTCCGTGTACTTGAGAGTTGGTGCACGTTAAATCGGTCGTGGCATCGAATGTCCTCAGGTTAGAGTGATGTAGAAGTTTGGATTGTGGGGTGCCAGCTCAGGTGTTGCCTCGTCATCTGACCGAGGTACAAAATTACGTGGTGTTGTCCTCCGTCTTTCCCTTTGGGATTGATCCCAGACAGTCACCTACAGCCCGTTTTGTTTCTCCATTGTGACGTTAATTAAAATACCTACCTCCCGTAACTAAGATATTTAATAAGATTATAAACGTCATATTTTTCGCCTTTTCTTCTAAACTTCGAATCTTTCCCTTCGGGATTGATCTCGGACCGTTATCAATAGTTCGAAGTTAATTAATTACCATTACCATTTTATAAACTTTCTTGGTATTCTGAGGCTACTCATGGAAATATGTAACATAGGATGTAGTTATTTTTAAGCATTTGAAAATTCAATTCAATCATTTGAAATTTAATTTAATTGGTTGGTAGATAGTTGAATTAACGTCGCACTGGAGCAACACAATGGGCTATTGGTGACGGTCCGGTATCAATCCCAAATTGAAAGATCTGAGAACAATTGAACTGTAATTTTGAACCACGGTCAGATGACGAGGTCAACGCCTGAGCTGGCACCCTACTCTAGGAACTTCCACACCACGCCAACGGACATTTGAGGCCAAGACATATTTAAGGTACACCAGCCCCCACGTACAAGACGGCCTTTGGTACACGACTTTCTTTGGTTGGATTCGAGTTTCGAACTCGCAACCTTCCTGTTGCTAATCCGCTACTCTTCCAACCAGGATAAGTCATCTGACCGTGATTCAAAATTACGTGCTGTCATTGGATCCTTCCCTTCGGGATGGACCACGGACAGTCACCAATAGCTCGTTGTGTTGCTCCAGTGCGGTGTTAATTAAAAATACATACCATTCAACCGGGATACCGCGGCCCCAAATTTAATTAGGATGAAGTTTGATACATCGTAAATTGAAAAATAAGATAATCAATCGCAATTTGGATTTACGCAGGCTATTTAGTTTACGTTAACGAAACAAGTAAATGTAAAGCATCTGGTATTGCTTAGTTATTTTTTCTGAGAGCGATGCAATTCTTTTTCTGTACCATGTAATCAATCCCGAGGCAGTATTATCTGTCTTATGAAAATTAATAACCAGGATGGATATCTAACGTGTGTATAATGCATCACCTGCTTAAGCATGGCAAGGAGAATCAGGCTCTTATGCTAGGAATAATTCTCGTTTGGAAGGAGAGCTGGGCATTCCCATAGGAGATATTGCTGCCTAGCAAAACTAAGGAAAATGGCGACGGATTTGCGAATAAGAATGAATATGTGTTAAATATTTATGATATGAATCACATTGTTAGCTTCATCTAGGATTAATATACACTACCTGACATTGAAAATGCAACACCAAGAAGGAGTTGGCAGAAAGTGATGAAATTTGGCAAACAGAGAGAGACAGCAACAAGCAATAAGTGATCTTTATTGCAACATTATACACTTTGCCACTGAGCAGCAAGAACGTCTGATCAGTAGGTTGTAGGACCACCGCGAGCGGCGATACAGGCAGCAACACGTCTAGGTACAGACGCAATGAGCGTGCGGATGGTGTCCTGAGGGATGGCTGCCCATTCCCTGTCAACCATTTGCCAGAGTTCGTCTTCTGAACGTGCCGGTGGCAACGCATGCAAGCGACGTCCAATGACGTCCCATAAATGTTCGATAGGTGAGAGATGAGGGGAGACAGCTGGGCAGGGAAGCACCTGGGTACCTTGCAGGGCCTTGCGTGCCGTGTGCGGCCGGGCGTTATCCTGCTGGAAAATGGCATTGGGCACCCCCTGAAGGAAAGATAGTGTCACCGGCTGCAGCACGTCATCCACGTATCGTTGGGCCGTCAAAGTGCCCTGAATACGGACCAGAGGTGACCTGCTATCGTAGGCGATGGCGCCCCAAACCCTTATACCCCGTTGTCTCGCGGTATGGTGTTCCATAGATGCGGCCGGATTGGCCCTGTCACCACGTCGGCGCCAGACTCGTACACGGCGACTGTCATTGCTAAAACAGAAGCGTGACTCGTCTGAGAACACCACCCTGTGCCATTCCGTCGTCCACGTGGCTCTATCCCGACACCATTGCAAACGGAGACGTCTGTGCTGTTGGGTCAATGGTAGTCGTCTCAACGGGCGCCATGAGTGCAGGACGCCAGCGATCAATCGGCGGATAATGGTCCTGGACGATATGGGAGCATCAAGGGTGTCCTGCACATGCTGCAAAAGGGCGACAGACGTGACTTGCGGGGCCGCCGATGCTTGCCGGCAGATGCGTCGGTCCACGCGTGCTGACGTCACTCTGGCTGCACCGGACCCTCAAACGTGTCACATTCCCTTGGTCCAACCATCTGTGCCACAACCGGTGCACCGTGGACGCGTGTAGGTGTGTATCTGCTGAGATTTGACGTATGGACCAACCTGCCCTTCTGAGGCCAATCACCATACCCCTCGTGAAGTCGTCTGTTTGCTGAAACTGTCTTGATTGGCGGCGTCCTGGCATTCTCCGCTACTAGACGTTTCCTCTGAGACACAAAAACAAATTGCAACTTGATTTACCTGGCAAACAGAGCGGCGCGAAACTGACCACTTTTGCAGGTTCCTTCCCTAGTTTTTCACTCGCCGTGCGCGAGACAGCTGCGCAATTTCTATCATTTACATATCTTGGTGAGCTGCGTCTACCCTGTAAATTTCATCCAGTTCTGCGCACTCCTTCTGGGTGTTGCATTTCAATGTCAGGTAGTGTATTTAATAGATTTGTTTCCAAATTACTCTTAAAATGCACATAACAATTCATAAAACTGTTTTACTACATTCTGATGTACAACTATTTTCACTGATATACTCGTTTAGGATCGCGGTTCTAGGCAAAGGTAACAATTTATCGATTTTTTTCAGGTAGGATGACTCATTGTGGTATTGCATCGAAATATTGTAGCTTGAATACACTTGTCATATAAATGTTGTCCAATCTAGAGTATGCCATTTGAGGTTTTTAGGGTAGGGGGTAATTGGATTAACGTCGCACTGGAGCAACACAATGGGCTATTGGCGACGGTCCGGTATCAATTCCAAATTGAAAGATCTGAGAACAAATAATTTTGAACCATGGTCAGATGATGAGGTCGACACCAGAGCTGGCACCCTATTCTCGCAACTTCCACACCACGCCAACGTGAGGACACTTGAGCCCACGACATATTTAGCGTGGACCAGCCCCATGTACACGACGGTCTTTCGTTGGATTGAGTTTGGAACTCGTAACCCTCTGGTTACCAATCCGCTACTCTTCGAATCGAGCTACCGTGGTCCGTGGAAGTTTGGAGAGTACTGAGGTATTGACCTCTCCATTAGACCATGATTAAAAAAATTATGAGGTGTTAGCCTTGAATCTTTCCCTTCCGGATTGATCCCGGACCGTTGCCACTAGCCCATTGTGTTGCTCCAGTGGGACATAAATTCAACTACCAACCAAACAACACAGGAAATTTCAGGCCACGACAGAATTAACGTGCACGTATATTCTTCTCGGAATTAAATGCTCTTTTTGGATCTCTGAACCAACTCTTCCAGTTTTATGCATAAAATTGTCGGTTAAATCAAACTCAAACCTACATTTTTCTACTAAAAAGGTTTTAAAATAAAATGTCCCTTTTCCTTTCCAAATTTAGTTGCACAATTCGCAAGCCTGACAAAAGTGAATGTTATTAGGTTTTAAATAAATGGGCATGAATGTATTTAAATGAACTGAATTGGACAGCAAATGCCAAGGGAGTATTTTTTTCTCTCCAGTCCAAATCGTGATAAAAATTGTTTTTCATTCCCGCTAACGTTTGTTTCACATTAAAATAAACTAAAATTTTCTGTCCTTTTATCCTTTTCAAATGAATTTCCGTTATTTCGGTTCGATATCTACAGATCCGAAGGAAAGAATCTATCATTTTCCATTAAGTTTCTGCCTGAGTGATAAAATCTCTTGAAAAGAATGCGAAAAAGATTGTTTGCTGTAGATATGAAGCAAGGAAAAAATTATTAAAAAAAAAAGCATTCAGTAAAGATATATTACCTTTCTCTTAAAAAATACAGAGGCTGTTCGGACATTTTTTGAACGATTTTAATGGACTGAAACTCAATTTTTTACATGAAATTTTTGTGTTTTAAATGTTTCATTTGATAGCCCTTATTATTAACTATCTTTCTACACCTTAATTTCCATGATAATAATGACTTTTGTAGTATCGACAGTGGTATTTTGTCCCATTCTTGTTCCAGTTTTCCAGTCCTTGAGTGGTTTTCGGTCGACGTTTCGATAATGCCCTTTTTAAAAGTCCAAAAGCACAAAAGTCCATGGGTGAAACATCTGGAGATTTAGCAGGAATATCAGTAAAGGGTATTGACTTGATATCAGTTTCTTGTTCTATTTTTTCCAAGAATTTAATAGTCGATTTAGATGTGTGGCTGCTTGCTTTACCCTGATGCAGTTCTAGTGATTGTTGGTACTGTGGGTAAAGATATGGTATTTCTTTTTTGAATATTGGGGATAAAATATGGTCTTGATAATATGTAGGAGTTGATTTTTACATTTTCCCCCTCCTTTTACTTTTAATTTTCCATTATATGCAAAACGGGCAACAATCATAAATCTCTTAGAAAAAGTTCTCACGTTCACTTTGCTATAGTCCTTTGACTTGGCGGATTCTCTTAAAATTAAAGATCTTACCTTACAAATATTCTCAGAAATTTTTTCTTTTTTGGATACTTTTTTGGAAGTATTTTTCCACTTTTACGTTTTTTCCTTTCTCATTAATAATATTACTTATCGTACCTTTAGATATCGAAAAAACCTGACTTTTACCGCGTTTTTGAATCATTGAATAAGCATAATTCTCTTCGGAAAGAGAGGAAACATAGCCTTCCATCCATTGCTTATTTAAAAGCGCCATTTTGAAAGTAAACAAAACTCTGAGTTAGCAGACGATAAGTTATACTTTAACGATTTAACTGGCTGTGAAAATAAAATTCTTTCGTAGGCATACAATTTTTTTCAGCTCATCAAAATCGTTCAAAAAATGTCCGAACAGTCTCTGTAGTTCAGCAATTCTAGTTGGTTCTTATTCGCAAAAAGGTTCTGGAAATCTTGATTCAACAACTTTTTTTATCTTTATTTAATATTCAAAGTTATCCCATGTCACATAATATCAAACTATTTTCTTTAAAATCGATTAGTTATTTGCTTTGAAATGAATATTGATCTTATTTAGCTTCAAAAAGAGATTATTATTATAATATATAGAATGGTAAGGTCACAATTAATAATTCATTGATTGAAATCGATAATGCAGCAAATATGCTTTGAAATTATACAAGAATCAATAGAATATTTTCTTGCATAATTGTCAATATTGATGCACCATATTTATATCAGTAGTATAACAGAAAGGTTTTTTTACTTGAATGGTAAGTCTAACAGTATATTTTGTGAAATATAAGTCATAGCGATATAATGCAATAGTTGAAAAATTTTTGTACATCAAAATGTAGATATAAGCTTTTAGATAGTGTATCTTGTGAAACTTAAATTTCATGGAAGTGATCTATGATTTTGAAAGGTTGAAGTATATTTTGAACATTAATTTGTAGAATTAATTGCTGTTCTTGTTACTGTTTTTATCATTCCTCTAAGTAAAAGATGAGAATAGACACAAATAAGTTCTGAAGATCTATCGAATCAATAGAAAAGTAAATAAATTCAGTCTGCTGAGATGAAATATTATCTCTATATATTGGACAATGACAGTATTAAATAAAAACCAAAAAGAGAATACTTTCGAAGAGTTAAAAATCCTATAAATCATAATATGCATTAAGTTTATAAAATATTATGAAGTAGAAAAAGGAATACCCACAACAGTTTTTCTCATGAAATCTTTTACAGACAAAAAAGATCCTTCAATTTTTCGCGTAGAAAACCATGGAATAAGCGCCTCGACGAATCAATGTATACACGGTATCAGTCAGAAATCCCCGCACAAAAATCTTATTACATTGCTTAGAGAATAAATTAAATCGAATCAAGTGTAATGGGGATTAAAAGTATTTATAAAAATATCACGTCGGAATCTTATTTTATATAGTTTTATCGACTGAAGGAATACACTTCATAATGGAGTAAATTTTCTTCATGCATGAATTCGCTTCTCCTTAACTCGAGAATCTGACTTGCATTTTAAGAAACGTTCTTCATATTTTCGGGGAAAATGTTCAAAGAATTCTATTCCTTTCGCCTTAGTTAAAGGTATTCCTCGAAATAACTCTTCTGATCTTTTTCAAAAAGTGTTGCGTTTTGATGTAAAACAGGGAGAAATATTTAGGTTTGGAAGTATAGATATTTAATTTATTAAACATACAATATACTCGTATCTAAGTAATAATTTAAGATCCGACGCAGACTTTTTCACCCGATGGATGAAAAACGGATCTAATGGGGCCTAGTCGTCGTATATTTGCTTTCATTTAAGAAGGTTTTTAGGGGATAATGGAATATTATTGTCCAACATCATGAAATGTCACGAACCGTATTCAGACGAAACTGGATTTTCTATCCACGTTTTCTAGTTCCTTGTATTACCTGTTTAATATATTTTAATTTGTTCATACTTCTCTTGTTTATATAACTAATCTTATATAACTAAGTTCGATTCTTTTGGACTGATAAATACAACGAGCATTTTTCCAAGGAACAAAATTGATAAAAGTAGCTTTTTTTAAATTGGATCTCCATGTTTTACTTTTATAGTTCTTGAGAAAGCTTTTGAAAAGTGACTGCGTTTGAAAGGGATAATTAATTAGGGAAATTTCTTAATCATTTTAGAGGACTAAAATCAATAAAGAAACGCCTTCAAGGTTTATGAAAGGAAGAAACCTTATAGTAAAGAATTTTTGAAGGCGAATCCAATACATAGGGAAAGTTCATAATGGTGCTTGAATGGGATAATAGAAGGCATGTAGCAACATTAAATAAGAGGGTTTTGATGTCTTTTAAAAGGAAACTCCACAAGAGAATATTCATAATAATTTTGTAAATGTATAATACAAAAGAAGAAATAAATATTTCTAAGGGAAAAATATGAAAGAAACCCCATTAATTATTAAACCTGCAAAGCAATATGTTAAAATATTAAAATCTTTTCATGGGTGAAGGCCTACTATCTTATATGGGTGTATTTTAAACATTTAAAAATGTAGTTGGTTGGTTGATAGTTGAACCAACCAAGTAGTTGAACCAACGAACCAACCAAACAAACAACAATGAAGAATATGAAAAGTATGTTTCAAGGCGCATTCATTATTTACGATTACACCGCAAAAGGTAATAAGCACTTGAATATAATTAAGTGATTTCTAGATCCCGCTGTGTTCTTACTTCAATGGGCCTTACAGCAAGTTAGAAATAATAGAGCTAGCCTTTAATATTATTTGCCTGTAGATATATAATAGAATAAAACCAGACAGAACAAATTGCCTGTTTTTTTACCCAGTGCCCTTTTCCCGAGTCCACAGTATAGTTTTTGAAAGTTTACCCATAAAAAATTTAAAAAAACCAGACGTAATCAATTCAGTAAGCTTTAAAACGGCCATTGAAAAAGATAATCACAAAGGATTGGTTTGCCCTTTTATTTTTTGTCATAAGAGGATAATATCAAAATCACGAAGAAAACGTTCATGGCAGTGTTTGAAAGTGCCAAAAAAGGAAAGGCTCATACAATTTTTTAAGTGACTCAGGGGAGTTTGAATTGCTTTTTAATATAAATTCATAAATGATTTCTGAAATGTGACCCACATGAGATTTTAAGGACATCGATTGCATTTGTAAAAGTTCACATTGTTTATGGAAATAAGAATTAAAGGAATGTTCAATATAGCTTTTGAAATGAATGCATAATTGTAAATATTTTAAGAAGTCGAGGTCTTTTAATGGCTATATCACAAAGTCATCTTTGATGACACTTTTATAGAATAAAAAGTATAGAAAATAATTTATTAACTTCTACTTTTTATGTGCTCTGAACTTTCACATTTACACGTTTATCTAAAAAAACAGAAAAAATAGGTCAAAGCTGTACCAATCTAAGATTAAGCTTACTTAGACTTTTCATGTATTTCAAGATTTAAAGTATTAGCTTCTTTCCCGAGCTCTTACATTGCATGCAGTTCAGTACGCAGCTCATTAGTCTGTCACTGAGGTAACATAATCAGGAGAGAGTTCAAAGCAGTCGAATAAATTCTTTTCCATTTAACTGAATATCTCGGAATACACGAATTTGTAAACAAACTGTGGAACTTTAGAGTCCTCCCACGCATTTAGAAAGAGAACGCTGCTTAAGTACTTTGAACACTAATAAGACCCAATTAACAATTAGTAGGAAAAGTATTTTTTATCGGGTAAATGTTCCTTAGTTTTATTAAGTTTATAGATGATAATACTTTACAATATATCTTACCATTTTTTACAGGATGGATAGACTTTTTTGAGATTAGTAGACTCTTCCACGGGAATCAAATAATAGTTCCATTATAACATGTATTCCATGTATAACATTTCTCCATCAAAAGGTCTCATTTCCATCTTATTGACGGATGGATATTTCTCCAATATAGCGAGCACGCAACACAAAAGGTATCCATTGCCGTGTTAATGATTTACACATTGAAAAATTCAACTTAAATAAAAGATATTTATTTACTATGGCGCATAGAATACTAGATAGTCACAGACGTTCATTTCGTTCTGAAGCTTGGAGATATCAGTCAAGTGCTCTCAACTACACGAATCAACCAGGTACCAACTACAATAATGGTCAAAGTTCATGCTTGATGGAAATCTTATGTCCTCTTAGGGGGCTTTACCCGAACTGTGTGATGGCTTTAGCGGGATACTAGGCTGTGACCTCGAAAAGGGAACGAGGAAACGACGCAATCAAACATTAACTATGTTCTTCAAAATCTAATTGAAAGATCGAACAGAAAGTATTTGAAAGTTCATAAAACATGTAAGGCATCAAATATGTATGCTTCCTTTTAAGGGGACAGTGGTCGTTCAAAATCACCAAAATCAATTCTTAAATTTTAGCTTTAAAATTAATTGATGACAAATTCTGTGGATAGCAAAAATAATTTTTTAATTATGATCATTCCTGATGGAGTTACATGTACAGCATTAAAGGAAAAGAAAGTGTAGTTAAGGCTACTACAAAAATGCGTTTTCCTTCGATTGAGATTTTTTGACATTCTCCTGATTTCAAAATGTTTCCTGCGCATCTGATTTTAATTGATTTACTTGAAATTTTTTGCAGTAATCCTTGAAATCTGTTGTATACATCTAAGCGCAAAATGAGAAATTCATCATGCTTCCAAATTTTTATATTTTACTTCAAAACTTTTTTTGTTTGCAATCGAGAGATTCACTTACCAAGTGGAGTTAATTTAATTTATATGTATAGAAGCTATTACGTAAATTAAAAATTTGATAATACATAGAAAATTAATGCACATGCAACCTATTAATTTTTGATAATTTATCAAAATTTTTGAGCACGTTTCATGTAATAACTAATAACCGAATTACTTAATATTTTATGACCAACCTTTATATATAGACTTTTTAAAAGAAAACGAAGTCTGTTCAAATGTATAATAATCGGATAGCTGCAAAAGTTCGTTTTAAAAGTTCATTGTCCCCTTAAAGCAACCTAAAGATAATCTTTCTGGATATAATTTTCACTCGCCACACCCTCGTTTAACCAGACTATGTCTGGTTGTGTTTCATTAACTTTTAGATAGACCGACGGCAAAACATTTTATAGCCAAAATAAAGTTGACCTCATTCCATTCCTATCCGTGTAATTAAGATTTCTGGAAGCTTTGAATTCGTTTAATGTTTTATAGATTTATTTCCTTTCAAATGTGCGTAAGTCAAAGCAGTAACTAAATAGCTAATAGGAGCAAAGGAAATGCTAACTTTTTAACTACCTTTTGTCATATCACATTCTGGCTTCTAAAGATGAATGGTTGGTTGTTTCTGGGGTTTATGGTGCAAGGGCCATATTTGCCTAATCTGCGCCAAACACGTGGCAGACCAAATTCAATTAAAAAACTTCAAAGATGGAATTTCATCAAATGTATCCCTCTTTCCAAATACTGAAATGTATGGGAATCAACAGTTCATATTCAAAGCTTTTTTAAGTACGTTTAGCGAGAAAACGTACGCATAGAATTGTTTGCATTCACGACTATGCTTCTGTTTTATTTTGAACACAACAGCGATTTTTACCGTCTTGTGTAAATATAGTTGATAAGTATTCTATCTTATATGCGAAAGATTTTCAGAGTAAACAAATTAAATACACGGTCTACGACGATTTTATTTCTGCTGTCCAAATGCTATCGCATGATACATATCGGGGTTACCTTAAAATATAGTCTACCGCCGTTTTGGCAACATTTGAAATCTAGTTATTGTTGACGAATCAATTATCGTATATCAGTTCGGAATTTATTCTTTGGAATTTTTATTGGCAAGGTGCTGAAATCATATTCGGAAAACAAGGTAGTGACGTCACGTTCGGAATAAGTACAGGAAACACGTTGCACCGCAGAAACACTACCCCACCTACCATTTAGTTCAACAGAAAAAGCCTCTCATAAGCTTATTAAGATAAAAAAATAAAGAAATCCAATCGCTAACACATTTGAGGAGCATTCTAAAATTTCGAAGTAATGACATTTAAATTGAGTCTTTGAAAATGAAAACAAAAGAACTTGGTAGTATTCACGAAAGAAAAAGGCGACGACACTTTCATACCATTTCCTTTTCTAAGACGCTTATTTCGTCTTTATTGTTGTCATTCATGCTACGATTGATTACCTAAATATGCGAGAGAGATATAATTTTGATTAATAATTTACACTATCTGCTTGTTTGAACATCATTGAAATATTGAAAAGAGAGAAAATCGAGTTAAAAATGAATTACTAGAATATTTTGCTGATAATGAGCAGATTATTAACTCGATAATTAAGAAATTAATTCGAAGGATTCAAAACTGAGCTCATTTCCATAAAGTGTGAATAATAATGACTTATTACACGGTAGAACAGTTTGTTATGGAGTAAATTTTATTTAAAATTCATAATCTTGAAAGATATATTGCAAATGCATGAACCAAGCAAGAAATACTCATCTGGCAGATTTATATAGAAAGACGATGTAATATGACGCGTTTCTTTTTTTTAATTTTAATGTATTCACCTTTTAAAAATTGAATTGGAGTTATTTGCACATTTTTATTTTTCCCGCGTTTTGTGGGGTAATCTCTCATGTACTCAAATGTCCTCACGTTGGCGTGGTGGGGAAGTTGGTCGAGTGGGGTGCCAGCTCAGGTGTTCACCTCGTCATCCGACCGTGGTTCAAATTTTCGAGGTGTTGTCCTCGGATCCTTTCCTTCAAGATAGATCCCGGACGGTCGCCAATTGCCCATTGCGTTGCGTTAATTCAAGTGCAACTCCAGTGTGACGTGAATTCAAGTACCTACCTACCTATCAGAAGCGCTGTTACGACAATCAAAAAGTTAGCTTGTAGTAATTTTTAAAGTATCTAAGTGATCGCATCTATTACAACTTTATCCAACGATCTTTGTATGTGTCTGCCGATGAGCTAGAGCAGTCACCTTCGAGAGTGAAGTTCAATACGGCGATGTCATGATCGTTATGTTGGTGAGTTATTTAGTCAATTTTGTATCTTTTTTCGGAAACTTTCAGCTTAAATAATTTAGAATTAATAGTTAAATATTAGCCTCCAAACGGCGAATCATTCTTAATATTTTCCACTTTGTTCTGTTGACATATGCCGGTTGTTTGGTCGTTAGGCGATTAGACCATATGCTCTCAAATATCTTTCCGCGTACAAATAAAAACACTAGTGTAAAGTACTCGTCCAAATGATCACCAGGCATAGACTGTTCTAGGTCGCCCAAATTACAGTCTAGGGAATCAACAAGTTCTATTCGGTGGAGATGGGCCCTGAGACAGTAGTATCCAGTAAGCAGTCTGAACTTAGCAACCTCTTCCCGTCGAGGAGAGTCCGAGACAACTGAAATGCCATTACAGAAGACGCATCAAGGATTTCCTTTAGAAAAAGGAGAGATTCCGCTTCGAATTCCTTCCTATGTATCAATTTCATAAATTGCACAAACAAAGCAATTGTATAGAATTATAGATACGTCTGTTTAAAATGAATCACCCAATTGGTGAAGTTTTGTTATTGAAAATTGTAGTAATTTTAACTTTAACCATAATCATTTCTGGTACCAATTTCTTCAAAAGTTGACTTACTAAATCTGAAGTGAAGGTTAAGAAGGTCACAAACTCGTATGCTACCCTTGTCCCCAACTGGCAGTAATGCTGCCAAGCGGAAGCCAGCGTTCTATGCATGTTCTTGGAGTGATGAGAGTTAATATTTCATGAGGATGAAAATATTGGAAATTTAGATAAATACATTTTCTGCATTGTTGAAATTTAGATTTAGGAAATCAGTTTTTTGGCTCAAAAAGGAAAAAAATAGCTTCCTATAGAGAATTACACCGAGTTCGAAACTATATCCAACCAAAGACCGTCATACACGTGGGGGCTGGTGCACATTAAATTTCTCGTGGCCTCAAATGTCCTCACGTTAGCGTGGTATAGAAGTTTGGAGTGTGGGATGCCAGCTCAGGTGTTGTCCTCGTCATCTGACCGTGGTTCAAAATGACGAGGTATTGTTCTCGGATATTTCCCATCGGGATTGATCCCAGAACGTCGACAATAACCCGTTGTGTAGCTCCAGTGTGACGTTAATTAACTACTTACCTACCTCAGAGTAGATTCTGGTTCTAAGATTATCATTCGGTTTATTGTTTTGGGGTTTTATGGCTCAAGGGATATACTTGACCATGCTGAGCCAGACGCAAGATATACAATATCAAGTAATTGGCATACAAGTTCTACTGACACAGAAGAGAGAAATACATCCAGGGAGGAGTGCATCTGACAGGAATCGAAGGTTGCTAGCGCAGTGGACATACCCGATTCGGTGCCGACAGCAATAACACTGATTACGAGTTGGCAGAGGGAAAACATCTATGGCGATAGCCACTTATGTTTTTGCGTACGGCAGTCTTCTAACGTTCTTTTACACCTATTCAGAAGTCAACTGACCCAAGGTCGACTGTCTTCTTCCGGGAACAGCACCACAGTACCACAGATTCGGCTATTTCTCGCTCCAACAATATTTCACTTCCTCGCCATCCGTTATTTCGGCCCAACCTCCAGAAAACAAGCAACAACTCCCAAAGTTTTCCCGCTAAGGGCGCAAAGGAGGGTAGCAAAGGAAGGAAAAAAAAGGAGCTCGGAACACAATATATAATAATAAATACCAAAAAAGGGAACTCTTTGTATTGATCGCCGGTGTCAGCGAAAAAGGCCGGCATCGGAACACTTAAAACTGACAGCTTTACGATCCCTAAATAATGATTCTTTGAATGATACCTTCATGGAACATAAACTGGATTTCTGGGATCCTCTGCGGCACAGGGATGCAAGAAATACGAGTGAAACATCCCGATGTGAGGTTTGGTTGTCTTCTTTTCATTTTTCGGTATAAATCCTCGACTGTTATTGCGGTTTGTCGCTCCGAGCACAATGAAAGAACCGGGAGAAACGGGACCGCTCGCATGGAACCGAAACAATCAAAATAATCCATAAATCTCGACTTATACAGCACCCTGTGTACGAAAGCGTTTTGTTCATGTATAAGTTCTTGCATTGAAATGTATCGTGAGAGGTATTTTCAGTGTAAAACCAGAGGGAAAGCGAAGATTTCACTTCCGCAATTCAAATGCTTTCGCATGATACACATCGTGGTCACCTTAACATATAGCTTATCACAGTTTTAACGACGTTTTTCGTTAATCTAATTGTCGTCGACCAGTCAACTATCATATATCAATTTGATTGGTAGGTACGTAGGTAGTTGGATTAACGTCGCACTGGTCTATTGGCGACTGTCTGGGATCAATCCCAAAGGGAAAGATCCGACGGAAACACCACGTAATTTTGAATCACGGTCAGATGACGAGGTCAATACCTAAGCTGGCACCCCAAACTTCCACACCAAGCCAAAGAGATAACATTTAAGGCCACGAGATTTGATGTGCACTAGCCCCCCCGTACAAGACGGTCTTTGATTTGATCGAATTTCAAGGTAGGTATTTTAATTAACGTCGCACTGGAGCAACACAACGGGCTATTGGCGGCAATCCGGGATCCAAACCGAAGAGAAAGATCCCAGGACAACACCACGTAATTTTGAATCACTGTCAGATGACGAGGTCACACCAGACGAGGTACACCACGGTCATTGGTTGAATTAGATCTCACAATCCTGATCGAGTTTCAAACTCCAAACATCCGGTTATTAATCTGCCACTCTACCAACTGGGTTATCACGGACCTGTATCCTTTAGGATATGCTACAAGTTATAACTAGAAATAAAAAAGTTTTCCCTATAGAGAAAGTACTTTGTTCTCTTTATTATGTATCTTCTCTTTTTATATTTTGTATCGGTTTGTTCTTATCGAGAGTCTTGTATGTGTCTTGTTTGTATGTCCCGGCCATTGGAAATGGATAAAAAGTACATTAAATTCTTGAATTGTGAAAAAATTCTTGCAACCTCAAAGTTATATGAACTGAGACAAACACCCTGCAACGTTAACTTCAATCATTCGGTTGACTTCATGGATGAATCAGAATTTAAACCAGATGTCGAGACTAAGAAACGATCGAGCCAAGTGGATTTTAGACTCAGTGACGTATTTCAAATTGCTTACATTGAGGATAACGAGTCTTGTGCATCCCTGTTGATGGAACTGATATTCCAAAGACTGTTTTTCCAACTCGACAGTAAGAAAAGTAACCAAGACAGGTATAATAGTAGAAGACAAGTCAGATTTTTATAACAGAGTATGAGGTTTCGATAATGCACAGAGCTTCGATGCCTGCCGGTCACACATGACCAAAGACGTGGCACATGAAAAGTTCGAACTCAGCTGTTCTTGAGGAACTTTGAATTAAGCCCGGTTTGTTCTGAGAGGGTTATAAGCAGCGTTGTACCTAAGGGAGAGCGACAGGGGTGGCGGCCAATACTTAAGAGGGAGGCTTTTCAAGAGTATTTTTCTTGGGAAAATTCTAAACTTTTGTCTTTGTCATAGAAATTCCAGCGCTATGCGTATCAAGTAAATGCGTTTTTGCACACTCCGCACCTTTAAAATACAATGCCTAAAAGTCAATTCGTTTCATTTACCCCCTGCAATCATATTGCTATTTAAAAAAGAGAGAAGAGACAAATCCTTGAAATTCTCTTCCCACAAATGCCCGGAGAGCACAAAATAAGACAGCCTTTTCTTATTTCCATCGTGGACCTATCATCAAGATCCATTTTCAAGGTAGGTAGTTAATTAGCGTCGCAATGGAGCAACAGAACGGGCTATTGTTGACGGTCCGGGATCAGTCCCCAAGAGAAAGGTCCGAGGACGAAAACTCATAATTTTGAATCACGGTCAGATGACTAAGTCAACATCTGACTCCACTCCAAGTTCCCACACCACGCCAACTTGGGGACATTTGAGGCCACGACAGATTTAACACACCAGCCCCAGTATACATGATTGTCTTTGGTTGGACCGAGTTTCGAACTCGCAACCCTCCGGTTGCTAATCCGTTACTCTGCCAACTGGGCTACCACTGCTCCGAGCCATTCACAAAGCTTGGCCTGTTTTGCTAGTTGAAATTAATATTGAGAACATCTGTACATAAACAAAATTCCCTTGGTACGAATGAGTATATTTTTATCTTCATTTCAATGCGTAACTTGTTTTAGACGGGGCGGCATCAGTTACGCTTGCCCCTGGCTCAAAAATGTCTAGCTTCGCCTCTGGTTTGAGGCTTATTTTTGATTTGTCGCTTTATAGTAATTATTTACTACACGGGGGGCTAATCAGACCGGAACCTACTGCTTATGTATGAAATTGATTCCAAACCAATATGAAAATCCTTACCAAAACCGGGATTTGAACATACAGTCTATTGATCTGAGGGACAGAGCTAACCACTTGCTACTAAGCATCAGTAGGTTAGGTTAGAAGGCGGAAGTTTTGAATTTGTAAATATTAAAACATGTGCAGGAAGATTAGACTAATGGTTAATGGGGAAGGTAGGTAGGTAGTTGCATTAACGTCACAATGGAGCAACACAACGAGTTATTGTCGACGGTCCGGGATCTATCTCCAAGGAAAAGATCAAGGACAACACCTCGTAATTTTGAACCACGGTCAGAAGAGATTAACACCTGAGCTGGCACCCCACTCTCCAAAATTCTACACCAAGCAAACGTGAGGACATTTGAGACCACGACAGATTTAAACGTGCAACAGCCCCATGAACACGACGGTCTTTGGTTGGATCGAGTTGTTTCAAACTCGCAACCCTCCGGTTGTTAATCCATTACTGTTCAAACCAGGCTACCGCAGCCGTTAGTGGGAAAGGAGTTAAAATGAGAAGTGCCTATTTCCATCACATCCGCACATAACATGCTTCATTCTAAGTCGAGCCAGACATTAATCGAGCATGCGACCTGCGCATGTATACCCCTTTTCTGAAAAGAAAACATGTAGATACGCATGGCGTATTTCAAAGTATTTAGAGTCGGACTTATGTTAAACAAATGGGTAACTTGAAATGAGAAATATATATTTCATCACATTCGCACATAATATTTTGACATGATTAGTTCTAAGCCAAACCTACTTGATATTGTTTTGTGTCTGGCGCAGCATGACCAAATATAGCCCTTGTGCCATAAAACCCCCAACTAACCATCTGAGCTAAACCACCCACAAGCCTTAGAGAAAAACAACACTAGAAGTCAAGCAATGAGTAACCCGAGACAAAATAGCTTAAATCTTCCATTTGAAATAAATGGTTCATGAATTAAAAACTTCATAAAAAGTATTTCAAAACCAATTCTTATTTTGAAGGTGATTCATTTTAAACAATACACATATCCTATTGGTGTGTGCGTAAACGAAAGATCAATCGGTGACGGTTTAAACGAACCCGCCCGATTTACGAAATTTCATCGTCCCATTTCTTCGTTGATCCTGTGGGCCTCATAAAACTGAGCGTCGACTGTATCTCAAAAGCTTCATACAAATTTGTACTCGCGTTATAACTCTTACATCGTTTAAAGTGCGTTCAATGAATGGTAGTCTCGGGAGTTAATTTGAAAGGCTTTACTTGACAAACACTTCGGAAAAGGAATGTTTTTGTTCGGATTCATCTGGATGGGCCTCAATTATTTAACAGCAGTTTCAGGTGCAAGTTTCTTAACTAAAATATTTACACAAACTGAATATTTTGTTCGTATTATTCTCATGGCCATATTCTTCCCTCATGAAAGTGGAATAATAAATGTATAAAGCTGAAATAAGATGTGTTTTTCGTTATTACAGAAGCCTTTTTAAAGTGACGTCTTGAAAGTCTTTTGTGTTCCTAAGCCCTTATTCTTTCCTATTCATTTCTTTGTTTTAAAACAGCAGCCACTCTAGAATTTTTCCGATTTCTAACTCTCTAGAGTTTCACCTCGGGCAAATTAGCATTACTTCAAAAGTGCATTTTTTTCTCAATAAAATATGATCGCTTTGATTGTCGGAATTTTTTTCGCATCCTCGTGCAAAAAGGGAAAAAAGTATTCCATCTTAGTCTAACGGTTACATCTTGAAGATTTTTATCTTCCGTACAGTTATTTTTTTTTCGTTGAACGTGTATTCATCATACCGCTCATTAAATTACGCAGTCATTTTTTCGATACCATCATTTAATCACTTGGAATAAAAATTGCCAGCTTGTACCGTCCTTTAGAGCAAACCCTTTAGCCATAAAGTGCTCTTAATAAAGATTTATTCTCTTTTCCATTTCTTCCTTTCAAAGTTTCTAAAGAAAGTCGGTTTTATTCAATTTCGAATCGTCAAAATCGTAAATTTTTTATTCAATTTGCACCGCTGCAAATTTTAGAGTTTCGTGAGCGGAAAAATGACCTAGAAGTATATGTAAGTTGATTTATGAAGTGACTAGTAGTTCTCGACACCGTTCCGTAGGTGGCGATTCGAATATAAATACCAATTTAAAATGTAAGTGGATGCATATCTTTCTAGCTTTGAATTTCGTGATGTCAAATAACTTTCTAGGTGTATTAAAAATATTTGAAATAAATTCGACTTTCACAAACTCACATATATTTCACAAGTCTGCTGACGCTCAGGTGTCCGCGACAAAGGTTCAGGGGGCCCGGGGAAAAAATTCAATATTTTGCTAGCTGAAACAAAAGAACTCAAGAAAAAAAAATGCTTCATTATTTTCTCCGGTTCTTTTATACACTAAAAAGCGTTGCTGTGTTCTAAAAATGATTATCTCTTAAAGAAATGACTTTCAATTTAATATTAACAAACTTGTTCCCTGGGACTACTAATATCTCTTTCAGTATATATATATATGTCAAGGAAGTTAGTAGATAAAGGTGAGCTGTTTGTTTTTTTGAGGATGAGTTCATTGGGATAAGTATTTTTCCAAAAATCAGTGAACTCTGGTGAGACATTCATATTGATGTTAGTTTTAAATCTACAACCGATATCTATGACAAAAGAAATGACTTTCAATTTAATATTAACAAACTTGTTCCCTGGGACTCTAATATCTCTTTCAGTATCTACAGAAACTTAATTTATAATCAAATCTATAGAATTCATCATATTTGCAGGGTCCAAACAACTATTGATAATCAGCTCAAAACTCTTAAAACCACCCTCTTAAATAACAATTTCCCCAACAGTTTTCTTAAAAGGTTTTTTCTTTAAAAATAGTAGTTTCCTTCCTTTCTTCACAACCAGATGGAGCCATAAAAGAACTTTATAATTATTTTTTTTTCACTTTTGCCCTCTTTTATCTTTTATTCCTTCAATATATATATATATATATATATATAGTAATGGTAACCTTTTTATGTGCCCAGGATCATGTGACCGGAACTAGTAGAAACGTTATCCTTAAATACTTTCGTCTGCCGGGTGGGAACGAATTCATTATCTGATTGGTCCACGGGATGGGAGAAGAAACCCATCATTGATTCATCATCTGATTGGTTCGCGCAACTTAGTAGTAGACTATGGCCATTTCAAAATTTCGTCATCACCTCTATAGAAAAACGCATTGACACATCTACTCTGACATTGGATGTTTTACCACCAAACGAGGCGAAAAAATACTAAATCGGCCAATCAAATTAATTTTTCAGAGTAGTCTCGTAACTTCTAGTTGACATTTTGATCACACTTTTTGAAGCTCCTCTCAATACCAATATTCAGTCTGCTTATAATTCACGTCTATGTGTACATCCATTCTGAAACCTGCAGTCTTCTCTGTTGGACTTCGAACAAGTTTGGACCTTCTTGACTAATAGAATCCTCCCTAGGATTCTTTCAACCAATAGATGTGGTTATTTAGTCATTGCTTGAAAGAATACTACACTACTCGAAAATCTCGTGCGCTTAGAGGGTTAAGGTGAAAAATAAGGATCACTATGTGGTCCAATGCAGATTTACATATGGCCTATTCAATTTTATAATACCAAGAGGTTCACGAAATTTTTCAATTTTTAAAGTGGTTCGTGGACTGAAAAGTTTAGAAACCATTGATATAGATTTCTTGATGCTTTTCCTTATAACAGTCAAATTTCAGAATTACCTTCTATGGGGAATAGGGTGGCATCTCGGGTGTCGACCTCGTCATGTGACCGTGGTTTAAAATCACTAGGAGTTATCTTCGGATCTTTCCCTTCAGGACTAATCCCATACCATTTGCAATAGCCCATTACAAATAGCCCGTTGCTTCAGTGCAACGTAAGTTCAACTACTTACGTCAGAATGTTTTACCCTTTTGTAATTACCTTTTGAATAAGAGAAAATAATTTCTCTCAAGGAACTATGTAGATTATTAAGAAATGCATTTGACATTGGTACACCAGTAACCAATAAAGACAATCCTTTCGTAATAGAATGTCTGAGAATTCCCCAAATTCAGTGTATAGTGATTGCATTCTCTAACACGATGTAAACTATTGCATTATCTTATTTCTCAGTATTGGATGAGTGGTTGTAGAACCTATGAATCCCCCCGCAGTATCTAATATACTACAACGTAATTGATTCTAGTAAACATTGTGAAGCACACGAAATTTTTGTACGGAAAATAGCTGCTGTTGTGATGAAAGCAGAGAAAAGAATTTGTATTAACATGTAGTAAAATAACATTTAATACCTAAGAATTTGGTGCAACTTCGACAAGTGCTTACGTTAATTGCATAAAGCAAAAATATTGCTTTATTAAGAATTTTAATTCGATGCATAAAAAAAACTTTGCTTCATCACTGTGTATTATATTCTAGATCTCAATCACTTTGTTTTTAGAAGTCCTTTTATTTAAAATAATTAGATTAATAGAATTATCAATAAAATAATTTTTTTGATCTTTAAATAAGATTATATCAAATTTGAAAAGATAAAAGGGGATTCTAAAAAGAAAACACTTCAACAGAGCCAATTTTATTTCGTTAAAAATGAGCTATCGAAGTCTGCATGTTTGTACAGCCACGTATTTGTGTGTGGAGATAAAAGTGTATATTTCGTCGGCTTATAAAGCAAAAACTCATTAAATGACATTTTTTCGGAGACAATAAATAATTATTTTCATGACGATGATAAATACATAGCAAATTTGTAATTTGTTTAAATGATATATAACATTATCAATATGCTTATGATTTATATTTTTTGATTTGAGAACTAGTCTTTAAAAAGCTGTACAGTGAAAATTTTTTACTGTCAGATAATAAGTTTATGCACTAAGCCGACGATATATTTATATGCAACAACTTAATGTTCGTGCGACAGCGTGCAAACGATCCGTGAATCTAATTTTTATTGCGCGTATGCAGCTGATATTAACGTATTTGTAAATGTTATTATGTCTAGAAATTATATTTATTAAGCACGTTCAAACTATAATATTAGTAAATATTTTTTATGCCCATGCACACTATAACCATGATAAGGAATGTGATAAAAATTCATTTGGAATTTAGAAGAATTGTAAACTAAATGTAGAGTTGATCCGCGTTTCTCGTAGTTTTGTACCGTCCTCAGTTTTTCAAATAAATGCTTATAACAAACGTTAATTTCTATGTGTACAACCGAAAAGTTAATCTACAATTACTTAATGCAATCTTACTGATACTCGGATCAACCGAAAAGTGAATAGTGTCTTCATCTCCAAGGAGAATTAGGATCCAACTGGGATCACCACGCTATCTCCCGACAGTGTATACATAATATATTCACAGAATTTCAATTTAATTATCCCTTTTGCTTTATTTTATAACAAATGAATGGTTTCCGCGTTTCGAAGGTATTTGTATGCTTAAAAGCGGTATACACCTAAATGACACAAAGTGCATTATACATATTTCCCATGCTTAGTGAATAGGTTATTTAGTATCAATCAAATCACTCGAAGCGATATTTTAAAGGATGCCCTAAATCATCTTTACATAAAATTTTCAAATCGACGAGCTGTAGGAATAGAAAATAGTAGACAGCTTTAAATTTATTTTCATATTTGGACAAATATCGTCTGTTGTGCCAACACACGATTCGTAGTTGTTCATGTTGGTGCCATCCCTTAGGGGACAGTAGACTTTCAAAACAAACTTTTACAGTTATGATTCGATTGTAATGATATTTGCACAGACTGTTTTCTACTAAAAAGCCATATATAAAACCATTCAGTTATTACATAAAAGGTGTTAAAATTTTTTGATCAATTAGCAAAAATGGATAGGTAACATACCCATTCATTTTCCATGCATTGTCAAAATTCTGATTCGCGTAGTAGTTTATATGCATATAAATCAAATTAACTCCATTTGGTAAGTGTATCGCTCAATCAAAATTTTTTTTGCATTATATTGCCTAAAATTTTTCAAAAAAGCATAGGTTAAGCAATATAAACCAAACTTTTGAAGCATCATCAATTTCTCATTTGCACTTGGATTCAATTGCACTTGGATCAATTTCTCATTTGCACAACAGATTTAAAGGATTACTCCAAAATATTTCAAATAAATCAATTAAAACCGGATACTCAGGGAACATTTCGAAATCAGAAAAACGTAAAAAACCTCAAAAGGAGAAAAACGCGTTTCTGCAGTAGATTTACTATACTTATCTACAATATCTTTGATGATGTACTAGATAAGTATAGTAAATGTAAATATAAATATGTAATTTCAAAATATAAATATGTAATTTCAAAATGATCGTAATTGAAAAGTTATTTTTACTATCCACAGAATTTGATATCAATTAATTTTAAAGGCTGAGATGAAATACACGATTTTGAAAGTCGATTGTCCCCATGAACAGTCTAATGTTTTCGTAGTATAGGTTCTTGCCAATTCTATTCTACCAATCCTTTTGACATCTCGAAGTTCTATCGATTTATTAGACTTAATATAGGAAAATTTATTTGGTCATTGGATCAAAAGTATTTAGCACACCTGAAACTTGAAATTCTTCAAATATTTTTGGAGGATGTTTTAAATGTAATGTAGAATATAATTGTTTTTAAAATTAAGGAAAAGAGTTGTATATGTTAACATAAAACATGTGTCTTTATCTGCAATTTTAGCAATTTATTATGCGTCATAAACAGCTTTCTGATACACCTTAAAAGTTTTTTTGATGCTTTTTTAAAAATACTATAATAAAACATGTATGAAACTAATATGCACGAAACGCAATACCGTTACTTAAAACGCGATTTTATCACAAATTATCTGAAAATTCCAGTTACAACCTAGTTAAGTTTTTATGGGGTTTAAGCTACTTCACACTTGGTACTATTTATTTTAACTAGAGAAATAGTTTGGCCTTTTTTGACATACAAGATATATAAAAAAGATATTTTCATACAGTAAATAGATATAATTCAACATCATTGGTAAAGAGGACAAAGACCTGGAGAAATTTCCAACTTCAAGTTCTGTAGAGAAGAAAATACATCATTATCAAGATTTAGAACTGGTCACACCAAAGCCTGAAATGTGTGGCAGGAAATAATATTTACCGTGACTGGTCATAACTGTCAAGGTAACTGCATGCCTTGTCCTGACCACGTATTGCAGTGTTTTGGTCAGTCATGGAAGGAAATTCATGACGATTCCTTCCTTTCGAGATTTTTCGCAGGGTGATACCATTGAACTGATCTAATTGTGATTCCAAGATAAGAACTATATTCTTTCTTGACAGTTTTTACTTGTTTTTGGCCCCAGCTTGACCCTTACGCCATAAAATCCCAAAACAACCAGCCAAACAACCCGGGATAAGAAAATAATAGATATAATTAATCCTCCTGTGGTTGTCTTGACGAGGTATCTCGTCGTTAACAAAACCATTAGCAGATCTTGATGGACGAGATACCTATTGGCGGATTTTTTTTCCATTTAGATTTGAGACTGCTGAATGTCTTTTAAATAATTTTACGAATCACTTGTGTTATTAAAGTGAGTGAGTTCTTAAGCGATCGGAAAATTTATAAACCTGTCTGAGTATCCGAAATGGATTGTTAATGGTTGAAATTTCCATTTTGATCAAATCACACCTCTTAGCTTGTTTTCTTTTTCGATTTTGGTTTTCGAATTATTTATTTGTGCTTGGCCAACTCTTAAATTGCTTTATAATATACTAGAAGATCCCGCATAGCATCTGCTCTAAACTTTCTTAGCCCTCCTGGGACTTGTTGCAAAACTAACTAGACCTTGACGGACAAGATATCTCGTCATTAGAAGAAAACTAACGAGATCTTGATCTCGACATCATCAGAAAATCGGCAATATCTTGATGATAATATATATATCTTAATTAGCAAAATTGGTCAGATCTTGATGGAAGAGATATCTCGTCGGAGGGATAAGTACAGAACGCTTTTGATAAAAAAACCCTATTTTTTGAACAGATGACATAAAGTGAACTATTTTCACGAGTTATGCCATAACAATACTTGATGTGTCCTAAACACACTGCATTTATACACCATGTATAATTCATTTATTCGCCTCTATAAACCCTCTATTGTGTATATTAACTAGATTCCCAGACATATGAAAAAAGAATGCAAGGCATGCAAGAAAGAGGATGATTGATCCCACACAGCGAGATTATTTCGAAGTTCGATGGAGTCAATTCAAGTGATTTTTCTCCATTAAGTGCAGTTGAATGATTCTGAATTGTGCAAAGATTGCCTTTGTCTTCCCTATCGATTGTTTGTGGCTTCCAATGTTTCTCAATTCGTTTTCTCGTACAGAAACGCAATTTCGGAGACAGTTAGAGATCCCATTACGCTTGATGTAGTTGGGAAGTCACTGTGATGAATTGAAAACTTGAGATTTTGTTGTGAGGAGAGCAATTTTTATTTCGGTTCTGCGGGGGAAATTTAGATACTATTTTGTTAGCGAATTTTAATGTGATCAATTTTGATGATTTTGGATCTTTTTTTGGTAAGACTGAAATTTTATTTGGTTGTATGAAAATGTGTTCCATAAAAATTAGCTGATTTCAGTAAATTTGTTCGGGCCTTTTCATGCATTCACTTATATTTTTACGCAAGATGGGTCGTTTTTTCAGGTGTTTCCGGTCATTTTATAGCATTTTTTAATATTTGTGTCATTATTTTACGCATGTGTTTTAAAAAGGGCATTTTGGATGATTTTGGAATTTTACGCACATGAATAACAAAACTATTGACTAAATGTATGTAGCGCAATTAAATTTGAAATTTTAAATAATATTTTTACGATATTGCAATATCAAATTATGGTTGGTTGTTTTCGGAATTTTATGGCGCAAGAGCCATATTTGGCCAAGCTGCCCCAAACAAAAGACAAACAACACAATGAGGGAGGAAGAAAAAGCAAAAAGCAGGATAGACGAGGTAAAAATGAAAGGGAGGAAAGATCACTCCAGTACTGCGGGGTCGTGATGCCTGTACACACCTAAAGAAGATGTGCCCCTAAGGGCTATCAAATTATGTATACAGAGAAATAAAATATACTTAATCTGAGAAGTAAAGCAGCTATTTCCTTGTAAATTGAATTAAAAAATGCATCATTGTTTGATAAATATTCAAAATTTCAACCTTTCCACCCGACATTTTATCCTTACAACATATTTTCCGAATTCATTCATTGATAGATGTAAAAACCAACCGAAATCCATTTCATGTGGTAAAGGGGATTATCTGGATTTGTGAATGAGAGAAAGAAATGTGATAGGGATGAGATCTAGACGTTTAAATGTGAAGTGATAAACAATCGTACTTTTTTTTTTCGGAATAAAATATGACATCGAATTGCGTACATCACCTGCTCTCCAGACGTGCCTGGATAAAAGTGAGTGTTTGTAGATGATTGTATTCCAAGATTTAGTAAAATATCTCGAAAACGGGATGGATAAAGTTCGCAAGAGCGTCTAATATTTAGTTTTGGATACACACAGGAATTGATATTAATAAATTGTTTTCTTAATTTAACGCTCAAGAGATTTATATGAGACTTAAACATTATGAGAATTTAGTAACTATATAGTCTCCTATTTGGTGTGGAAGTGTGGGAGGCATTTTAGGTCAAGCTATATATATATATATATATATATATATATATATATATATATATAATTCAAAATTACAAATTAAAACAAAGAGGAATCCAAAAATTTTAAAGTTAAGAAATTCAAGAAAATTTCGAAAAGAAATGATGAAGTGTTGGTGGATCAGGACGTCATCAGGGAGGAGCCTCATCCAGTCAACACAATATGGTGTTTTCTGCGTGTGAGCGGCAGTACACCAAAAGTAGCCCACACACCCCTCCAAACACCATGAGAAAAAAGGCAAAATTAGAAAACAAAAATTAGAAAAACAAAACCAGGGACAACCAAGGACACATACCAAAGATAAGTATAATACAAAATTAAAAAGGCGAAAACAAACTTACCCACATTGATTGACCCAAGTTCGACAACAACCCGCCGCAAACTAAACGAGGACCGCCAACAAATGCCATTCACAATGCTGAAAAATGAACAGATGATATATAAATGTAGGAGACCGTGGTGTTTCTGTGGCGGAACGTGTTTCCTGTATGTATTCCGAAAGTGACATCAATTGAGCAAGTTCAAACTGATTGGTCTGAAAACAAGACGAGTGTTAGCATATTTCTATTTGCACACTTTCCCGACTTACGCAGTTAGTTAATTTGCGCTTCGACAGCTAGTCGGCTCAAGTCGATTCCCAATCCCACGTGACCCATCTGCGTTCCCACGACGGCAACTCCTCCCACATGTTCCGTCTATTTCAATAGAAGGTCGATGGCTTTAATTTGAGCTAACTTTGCTGGAAAAAGTTCCAAACGGAATTTTAAATTACAAGATAAATTTAGCCAAAAAAATGCCTCACCAGTTTCGTTTTAGGAGGAAAATTGGTCCAGATAATCAGGTAGGTAGGGACGTATTTTAATTAACGTCTCACTGGAGCAATACAGCGGACTATTGGCGATGGTCCGGGATTCAACCCGAAGGGAAAGATCCGAGGACAACACCACGTAATTTTGAACCACGGTCAGATGACGAGGCTAACCTGAGCTGGCATCCCACTCTCCAAACTTCTACACCACGCCAACCAGATAATCAAACAAGCATTATACAACAGGAGTATCTGTTTCGAGATTGTCAGCGACAATCGTTACAATATTCAGTTATTTTCATGGAGATTTTGGACCTTCAGGAAAAGCAGAACATGAATTAATAAACATCCCTCATTTCGTGAAGAGTTCTGAAGAGGCATTGGGGGAAAGATGTGGTTCAAGTCGCTCAAAACTTGTAGAAATGAATGGAGAACATATATAAATTTTATTTTACTTATTTAGATGCAATAAACCACGAGACAAATCAATTTCCATTCTGGACTATATTTAAATTACAATTATTAAAATTTATATCCATAATTCAGAAGTGTAATATTTATCTAATAGGATAAAACCGAGATAAGATTTAATATCAGAATATTCAGTGGAATTCTATAATAAATACCTGCTGTCCAAATATTATTGAATACGCAGGAAACAGTTTTAGAATTAATGGAGGATTAGGAATTTATTGTGTGCCCATTATTTACCGCAAAATAAGGTTAAGGGATGTGGAAATTGATGATATTTGGCTCCCTTAATAATTTGTGTTGCATGTATTATAAAATGCTTGCTAGTATATCAGATGCAATTATATAGCATGTACATAAATTGTTTCGAAAAGCTAAATATAGTAAATATAGTACAGTCAAACCTCATTGAGACGAACTCGCTTAATACGAATTACTGATAATACGAACTAAATTCCAATTCCCGTCAAAATAAATAAAGTAATATTAGCTCATTCACTTAAAAAGAATTTCAGTTACACTATTCTCGTTTTATGATGAACAATTTCGAAACTTAGGGAAAACGGATTCTTTTTAATCGTATTATTAGAAACATTAAGTTACTTCAAAATTCTAGAAGATTTATTTGTGGAAGGGAGTGAAGAAGAGAGAACAAATGAAGATTCTGACGAAATTGAAGGAATAAACGTGCTTATTTTAAACAAACTACTGCCGACTTAGAAAATGTTCACCGCATTTTGTTAGGCAGTGAAAGTTCATCTGCTGAATTAAACAACGTTGACCAACAAAACAAAATAACAAATGATATTATATAGAATACATATTATATAAGGAATAGACATTTCCATGTGTATTTATTTACTCAGCATGATCTTCACTTCGGGAATTACATACCGTTGTTTTTCGCAGAATGTTGGAAGCTTCAGTGAATTTAATAAAGTTTCCAAGCCTTTTTTTTATCGTTTAATCAACATATGGCTCGATTGGACCTATAAAAGTGCTACACAATTTTCCATACCATCATACTGGTGACTAGTTATACCTGGAGTTCACATAAAATCGTTTTTAACCTTAACTCTACCGTTCTTGACACACTTCACACAAGGAACGGAATATTCTTAATGAGAAATCTGTGGAATACTTAGCTGTGGATTGAACAACGGTTTTGACTTAATGTTTATTTACGGTTTTAATGTTCTATTACTCTTTAATCTTGGATATTAACCACTTAATGCATTTACCCGTGTTTGACACGGGCGAAAGTTACCTGCAAATTTGCACATGCCCGTGTCTCACACGGGCGCTCTTCCGTTCTAGTAAAAATAGATAGGCTAGATTAAACTTATACCAAAGATGGCATAAACTTATTTATCTAGATGATTTACCACTTATTTATAGATGGATATTAAACTTATTTACCGTAGATGGCACCACTATGCACCATTTTTCTTGTGTAAACCAAGTAGTGCATTTTGATGATTAGCTATAAGCTTGTTAGGAATTCTTTGTTATAAAGCAGTTGTTAGGTGTCTAAAAGGTAATATATCTATTTTTATTACGTTAAATATCATAAAAGTAAACAGTTAACCATAAATTAATTTTTACTAAGTGTTTTTATAACTTGTTTAGAAAAAGTTATCTGATAATGAGTGACTGTGACGATTTTGAATATGCCAATTTATCAGAAAGTTTCAGCGATGAAAGTTATGATCTCTTGAGTGTTGGAAGTGAATCTGAAGTTAATATTTTATTATTATTAATATTTTGAAATTCAAAATAAACATGTAATCAAATCGTTTACACTTTGTATAATAATTTTTTTATAACTTTTACCCCACCCCCCGCAACTGAAATCGCAAAAAATAACTTACACTATACCTATATATATATTCATTTTCTGTCAAAAAAAAACTCGATCATTTTTTACCAGTTTTTCCGAAAAAACTACTCGCGCTTTAAGTGGTTAAAGAGCCACTGCAGCCCGGTTGGAAGAGTAGCTGATTAGCAACCGGAGGGTTGCGAGTTTCATGACGCAAGGACTATATTTGGTTAAGCTGGGCCAAACAGGAGACACATTTCAAGAAATGAACATATACACACAAGAAACGTTTTACTGACACAGAAGAGAGAAATATACCTAGATTAAGTTACAGGAATTGAACTTGTGCCGTCTACAGTTCGCAGGTCGCAGTGAGAAAATCCATTAATCCCACGCCGAACTATAAAACGGACCAAGGTAGCCCGATTGGCAGAGTAATGGATTAGCAATCGAGGGTTGAGAGTTCGAAACTAGGTCCAACCAAAGACCGCCGTGTATACGGTGCACGTTAAATCTGTCGTGACCTCAAATGTCCTCATGTTGGTGTGGTTTAGAAGTTTAGAGAGGGGTTGTCAGTTCAGGTGTTGAATTCGTCATCTGACCATGATTCAAAATTACAAGGCGTTGTCCTTGGATCTTTCGCTTAGGGATTGATCCCGGACCGTCGCCAATAGCCTCTTGTGTTGCTCCAGTGTGACGTTAATTAATTACATACCACTCAAGGAAAGTTTAAATGAAACAAAAGAAATAGACCCAACTTACAGGAATCGAACTTGTGCCGCCTACAACTCGCAGGTCGTAGTAGGCAAACCCACTGAGCCCACGCTGAATTACAAAACAAAAATTACAAACTTAGATGCTGAATTTCTCAAGCACTATCTGATTTCTAAATCATCTCTCGAATAACGAAAGAACAAAAGTACGAAGCAAAATTGGAAAAAAGACTGTCAAAGAAATATTTCCGATCGGGACATAAAACGAAGACTGTTGAATAAGAAACTCACAGAATGAAAGAGGCAGCCATGAAGAAAATAAGTGATGCTGGTACCTAATCTGAAGATGGATACAATTTCTTCTGCTCACACTTTGATATCTTACGCCGATGGTTTGGATGATGCTCTAGGCATGGTTTGTTCTGCACCATTTTTGGGTGATGTACCAGAAGAAATAAGAAATAAGTGGAGGTTGCTTGTGTTTTTCACTATTTTCTAGCCTGGAGGGGAAAAATATCTCCTCGCTGTCTGATAAATTTTTTTTTCTAGATGACTCGCCCAGAAAGTTTATTTGTGTTTGCTTAGGAAAAAAAGTTTCCCTCAGAAAAAAAATCATGTGGTATTAAAAATGAGCGTTTGTTTGAATAGTATGAATTTATATTTATCTTTGTTGTATTTTAGTTGGATATGTAAATGTGATAACCTGTGTCTCAATAGCTTATGATAGAAATTGGAAGATTCATCATAGTGTTTGTGTTAGCTTAGTGAAAAGTTTCCTTCGAAAAAAAACCCCTGATATGGTATTAAATATGAATTCTTTTGAATTGTAAGAATTTATTTATCTTGTTTATTTTCTTTTAGTTGGATACTATAAATGACATAGCCTGTGTCTTAATGGCTTTTGATAAAATTTTGAAACTTCATGACAGTGTAGTTAGGAAAAACGTTTCATTAAAAAAACCCAAAGAAAAACCTGATGAGAAATGAGTGTTTGGGTGAATTGTAAGAATTTGTATTTATCTTTATTATTTTAGTTGGACTATAAATGTCATAGCCTGTGTCAATGGTTTATAATAGAAATTGAGAAATTCATCAGTATTTGCTTAGGGAAAACGTTTCCCTTAAAAACACATGATGCGGCATTAAAAATGAATGTTTGGTTGAATTGTAAGAACTTGTATTTATCTTTATTTTCTTTCAGTTGGATACAATAATAGTCATAGCCTGTGTATCAATGGTTCATGATAGAAATTGGAAAATTCATCATAGTATTTGCTTCGGAAAAAGTTTCCCTCGAAAAAAAAAATACCTGACGTGGTATTAAAAATGAATGTTTGAATTGTAAGAATAAGTAAATAATTCTATTTATCTTGTTCATTTTCTTTATTTGGATACAATAAATGTCATAGTCTGTGTCTCAGTGGCTTATGATAAAAAATTGGAAAATTCATCATACGTGTTTGCAAATGCTGTACTGAAAATGGAGAACAATACTACTTAGATAAAGTACAAATAAGGCACATAAGTATTATTTATTATACTTATAAACATTTACAAAATAAATCTCTGTGAGCATGTCTCTCAAATACAATCTTTAATTTGGATAACTCAGGGCAATATGGTTTGTTTAATTATTTTACATTTTCTTTCTGTATAGTCTGGATTATGCAATTGATGAATACATATAGGTAGTTTTTGTGAAAGAGTGCCAAAGAGTAGTTTATTAGAAACTGTTTTGAGTTTTATCTTCAATAAATAAGTTTGTCAAGTTTCGTAGTATTGTAATTCTTATATTTCGTATACCAGTCTTGCAATAAATGCCTACAAACGCAATTATTAATTGAATGCTACATACATATCATCAAAGAAATACTTACGAAAATCCGTTCAGCTGACAGACGAAAAAAATGCTATGAATAATGGAAGAATCATCAGTGCTGATTTTATCAAGAAAAGCATTAAAAGAGACTATTCAAAATAAATAATTCATATAAAGGTATTATTTCACTACTTTGTAACTGGGAGAAGAGAATGAAAACAGTTTGTTCGTGACATAAAGAGACAAAGCAAAAATATAGATTTCCTCTGGTGTCTGACCGTCCGATCTATTTCTTATATGCTCGCAAAAGAGTCGAAACTATTTGGCCAAATTGTAAAAGGCGGTAGAGGAGTCCAAAGAAAACATTTTTTGTCAAGGAATGTGCCGCGTTTAGGTGATAGAGGACGCTATTTAGGTCAATCGACAGTATTTTTGTATCGGATTTTCAACGGCATGTGTAGCTCACGAATTCATACATTGCTCTTAAAAATCCGAGCGGGGAATGACGCCACAGAAACGATACTATTGACTGACCTAAACAGCGTCCTCTACCATCTAAATGCGGAATTTTCGGATACATGCTTTGACAAAAAATGTTTATTTTGGGCCCCTCCACTGCCTTTACAATCAGGTCAGATATTTTCGAAATACCCTGTATAACACAAGAATTCAAATGGGTAGATGTAATTAACTAACTTTTTGCACCAACCGAATAAAATTGATTTTAAAACGCTATTCTGAAGTCCATGCCGTTTGAGAAGCAAAATACCTGAATGGTATTCAACTAGACGTCAGTTTTGTGTGTTTAGGGGAGGACTGAACACCTGTCTACTCGGGCAAATCTAAAAAAGAACCAGCGGGCAGCCGATGCACATCGAAGTTTTATACAGTTTAATTTTATTTGTCTAAAATATTTCATCGAATACCGTACGGAAGTTCCATAGACTTGCGCAATCTCAAATTTAAACATCGTTGGAGGATCAATCACAAACGATAACTTAGAATGCATGTCAATCGAAGAAATACAATCTAATGAGTCTTGATTTGGCACAAATATTTAATAAAATTGAAGAAACAACTGTTCAAAAATGTGGTTGGTTGGTAGTAGAATTGACGTCACACTGAAGCAACACAACGGGCTATTGGCGACGGTCCGGGATCTATCCCGAAGGTAGAGATCCAAGGACAACACCTCGTATTTTTGAATCACTGTCAGTAAACGAGGTCAACACCTGAGCTGGCATCCCACTCTACCACACCACTATAACGTGAAGACATTTGAGGCCACGACAGATTTATCGTGCATCAGCTCCCACGTACACGACGGTTTTCAGTTGGAACGAGTTTCGAATTTACAACCCTCGGGTTTCTAATCCGTTTCTTCCAACCGGGATATCGAGGGGCCTTCAAAAATGTGAGAGAGGTTTTCAGTGTAAACAAATAAACCAGACTGCATATGGAGAATTTAATTTCTATTGCCCAAACACCCTCGCGTGATACATATCTGGTTTACCTTAAACTGTAGCTTATCGCAGGTTTGGTGACGTTTGGCTTTTAATCTAACTGGAGTTCAATTATCATACTATATTAGTTCGGAATTCATTCTTTGGAATTTTTACAGGCGATATGCTGAAATTAAAAAAAGAAGCTAAGTGACATCACGTCACATACAAGAACCACAATCCACCACAAAAGACACTACCTCCACCTATTTAACCTGACTGAAAAACCTCTCTATTTATGTGGTGATAGCTTATCGATTAATCGTACATCAAAGGATATATTTTTCATTGATAATTTATTAATAACGATTTTAAATATGAGCATTTAAAAGTTTGTTTTAATTTGTATTCCCTAGTTCATTTCAAGCATTTCAATACCTTACTCTAGTTTTAAGTCCTGAAATAGAGCCTAATACTTGTTCCAATTCGCTCCTGTAAGTGTCATACTTCGAAGTCTAGGGGATGTTGACGTTGACGCCGCAGGCTGACTGGGACATATCTTAGAGTGGACTAATCAAAACAAATGTCCGTCTACAGATTTCTAGCCGTTGATCTACGCATTACTCTATTAACTATTATTACCTATTTTGAAAGAAAAGTGATAATATTTTATTAATTCTATTAAATGATATATAAATTCATGTGTACATAAGAAAGTTTAATGAAATTGAATTGCGATTGTGATAATTTTTCCTAGGAATGAAAGTTTAAGAGGGACATCTAAAAATGATCAGATAACAATAGAGGTGATGGGTGCACCAAATACATTTCTATGCAATTCTCTTTTCTCCAGAATTTTCCCCTCAGGAAACTTGTCCATAGGATGAGCCTAATCAACCCTTCGTTCCATCGATCATTATGGCAGCCGGAAAAATAGTTGCACCGGATCACGGAAGATTCTTTAGAATGTCATTGAACTTAGCAGTTCAGAGAGGACAACTAAAAGCACAATGAAAACTCTTTAAAACTGTTTTCTACAGTATCATTGGAATAACAGATATGCGGAAGAACAAATCTTCAGCATACAAGTGAAACTCATAAAGTCAAAAGATATAGTTTTGAGAAAACTAAGTTGAAAATATTCTAGTTTTCAAGCAATACAAAATTGTAACTTTATCATTTGAACAATACACTCTGTTTTTGCTCAATTCATCACCTATTCAGATAAGTGTACTTACATTATGAATACTTATTGCTATATCAACTTATTTTTTTGATAAAATTTAATAAATAATGAATATGTGTTCATTTGTTAATGTGTTTCTCGAGTGTGTTTTCTAAGTGTTTCAAGAAAAAAAATCTAATCTTCATGCAAAGAAAAAAGGACAATGTACATACACTTCACCAGTCTAAAGATCACCATATTCTGGTCTAACTAAACAACTCATTTTGAAAATTTTGACTTAGTGTGTATCACTTGTATGCATCACTTGTGTCACTTGGTGTGTAAGCTGACGAAATATCTCCCGCAGAACTATGAGATAGGTAGGTACTTCCTATTGACATAAGACGATTCCATTTAATTCCATTAAGAAACAGAAAATCGCAAGCAAAGGTTACGAGAAAAGAAACAGAATAAGAAAGAGAGACAAAAAGAAAGATTTTACATATTTCGCAAAAGGATACAAAATCAAATACCCTTTCAAGTGATGAAAAAATATCATCATCTATAAGATTTAAATGAAGTATAAATATAAGCATGGGAAAAGTAAACGCAATTGTGAGCAGAATAGAAGAGAATGGATAAAATATATAGCTTCAAATATTGGCTATAAGCGAATTGTATCCAATTCAAAGATGTGTCACCCTAGCAGAAATATTTTCCTTTGAAACAAATAAATGTAGAAAACAATAATGGAAAAGACGAAGGGAAATGTAAAACATTGTTATTGGATATTTTTTTACATTTTCTTGGATGGATATTCTCCTAGGCATGTGAGTTCTCAAAAAGAGATGACAAGTTGCAGCTCTTTTAGGAAAATTCGATTTGGAGTATTTCATGTTAACCATGTTCTGTGATGTTGCTTTAATTATTACTATTTAATAAATAAATGGAAACATTTTTGTGCATTATTTATCAGAATGCAAATATCTGTAAATACTAAAATTATATTTCTCGGAATTGCATAAAAGAAAAGTTACAAAATAAAACTAATCGCCAGAGGCAAGCGATCGCCAAGCAAATGAGACTTGATGAAAATAGTTACATCCTGAATAAGGAAGACATAAACGATAAAAGTAAAAAGCAATGTGAATATTCAAAACAGCAAACCGAAGAATTCTTTTGTATATGAGCTGTCTAGTTTTTGTAAATCTGCATCAGTATCTTAATATAATGAAAATTCGGTAGAAATGCTAATGAAAAAGCAATAAACTATATTTTAATAAGTGGTTCCGTCTATGTTATGTTTAAACTGACTGCACTTGTGTACCCAAGATTCGTTATGAACCTGTAAAAGAAGGCTCTCCTATTTCTCACAGGGAAAACCGGCCCGTAACCAATAGCCCGTTGTGTTGCTAAAGTGTGACGTTAATTAAAATGCCTACCTACCTCACTGGGAAAAAATGCAAGTGTTAATTTTTATCAACATCTAAACGGGAAGGCTAGACTTCGAAAAACTTGGAAGACGCTATGCATTAATAAAATCAATATAATAATTTGGGTAGGTAAGGTAGGTAGGTATTTTAATTAACGTCACACTAGAGCAACACATCGGGCTATTTATAATAATTTGGAAAATTTTTCTTAAAACTTACAGCTTTTTTAAATTTACAGACCTAAGGCCTTTCGTAAAGCTCTTTTTACCTGCGAATCCTGACTCATTATATAATCATAAAATTTTAAAGAATAAAATTTAATTTCTGGGTTTCGTTTCGTTTTCATAAATATACATGGAGGCTTAGTAACTATCAAAATCCCCATTGCCTTAAAAACAGTTTATTTTAAACTTTATTGATTACAATTAATGTTATGATTTTGCAGTACAAGTTAGGGTTCAAATGGTTTCTTTTTGAACAGTAGGTTCGAGTTATTTCCTCAGAATATTTTTAGGAGAATGTGCCCTATGTATAACGCGTGTGTGGTTCCTTTTATTGTACATAGCATTTTCTGTTTTTAGTGTTCATCGTCATTAGAGTTCAAGTTAGAGTTCGTCAAGTTAGAGTTCAAATGGTTTCTTTTTGAACAGTAGGTTCGAGTTCTTTCCTCAGAATATTTTTAGGAGAATGTGCCCTATGTATAACGCGTGTGTGGTTTCTTTTATTGTACATCGCATTTTCTGTTTTTAGTGTTCATCGTCATTACCTTTTTAACAACTCCATTTTAAACTGGCAAAATTTGATGGGATGAAATCCTCATTCAAAAAATTAAAATTTTTTAATTAAAACATCGTATTTTTTAAATATAACATTGGTTTTTTAAGCATATAATGTTTTTATCTATCATGTCTCTTAAGCCGCAGCACATTTCATCTGTTTTAAATGAACATTATCATTTTTTATATACGATTTTACTATATTTTTATGTTGACGTCTATTGTACAGTAAATTTTACTGTTTTCATCTTTTTGGTTCGTTTTTACTTTTCCTTTATGTAGTGCATATTGCGACGAACGAGAAGGCATTTGATCCTTGGTCAGTCGATTTTTGAATAAGTGTGAAAGCGCGTTAAGAGAAGGCTACAGTATGCAAAAGCATGAATGGAGATTGCTGTGGAGGTTTCTTCTACGAACTCTTTATCACTGCTATCGCTTTGCGCACCGAACGGTATACTTAGAACCAGAATACGCGCTAAAGACGCCAGTTGCGGAAGCACTGTGTTACCACCAGTCCCCTAATTTAACTTGTAGCGACCTTCTTCAGGCAAAGTGCGAACTAACCTTTGCACAGCGCATCTGCACATGCTCGAACTTATTCTAATCCTAAAATTCGAGAGGAGCTATCGCGCCATCACGTTCCAGTAGCTTTAATTGTCTATTATTGTCTCGTAAAAATATGTATCTGTCCTAGAAGTTAATTAGAAACTAATTTGATGTTATTCGTGCAATTATTATTATAGTACCGACAAGGCTCACAAAACTAATAGACTAGCTCAAAAAAATATCACTAAAATACATTATCCCGGAAGCCTAAAATGCCTAAATGACTTTAAATGTACCCTTTGCTGTTGGTTTGGCTGTTTATTTATATTTTTCTGTTTTTATCGCGTTACCTTTTATCTTGTGTTTGGCACAACTTGTCCAGTTTTGTACCTTGGGCCATACAACTCAAACCAACAAACTAAACAATTGAATATTTTTAGCCTCAAAGATGTCTCATGAAATATTTGTTCCAAAAGAGATGCATTAATTCCTAATTATTTAATTACAAAGTTCTAAGACTGTGGGAAGATATACTGAAATATGAAAGCATTCAAAGCGAACTCCATCAACTATTACAACATTCTAGAATGTTCTTATTTTAAACACGACTCTCCTCACTTTATGTGCACCGTTGAAATTACTAATTTTTCACTCTAAATATTTTCAAAGTGCATCTTAAAATTACCATTAAACATTTATCGACTGGAATTAGTTATAAATCGAAACATTTCTTTTAAAAAGAAGTCTAAGGAATTTACCGTCGATTGAAACAACTGTTGAATTATGAATGAACATTTCTGGGACAAATTCAATTTAATGTGCGATTTTTTTTTCTCCAGTGTAACTCGCCGTGAAAAATGTTATTCGGGTTTCTTCAGTAGAATTTAAACTATAAAAATATATTGCTCGAGTATATAAATTTCGAATGCTGGTTCTTCTAATCAAATCATGACTTTATTTGTCTTGTTTCTAATACGTATGTACATATCAATTTGAGCTTTCCCAAGTATATATAAATCAAAATAATGAAATATGCCAGTCTATGAAAAATTAATCGTTTCAAAAATACGTTTAATATTAATTTTAAAAACTAAAACAGTTTACAATCATAATCCCAAAGTGAAATCTTTTCCTCAGTGTCTTTAAGTCTTTTCCAAAATATTTTGTAATACTTTTCTCAAGAACTTGAGTCCTGACTAACGATAAGCTATTTGTTATGTCGCGAGGTGATCTTACTTATAATGGCTCCTAACATATAAATCATTGCAACCGCCATAAATCTAAGTTTGGAGAACAGATCGAATTAGGGTTAATGGTAAGGATTAACTCAAAGAACATTTTTTATATGACAAGCTGGCTCTCATCTTTGATTTCTCTTCTAAAACAGTAGAAGTAAATTTGTACATCATACATCGCTTATTAGTAGTTCTAGAGACAGTTTTTCAGTTTTGGGGAAATCACTAAATATTATAATAAGTTACAGAGAAGGTATGAGATTGAAATTAATTTTATTATCAAATAGGAAGACTAGTTTAAAGATTTAATGAACTAATACCATCCCATACTCCCGTTTCTAGTGCCGCGAAACACTACCAATTTAACGCTCCAAGTGGTTTTGACGATATGTCGTGCCCTTCAAGATCTGACCTATTTTGCTAATGACGAGATATCTCGTCCATCAAGATAAGGTCAGTTTTCCTCTAATGATGAGATATCTCGTCAAGACAACCACGAGGAGGGTTAAAGAAGTATGGTTGGGATGAATAGAATATGCCACCGTTGTGGTATATCAATCGAAAATGAAATGTTATACCACATATTAATCGCACATTAATTGCATACATACATTATATCATACTATCTTATATTCAACATGTATATTAAAGTTAATCTGTTAGGATATGTTCTGACGAGTCTATGAATTTCATCATTCCAATAATTTTGATCCTCGAGCCCTTGTTAGAAGCAATGTTTCTGAGCCACTCTATTTTAAGGTTGTCGGTAAGTGTCTTCATAATTCATGATGATGCGAGGGGACAGACTGTGATGTGGTGCAGAGGTGTGCAATTTCACCACAGGAGCAATTGTCCGAATTTAATTTTTTTTTAAATATCTTCAGGTGGAATGGGAATGAATCATGTCCTGTGAAGAAGAGTCTGTCCTGAATTTATTCGTATTTACATCATCATATATAAAAAAGTCTTGTTTGTTGTCATGAGTTACATTATTTAAAGTGGTTTTATATGTCAATGTGCTTAGGAAAATTCTAGTATCATTTATTCCTTTGTTTTTTTTCAATATATTGTATAGATTCATTGTTAATATTTATGTTTAGTAAACCTCGACACGTCCTGTTGGCTGCCTCACCGTGGCGAAGGACGTCACTGGGAGGATTGTATGAAGTACGGCGGTAGTTTTGTCCTGGTAGGTGAGAAGACTAGTCCACACTTCTAGCTTAATGCTTGCAGGCAACTCGTGAGGTAAAGTCAGACTTGAGTCTTTATAGTACCTCACTAAAATGAAGCTTCAATTTTCTTCGTAGCCATGGGCCGTCGGGACTCACTGCGCTTGCAACCTATGAGTTGTTGGCAGCACAGGTTTGATTCCTCCCTGGATGTATTTTGTGTCAGTAAATCTGTGTGTGTATACCTCCATAATTTGACGTTGTCTGTCTTTTGTTTGGCGCAACATGGGCAAATATATATATATATATATATAGGACCCTTGCGCCGTAAAACCCAACCAACCTTCTCCCTAAGTTATTAAGAGAGTGGGGTGTCAACTCAGGTGTTTTATTGTCTGACCGTGGTTCAAAATTACGAGGCGTTATCCTTGGACCCTTTCATTCAGGATTGATCCCGGACCGTCACCAATAGCCCGTTGTGTTGCTTCAGTGCGACGCTAATTAACTACCTAACTACCCTAAGCCATTAGATTGAATCAATGTCTGTGGGACAACTCTTGAATGAGCAGGAGGTTGTCGCTATGTGATCTGTAAAACAGGATCTTTTGAACTTGATATAGATTATACCTTGACCAAGGGTATAATCTATATAACATAGTAAACACTAATACGAGCGAAAAAGTCTGATTATGATGGTATTGGTATTATCTTGGTCAATATACTTTTTGCAGAAGGCACATAAAGATTTCATCACTTGATGGTATGAGAATTACTTGAATTATTTTCTATTCAAAAGTTTGGTCAGATATACGTTTTATTAAGGTTAAGGAAAGAACATACGCCATCTTTAATTGCATGATAATACATACAGAAAAATATCTAAATGTATGAACAGTGTATGCATCTTTAGTAGTCTGTCGGGGAATACTTGGATCGAAACAAACTGATTTATGTTTGATTCGGATGCTACAAAAAGTCATTACTACATTTTAACATTTTTCAGCATTGTCATAGAGCATTTAGCTGAACGCGTAAAAGCAGTGCAACTTTGTCTTTGCCAGTGCAACCGTAACAATGTCTGTTACCACAGGGCATTGGACAGCTATTGGACGTGCATTGCATTGGTAATTCAGCTGTTCATTGTGGATCATCCATTGAAGTGTGGTCAGAATGAGGGGAGCGCCATTTGGAATTTTTCAAGAGAGCCATCAGGCTTGTTTTTGAAAGTGCACGTGTTCATAATCACGTCCGCCAGCAGCCAAGAACGGCACTTGTGTAGACAGTGCAACTCTGTCTACCAAAAAGTACTTCATGGTGAAGACAGGCTATATTGTTAGATGTACTAATGTATTACAGTGGTGTTTAAAGGCACTCCTTGCACGATTGTTTGCGCTGATCTTTGATATATGCGTATACTAATTTTGAAAACAAGATTATCTGAGCTGTAGGAATCTAACCTCTATTTGAGATTTTCAGAGAGAGTCCATTTAATGTTTTTACTTAATCCTCCTAGTGGGTATTGACGAGATATCTCGTCCATCAAAACATGACTAATATGACGAGGTATTTCGTCTTCAAGATCTGACCAATTTTGTTAATGACGATGTACCGCGTCATAAAGGTATTGCCAATCTCTTTATAATGACGAGATCCAGATATGATCAATTTTATTCTAATGACGAGATATCTCGTCCATCGTGATCTGGTCAGTTTTGCTAATGGCGAGATGCCTCGTCAAGACAACCACCGAGAGAGTTGACTTCTAAATGAATAGAACTAGTTCATCAGTGAATTAAGAAACTGTTTAATTGAGGAATTTAAATTTTACTTTCAGTTTAGATTTTTTTTCACATTTTTTGAATAACCAAGTCTTAGGAGAAAACAGTTTATTTACTATATCATGCATCAAAGAGGATAACGAGCCAAAAATTTTTTTTATATCAAAGTGTCTAAAACTTAAATTAGCTTCTAAATTTATGACTGATGTAAGCAAGAACAAAACGTTTTTCTGCTCTAAGTTGAAAAAAATAGTAATTAACAATTTTCGATACACCGTATCACTGTAAAAAAGTCCTTTCTTTATGGCTTGTTTACTTTTTCACTTAAGAGCGAAAAGGATGATGATGGCGTTTTAGCTTCTTTTAGAAGAGTTTTTTACCCTCTAAGAGATCGCTCTAAGATCCTCCGAGATTTCGTTCTTTGGAAAACGAGCGAATTCCCTAAGCAATAATTCGTCATTTAGTTACCGGTAATGGTTGGAGGAGGTCTAGCTAAATAATGTACACAGAAACGGACTCAGCTGAAATCGGAATGTATTACCTATGCTTTCAGGCTTTCTCAAACAGCCGTGGAGATCTTCAAGGGCATTCTATCTGCCACTGATATTTATGGTAATGTATTTAAAAAGCCACCTCAAGGTACGCGATAACGTTTTTCTTGTTTAGATTTCCTTGGAGTGCATACCTATGTTGTTTTTTCGTTTTTTTCAACTTTATGTGATCCAGGAGAGTTTTGAAGTAAAATATTTGAAAAAGTGTGATAAGGGCAACTCATAATCTAGCTACATTGAGCTATTCTCATAGAAGTTAATTTTTCGAATGGGAAAATTACTCTCAAGTAATGATTATAATTTAAGTTGACACTTCTTCACGATACTTCAGGATACGCGATGCTCTTTACGACATTAAGCTTAAGACGTGATACTCTATTGGGAATCAATTTTATTTCTAGTTTAATCAACAGTTTACAACTTGTGGTATATAAAACGATAACACGATATTTTACTACCCCACATAAAGCATAATGTTTCTGCAAGTACAATAGAATATTTTAAACAAGTATTCCAATTCAAAAATGAGTTTTATAGTTTATTCAGTCAGATTTATAGAGAAATATCGAGATTTGGGCCTTTATTCTTTTTATTAAAGAGAAAATTCTAAATTTTGTGTACGAAGTTTACAATGTCAACATTGAATGAATGAGTCTAATATTTACATATTTAGCTTAAGATTTAAAAACTGTTTTTCTTTCTCAGTGTTCTAATAATTTCCAAAGAAAATTTGCTATAAACTCATCCATTTAAGTATTTGTAGAGCAGTTATTCAAAGATATTAATTGTTAAAAACCTATTATCAGGATGTGTTATGGTCGTATCGAAGCTGATTTCAATGAATTATTATAAAACCCTCAAGAGGTTTCAAATCTAAGTTTCAGTACGTTGCCAATAGAAGTTCTAAATAATGAATTCTGAATTTATATGGTAGTTAATTGATCAACTCCAATTAGATTAATCAAGAAACGTAATCAAAGCGGCGTTAACGTATTTTAAGTTAACCCCGATATGTATCATGCGAGAGTATATGTGTAACAGGAAGTAAAATCCCAGTCTTCCATTTGGGTTTGTGTGCTTACACTGAAAATCCTTCTCATACTACACATGCTAGTAGATGTCTGAAGATAGTTTTAAAATAATTTCTTTCGCATATAAAACACTAAAAGTAAACTAAAGCTAAACGTTAAAAGTATAAAGTATAATAGCTACAAAATAAATATATCAGTTGAAATTTTACATCGCTATTAACATGTTAGATCAAATTACCTTAGTTAGAAGAGTGACTAGAAAATTATCTTTGTACCAGGTATTTGAGCATTAAATGTGAGAGAGATTATGTGACGCAATAATTAAAACAAGGGTAATTTATTTTTTTATTCTGAAAATGTTTCTAGATTAGCTAGATAAGTATGATTGTCCGGTGTTATTGTCTTGTGTTCTGTTCAAAAGTCGGCGTGATGCCTATTAGAGTACGATAATGGCAAGATTCGTAAATGTCACGCACCTTTCGAAACTTAGTTTTCTAACAGCTATTGTCGACTGTTAGATCAAAATTATAAAATCTGTTTTGGTCATTTTCATCTGATATATTTACTCACATGTCAAATACCTAATTTAATGCATGTACTTTATACATGCGTTAGCTGCACATCCCATTGCTGCTATCATCTTATTACATGTCGTTAAACAACTTCGCCTTTGGAATTAATTATGCCGACTAACGAATTATGTTACCAATCTCTTAATTTCCATTAGGGCTGCCCATTTAGCTGATAAATCCTTTTGAGAAGAGATGATCGGGGAAACGCTGGTGCGTTGTGCCCTTTTATGCATATTATCTTTTAATCCTGGTTTTAAAGGAACGGATACAGCCAACCTCTATTTAACGAAGTCACAAGATAAAGTCATAGAAATTAAGGTAAATAGAAAATAGATTAAAGTGTTTCTACACGAATTTTTTTATACTATTAAACATGTAGTATCATATTCTAAAGATATTTATTTCAAATTTAAATCTATAATTTAACAATTTTTTACTTTGTAAGATATGAAAAATACATTCTTGTGTATTGACCTTAAATTGAACACTTCGTTGTATTGTCTGAACCGACTAGAAATCTGACTTCAGTCATGATTTTGAAGCATCCATTGCTTTGAATGATTGTTTTAAAAACTCGCATAAGTGACCAGTTTCAACAAGAAGCTTTTCGTATATACAAATTGACGTTGAGCGATAAACCATACGAAACAGTCACAAATTTGAAAATTAACTTAAAAAAATGACTAATAAAGATTAAAACAGGCTACAAATGGTCGATAGTTGTTTCAATGGAGCATAACGTCCAGCATCATCAAGACAGAATAATTTTCTATCCTGATGAGGATGGTAGGTTTGGACCACCAAAATAGCGATTGGCCATTTTGTACCTGCTTTAATCTTTATTAATTTTAGTTTTAATTTTTTAAATTTTGACTAAGGTTTCATCTTCGCATATATATACAAAAACAACTCGAAACTTGAAGTAGGTATTCATACATAAAAGTTTGTATTTGAAAAATCGTTGATTCGTTGAAAATGTTGATTAGAGGAATAACTCCATAAAAAAGGAAATAGATGCATTTGAAAATATTTTTGTAAGAAAGTTTGAACTGTTCAGCTCACCAAAAATTTATTATACGGTCGCTAAACAGACAATTGTTTAGTAAAAATTATACAGCATAACTCTAGACCAGTGATTTCAAAATTTTTCCTCCTCATGGCGCACATAAACTATTTACTAAAATTCTGCGACGCACCAAAAAAATATACCATATTTTTTTACCGATCTGACAAAAAATAGGTATAATTTTGATTGATTTGCAAAAAAATTTGCCTACCCTCTTAAGCTAAGAGAAATAGCTTTTAAAAGATCGTTTTTGAAACAATTTATTTATAATAATTCGTAATAAAAATGATACTCCAAATTATATATACGGGTATTACTTGAAATTATTTGTTGACACACTTGTCAAAAGTTCAAAACTAAACCGTTGAAATAAAATAAATTGTACACAACTTAAGCCGTTTCACCATCCATAAAACACTCGAGAGCCCTTCTTGCGGCACATCGATTGAAAATATCTGTTCTAGACGAAGCTATATCAACAATTCAGATGCTCAGATGGTTGATTTGAAATATGCCCAGACGAAGGGTTTGAAAACAATCACAAAGAATTTCCTTATGCCCGGCAACTTGAATATTTTTCATTATGATACTACAAGGCCGAATTTGGGAACTATTTTACGCTACTCTGATTCGCCACGGGGATAGGTTCACCTTACACCTCACACACATATTATACATTCTAGGCACAACCCGTTTATAGAGAAGTCACACATTCATTCTTGACCCACGTCTTACCCCGATTTAAAACAGGAGCCTTTCGATCCAAAATCCACACAATTACTAGACCGATTGGTCTGGAAACAATTAGAAATTGGAATTAAAAAAAATTGAGGTTTGAATTTCCTATAAGGTAAGTAGTTAATTAATGTCCCACTGGAGCAACACAATGGACTATTGGAGACGGTCCGGGATCAATCCCGAAGGGAAAGATACGAGGACTTCGTAATTTTGAACCACGATCAGAGGACGAGAACAACACCTGAGCTGACAACTCACTCTCCAAACTCTCCTTCCCTCTACACCACGCGAACGTGAAGACATTTGAGGCCACGATAGTATAGTTTCGAACTCGCAATCTTCCGATTGCTATTCCTCTACGCTTCCAACCGAGGTACTGTGGCCCAAATTTCCTAAAATAGTCATCTAGACAATATTTGATAAATCTTTCTTAAATTTACGGATGTAGCTATGAATCTGAATCTGAATGAATCCAGTTCCTTGAATGATTCATACACCACCCAATGCGTACATAAATTAATACTTCCATCCAACAAAACACTCTCTGAAACTTCGGGTCCATAGCGACTGGAGGCCTATCATTAGTCACACAGTCTAATCCTATGGGGTGTAGCAGCAAGGAAAGTGATGAACAAAGTGCATGTCAAAGGCATTAATTTTTCTATGGAGCACCATTCATCTTTACATCTTTTTTCTTTGTTTCCTTCGGACAGGACCCGAAGATATTGGAAGGCTTGAGATAAAGTGATTTTGAATGAACATAGATTTCAGATATTTGTTACTGAGGAATATTCTGCCAGGGAGAGTTAAATGAAGCTCCTGATAGATTGAGGTAGGGCATGGACGATGATAAATCATTTTGAGTTCAAATTTGCATGAGTTCTAACGAGGTGCTTGTTTCCGATACCTGTGTGCAAATTAAGGGAAAGAGATAAAAAGAGATCTCTCTTAGTGATGAAATGTAATGCCTATGAAATGAAAGATTTAATATGATAAAATAAAAATATATAAATGTTTTATGCGAATATCAATGTACTAGTGATTTTAATACAATTTTTATGAGTAAGTTTTAAAAAATAAAATCGAAACAAAAAATATATGTAATTTTAAAAAGTTCATGGTAGGTTTCTTTAAAAGAATATAATTTCCCCCATTAGGGCCGCGGTAGCCCGGTTGGAAGAGTAACGGATTAGCAATCAGAGAGTTGCGAGTTCGAATCCAACCAAAGACCATCGTGTACAAAGGGGGCTGGTACATGTTAAATCTGTCGTGGCCTCAAATATCCTCACGTTCGCGTGGTGTGGTATGGAGAGTGGGGTGCCAGCTCAGCTCATCGTCACCTGACCGGGGTTCAAAATTACGTGGTGTTGTCCTAGGATCTTTCCCTTCGTTTTTGATCCCGGATCTTCATCAATAACCCGTTGTGTTGCTCCAGTGCGACCTTAATTCAAATACCTACCTACCTTCCCCATTGATTTGTGAAGTTGTACTAATAAATTTGACAACAGCTATTTAAGTATCCATATTAAATATTTCAATGAAACTTTGGAAAGGGGGGTGACAGCTCAGATATTTTCCCCCTAATCCGACGTTGGTTCAAAATTACGAGGTATTGTCCGTGGATCTTTTCCTTCAGGATTGATCTCGAATCATCACTAACACCCCATTGTGTTACTCCAATGCGATGTTAATTCAATTACTTAACTACCCTCAACAAAACTAGAAATTTTCTTCCTAATAAAATTGTGTAAATTTCTTTCATGTTTCAGTGCTCAGTAATTAACAATGAAAAAAAAAAGATTTCAGAAAGCCTTGTGAGTTATAATACTAAAGGCTCGTTTACACTTGTACGTTTGTCCGAATACGCTCTCCGTTTTCGGATCCGTCGTACCAATGAGCAACGAGAACGAAAATGATTGACAGGTTTGATCACATCCGCTTTCGTCGTTCATTTGTTCGACGGATCCAAGTTCGAAGAGCGCATTCTAACAGTCGCACAAAGTGTAAATGATCCTTAAGAAAGGGAATGATCCTCAGGAAATACACTGGTATATAAAACTTAAGGAACACCAATATTTTTAATGGTTACAACCTCAAAATTAAATGAAACAGCCTGTGGCGATTTGTATCACCGAGGATATTCAGTAAAAAGTTGATGCATATTAAATTTTGGAATCGCGACGTCAGTCTGACAAAGGAATGGATTCTGCTACCACAGGAACTCATTCCCAACCTTATTCTCAGTATATAAAAGAGGGGCAAGCATGCATCAGTGTTCGAGGTGGTCATACAGCCTATTGATCCTCCAGGTGGCTTAGACAAGATATCTCGTCTATCAAGGTCTGACCAATTTTGCTAACGAGCGATCTTGTCGTCAAGATATATTCTTGATGACGAGACGATCTTGTCGTCAAGATATATTCTTGATGACGAGACGATCTTGTCGTCAAGATATATTCTTGACGACGAGACGATCTTGTCGTCAAGATATTCTTGATGACGAGACGATCTTGTCGTCAAGATATATTCTTGATGATGAGACGATCTTGTCGTCAAGATATATTCTTGATGATGAGACGATCTTGTCGTCAAGATAGTCTTGATGACGAGACGATCTTGTCGTCAAGATATATTCTTGATGACGAGACGATCTTGTCGTCAAGATATATTCTTGATGACGAGACGATCTTGTCGTCAAGATATTCTTGATGACGAGACGATCTTGTCGTCAAGATATATTCTTGATGACGAGACGATCTTGTCGTCAAGATATTCTTGATGACGAGATATCTTGTCATCAAGATACCGTCGATTTTTTATGACAAGATCAAGATCTGGTCAGTTTTCTACTAATGACGAGATATTCTCGTCCATCAGATCTGGTCAGTTTTACTAATGATGAGATACATACTTCGTCGAGACAACCACCAGGAAGGTTAAAGAACACCTGTACTTAAATTTTCACAGTTACCTTTCTGTCTCTTGGCACCCAGTACAGTGTCACCACTTCAATTCGAACTTTCTTTTACTGTTTGCTACTGTTATCAATTTGTTTTTACTCATAGGTTCGATAACTCTCTAAGTACTTTTTGTATCATTTTCTCACAATCAGCTTCACTGCAAAGTAACACTGAAAACCATACTCTTCCTTTATGTTTTGCACGCAGGAGTAAATATCGATAAAACGTTTATGCATGTGCATTGAATAAAGAATACAAAACTGCTTCCAAATTCATCAGTAATTTTTGAAATTAATAATTTGAATTTTGAATACCAGTTTTTGTATTGCACGCATTATACAAAGGTTAATGCCAAAAGTTCATCTATCTAATCACATATCAATCTAATTAATTCCAGTCCCATTACTCTTATTTGATATTTAAATCTTGTTTCAAAGAATTATGGAAATGAAAAGTTTCAGGAATTTGTTGGATGCGGATTTTTAGTCGCTGCCAAGACCAGACATAAAAATAATTTCCTCTCCAATGAGTTCTCAGGAAACAATAAGTAAGATTTATTGGGGCACAATTTCTAGAGTTAAAGTTAAAAATATATAATTTTAAGGGAATTGGGTTTATGGATTAAAACTTAATTATACATTGCTGTTATCATTTTTAACGATTAATTATGGGAACAAATTTAAAAGTCGTATTGTCTGATTAAAAGGACGCAAATTCAAAATAGTTAACAATGCAACATTTTTTTATTTTAAGTGCATAAAATTGAAGAAAAGATGATGCATTGTAGTTAATAGCAGAGCAGTTCAATTAATAACGTTGCACCCATCTTAATCTCACATTAACCTCTTATTTCATTTTACGTTGTTCAAGAAGTCCGTAGGCAGCAAAATCTATTCTTGAAGACCAGTTTTATAGCGATGGTTATTTGTTTTAGAACCACCTCCTCATCGCTATTGGATTCATATTTGAGTACCTTATTGCCCAGCTCCATTTACTGGTTACATTCTCTGGAGGAAATGATTCTACAATTAGGTGCAGTGAATTGGTGTTTATGAATATAAACTTTAAACTCTCACGGAACTAATTTCAAGTTTTTTATTAGATGTTTCAGTTTGTGTGTATTTGTTTCTGCATCCCCAAGCTTTAACTAATCACTATTGAATTGATATTTCAGTACCTTGCATCCCACCTCCATCTTACTGTTATATTCTCTGGAAGAATATTTCATCAATTAGGTAGGTAGTGTGTGTTTAATTAACGTCACACTGGAGCAACACAACTGGCTATTGGCGACGATTCGGGATTAATCCCCAAAGGAAAAATCGAGGATCCCTCATGGTTATGAACCACGGTCAGATGACGAGATCAACTTGAGCTGGCAACCCAGTCTCCAAACTTCCACACCATGCCAACGTGATGACATTTAAGGCCACGACAGATTCAACTTGTACCAGCCCCCTGTACATAACGCTCTTTGGTTGAATCGAGTTTTGAACTCGCAGTTACTAATTCGCGACTACCCCTGTTGCTAATTTGTGACTCTACCAACTGGAATATCGCAGCCCTCTTCAATTAGATTCTGTGAGAACATGTATTGTTGTTTATGAATATAAACCCTGAACTCCCATGGAACTTGAGTTTTGTTATGAGTTTTCAGTGTGTGTTTATTTTGTTTTTTGCATATCCAAGATTTAACTAATTGTTATTGGATTCTGGATTCATATCTGAATGCGTTGTTCACCAGCACCATGTTACTGGTTGTATTCTCTGGAGGACGATCCTACAATTAGGTTCTGTGAGAACGCGTGTTGTTGTTTTATGAACATAAGAGCTCTAAGTTCCCACTAAACCTGTGCATCATTTTTATATGAGAGAAGTTTCAGTGTGTGTGTGTTTTGTTTCTGTATCTCTAAGCATTACTCCTACTGAAGATGTAGAAATCAATGAGTTGGTCCCTTTTTGATGCTATTTGGTTCAGAACAATTGTTACCTAATTGTTAATTGGGAGAAGTTCTGCGAGAATAAGTCTGTAACTTGAAACACAATGCTAAATGTATTTATCTATTGTAGTTTACTTTTCAATTTTTCTGATTCCAGTTTACCAGACAAGTTATCCATTTTCGCTGGGATGAACGAGATAAAAATTGTTGGACATTTTGCAGAGCCCTGTTTCTCTCTCTTAGATGTTTAGAAAATTTCTCTTGTGATGTTGGTAGCTCTGCAGGAGGTTATTGAAAATGTTTACTTCCATGAAATCGTGAAGTTAATGCAAGATGTGTCTTGCTGAAGGATGTAGCTCTTGTACGAGATTTCGGTAGGTTGGGTTTTATGAGCGCCATTGTCATTTGACCAAGCGTATGGGATGTGGAAAAGAGCCACGCTGATTTGATAATTTCGATTATTTTACCTTGCAAAAAACTCGCTGAATTGGCGTTTTTCTATAACCTAGTTCCAGATAAATGCTATGTGGTCGAGCGGTTAAGAGCGTTGCTCTTTAGAAACCGTTAGACTGAAGAGACTGATTACGAATTAGAATACAGTTTGTGCCGAAGTCGAGTTGAATGCTTGAAGTTTCCTGGTATTTTCAAGACGAAATGCAGGTAAGCTCCCTTTAAGACCTCCATGATAGTAAGGCATGTCTTCCCCAGTTCACTGTGGGCGCGACGTGGCAGCACCTCCCATGGTGTTCCGGAGAGACTGAGGCTGACACGTTCCCTCTAATGCGTGAAGATTATGTTCCAATAAGCTGACGTCGTAAAAAAATTCCTCATAAGTACTGGCATAGAACTGCTTTTTGGAAATTGTAAGAAAATGATATTGGTAACTCTCTACGTAGGGGTTAGCAGTATTGATCGTCGGTATTTTTACATATTTGACGCTATTTGATATACTTGGAAGTATGTAGAAATCAATTTAACCCTACAAGTGGTTTCAACGAGTTATTTATTAGTTATTATTTAGTTCCTTAGCGTTTGTTACCATTTTGTTGTGCATCTGAACATTGATAAACTTTTCTGTTCAAATTTATATAACACCAAATGAAAATATTAAGTATAAAAATTTTCAGTTAGGGAAACGGATTCTGTACCTTTAGAAAAGAATTGGTAGAAGCGCATTCATTCTTTCAAATCGCAAATAAAAAGTATTATGGATTTAATATTAATCTTCAACGCACAAATATTTGATTGAAGAGATTAGGGCGACTATAAAAGGCCTATCCCTATTTCCAAAACCTATTCCAGTTTTGTTCAAGCCGCAATTAAAAAATGTTGTTATCGCTTTAATATTAATCCTTAACACAAACATTTGATAGAAGAGATCAACGCAGCGATAGAAAGCCTATTTCAGCTTCTCGGTGAATAAAAATCGAAACATTCTACCTTCTTTGTGCTCCCCCATTAGACCCCAAATTTTCACCCTTGGAAGCAAAGCCATTTGCGTAACCTCCAAACTTCCTTTATTGGCTGGGTAAAATGGCACTCCCCTCTGTCAACGAGCGTTCCCAACGTTATAAAAATGAGAGTAATCTCAACACAAAGGAGGAAACCCTTTGTCTTCTTTTACAACTTTATCAAACAATGCGCATTCTGATAAATCACCACCCTCAGAATCCCGTTCGCAGCCTAATCAGTATTCTAATAAGTCATCCCGATCACCAGTCCATTGAAAAGACCGCTCTTTTCTTGCCCTATGCTATTTGCAGGTAACGATTTCCATTCTGTACTAAGTTTCTCTGGGGGTGTCCTCAACGGACATTAAAGTATTTTACGACCTGGTTGGAATGGAAGACGTCCTTCATTTCCATGTTACTGCCATCCAATAAACGCGGGTGTGATTGGACGACAGGTTAATTGATTTTTCGGCTATCACAGGTCCTCGACTGTCTTCAATTAACTGGCGGGACGGTATTGATGAGCGAGGCGTCCGACCGTTCTGCAAGACGTCGGTGACAGAGCGGCGGCTTTTGAGGGATGGCCGAGGGAGGATCGCACTGATTGTGGTGCCTTGAATGGAGGGATTGCTGTTTGGCGATTGTGGCCAATATCCTGACTGGCTTCTTCGGTGGGGCATTCTGCTTTGTAATCGATCCGTTAATGGTCTTTTAAGCTTTTCGGCTGCGGAAAGGTGCGGGAAGCGTTTTACTGAGGTGTTTAAGTTGTGTGTGGAATGTTGGAGCTTTCAACTGAGCCGGATGCGATCGGATAGCATGCGTTTATATTTATCTGTTCATGAAAGGGTACATTTATATACCTTTATATGTGCTGGAGCGTCGAGTTTGAGTGATTGATGTTTAATTTTAATTTTCTTTGTTAATATTTACTTTCGCGTGCAACTTTTCTCGCGTACATTTTTCGGTATATCAACTTTATCCTTAACTGTAATATGGAATTCTGTTTTTTTTTGTACGAACGATAAAAATAGTTTTAGGAAACAGTTTAACTCTCAGTTAACAGTTAACCAATTTTGGACTTCTTCACCAATAAATTCTTTTTAAGATTCTTTCAATCAAAGATGTCGATATTTAGCCAATACGTGTGTTGTACAGTAAAAGCAATAGTACACTGAAGTGCCATAAAAACTGGAATACCAGTTTAATACTTGGTAGGTCTCCTACGGGAGAACTGGAGAAATACAACGGGGCATGGACACCACGAGCTTGCGGGAGTATACTGTAGAATGCTTCCTGCAAAGCGGTCCAGAAATCTGTTGTATTCCTAGGTGTACGATTTCTGTCATTCCACAGCATGTTATATGGCATCTTGATGTGTTCAAAAACGTTGAGATCTGGTGACTTAGATGGAAATGGCAAGACCCTAAATTCAGATAAGTGTTCCAAACATAATTTGACATGTAATTACTTCTGTTGCGCTGTCCTATTGGAAGATGGAAGAGGCCGAACCCATCAAAATGAACACAGGACAAGAATGGATGTAACTCGCCAGAAAGGATGCACACATAGCTTTCATCTGTTAGAGACATTTGCAGACGTACTAGGGGTCCCACTGAATGCCAGCTAATCAAAGCATTACCGAGCCACTACCAGCCTATTCAATCCCCAACATGCGGGATCTATGGTTTCACGGAGTTTCTTCCACACACAGATCCTTCCATCTACCTGAAACAGTTGGAGACGGGTCAAGCTACACGTTTCCAGTCATCAAGTGTTCAAATTTGGTGTTCCCGAACTCAGGCGCATAGCTGTGTGTCGAGTATTGATCAAAGGTATTCGAGTTGGGCATCGGCTCCTAAAGCCAATAGCTTTGAGGGAACGTTACAGTCTCCTCATGCTGATGTTTGTTGAGGACTCAGTATTGAATTCCGATGTTATTTGAGGCAGTTTTGCACGCCTATCGCGTGGAACGATTATTGCCAGCCGACGTTGGTCACCTTCATCTACAGTCTTTTTACGGCCACACTGTTGTTATAAGATAGGTTTCGACATATTTACAGCCAAATCGAAACTTCTCTACCTTCGAAATGTTATGACTCATCTCAAGGCCGAAACAACGACCTCTCAACCTCCATCCAACTATTGAACCGCGTTGAAAATCGCTTAAATCGTGATAATCCCATTCTCACGGCGGAAACAGCTCCAGATGCTTCCAGACATGTCTGACACTTTATATATGCACTGGCAAACGCAACCACTGACGTGCATAGGTGGCGTTGCTATGTATTTTGTATAGGCTCGTCTGTACCAGTTCTTCTGACACTTCTGTGTATACTACATGGAAATCTCACGACCCCCAGTGGGTTAAAAGTGGTTTGAATAGATTTATAAAGCCCTGATATTTTCTTACAAAACATACAAAGTGAAAAAATCTTCCCAATTAACCTATAAAATATCTATTTAAAAATAAATTGAAACTGCTTTTAGAAACTTTCCTTGGTATTCGCGTAAAGAGTTTGAACACTATCAGAAAATTGTTGCGTAATTCACAAATACTATACATTTTTTAGATTTATGTATTCATTTCATTGGTTATTACGAATAAAAATTTTCTGCTGCATTTGAAAAATAATAAAAAAATAATATTAGACCTAATTAATATATTTCAGAAATCTAATGGGTAGATATAATAAAGCAAAAAGTTAACTATATCAAAAATTATTAAAATAACTAAAAAAATAAACGTTTTAAGTACTTATTAGTTACTATAAATGCGATACTCAAGATTAAATTGAAATTTTCTGAAAAAATCCACCATCGAAGAGAACGTGGCTATACAAACATTTCTACAAATTACTCTGCTTTTGACATAAGTGGATTAGTTGTTTCACACGATTTCCGGGTTTAATTGGTTTATAAGAGCCGTAGAATTAATTTGTTTCTTATATTTTATAGAACTTAAATAGAATCTCAACTGTGAGTGAAGTTTTGAAGAAAAGCAAGGGGAATTTTTATAGTGACAAATTAATTCACTTATACACACTTATTTCCTCATATTTTCCTAAAACTTTCATTCCACTTCGATCTGTGAAAATGATAATTAAATTGTTAAAATAGGATAAAACATAATAAACTACTAAATAAAGGTTAAATAAAATGGGGGTGAGTTGAGTACTGTTACACAACCGCAATCGATTAAGGCATGAATCCGTCTTTGTGTTATTAGAGTAAGGGTAAGATAGAAATTAATAGTCTTGGTGGTTAAAAGTGAAGTATAATTTTATTTTTTAAAGTTTGATAAGAAAAGTAATATACATGTGGCATAGCATTTACATCGAAGTTTCTTGCAAAAGTTAAATCTATACAAGTGTTGCTCAGAGTAGTGGACGATGTATTTAGAATTGAACTCACTTTATATACGTAATTTAAGCGATGTTTTGAGTAACATCGACATTGAAATCACCGGTAAGCATAGTGGGTACATTGGTATCTGAAATCATATTGAATACAATTTTTCAGTTATCTCATTTCAAGTCAATATCCATCGGTTCAGGCTGCGGCTTAAGTACTCGTGCCGGAGTTGAGGCGCTTGATTTTCTTGCGCTTTCTATACAGTCTGCATCGTTGGGCATCAGTCAATTTGGGCATTTCTGATACCTTTTGAATTTTTGTTTCCAATGATATATGTTTTCTACATTTCTGTTCATATTTCCTTTGCAATTTCGATTACGAAAATTTTCTTCAACTCAGCATACGTATCAGCTTATAACTTTGCAAACTTTATTTTACAGATTGTTATTGCTAAATAATATTCTAGATCCTGTTATTATCTACAAATTGACACCAATCTCTACGTCCTATCTCATCACAATCCAGTTACACCAAACACCTCGCGGATTCGCCATTTTCAGTGTTCACTCGTTATTCTTCCTTCACCACTGCACACTCCACTGTCTACTTTTTAGATACGGACATAAACCCTCTATCCAACAAAATTTAAATAATTAGATTATCATTTATAGTTTACGAGAGATAAGAACGACAGTTTTGGACACTTTTTGGTCGCTAGAGTTTTTGTAGACCCCTTATTATCGCACCAAATTTAAAGATGTATTCACGTCAAAAATGTTGGAGAACAACTGAAGTCAATAAGTCGAGCTACCACTTCAAAAATTCGATTTTTTTCAATATTTTATGTATCTACTTGATGGAATCACTATTATTCTGCATATGCAACACGGATCCTGTGACTGTTTAATATTTTTATTGGATTTGGAGTTAAAACCAATAAAAGGTTTCCATTCCATCGTGTCTATTATGAATTAGATTTCGCCGTAGAATATTACTGTAACTTATCAAATGGAAATGTTTTGTTTCGGATGGGGGCACCCAGATCAATACAGTTTCGACGTATTTTGAAAACAGTATATAACTGAATCACATCCTGTAAAAGGCGTAGTTCTGTTAAAGCCCATTAGATATATTATCCATTTACAACCCAGCGATATTTAGATGCGTATAATAGGACGCATTTGAAAATGGTAGTTAATCATTTCATTTTGTAGTTGTAGCGAATTTATTTATGCGGTGGTATTGCAGATTTATTTAAATTATGCATATCAGACCCCCACACTAAATATTTAGTTTAATAAGGTGTTCTATATATAAAGCCTTTTTAACATATTTATTTTAATTATAATACTCGATACGAAATAATCTAATCGGCGTTAATGCATTGCCTTTCCCTTTATGGGATTAATACTTTATCTTTAATTTGAAATTATGCTCTTTGTGATTTTATTTTTAGAATAAGATGCTCTACAATGCATTGCATTGTCACTATACTTTTGAATATTGAGCACACCACTGTATTGATCAACGATCTATACTTCGATGCGAATATGTATTAAAACCTATACATCGATACGAATGCACAGAATATCCATTTCACAAATGCACTGGATAAATTAAGCTTAAATGCTTAGTATTAAGGATGTTAAATAAACTTATAAATAATAATGATTTCTATGGTCTTGAATAATTCAAGACCTTTTCAGAGCAAAACTTAAGGATTTCTTTGCAGGATAATCTTAGAGTTTGAAGTTAAATAAAAATAGCGTTCATAATATGAGTGTATGTTAAAATGGGGGCACTAAATTGTGAGTCTGCTACTGACATAATTTAGAGATTTTACACGTTTTTGCTCTGAACATTCACTTTGTTGACGCATCAAATGTCATCTCTCTTTACATAGCGTCATACTACAATGCTGAACAAAGAGCTGGTTTCTCAATTCCATTTGTTTTAGTTTTGAATTAAATATTGAGAGAGAGCTTAATTTAATGTGGAGAAAGAACAATAAGGTCTCCAACATTTATTCTAGGTCTCCAACCAGTTTACACCCAAAACAAATGAAATGTCGGAATTATTCTTGTGACGGAATCATACGAATTCTATCTTTCCCAATAATAATTTTTCACTAAGAAGTTGGCTCACTCTAGCATGGACTGGTTCTGATGATCCTATGTAACGTAGACACCTACCTGCCCCAGGTGGGGAAGACTGAATTTTAAAAACGAAAATATGAATTTTTACGACTAAATTATTCGATGCTTTAAATTAGGCTGTTATTTTAGCAACAGTAATTCAGCGAAATAACACCTTTTCTATTGCTATTTTGAGAGAAAGAATTTCATTTGTTTGTTTTAGTTTGTTTTTATATTGGTTAGATAGAGCAAAATACATTATAAGATTGATCTCCAAGTAAGATTTTAGAATTATTTTCAGGAAACATCTACAGGTGTGGAACAAAAGTTGTGCCATATCTACGACCTTATTTATCATTGTAGTTGGGGCATCTACCATTGTTTTCTGTGCCGATACCTCTGAGCTTCTGGCATTGTTTGACCGCTTAATTCAAATACGATCATCCTTATTTTCAACTACAACAGATTACCAATGCTCTAGCCGTATTATGATACACAGAATAAGTTTCATTTTTTGTGTGTAACAGTTCGTCTCCTGATTGGAAAAACATTTAAATTATTGTATGAAATAAACTCTCATTGTCCAATGCCACATTATTTTCTATCGGAAGTCCTGTCGGCCTCCTATAAGAACCAAATACTCAGAAATTTCCCGATTTATAGTGGACCAAATCATAGAAATTTCTGAAAATTCTTACAATTTCAATCCGTTTAAATTTCGTCATCGAAATTCAAACGGATTGAGCATTACTATTGAGAGGAACTGCACAAACATATCGACTAGTAGACACTTGACTGCTATATGAACAGCTGACTTGGTTGTCCGGTTTAGCATTTTATCGCCTTGTTTGGGATATAACATCTTATGATAAAGTAGATGTGTGAATGCATATTTCTAGAGTGGTGACAAAAATAATGAAATTGCCAGTCTACTACTATGTCGCTTGGAATGGGAGCCTTCTTCCGTCCCGTGGACCAATCAGATGACGAATATACATTTCCATTTGGCAGAGGAGGTAGTCTAAAAGTCGCGTTACTACTAGTTTAGGTAACATGATCATGTGCACATAAACATATTACCATTGCTCACTCTACTTTCATATTTCCTCTATGGACCAGTCCATCTCTGCCCACCGGGAAATAGCAGATATTTAAGTTAGCATGCAAACAGCATAAATCAAAGTTTAATTGAATACGATGGGTAATTACGAAAAGAAATTGTATGACAGTTAATTCTTAAATGGATAGTAATATATAATTAGGCAAATTCGAAGGTATGCCGGTTTTGTGTTTTGAAATGCAAAGCTGATGAATTTAATAAATCAGCGGAACACAGTTTGATAAAAACAATGGCTAAAACCGTCTGATGTCGTTATTAGCATTTCAAATAACGACATTTTTGCGTGTAATAAAGATATTAAATTTATAGCTAGAGTTATGAATTACTAGCAATTATTTCTCACTTTATAGCACACTGAAAACAAATGTCTTCAGTTTTCCTTATTATTAAGAAATAAGAGATAGAACTTTGGGAAATCCCCAAACATTGATAGATGTTTTAGGGAAATGGAAGGGAAGTTTAAATTGCTAGTCTTTTATCTTTAGGAAGAAAGTTGCACCGTAAAGTGTGTGATTGTGGTTATCGATCAAATTCCGTAGCGATTTAGTGCGTTTTATTTTGGAGTTGCAGTTCCTCGAGGATACGTTATTTATGGTGCTTTGCTATCGACTAAACATCGGAGCAAGATTGAGTGTGGCTTAAGTCAACCATACGCGATGACTTAAGATGTTTCTTTTAGTTTTGTAGACTTCAGATACCAATAAAGATCTATTGTTCTTTTATTTCTCCTAGCACCTCAGAATGAATGAATATTGAAATTATGTATGAGTACCTCAACAACGACCTATCAACCTTTTAACTAAAATTGATGGGATGAAATTCAAAGAAATTTTTTTTTATCTTATGCCAGAAGACGGAAGATGATCTATTTCTCGTCTTGCCATTCATTACTGGCACGAGTTTTCATCTCATTTGATAGGAAAGGTAGTCTCAACAAGCAGATATAACTGCTAACAATCTTCTAAATGATCAACCCTCATAATTGCGCTGGAATCACTGAGCGGACAGGATGCAAAGTTCTTTATTCCGATTTCATCTACATATGCCTGCAAATAGCTGTGACTTGTCATCAATGTAAAATTTACTTTTGTCTCTTGGGATCTTGATTGGAATTCGACTCATCAGCAATAGTTGCTCCCAAGATTTTCCAGGGCAGTGGTAGCCCGGTTGGTAGGGTAGCGGATTAGGAACCGGTGAGTTGCAAATTCGAAAATTGATCCAACCCAAGACCTCGTGTGCGTGATAGCTGGTGCACGTTAAATCTGCCATGCCCTCAAAAGTCCTTACGTTGGCGTGGTGAGGAAGTTTGGAGAGTGGGATATAAGCTCAGGTGTTGACCTCATCTGACCGTGATTCAAAATTACGAGGTGTTGTACCCAGATGGATTCGGGATTGATCCCGAACCGTCTCCAATAGCCCGTTGTATTGTTCCAGTACGACGTTAATTCAACTACCCTCCCAATATTTTCCAACAGATTTTGCCTGATCTTCACTCTACATTTAAGTGAATTGCATTATATTCAAGTATATAATGTCGCCCTGATAATCTGAAATTAATATTGTCATGTGTGATTTAAGCGATGTTTATACGTTTTGTTACTCGAGATAGGTGGTAAAATATTAGAACCCACGACTTTTACCTATAACGGATTCTTTGGAAGACTGGATATAAAAATTTAATGCTTCTACATTCACACTTCAATATTCATTTAAATTCTGTTTTAATTGGCCTTTTTTTCCCACTGTAGATGAACTGATAGTGTTTTCAGTATAACTTCTTTTAAGTCTAGCATTTATTTTTCATTAGTTTTCACGAATTAATTTTAGATTAAGTGATAACAAAGATGCATTAAAGTATTTTATTTATTTAAAGTCATATATTCCATCGATTTAATAATTGAAATAATTGTTTTTGTCGTTCTTAGAATTTGTAAGTGAATAGCTTAGGTTTCTCTGAAAGCCAATTTTGATGTTCAGGATGCGTGCAGTTTTTCAATCTCAAATGATTCTTCAAGGGATGTTCTTGCTTGCAATTGAAATTATAAAGATCGATGAACAGTTCTCTTCTTTCTTTTTGTAACTTATGACGTGATGTAAAAGATCAATTTTTCTGTACACCTCTCAACTATATAATCGATGTCTGCCTAAATGCATTTTAAAATTAAGTTCAAACTCGCTTTTCCGCATTTCTGTTCGCTATATTGAAACAAGGAAATGTGTCTTGTTTACACAATCTTTGCGAAATTGTTTTAGACATCGATGTGCAAAAAATGAGCTTAATGAAATGCAAGTATTTACTTTGAGCGACGAAACTTAATTCGATTAAGATCTGCGCCTTTTGCAACACAACTTATAAAAATAAATATATTTTATATGTATACAAAAAAACCGGTGAAATATTCGTACGATGAAGTTTAATTACAATTCATAACTTATTCAGGAAACGGGGGAATAGTTTTAGAGTATACTTTGATGTTCCTAACTTATTCATAAAGAATAAACAGTGCTTAAAAATTAGTATGAAGCAGAACCTTAAGAGATTATGAACATAAGGAGGTAGGCAGGAAGCTAAATTTGTGTTTTTGTTTGCTGTTCCTTCCAGCAATTTACTCTGGGTTAAGGTAAATTTGCGCCTTTACTCGCTTTTATGTTTTATAGGACCAGTTTTAAAAAGAGAACGATATTACGCCCATTCTAAAAAAAGTTGGATGGAAAATATACACATCTCAATTTTTAAAATTTGTTCATGTTTAGGTAAACAAATTTCAGAAGCTCACTTCTTTGTAAAAATTAGAAAATTGAAGCTTAGTAAAGAATCGACTTCTGAGTGTATTTTTGAATATTTTAATGTAATTAGTGTAGAGTATGTTAAAAGCATATTTATACATTAAACTTCAATGTTCATTTCTACTTTAAGGTTAATTTTAAATAAATTATTAAAATTCCATTGCCTTCTTTTATACATATGAGAATAAATGGATATATTTTTGGTCGGAGAATTTTAGAAATTGAAAAGCTCACTGAAATGAAAAATTTAGTTAACTTACTAAGTATAATACTGGAGTTAAGCAACTTTAAGTGTCGATAATATTGCTATAAATAATTTTCAAAGGAAAAAACAAATTTTACCACTTTGTTGTAAGATAGACATTTTCTGTCAAGTTAAATATAAGTCGTTGTAGTACTTCTGCGGAGATGTGTTTCTTGTACGTATTCTGAACGTGACATCACTTGGCTTATTTTTCGGACATGATATAAGCACTTTACCAATGAAAATTCCAAAGAATAAAAATATCCAGTTGTGTTGCACTAGTGCGACGTTAATTCAACTACTAACCTACCAATTCACCAAAGAATAAAATCTGAATTGATATATGATGGTCAATTGGTCAGCATCAATTCGATTAAACGTCAAAATGATGTGTGAATAGTTATCAGATGTGTGAATACTCATTTCTATAAGAGTGGCGACAAATATGGTGAAATTACCAGTCTACTGCTATGTCGCCTGGACCAATCAAATAATGAATCAATGGATAGAATCGTCTTCTCCCTTCCCGTGCACCAATCAGATGATGAATGTTAGTTTCCTCCCGGCAGACTAAAGTAGTCTAAGGGTCACGTTACTACTAGTTTTGGTCACATGATCACGGGCATATAAAAATATTACCATTCTTCACTCAATTTTTATATTTCCTCTATGATGTTCTCAAACAAGCGTCAGCAGAGAATTAAATTAACATTATAACAATGGGTGGTTTTAAAATGATCTGATTAATGCTGGACAAAAGACAAATACCACTTCGAGAGAAGTTAAAAAGCTGAGGGATATTGCTGATATAGAAACAGTATCGAGTTACTTTTCCTAACTTTTATGTCAAAATATTCCACAAACTCTGCAAATTTCAACAATATTATGTTACATTTTTTGTTTAGGTCATGCACTAAAACCGTTTAATTCAAAGTTGGTGTCTTCGATAATTCTAATATTTTGATTTGGTTTGACTTTCAATTGACTTGGTTTGACTTGGTTGGTATTATTCAAATTTCTTTCCGGTTCGGAGGGGCTTGCAAAAATCAACGGCGACTATTTTGTTCCAAAATGTTTTGCTCATAAACATTTCCAGATTGACTTTTATACGCTAAATCAACTTACTTCACCTTAATATAATTTTTCACATTGTTGCATACAATTTCTATCTCCAAATATTCTTTTCTTGAGACTCAGTTTCTACAGAAAATGATTTTGAAGAACCTCTTATACAATATGTAAGCTCTGACAATATGTCACACAGATTTTGTGTCAATTGATTGTTGAGATATTCTCACTTCTCTTCGAACGCACAATAGAATAATGGAAGAGAAAGTCATCGAAAAACTGAGTTTGAGGATGCAGAATGGGAAAACATGACAGAGGCATTTTGATAGATTGTAAAACTAATGTAGCGTTACAAAAGTAGTTGAGACAGCATATACTATGAATGTTAGTTAAGGAGATGTTATTTTTAAAGATTTTGCAAATTTTTGCTTTTTATACTTTCTTGATACTTTTGGTAGCTCTAAGAAACATTTATGCTCTATGGATATCATATTAAAGTTCAAGCCCCTTAATGCTTTGGTTTTGTGTCATGATAAATTTTTATTTTTAAATAAATGAATGTGTTGATTCGAGTTTGACTACAAATGGTCTCATTTGTGTAAAGTTCTATAGTAAATTTTATTTTCATGGTTATAAGGAAACGACGTAGAAAGCTGAAAGTAGCTGCGTTGAGCTAGAAATTCAAGAGACAGAATAAGCTGCACAAATTTCATGACGCCAAAGCTCACTATTCAAGAGTTTTTGCTGCTTCAGGCAAATAGTAGTTTTTAGGTTTTAATGGTGCAAGGGCCGCATTTGGCCAAGCTGCGCCAAACAGAAGACAACATGAAGTAAAAAATATAGTGAAAGGAAAAAGAGGAATTGGGGAATAGGATATAGTCAGACAAATATATTTCTGATTAGATTTTATACCACGTGAATGCACCGGAAGAATAATGTGGAGGATTAATTTCGAATACAAAATTTGGTTATTAGGAAAGACAAACGTTGAGAAAATTCCAATTTTAAAACTAATACAAAGTAGTTACTTTTAAAAATCATAGTTGTTAAAATCAATGAAAGATTTGAAACTAGCAGATTGATAAAATGGAGTACACAATTTTGAAGAATATTTCACAACTAAGATTGATATATTAATTACAAGAAATTATTTTCGGCACAAAGAAAGTTGCTTTGCAGGACATTTAACAACAAAAAAGCACAGATCCATCCAAAAGTGTTTATATTAACTTAGATACAAAGAATATCTCGCCGCTCTGTTATTTTTATTTAAAAAACTCTGCACTCAGTGAATATTTAAATAAACTTATCACCACACCATGTCATAAATATTCACAATTTACGACTAAAAGGCTTACAGTGAAAAGAATGAGGGATTAACTGTTTGGACTAGCTGGAGAAAGAACTTAAGAATGGAAGATTAAAAAATATCGTAGTTAAAATGTTAAAATTACTGAGTATAAAAACACTGCAACGGCTAGTGACAGCATTTATGTGGAGGATTTTATGCATTATAGAAAAAAGAAAATAATTTTGTTCAGAGTTTTAGAAGCTGTTGAATTAGCTTCACACAAAGCATTTGAAATTTTGAAAAACTTTAAACATATCTTTAGTTTAATATTTGTAATATTTAAATTAATAGATGTTCTTTTGTAGGTATGTAGCTGAACCGATATATGATAAATATATCTTCAAAACATAGAATGTGATTCGACTTAGAATAAATTGATTTAGATTAAGAAAAAATTATAGAAAATATTGAATATATAAATATAGAAAATATTGAATACATAAATTATAGAAAATATTGAATAACAATGCTCTATATTTTTTAATATATATGGATATAATGAACTATTCTGAAGTTTAGAATTCTAAAGATACGCGCGCACCATTTTAAAGATACGAATTCCAAAGATGAACTATTCTAAAGTTATGAATCCTTGAGATGTATTATTCGAAAATTTGAATTTTAAAGATGAACTTGTCCAAATATCCCATAAACCAATATCCATATAAATAAAAATGAATTATTTGTTTGTACATTTAATATTTTCGACCCATTTCAAGTTTATTATCCGCGTTGGGCCCCTCTGATGCAAAAACCGTCTCTTGCGCGTTTGGTGTCTGTCCATCTGTCTGTCTGTATGTGTGTGCCCGTACTACGTCCAAAAGGTTAAATAAATATCCAGGAAGCTTTGCATTCTGTGAATACTTACATTCATTTAGTGACTGAACTTAGTTTCCTAAGTCTGTCTGTCCGTCTTCGCGTTCTATACTTGATTTTGTATCTGTATATTTGTACAAGTATCACATCAAATATGCTCAACATATTTTAACTCAATGTTCTATATTTAATATACCATACCTTAGTTTAGTCAATACATTATTTTAAATTTCTTTGCTTACATATTTAGGCAGGTTTTATGCATAGAGGAGATATAAAAGTAGAGTGAGGTATGGCAACCCTTTTATGTCCACGTGATCATGTGACCAAAAACAGTAGTCACATGATTCCTAGACTTCTTCTTCCAACGCGCATATAGTTTGCGCGTTCCTTCTTCCATAGCAAATGCATTGTAAGTGAAAGCTAGCATGGTTCTATCGTGCTGTGCAGATGGATGCTTTTCCAAATTTATTAAAGGTGAAAGCATTACTTTCACAGGTGAGCGATTTACTTGTATTTTACATTTATTTTTTGTGTTTTTCAGTATTTGCTACGCTAGTATGATAAAAATAGATGTTCTAACTTTGGTATTCTTAATAAAACCTGTTGGCATTTCCCGTTCTATAAAAAAGATTTCGTAGATTTGCAATCAATATATATATAAAATAATGTTTTTTTATAAAATAACTGATTTTCTAGTGTGTTTATTATCATAAATTGTACATCTATAAGGGCTTAAAATATTGAAAATAATAAATCAAACTTTAAAAAATTGTGTGAAATCGTTCTGTCTTGGCGATGATTTTTATGGCGCCAACTAGGAGCACAATATTCTTTCGTGTCCTATACGATAAAAATATTATGAATTGAAAACATTAACGAAAATACATAATTTAAACTGTTATTTCTTGCTGAACAAAATTGTTTTGTTTCTACCCATCTGTGGAATTATATAAGAATAATAATTAAAATAAAAGATAAATTTTGAAACGTTTAAGAATTATAAATTAAGTAAAATCGATTTGTTAAAAATAGGATTATATCATTTGATAAACCGTATTATAAATGTGAACCACATTTATGCGCATTAGGGAACCTTTTTGTTCACGTTTTAAAATATGCGTATGTAAAATATTTCATTATAAGATTGCATTTGATAAAAGAGCTTTGCTTTCAAATAATTTTCTTTGAACCTATAATTTTCTACTGGAATGGAGAAAAACAAATTGCCGTTCCCTTATGTAAAAAACAAAAACAGTGCTTGAACGGAAATTGAAATACTGTATCTGTTTTGGCGTATTTTTATTCTTGTTAATGAAGCATGCAATATAGCACAAATTGGAACAAAAAATAGAGAACGAAATGAAACTTCTTTTGTACTGATTCCAAGCAATCCACGCAGCTGGAAAAATTCCTTTTGTAAAAACATCTGCTTGACACCCTCATTTTTTTGCTTAGTGATTAAATGAACCTAACATTAAAATTTAACTATTTTCCACTTTAAACCAGTTTCATCTTTCTTCCTTATGTTTTAATCTTGAGAAAAATCATACTGAATTAGATTGTTTCGAAGAATATTTGTGAACATTTCAATGTTTATATCGTTCTTTAACCCGATAAATAAGCTTGGTGGTGATAAAAACACATTCTTCAGCGAATTGAAATCCTTCACTCTTTTGTTTTCGACCTTAAAAGGGGACACTAATTTCTTCTAAGTAGAGTATTTGAACGAATTAAATATATTTGTGAAAATTTATGCACACGTAAAACATACTCCTCAATCGAGCGAAATATTTATTTCTTACATTTTTTTAAGCTGAAAAAACTGTTTTTTAAAAGCATTAATTTGTAATAACTTAAACTCTTAAGGTATTGTCCTTCAAACTATAAACATAATTTTGTATTTATAATCTTTAGAACTATATGTAAAACAATTTGTATTTACTTGTAATAAGAACTTGTTAAGATGTGTACCTGCTAAAAATTCATTTATTCAGTTCTTATGCATTTAAAATTATTATTTTTTGTTCCATTTATTAGTTTTCCCAAAGATGAAGAAAGAAGATGGATAGTAAATGGCTACATGTTTCTATGAGTTTTATTCAGTGGATTTTAAGTGTGATGAATGTGACAATAAATATTATAAGTTTACCGTTTCTTATTTATCTTTCGTATTTATAAAATATTGATTTCACACACACAATAATTAATACAAATTTAATATTAAAAGTCCTGCACAGTACTGCACACACTTAACATCTTAAAATTCTCAAGAGTTATTTACATGATCACTTTGATAAATTTAAAATATAGATATAGACACACGGTTGTAACTTATTTAGTTTATGAACCAGAAATTTAAAATTGGACAAAATAGCTAAGAACTTTAAGTATATGGTTAAAAAAAATTACCTTCCATCTTGTAGAGATTGTATACATAATTTTTCATATTTTCATGCGTAACTGTCCTAAAATAAATTTGCGTTTACCAAAACATAAGCAATTAAGGATCTATAATATAAATGAAAGCTTTAAGTGGTGACCATGAATTGATTTGAGCATGCAACTTTATCTGTTTTCACTATTTTTATTTATGTTTTCATACATTTATTATTGATTATGACTGCATCGGTAAAATAATTATTGAAGCAGTCATTTCCAAACATGCATTTATTTTTCAATTTATTCCAAATTGTGTTAACCTCATTAAATTTAAACAAGGAGAAGTTTGAATTATTTTCTGCTATTAAATCTTTTAGTTAATTTCCCCAATACCTAATACAGGTAAAAGAAAAATATGTAATATATTGAATTAATTAAATAACGTCAGGTTTAGGACAACTATCGTATACAAAATTTTAATTAGTGACGAAATACTTGTGAACATCCCCTAACCCCTTTGACATATGCTCTTAACATACAATAGTAAAGGTAATAGTCGAGCAATAAATCAAACCGGTACTACCAGGCCGATCTCAACTGCGGGCCTGGGAAACCTGTAAACTGTGCTGAGGACCGTATCTGAACTGCAGGTTGGTTAAACTGATTTGGAGGGGCGGATCTGATAAAAATATTTGGAGGACTGTATCTGGATTGCGGGCTAGGTAAAATTATCCTGAGGGTCGTATCTGGATAGCGGGCAGGTTAAACCTTTCGGGAATATCTAGTGTGCGGTCCTAATAAAAATATTTGGATAATCGTATGTGGACTGTAAGCCAGGTAAACCTGTCCGAAGAATCGTGTTTGAACTACGGTAAAAATTTGGAGGGCCGTATCGGGTATGCAGATCGGGTCCAGGTCCGCAAGACCGTATCTGAACTGCGGGTTGGTTAAACTGATCTAGAAGGTCCGGCCTGGTCTGCGGGCCTGATAAAAATATTTGGTGGGCCGTATCTGGACTCCGGGCCTGAGATCAATCTATTCACTACAACCTATGTATCTTACGCGTACGGTTTTTTGTATATACGTGCTAATTAAACTGGATCCCAACGAGTACTTCAGCTAATTATATAACAACTCAAATAGGTAAAAGCATTAAAAAGTAACACAAATTCAATAAATATTCAGTAGTATGCACATTCGTATCACCTAACAATGTTAACACGTAACTCAAATTCACGAACTATTCAATATTATACACATTCACATCGCTAATGTTTTATATGTAAACGTTATGTCGCCAAGAGAAGCGATAAAATATCAAATCAATTAACCAAATTAAATTTTCGCGTAGCAGTCACGTGACTACTAGCGACATGTTGCTCCCACTTTTTGAAGCTCTTCTCAATACGATGCTCAGTTTACTTATATTTCACGTCTATGGTTTCATGCTAAAACGTCTGAGTAACTTCTTAAATCAACCATAATTTGGTGGTTTTGGGGTAGCTGGAAGGGTAAATTGAGCATGCAATTATTTGGATTGTTTTACCAGTGCTGCTGAAAAATCAATTATAAGTTCTATCCGTTTTTAGAATAAAACAAAATAATAAATATTTCATACCTTGAATAAACTTTATTGAATAATATAATTTCCATCATTATTTATGACTTCTTGCCAGCGTGATGGCAATTTGTATATCCTATTTTTAAAAAATGCCTTATCCCTAGAGGCGAAAAATTGAACCAGTGCTTGTCTGATATCTTCTTCGTTTTTGAATTTTTTGCACTGCAAAAAATTTTGTAAGGACAGAAACAAGTGATAATCGGAGGGTGCTGGATCCGGGGAGTATGGTGGATGCAACTGAATTTCCCAGCCTAGCTCTGCGAGTTTCTGACGAGTCCCCAAAGCAGTATGTGGCCTGGCATTATCATGAAGCAGTATGATGTCCTTCCTATTGAACATCGCCGGCCTCTTTTCTTGGAGTACTGTTTTTGAATTATCCAATTGCTGACAATACCTCTCCGTATTTAGCTTTTCGTTTGGTTTCAACAGCTCAAAATGTATTGGTCCTCGAATGTCCCACCATATACACAACATTCTCTTACTCAGGCTCAACTTCGGTTTAGAGGTGGAGGGGACAGGTTTTCCGGATTCACAATATGCCCTTTTCCTTACGATGTTTTCATAGGTAATCCACTTTTCATCCCAGTTATCATCCGGTCCAATAAGGGTTCGATTTTGTTCCGTGCAAGCAGAGATGTGCAAATGATGACTCGATCATTCAAATTCTTCTCTTAACTCATGTGGCACCCATCTCGAATATTTCCACACCAATCCTAGTTTCCGAATATGATCCGAAATGGTTTGTTGAGCTGAATCAAGCCTTTCCGCAATCTCCGATGTTTTCAACAAAGGATTTTGCTCTAACATGATCTTGACAGTATCGTCGTAGATCAAAGATGGTCGCCCAGAGCGTGGCTTATCAGAAAGGTCGAAATTACCTATTTGAAATTTTTCGAAACATCTGCATGTTCTATCAGAAACTGTACCTTCACCAAATACTTTGAATAAATTTCTACACGCTTCTGTAGAATTTATTCCTTGTTGGAATTCGTACAAAATACAGTGGCTTAAATGAACTTTATCAGTAGCCATGGGTACACGATCGCGTCTCACTTAATACTAACATGAATCATCTTCGTTTTAGTTCATTTGCTAGGTTAGTATGTATACATTCAGTGATAAAAAGAGAGAGCCAAATATGCATCAAATGAATATGAGCATACTTGTTGAAATTTGTTGTAACCGGAACGGACAGAACTTTCCGGTACACCTAAAATTTTTCCAAAAGTTTTTTACGGAATTTAAATTCTAATACTTTATTTATTTTGAGCCTTATCTTTTCCTTACGAAATATAAAAAAAATTATGAATATTTGGGACAGACAATAGAGAATAAAACACTACAAATAAAGTATGCAGAACAGACCTTTTAAAATAGGACTGGTAGCTAATATGGCAACTTCGGTATTTTTTTAATCGTTTTCTTTTTTAAATTTATATCTGTTTTATTCCAAGAATATATTTTGTAGTAGAAAACAAATCAGATACATTAATTACTTTTCGTTCGAAGCTTTTTTAAAATCTGTTTTAAGATGTATTTCTGGATTTTGAATTCGACGTTTTTCATTTAATAGCTGTAATCAAGGTAAATAATCGTTTAATTAGTTTTAAAAACATTTTTAATCATTGTATAATCTGAACTATTCTATGCACTCTGGGTAACATTGGCACACTCTAGAGACTTCTTTCTTACTAAAAATTTAAATTTTACGAAAATGTAAAATTTTAAATGACATTTATTTACATTTGTGAAATTGTGCATTTAACAATTGTATACCTTTATTAAAGTGTGGTAGTTGTTACATGTGATGAATAAGAATTACAATTTATTAAGGAAAGTGGAAGTTAGTTAACCAATTGATGTCGACGCAAAAATGATGTCGACGCATCTTTTAAAGCTATAATATAAGCACAGTTCAAACATATGTTTTCTCTAAACTTAAAAAGTAAAGAAGAAAAGCAATAGAAAATTCCTCTAGTGGACTAGAGATGGTAATGATAATTAATTAACGTTCGCACCGGAGCAACACAACGGGCTATTGGCGACTGTTCGGCATCAACCCCTAAGGGAAAGATCGAGGACAATACCACATAATTTTGAACCACGGTCAGATGACAAGGTTAACTCCTGAGCTAGCATCCCATTCTCCAAACTTCCACACCACGCCAACGTGAGGACATTTGAGGCCACGACAGATTCAACTTGTACCAGCCCCTGTGTACACGACGGTCTTTGGTTGGACCGAGTTTCGAAATCGCAACACTCAGATTGCTCATCTTACTCTTCCAACCGGGCTACCGCGGTCCGGTGAACTAGAGAACTTGCCTCTTCTCGAAACCTAATAACCTCGTAACCGCTAAAATAATTTCGTAACCGTAATAATTACGTAAAACCTCGTAACTGCTAAAATAAAAAAACTAAAATCCTTAAGAAATCACAAAGCTCTGGAGGTTGAGATCTGGGATGTGAACCTCATTTGCGAAAAAGAATGAGCCAACTATAAAGCTAATGAGATAAACAATTTTCTGGAATATTTTTTATACTAATTATGAAAAATATGGACTGTCATTCAAACTAGTATTTAATAAATTGATTAAAAATAATAATCTTATATGATACAACTCAAGTATTCCCTTAACTCATACTTCATAGGAAAATTACAGAATCTAATGGATTATGTTTTGCTTTGGACCCTACGGGGATTCCACTAATTATTTCTTTGAATTGCACTTTGAAGACTTAGATGAATACAAAACCCTAAACTAAGAAGAATTACTCTTATTGTATTTAATAATTTAAATACAGGTAAGGTTTCTGGTATGGATATCATCTATTATAAAAGCTGGACTGAAATTTTTAATGTAAATTATCTGCTCCTACATCCCTTCGAAAAATGTCTTAAACTATGCTACTTTCCAGAATGCTTTAGAAATACAAGTGTCTCCTTCTTGCTCAAGACAAGAGATCCTGCATACCCAACATCTTATATAGACCGATATGTCTTCTCCCAACTCTAGGAAAATCCCTACTTTTGAGAGACTTTTAGTCAATAAGTTTGTTTATTATCTAGAAATCCACGATATAATACATCTTTACCAATACGATTTCCGAGAGTTGCGGAGTTATGAGGAGATGGTTCACAGCATAGTAGATAAAATAAACACCTTCAGGGGAGACAAACACAGTATCTTTGTTGGTATTGATGTAATGGCAGCCTTTGACAACATGGAGTGGTTTATTTTAATCAAAATACTTAAAAACTATAATAATGTTACATAATATACCCAAACATTCATTCTTTCATAGCAAATTATTTATATAACAGAACAGTTACATTCAATGATGGACTAATAATAATAACCAAGAAAATTGCAAGGAATTCCCCATAGGATTCGGTCTTAGCTCCAATACTGTATCTTATCTACTTCAATGATAATATAAAACATTAACAACTTTTATTTACAGGATTTTTCTGATTATCTTGTGATTGTGACTTGTGGCAACACTTGCAGAGAATTAGAAAAATACTAACTCGTTATTAAACTTAATTAGTATAAATACCCGTCAATTAAGAATAACGATGTATATGGATAAATTATATGCCAGAGTTTTCAGAAAGATCGTCAAATTCAAAAGCAACCTCATTTTTAAAATTAACAACCAACCAATTAAAATTATTATCCATCTAAAATACTTAGGATTGATAATAGATAACGGGCTCACATGGAGCCCATTTATTACTTACTTAACAGACAAACGCTTTTTGATAAGCAACAGTTTTAATAAAGCTACTGGTAAAAACTGGGGTACTGATAAAAAAACTATTAAAAATTTGGTACATCAATATAACAGAAAGAATTATATGAGACTGAAGTGTTTGGGGTAGAAATTTAACTACAGATCAGATTAATAAACTCAAATCCTAACAAAGAATCTTCAGTTTTAAACTATCTAAAGTCTATATCAAAACTCCAGCAGATGCCCTTAATGTAATTCTGGGTATACCACCACTCATGTGAGCCTTTATCTATATATAAAGCAGAATTGGAGTCTGTCTGTATGTTCTCTAAACAAATCTACACCGTTTGACCAATCCACACCAAATTTGGTACTTATACTTTGGAACCCTGCGAGTAACGCAAGCTACATGTTAACCTCGTTCTCTTTAACCTAGGTGTGCAGAGGTGGCTAAATCAATTCGAAATTGCCATAGGTAAACATTGAGCATAAAACGATTGCAGTATGTAACTCAGTGTGTTTTACCAGTATTGCTCGAAAAACAATTTTTTCCTAAACGTTATATTTAAATAATTTCAAATTCTAATTATGTTTGAACTGATTTTTTATTTCTTTCCACGATATAAATAATTTAGGAATATTTGAATGATGAAAAGTGAATTTTCAAAATACTTAATTTCACGCAACTTGCATTTTGTAATGGAACACGAAAGCCAAAACAAAAACCTCATTGATGATAAAAGCGTAATTTTGCAATTCGGTATCTGGCAGCACTAGAATTTATGTTTAATTTATAAATTAGATTTAGAATTCCGCGTTTGTGTATTTGAGTTAAGACAGAAATGTTGCGGTCATATTTGAGCATTTCTGTTTTGTAAATTTGTGTTCTTTTTCCAAATAATTCATTATTGTCTATCAATATTTTTCAAGCTTCTTTTTCGAATTTCTCTATTTCAGAATATTATCATGACATCGAAATTTGACACGCTTGCTCAGATCTCGTTTTTCAGAATTCTACATTTTTCAATGACCAGAATTCCGTTTCTGTTTGTATTTATGTGTTCCATTAATTTCCATATTACAGATATATTATTAAGCAGTTAAATCGTAATGAATTATTTTTATTTTCTGCTAATTCTAGACATGGGTAATTTCTTGTTCATATGTATATTTCGACGAACTTTCCTTGTCTTTGGTTAAATACGTTATAGTTTATAGAATTCTGTTCCATAAAAATAAATCGAAACCTTTATAAGTAATGTGTATAACTTCTTATTTTAAAATGACTGGTAAAGTTAAAATAAAGTTATGCCAAAATAAGATATGTTACGTTAAATCAAAATGGGCAGCCATACGTTCAAGTTCAAAGACATTTCTAAATTTTGATATATTTTCATTGCAAGACGATTAAAATCAATTTAGTTTACATTTGTTTTTTATGTTTCATGGGTATTATTGAAAGCTGTACTCCATAGTCAAGTAACTACATCTATCATTCTAAATAGGTACGTGGTTTCCATATAGAAACAGTCTCTCAATTGAAAAAAGTACCTTAAGGATTCGATTTAAAACTACAAATTTCTGTTGTAGGAAAGCGAATTTTAAATAAGACTTTGCTGATCTTGGAATAATATAGTAAGGAAGTATATACACTAGGACTGTTGAAAAATAGAAATTTTTTGTCTTAAGTTGCAGAAGGTCGAGGTTGCTTACTTGAAGTTGAAACTATTCGTATGCAACTTAGGTATCTGTGAAACATTTATTGAAAACAGTGATTTTGTAAAAAGTGTAATCGATTGAGTTTGCTTTGTCTGCACTGATGATATTTGTTTTAGAAACAAGCTCCGTTATTCCACGTGCGGATGAATAGAAGTTTCAAGAAAAAAATGTGTGCTTCAAAATAAATTAACCACGAATGCCGTAACAGTTTAATTTGCCGTCCTCTCACAATGATCATGTAATTTGAAAACATCGAATCCATGGTGCAAGTGTACCACAAATAATAAATATTGATTGGAAAACTGAGTACAAGACAATACGCTGAAAGTTCCTCATTTTTACTGAAAATGAACTTATTGGCATTCGTAATCATTGCGAAACTCAAAATCGACTTCTGAATAAGTCATCTCAGAAAAAGCTTTTGTAGTTTGTCTTACAGTAAGAATGTGATGAATATGAAATGGATTATATATATATATATAGAGAGAGAGAGATGGATATATTATGTATACATATTTGCGTCCGAAGTAAATTGTAGAAGCTATGAAAAAGTTAACACGATGTTAAAAAATATTTTCTGCACACATAAATGATGCTTGCATTTTTCTATGAAATAGAATCAACATTTAACCAATTCAACCCGAGCATCGCCGGATAATTTCTGCTATTAATCTATGTAACAAATTCGCAATTAACCCCTCAAAACGCACTAAACTTCAGTATTCCACAAAATGTAATTGATCGTACTCTAACCGTATAATCCTTTTAAGGATAAAATTTTAAAATCACACTATTAAGTTTATACGGACGGGCCCAGGATTGGTGACAACGAGGGGTCATCTGTGCATGCATTATTAATAATAATATTTTTATCAAAATCTTCTGCTATAAACTAACAAGTTTCAATACCGTTTTCCAGGCTGAACGACATTTTTGAGGCTATCGAGTGATCCAAAACAAATAAGGTATCGGTTAATACTCTATCAGAGGGAAGTGTCACATGTCCTTAAAACTACTCATAACAAATCAGTTTTTAAGATAGCATAAGGCAAAAATTTGAACAGAGAGGGATCGCTTCGGTTTGAATGGGTTAAGGTCCACGCAAGCTTCTATGGCAACAAGGTAGATGACCAATTCGCAAAACTTGCTTCTATCTACCGTGCAACTGTGGAGGTCGATCCCTTATTAATATTTTAATAAATATCTAAAAAGGAAACCTAAAAAGGAAAAAAAAAGGAAAAAGGGAAAAAAAGGAAAAAAAAACATCTCACAATGGCTAACTAATTGGGATTTACCAACCACATGGTGAAGAGTCAAATTATTCTTACACACTATCAACACCTTCTACTCATATTATAAACATATTTTTGATTTTTTTTATCTTACGAACCATAGTCGTTTATATCTTAGTTACCAAGATTTCACATAAAAATACTTCATTATGCCCATGTAGTATAATTGGTGACACTGATCACTATTTACTGAAATGTAAATTCACAGAACACATATTCATTTAACAGAACCTACAGACAGTTTAAAACAGACATGGCTGAATAATATTGTAAACAACTCAATCTCTATCTATAGACTATTGAGCTGTATAAACATTTCCAGATATTTAACAGAAACACTGTAATTTTAACGGTTATATATATGTATATGGTGTGCATGGATATATATGTTTATGCATGTTTCGTTATAATGCTTACGCTTTTCATTGTCTGATTTCTATTCCCTCTGCAAATTTTACAGTCACTAGTCTCTAAATAGTTGTCCTACATGATGCAATGTCTATGTAACATTACTTTTGTTCATTTCAATCATTTAGTGCATTGTTCATTTTGTGTTCTTATTTCGTCTACAAGATGTAGACGACTTTTATAGATATGACTGGTCTTTGGATCCTGTTTATTTTTGTAACTTGTATTTCTATATGAACCAATTGTATTTTGACTGCCCGGTTAGGTTAAGGGGGACCTGACGAAGATCCTCCCGGCAGCCTATAGTGTAGCTTTACTTACACCCTATGGGTTGGATGGGTGGTCAGGATCTTAAAAAAACCCGAACCTATTTCCAGATCTTTACGTTGTTTCCTTATAACTATAAAAATAAAATTTAATATAGAATATTACGCAAGAGAGACAGTTTTAAATGAAACAAATCAATACAAAACGTTGAAAAACTGTCAAAATTTGAACAATCGGAAGAAGAAAAAACACAAACTGAAGCGGACAAAGCTAAAAAGGATTTTTGTCAAGCAACGAAACTGATTAAAAACAGAGACGTGACTTGGCTTATCTGAAGCAATTAAAAACTCGAACGCTAAGCTCTGGGGTCTTGATATTTGCACAGATTATTCTGGAATTTCTAGATCAACGCAATTATTTCAAAACTCTCTACGTCGTTTCCTTATAACTATAGAAGTAAACTTTAATGTAGAATATTACGCAAAGAGGGGCAAATTTTTAATCAAAATCATAACGAAACTGACACTAGCGGAAACGAAAAACTAACAAAGTGAAAACTGTCCCTAGCGGAGCAATCGGAAGAGGAAGAAACACAAACTGAATTTTTTGTTGCAGACAAAGCTAAAAAAGCAACAAAACTGCTGAAAAAACAAACAGATGTTCAACCTGGTTTCTTGAAACGACAAAAAATCTAAGGCGATGCTGGATAGTAAAGCTAGTCTCAAATAAAAATAAATTTATCCTATGAACAAATGTGTAGATGTGTTGCACTAGCCACTTAGCAACACAGTTTTGCGATTCATTTCACCATAAACTGAATATTCAAAACCTTAATATTTTACTCCAGCAATTAAACTTTCCAGCCTTACCTTTCATTGGATGCGAATGTAATTGAGGAAGATACAAATGTTGCAGGGCAAGGGATGCGCTAATTGAGGGCACCCGCGGATTCTATACAGGCCTGATGCTATATTGATCAAACCTATTCACCTGCTCTTTAAACAACAATACCTCACAATTCGCATTCAGATTTGCATAAGTCAGCTTCACTGAATCGTTCCGTAATTACTATAATCCTGTTTACTAAATCAGGGATAGTTAGGCTGAATTAAATGGCACGTATAATTATTCGGGCAAGTAGATGGATGATAAGCAATGCTGTATGCGCATTTTTAAGTCACAATAGAATACAAAGTAAGTGAATTATTTAGTACTGATAGAATGAATGAATTATTTTAGTACTATGATAGATTGAATGAATTATATTATGATGTGTAGTGAAGTGATATTAATGGAAGTCGCAATGAAGAATAAAGTAAATGAATAATTTTACTTGATCTCTCTCTCATCAATTTGAATGAAAGAGTGTTTCAATTTCATTATACACTGCTGGCCACCGTAAATGCAACACCCTGAAGGAAGCATGCAAATAATATGAAATTTACAACATGCATTAGCGGAGGTGAGATATGCAAATGATTAGAATTTCAGCGCAGACGCACATCACGCGCGCCTGTGGCGCCACTTCAAAGCGCTATTTAAGGCTTGGAGATTTCGACGATTTCAAGTACGGCAATTGTGTTTTTCTTGTGGTTTTTTCAAAAAAACGATCCATTATGCCTCGTAGAAAACAGCGATCATCTTTTGATCAAGTATCCGAGTTCGAAAGAGGAAGGATAGTGGCCTACCGAGATTGTGGATTATCTTTCAGGGAAATCGGTAGTCGTGTTGGACGAAACCAAACAACTGTAATGCGGATATGTGATCGTTGGATGCAGGAGGGTACGACGGACCGACGTGTTCGATCGCATCCACCTCAGTGCACCACTTCACGTGATGACAGGCATGTTGCGCGTATGGCAGTGACGGATCGCTCAGCCACATCACGAACCATAGCACAGCACATTCAGTCTGTACCGCATCATCCAGTGTCTGCGCCTACCATTCGACGTCGTTTACAGCAGAGTGGTCTGTCCGCAAGACGTCCATTGCTTCGTCTACCCTTGACGCAGAACCACAGACGTTTCCGCCGCCAATGGTGCGATGAAAGAAGGATGTGGACGGCAGAATGGAATGAAATTGTCTTTACTGACGAGTCACGCTTCTGTCTGCAACACCACGATGGTCGGATTCGAGTCTGGAGACACCGTGGAGAGAGGATGCTGAACAGCTGCGTTATGTACCGCCACACTGGTCCTGCACCGGGTATTATGGTATGGGGCGGTATTGGATATCACTCTCGCACTCCTCTAGTACGCATTGCCGGTACTTTAAACAGCCAGCGCTACATCTCCGAGGTGTTGGAGCCAGTTGTCCTTCCTTACCTTCAGGGCTTGCCCACAGCCATATTTCAACAGGATAATGCACGACCACACGTGGCACGCATTGTCCAAGGGTTCTTCGTCAATCGCCAGATTGAATTGCTTCCCTGGCCAGCTCGCTCTCCGGATCTTTCGCCGATAGAAAACATGTGGTCCATGGTTGCTCAACGATTGACCCAGAATACATCCCCAGCTGCCACACCAGATCAACTTTGGCAACGTGTGGAAGCTGCTTGGTCTGCTGTACCCCAAGAACACATCCAAAGTCTCTTTGAATCAATGCCGAGGCGTGTGGCAGCGGTGATCTCCAACAATGGCGGCTACTCTGGCTACTGATTTTGGCAGGAACCACACTTCACAGAAGTCTATAAATTTAATCATTTGATACTTGGTCAACATGTTATCTACAAAATAAATTTTGTTGTGATATCTCTTGTCTTTCTTGGTGTTGCAATTTGGGTGGCCAGCATTGTATATACTCCAGTGAGAAGTTAAGTGTATAACTTTGAATATAAATTATAAATCTGATCCTGGTGACGAAACTGTTTTATATGCTTTAAATGACGCTTTTTGACATGAAAATGATAAAAATATTGTCCATATCATAAGTTCACCAAGATAACACCATAATACCATTATCAAGATAATAAATATCATAAAATTAACGTCATCTGACCGTGGTTCAAAATTACGTGGTGCTGTCCTCGGATCTTTCCCTTTGGGATTGATCCCGGACCGTCACCAATAGCCCGTTGTGTTGCTCCAGTGTGACGTTAATTGAAATACACTAAATACATACATAAAATTAAATAAATTTATTGGATTCTTGGTTCTTATTTTGATTGGAACTAAGAAATGTCTCAATGTATGTTTACTTATTATGTGACTGCAACCCTTTGAATGTATAATTAGAGAAATTGAACCTTTAACTTAATGGGCTACGGTGGCCCGGTTGGAGGAGTAGCGGATTAGGAACCGGAGGGTTGTGAGTTTGAAACTCGATCCAACAATAGACTGTCGTATAGGTGCTGGTGCACTTTAAATCTGTCGTGGTCTCAAATGTCCTCACATGAGCACGATGTGGAAGTTTGGAGAGTGGGATGCCAACTCAGGTGTTGACCTCATCAGATCGTGGTTCACTATTACTACGTGTTGTCCTCGGATATTTCCCTTCGTGATTGTTCCCAAGCCGTCTCCAATATCCCGTTATGTCGCTCCTGTGCGACGTTAATTTAACTACAACTATCTATGCTTCGTAAAATGAATCTGCTAAGTATCTGGAGCACGTCTGTTTTTATCAGAGCATATTACTTTTGTACAACATTGTACTGAAGCATTTCCCCTCTGAGCGTCAATAGATTTCTAAGTAGTGTAGTATTGTTTTCCCCATGATACACATACTGACTAAATAACATCTGACGTAGGACAAGCTATTGATCAAGAAGTTCAAAACTGGGTAAAAGTTATGCATGGAAGACTACAGGTTGCAGAAAGAATAATCCCTCAGAGAGTTAAATTATAATAATATTTAAAGTAGGTAATTGCTAGTCTCTTAAAATAGAAATGAAAATGAATAGAAATTAAATGAACGAGAGGACTTTGTATCCGATTACAAACCGCATTTTACTTGGTTTCGAATGAATTTAACCTAAAAATAACGATCTCCACAATTTACTGTTATTAGCAATTAGAGAGCTTTAAAGATAGAAGAAACAAGTAACTAGAGTCAATTTTTTAAAGGAATTACGAAACAAAACAGAGTTTATAACTATAGAAATCGAAACATTTATTGAAATAAGGACATATTAAATTACCTCTTTAAATTGTTCTTTTTCAAAAAGAAATAAAAATGATGAAGACAATCGGGGGCATTTTTAAAGATTGAGAAACTAATGTCGACTTTCTTTTCCTTGTTAACAAAGGTAAAAACGATTTTCTGGAAATAAGATTTCCTATAAATTAAAATCCTACATTGTGAATTTAAAAGAAGTAGAAAGTTACTTTGTATGGAATGTATAGTTTTGTATGATATGAAATATTGACCCATCAAAATCAAGACAAAATCATGTATATCATTAGCTCCTGGAATTTACGATTACATTCTAGGAAATACATCTGAGTTTTCATATGTATCCTTCCCTGACATTTTTCTCGATTTCCTATTTTGACTAATCTTAAGCTATAAACATACTCTCTCAAAAATAAATACCGTGGACTTATTTTAGCAGCATAGTATTTTTAATTCCACGCTGTTTTGAATCATTTGACATCATTTTCGTACAGATTATTGTAACAACCACTACTGAAAAATAAAAGTATTGTTTATATATTGAATTAAAAATTCCCCTATAAAGGGGAGCCGTGGTAGCCTGGTTAAAAGAGTAGCGGATTAGCAACAGAAGCGTGGCAAGTTCGGAATTCGATCCAACCAAAGTCCGTCATGAACATGGGCCTTGGTGCAAGTTAAATATGTCGTGGCCTCAAATGTCATCACGTTGGCATGGTGTGGAATTTTGGAGAGTGGGATGCCAGTTCAGATGTTGACCTCATTTGACCGTGGTTCGAAATTACGTGTTGTCCTCGGATTTTTCCCTTAGGTGTTGCTCCAGTGTGTCATCAATTCAACTACCTGTATATTTTTGAGCGAGATATTCTCATACATTTCCTAATATTTTTAGATGACTGGATGTCCTAAGTTCATTGATCACGTTCTGGGAAAACTTGATCTAGATGGTTCAAATTTTGGCACTATCAAAAGTTACGATTAACAACTCGAAAATCCAAAAGTATAGAGTGGTCTTTTGTTTTCTTCTGTTCAGACTAGAGAAGAGCCCTCCATTCTCTCCTCCGGTTGCTAATCCGCTACTCTTCCAACAGGTCTACCGGGGCTCTGATAGATTGGAACACAAACAAAGCGCTTCAACAACTGGCGTCTTTAGCGCTGATTATGGTTCAAAGTTTATCGTTCGTTGCCTTTAAGTGATAATGAATTGGTGAGAGGAATACCAACCACTTCGATCACCATTCATGCTTTTGCGTATGGCAATCCTTCTCCTAACGACCTTTCACCCGCATCCAAAAATCGGCTATCCCAAAGTCGACTTTGGAGCCATACTATAGAATTCCCTACTTTTCTTTTTCTCAGAACCGTTTTTTGACATAGTCACTTGTAAACCGACTCAATAAAACTGTAGAAATGATTTGTTTTGCGTTAAAAGTTTATAACAAATTTTTGGACGCCAGAAGCTGACAGATGTAATAATGTGTGTCTCAAAAGAAACGAAACTGCGTATAAAGGATTGCGACTTGGGAAATTTCAGCAAAAGCTTGATTAAAGCCAGGGACCGAAATAAAGATTATGCTAAAAACTCAAAAAATGGCATAAAAATTATAGTGAAAATCCCTACATTTTTAAAATTGGCAGATTGCAAACGCAATTTCTGTCTGTGCGGGCCGCAGTAGCCCAGTTGGAAGAGTAACGGACTAGCTACCGTAGGGTTGCGAGTTCAAATCCAACCAAGGACCGTCGTGTACAAACGGGGCTGATGCTCGTTAAATCTGTCGTGGCCTCAAAAGTCCTCACCTTGGCTTTGAAGTTTGGAGAGTGGGGTGCCAGCTCAGGTGTTACCCCGTCATCTGACCGCGGTTCAAAATTATGTGGTGCTGTCCTCGGATCTTTCCCTTGAGGTTTGTTCCCGGAACATCGTCAATAGCCTGTTGTGTTGCTCTAGTGTGACATTAATTAAAATACCTATCTACCTACCTTCTGTCTGTGCTGGTACTGCCTGTAAAGTACTAACAAAAAGATGACGCGTCAAAAGAAAATTCGGACCCTCCTCACACTCATCACAACACACATGAAATAACGCTAGAGTTTTGTTTTCATACGATTCGACAGAGCCGTCGTGGCTCTGTAGGTATGCCCACTGCTCTAGTAACTTTCGAATTGTAGGCGGTGAAGGTTCGATTCCTGTCAGGGTCTCTCCTGGTGTTTCTCTCTTCTGCGTCAGTAAAACTTTCCTTGTGTTCTCCACTACTTGACATTGTCTGTCTTGTGTCTGGCGCAGCATGGTCCTTGTGCCATACAACCCTGCCACTTGTGCCATACGTCTCTGTAAAATACCAGTATTTACTAATTTTTTCATTCTCTACAATTTTTAAACTGACTTCCTATCAGTATCGCAATAGCCCGTTGTGTTGCTCCAGTGCGACGTTCGTTAAGTACCGACCTACCTATCAGTATCTCTCATATTTTGCAATATAGATTTGCCACCTTTTGCAGCTATGAGCCCGAACATTGGGCTAGCCACACATTGATGCGATAAAACATCCGACATGCACATAAATTTCCAAAATGTGTTTTGTAAATTTCTGTAAATTTGATAGCGATGCACTAAAGGAAAATATTGTTTCATTTGGAAAGCATTTTAGCATTATCCTTAGGTAGTATGTCATATGGTAAATTGATTTTCGGCTCATCCTAATGAACATGCATACTCCGTTACTGTTCAGAAATTATGTCTGTACGCCACATAATTGGTGTATGACCAATGTGCGTCTTACCTTAGTATTGGTATTGGTATTTTCAATTAACGTCACACTGGAGCAGCACAACGGTCTAACCTTAGTCTCATTGGGTAAACAAACGTGGGATTACTTTACTATACTTTATATATAGCTTCAGCCACCCCAATGTTTAAAGCTTATTTAGTCTCCTAACAATTTTACTGGTGACCCTGTACATAAAGCTTTGGGTCATAATCAACTAATCAACCAACCCGGTACATAAAAAGATAACCAAGCACATCACAAATATTGGAGAGAAACAGAATGAATGGATTCGTATAGTAAAGAAGTAAAAAAACATTTTTCATAACGTTTATTTTCAGTGTAGAATAGTGACTAGATAACTTCACTAATTTTCTTGAAACGTGTAACTACTATGTACAAACGCCACGTACATTCTTGAAACAATACACTTGCTATACAGACATGAAACAATGCATGTAAACAAACCATAGATTTGAATGTTAAACATCACATATAAGTACACCATTCGTATATATTTTCTATCACATGCGTTATTAATGTCTTACAATGTAGGATGAAGTACATATTGGAGGTAATTGTAATGTAAAACAATACAATAGCATTTGATGGACATGAGTTGTAATGGCTCTCATAGTTCTGATAAAAAGTTGTGAAATGACCATAAACTCGCATATAACAATAATCTGAATCAACAATTCCACTGTACGTACATACGATGCGATTCAGGATTAATACAATATCACTCAGTATAGAATTAAACATTCTGGATAGTATTCAATGAGTTACATATATTCTTGGAGAAATTAATATATGTAATATAGAAATGATGTTAGACTAAATTAAAGCTCAATCTGTGTGCAGATGTCGCATTAGATTTTTTTTTATTGAATGAGAAAAAATACCAAATAAAATATATCTATAAGTTTCTCTGTAACTTTAAAAATCAGTCATAAATGCGTTATATATATATATATATATATATAAAATAAAAGAAGGTCGAACAAGTATTTATATAAAATAGAGATCATAAAATCTGTGAACTAAAATTAGTGTTGACTTTTTATATGGTTCATACTTATTCATATGTAATTAGTTACCTTATTGTCAAATAGTATTATATACCCCATTCACTGGTTTGAAATTTAAAAAATAGCACTGAGATATTTTTCAATTCAAATGTTAATTAAAAACTTTGTGAACTTTTAGGAAACACAAAATATGAATCTAAAGTAGTGGTCTACCGGTTATTCGCGACCCATAATTGGGTTACATAAAAATTCAAACATGTCGCTAATTTTTTTTGCGACTTTAGTATTTAATTCATTACTTAAATTTAAACTGCTTCAAATGCTTTCAAATCTCAGCACTGCCAATTCAACCTGTATGAATCCGAAATAGTTGAATAGCAGCAGTTAGAATTAATTAACAGATCTTATTTAAATTAATAATTAAATTACGTTCGTTGTTATAAGCTTAAGAATATGCGTCCCAAGCACGGATGCACTGAAATCAGGGTTGTGAGCATATATGGATAGGATGATAATAGAGAAAATGTAACCTTTTAATGTATAAATATTGAATAACAAGTGTTAATTTCACTCAGGCAAATATTTCAATGTTAGAGTCACAATAAAGAAATGCAGCATTTATAATCATGAACAAAAGTAAAAGAAATAATAAGTAGCATAAATACATATAATTTTAGATTTCTAAATATTTTTCCATATATTTCTCTTAGAAGAATGAACTAGAATTCAATGTAAGTCACTGCATAATTGGTTTGAAAATTCATATCGAAATATAAATAAATTAAAAAACATTTATATGAAAATAAAAAGATCAAGGACACTACAACTGAAAAAACAAGAACTCATTATAGGACCACAAATAAGAATTTTGTACAATTTTCTCACAAATTACTATTATACTTAATGTATTCTAAACTTCATGTTAGGGTCTTGATGAGAATTTAATGAGATAAGATCTGGAATATTGGAACAAATTGACAAAATGTAGTAATTACTTCAGCCTTAATAGTTAGTTAATGGGTAAGTTTCTACGAATAACTTATATTCCTTCCTTTTAGCTATACCGGTAAAATTAACCATGACGTTATTTGGAAATACCCATCGAAACATAAAAAACACTAAAATGAAAGTTTTAGGGCTAAAAAGGCCCTCCCGAATACCCTCCCTAAAGAGAAACTAGAATTTGAATATTGTTACTAAGTAAATTACTTAAATATTTTAAATGAAGATTAAAAAATTTAGAGTAAGTCTTAGTTGATGACTAGAAAACAGGTTATTAGAAAACATTCCTTTTAATTTAAGGCACACACACAATAAAAATTCCCATAACCAATACAAACCTTGTGTGTGTGATATTGCCTTTGTCATACCTTTTTCTGGAAGTAATTACTTTTAGTGTTATAAGTAATGGATAAGTATAATATATTTTTAAAGCGATACCTTAATAACTTTAAAGGAGATAAGCTATTAAAACTTAAAATTATGTGGGAATAAATTCAAAAATTATATTCTTATATCGATTGAGTTGTTTCTTTTAAAAAAGCATTGAATCATGTTTAAATTAATTCGGAAGTTTTTACTACAGTAGACGTAATGACTCAATTATTAAAAAAAATTAAATACCTCTACATTTGGTTATTTGAAGAGAAATAATTCTAAACAGAGAAAAAACGAGTATAAGGTATCCCCCAATTTCTGTTTTAAATTGGAATATTTGCAGATATTTAATATAAAACCTTCATTCACATGTTTGTGTAGCTTACAAGAATCTATCTGTAGTGAAATATACTTCACTGACAAGACAGTTCGAAATAATATGAAAAAAAAAAACCGAATCGACTTGACGCCGATATTAATTAAAATGTACACACTAGTTTTATATAAACGATTTTGTTTGTTGTAACTGAATTGCGCTATTACATCGCTGGCTTACAAGTGAAACACATTAAGCCGAAATTTTCGAGATTTGTTTAAAGCTTTTTTAGATCAGAATGTGTTGATCTTTATACTGAAGACCATTAAGTTATTTTTTCTTTGCATGTAAGTTATATTTCTTTTTGAGAAACACACTTAATGAGTATAGCATTAGTGAGTAGAATCCTTTTCTTTTCGTTTTCTCAGAACTATTTATTATGACTTACTGTGCTTCTCTTGTAAGCCGACGATATAGTGCCTCAAGAAAGAAAATATAGGGAATGTTTTGAAACAATCCACAATTCTGGTAATATTTGATGTCATAACGAGTTGAAAGCAGAATGAGTAATTGTTAGAAGGGATGTATCAAAGAAAGTAATTGGATATTAAATAACACACTGAAAAAGATGCATTTTATCTAACAAATAACGCATACAAATGGATGGAACAGGCTTTTCTTGTACCGAAATGAAGCATTTTTTTTATAAGATGTAGTTATACTTGCAAAATAAAATTAAAACAGAAAATTTGAGTTATTTTCTTTTCGAACTGTACGATTCAATTATCTTTACCCCATTGCATTTCTCTTTTCCCTTTATACACGCTTTATGTTAAAGTTCACAGATATTTAGTTTTAATCAGGAAGAATTCAATTACTTAAAAGTACATATTTAGTTTGTAAAAAGAAAAATAAATGAAGGATAAATAAATCACTTTATTCAAGATTTCGAAAAGTCAAATCCCTAGAATTGGAAACAAAATTAAAACGATGTCATTTGGTTAAAATTCTTTCTACTTTAGTAGTTAATAAAAAAATCGAGTTCTGCTTTTAATAATCCTTTTAGTCAAAATCATAGTGAAATTAAAACAATAGAATGGAAAATAATTATTAATTTTTACCTACTTAATTAGTTATGAATTTAAAATAAATTTGAGTTGTCTGTTTTCAAACGTATCGCACAGTTGTGCTTTTAGTAGTACGCAAAATTATTAAATACGTATTTCAATTGCATGAAATATGAACTTATGTTCCCTGCTCTGAATAACAGTTAAAGACTTTCATTTATACAAAGATGAATATTGTAATTCAATAATTTTACACATGATATTTATGGAACTAAAAATACGTACATAATTCTTTACAAAAGTATATCACAATATTCAAAATACATCAAATGTATCCCAATTCATAACAAAATCGGATATGGAGATTTCATTCCTTAAAAAATATTTTTGAAGTAATAAATGTTTTCTGAGGGCTGCACATCTCAATTGCAAACAGAACTATGTCCAGAGACTGACTTTTGCTGTTCATAACACCGATTTAAAAAACTTAAACTTATAATTTTCATCGACCAATTCTCCTTTTATATCTAACAATATGATATGCAAGATTGTTATTGCATTTGATATGTTCCGTGCACACATTTTTGTTTGAAATAATTTTTAAGTTTCATGTCCTCGTTCATTAACAGAAGGAACGTCTGATGAAAAACGAAAAGAGAATATCACAGAAAAAAATACAACCCTAACATTCCTACTTCGTGAAACAGCACAAAAATGATATAGGAGTCGTCAACAGTATTAATCAAGCCATAGCGATTAGAAACATTTTAAAACAGTTCCGTGAAGAAACAATGCGATGAAAAACGAGCTTCCCCAAATCTAAATGGCATTTCGATTCTCATTGGTTAGACCACAGATCAGTTTCTGTGAAAAACTGTATTCAAACACACCTTTAACTATACTCTAGAACATTTGAATGAATGTCCACTCTCACTGTAATATAACGTATCAAAATACTCTGCACTCGTTGGACTTTCTGACGATTCTCTCATATCGAAACGTTTTCCATCCAGTCTGAAATGGAAGATTCACTCCCTCACTCAATAGCACTTCCTTGATGAGTCCGGATACTTTTCTTTCAGTTCGAACTTAAACTGCCTGAAGAGCTGTCGGTTCCTCTCTTGATCGGTTTCTTTGTCCTTGTGGAAAGATGAAGGAGTTTTGAGGCCACTGTGAACGATAAATGCGTTGTTCAGAACGGAAAACTTGTACCCAGATACATGGAGTTCACAAACCTAAAATAGAAATTAAAAACATTAGATTATTTGTAAGTAACTATTCAGAAAGGAAAACTTGTACCCAAATACATGGAGTTCGCAAACTAAAATGGAAATGAAAAACATGAGATTATCTGCAAATAGCTATTGTCTATGTTTGATGTCTGTAGCCCACGAATATAGTACAGGGTGTTCCAAAAACTTCCTGTACAGACTTTAAGGGGATCTGTAATTCAAAATCAAACCGTATTCATATCACCAGGGGAGCCTTGTTCTTATCCTAAAAAAGAGTTGATCAGTTTAGTGGGCGCTACTGTGACTTTATTAGAAAATAGAGAAAAATAAATAAATAAGAGAGAAAAAAATGACAGAAAACTGCCTAAAACGAAAGATTAATTAAATGAATTTCATTCATTAGTCTTTAAACAGCTGCATTTTAATTAAAGAAGTGGGAAGTTATAAGTCTGCATCAGATGAGAAATATTTTGTACATTCTGTTACAGCAGGAATCATTTCAACAGAATGACAAAACTGAAACTTTTCCTCTTAAACAAACCTATGCACTGCAAAGAACTGAATTAAATGAAAAAATTGCTTGTTTAAAAGCAAGTTTTCTAGTCATATGGATAATGTCGATTTGTGGGCGAAGTTTGGACACTTTACACGTACACTAATTAGAAAAGACTATCTCGAGTAATTATGCTAATGTGTACTTCCAAATACCGTAGGACCTTGATTATCCAAGCTTCGATTTACCGCGTATCCGTGTTATACGATCCAAATTCGTTACCGAATTCCTACGCTTTATGAATCTTTCAGTAGCAGTAGTAGTAATATGTAATATATATATATTTTCTGTATTTCTTAAAGGCCTGTTCTGTGTTACTACGATCGTATTATCTGAGGCTTCGGTTATCCGAGGTGGTCTCGGTCCACATTATCTAGTATAATCAAGATTCTACGATAGCACAATTCAGAAGAAAAACAAACGCATAAAGAGAGAAAGGTATACATTCTGAAAAATAAATATTTGAAAAAATAAAAACTGTATTTGTAAAGACTGATTTTTTACTAAGTCTTAGTTTTTGTGTTACTACGTCCGTTTTATCTCAGTTTCCGGTTATACGAGGTCGTCTTGGTCCACATTATCTCGGATAATCAAGGTTCTACGGTAGTACAATTCAGCAAAGAAACAGAGTATAGAGGGAGCAATACATTCTGAAAAATAAATAATGTGTAGTCTGGAAGAAGCAATGTGATAGGTTGGAGTTAGAAAACATCATCGAAATTCTGTTTATCCTTGATAAGGTACGCATATAGAGTACGACCAATTCTCTCCCGTGCTGTCTTGAAGTGGAGGAATCTGTCGATTGCAAGTATGACATGTTTCAGCTCGGAGACAGGAATAAATATTTAAACCCAAACAGAATTTCAAAATGTATACGACTACACACGATTTTCATCGAAACAAATATTTTGTTTAAAGGCGAAACATAGAAAAAGTCCCGTTTGTCTGAGAAAAGTTGAAACGCGATATGAATAGAGGGGTTATGAGAACATTATGGAGGGAAACATACATTCTAGAACATATAAATAATAGATCAGAGGAGAAATAGAACTGAAATATAAATTCAACTGCAGAGGGGTATGGAGATTTCGCGTTTTTCCCATATTGTTTTTTATGTAACATTTTATTATGTAAAATAGAGCTTATTTGTTATCATCTCGGATTGTTTACAATAGGAATGAAAGAATTTTTAACAAAATATTTTTATTATTTGAAAGTTGAGTTTATTTGTCCTTGTAAAGAGTATAGATTTTTGCATGTTATAAAGCACTTTTAAAAAATTCTCGTAAGATTTAGAATATGCAATGGTCAGAATGGTATATTGCTTTTTATGATATAAAACTCGATTTAGAAGGACATACGTATTTAAAGACGACTCAAATTATATTGTAGTGATACTATAAACAAAGATTGCTTTAGAGCAACGGGATTTGTTTGAAAAAAGTTTTATATTACATTGAAAAAACACCCAAAACTACTGTGTTCATGTACAGTTGAAAACGTATCCCCATTAAAATTATTCTAATAGATTTTTGTGAAACTTTCCTAATAATGAAGATACGGTACCTAAATTATATGACAATTACGGGATGCAATTAAATAATTATGCATTTAATTTCCAAGAGCAGTCAATAATGAATGCCTTCTTTATGTACTGCAGTATTTCAAGGGAATTCTATTATTTCTCGACCTTTGTATCGGTATTGTATTTGTTAAGACTTCTACATTGTTGAAGTGTATTCAGATGATTTATTTAATAATTAAAATAGATAATTTGCATTTATAATTTGGAATTGTGAAACACTCACTATATGAATAAATTTGAGTTACCATAAGTATGATTGTCTACATAATTCATACGGATCATGCTGACTTCTTTTTGCTTCTTTTAGATGATTAAATAAAAGTTTAGACGTTTGCTCGAATCTACTCTTGTAATTGGTCTCTCATCGTAATTATCTGACTGTGGTTCAAAACTATGAGGTGTTGTTCTCGGATCTGTTCCTTTGGTATGGTTCCCAGACCATCACCAATAGTCCGATGTGTTGCTCCAGTGCGATGTGAAATCAACTACCTACTTAACACTAAAGGAGGATGTGGTAGTTTAGTTAAAATCGAATACGCGGTCATCGGAAACGCTAGAGGTAGTTTAATACTTCTGCCCATGCCCGAAAAAATCCATACAGCATTCAAAAAATTCCATTTCTGAATCAATGGATGTATTAGGTACATAAATTAAAACAAACCGCTCTTCGCGAAGTTGTAATTTTTTCCAAACAAAGAATAACTATTCCGCCCGCATACGTCTGAGCTGATTTCGAAACTTTCGGAAATACGCTATCAAATTTCCCATCCTCTAGGACTTCTCCCACTGTACCTGAGAGAGCTTGCGTGGCACGTGTTTCGTCTCAGATTTCATTATCCTCAATTTTTGGACAGATATGTGTACCTTGTCCAAACAGCTTTTAAACAGCTTAGCTTTTCCTTATCACAAACATCACCCGCATACAAATCTATTCATGCCTTTCTTAGAACAGTATAGATGTAGGTATTGTTTCACACAATTCTACGGGTAGTAAAATTCCCAATGACACCATAGAAGCATGTAGTACAGTTAACGAATATACGATCATCGAAAACACTAGACGTAGTTTAATAGATCTGCCTATGCCCGAAAAAATCTATACAAAATTCAAAAAATTTCATTTCAGAACATATGAACTACATAAATTAAAACAAACCGCTCTTCGCAAAGCTGTAATTTTATTCCAAACAAAGAATAACTATCCCGCCCGCATACATCTGAGCTGATTTCGAAACTTTCAGAAATTCGCTATCAAATTTCCCATCCACTAGGACCTCTCTCACTGCACCTGAGAGCGCTTGCTTTGGAAAGGTAAAACCTCGGTGGGTATGCAAGCTTCCATTAGCGGCACCAGGTTACCTTCAATTATCCTAATAGCTCCCAACTCTTTTTAATGCGCTTATGGGATTTAGAAAAGAAACAGAAGAAGCTTTTAGTAATAAGTCTCTTCCGTCCCCGCAAATCTTACCCTCTGAATTGGATAGGATTATTCTCCATGTGGTGTCGAGTTACTGTAGGATTGTTCTTCAAGTAAACTCGGGAAGCTTAGTTCATGTCTGTGCATGCAGAGTTCGTTGGTTGGAGGCATAACTAAGTGCATAGTTTTTGTAAGACATAATCATTTAGAGACGGCGTTTTTCTTTTGGGGAATGCATTTACATTTTTATGGCTTTTGCTCGCGTGTTTCTGTAGCAGCAAATCAAAAGAGACGTTTTTTTTTGCTTAGTACTTAACCATGTAGTTTGTTGAGTTTTGGAGTTTGCTAAAATAGCATGTGGGATGGCAGCGTCTTTTTAAATAAATGCATCGGTTCAAAAAAGTTAATGTGAGCGAATGATTTTGCTGTTTTAACGATTGAAACGAAAAAGTCACTCTAACGCGTAATCTATTAAATATTACATTTCACTACAAGAAAAGTAAGTTGATTTTGCAAGTTTAATGGAATTAGAAAAAGCTTATTTGAAAGATCTAAATATAAATAAAAATCTACATATAAAGTATAGTTGTCTATCCAATTTCACATCTAGTAGTTACGTTTTGGAACCCTTCTTAAAGTATAGACCTTTTAATATTATATTGAACATTCGAATTCTTTCATAGGTATGCAGAATTATCTTATCATAGGAATAGGTGCAATTACGAAATCATAAAAGAAGATTGGTTAAAATAATTTTACATAATTATTATTCAAGGATTCTTCAAATCTGAAATGAAATACAAATTAAAAGACAATAAAAGATGTATGTTCTTTTTTATATTTAAATGATTAATTTTTATCGAAATACCTATTCATCAGCCAAGTGGTATGAAGGTTTTATTGTAAGATGTATTCTATTCAGAAGCTGAATGTCCCTGAATTGAAACGATGGTTGTGGATTCGATATGAAGTTTCAAATAAGTTGGCGTACTCCAGTAAGTTATTTTTGTTCAAAATTAACAATTGGTAAGATGCTTTTTCCTTGGCAACCACCCAAACATAATTTTTGCGAAACCTACCTCGGATTTAATCCGAGCATACTTTCACTAATCCATATAAATTTCCAAATTATTTGATGTTGAGAAATAATAGCAAAATATGTTTTTGTTTACATGTTCCATAAAAGATTATATTTTTGGAAAATATTCAGCAAAGCTACAGTTTCGCAGATAAATTCGATATATATGTATATATATATATATATATATATATATACATATTGGTTTTTAGAGCTACTTTTTTTCCATAGCAGGAGGCACTGACTAGAGTGATTTTAAAAAAGGGTAACGGACTTGAAAAAGGTTTTAGTTCCGCACTGCGACATTTAATGTAGAAAAGAGATCTCAAGGTGATTTGTGTATTGCTTACAAGAACTAGGGGAGCATGACAATATTTTTTAGGATGACGTGCAATCAATAAGTACTTCTTTTCTGGAAGAATATATGTAAACCGCAAAAAGAAAACTTAACTTATTTTGTAACTAAAAAAGAATTCTTTTTGCAGATGTGCAGAATATATATATATATATATATATATATATATATATATATATATATATATATATATATATATATAATTCAAAATTACAAAGGAAAGGTTAGCAAAATTGGTATCATTGAAAATTAATAATTTAATTAATATTTAAATAATAAAACTGATATTAATATTTATGATAAGAGAGATGACTTTGAATTTCCGGTTTTTAAATTAATATATTGGGATTCTAATATTTCTAAAAAAATTTATTATAATACAATTGCTGGTCAACTGATACGTTTCAATAAAATTTGCAACTCTAAATCTAACTTTCTTTTGCAATGTAATAATCTCATTAACACACTTCTTAATAATAAATACCCTCACTCTTTTTATAGGATTATTTTTGAAAGATTTAAGATAACTAATATTATTTAATAGTTTATTTCGGAGACTTTCCTGTTGACTATCAATTTTATCAATTTAAAAAACTGGATTTGAACACTATTTTTTTCGACTTCCGATTCCAATGTTCGGAATTCCGAGTCGGAATTTCGAATCGGGGTTCCGGGTCGGAATTGCGGTTCCGATTTCTGATATACGGCGTTGTGAATGGCATTTGTTGGCGGTCCTCATGTAGTTTGCGGCGGGTTGTTGTCGAGCTTAGGTCAATCTATGTGGGTAAGTTTGTTTTCTCCTTTTTAATTTAATTTAATTTTAATTTTAATTTTGTATTATATTTATCTTTGGTTTCTGTCCTTGGTTGTCCCTGGTTTTGTTTTTCTAATTTTTCTTATGGTGTTTGGAGGGGTGTGTGAGCTACTTTTGGTGTTCTGCTGCTCACACGCAGAAAACACCATATTGTGTTGACTGGGTGAGGCTCCTCCCTGATGACGCCCTGATCCACCAACACTTCCATCATTTTTTTTCAAAATTTTCTTAAATTTCTTGATTTTAAAATTTTTGGATTTCTCTTTGTTTTGGTTTGTAATTTTGAATTATTTTACTTTCCATGTTGTGTCTGCAGCTTTAGCGCGCATACATGGAGAGTTCTGCCTTCTGCCTTCTGCTTTCTGGATTCTGCTTGACTATTTTTTTACCCCCAACCTTTTTGGCTTTTTGGCTTTTTACTTGTCTGCTTTTCGATCTTTTGGCATTTTGCTGGTCTGCATTTCTAATATTTTTACTTTTTGATCTTTTGGCATTTTGCTGGTCTGCATTTCTATTATTTTACGTTTTAATGTTTTGTAATTTGATTGTTTTTATTATATATATATATATATATATATATATGTGTGTGTGTATACATATATTCCAAACTAATGGAATTTAACACACACTTACACTAATTAATACAATATAACATAATAGAAATAAAACATAAACATAGTTCTGATATATTATTTTCTTTTTTAAAATTTCGTTTAAATCTTTATTGTTTTCCACAATTTTTTTGAGAGGTAAACAAAAGTTCATATTTTATCTTATAAATAACCCGAATCCCAAATTTCTTTTCCAATGCAATGCAAGATGAGTAAATGGCAGAAAAATTCCACATTAAATCCAAATTAGGTTTAAAAATGTTTCCATTCCGCTTAAATGATCGCATGAAAGAATATAGATTCATTTATACTTGACTCACGACGATGCATAACGCAAGCTTTTTGCAAGCCAAGCGAATTTTTTTGAGAGGAAAAAAGAATAATCCATTTCAATTGTGATGCCGAAAGAAGGAGAGCAGGTAATAACAGAGATAGGAACACTCAATTTTTTGGACTCATATTCCATAAATGGCTATTTCCGGGAAATGACAGCGAATGAATTTGTTTTTCCTTTCTGGATAAGGGAAAAAATGATTAAATAGAGGCTTTATGACTCTCTTGAATGGGAACGAACGCACAGGACTTGTAATGTATGAACGATAATGAATGGAAATGAAGACTTCAGTGAAATACGCCATGAATATCCGAAATGGTTGAAAGGATCTCATTACACATTTGAAAAGATACTCACTCTGAGTGAGCGATACAACTAATATTTAAAGAGCTTTCAGTGAATTGATGATTTCGCAACCTATTCATCTTTGTTTTTCTGAACGCTTAAAACAGATTAGGGAAGTTAAATGTTTATAGTAATATTAGCAGACCTGCCCACATATCATCTGCGCTAAACTTTCTCAATTGTTAACATCTATTAATGGCCGTGTCGTTTTCCATATTTCATACCTCATTTAAATTCATTTATAACGAATATAAGTATTGATATGCACATTTCATACGTTCAAATGAAATAAAATTAGTCAAAAATATAAAACGGCATTTTGTTTACATCTTTCTCATATTGGTGCGAATTCTTATTTCTAATAAAATGCATGGTAAAAAAAGTTCACACATCAGTCCTTTTTACCACAATTAGCTTATGAACGTCCACTTCAACGCCATCTCATTCATTTGTTCAAAGGTTTCGATATTTTGAGACCTCTAAATCTATTTTTAGGTTCTTTCACTCAGATTTTCTTTCGGAACTAATTTCTATCTTCTAGATTTCATTGCCATTTGTAATCAGAACTTCGAAGAATTTCATTAGAGCAGCGATAGCTCTTCCGTGCAGTTCTAGCAATATTATTCAGCTCCTAGATCAAATTATTGCCTACCTTGTTTTAGGGTTAGCTTGGGCAAAAATTTGATCCTAGCACTATAAGAACCAAACCAACCGATTTCGTGTCTTAAATAAGCATATTTAAACTTTGAGAGAAAATTGGCTAATTAGTCTCGCAACAATTGATTTTATATTGTTTTTTTGCCATTCACCAGTACGTACATAACGCCGATTTCTGTGCCACGTAGGTTAGTGAAATAGTGTGATAATGTCAATGTGAACTTTTAACATGCAATAACAATGCATATTTAACGGTTTCTAAATCACAGGTATTTTTTACATACATTTCTCACTCCGAATAAAGATCTGAACTTTAGAATTCTAAAGTTTCCCTTAAAGTCTTCTATCTTATATTTCAACTCCAGATTAATTTAAATATATGATAGAAAGTGACGAGCTTAGTTGATCAGAAAACAGAAATAATTTTTAACTTATTGTGTTCACCAACAAAATTTTTATAACCAATTAAATAACATACTCAAATCTTGTTTCACTGTCACGTTTGGAAGAGTTGATATAATATGTAAGTATGTGTGTGTGCAAACATGTGAGGTTCACCAAGAAAAAACAATTTTATAATGTCTTCATACTTTCATATTATCTAGTAAATAGGCCCGGTAGTCTAGTGGTAGCGCTTTGCACTGCCACACTACAGGTCCGGGGTTCGATCATCGGACTGGGCAAGGTCGACTCAGCCTTCCATCCCTTTGAGGGTCGATAAAATGAGTACCAAGCGTGCTTGGGAACTAAACACTGGGGGTCCCCGCGTCAGGCCGACCACCTGACAGGGTCAAAAAATGTCACTCGGCACCCCAGGACCTCCAAGGTCTCGTAAGCGGGATGGGACCCTCTGGCCGTGGTTCTTCGTGGACTGCAGCGCCACGGAGTTAGAAGATCAGTTTAATAAACTATTTTCTGTTCGAATAACTTATTTCAATATTTAAATGCAGACAAAATTTTAATATTTATTAGCAAAAAGACATGAGTACCAAGCGTGCTTGGGAACTAAACACTGGGGGTCCCCGCGTCAGGCCGACCACCTGACAGGGTCAAAAAATGCCACTCGGCACCCCAGGACCTCCAAGGTCTCGTAAGCGGGATGGGACCCTCTGGCCGTGGTTCTTCGTGGACTGTAGCGCCACGGAGTTAGGAGATCAGTTTAATAAACTATTTTCTGTTCGAATAACTTATTTCAATATTTAAATGCAGACAAAATTTTAATATTTATTAGCAAAAAGACATAGTACCAAGCGTGCTTGGGAACTAAACACTGGGGGTCCCCGCGCCAGGCCGACCACCTGACAGGGTCAAAAAATGCCCTCTGGCCGTGGTTCTTCGTGGACTGTAGCGCCACGGAGTTAGGAGATCAGTTTAATAAACTATTTTCTGTTCGAATAACTTATTTCAATATTTAAATGCAGACAAAATTTTAATATTTATTAGCAAAAAGACATGAGTACCAAGCGTGCTTGGGAACTAAACACTGGGGGTCCCTGCGTCAGGCCGACCACCTGACAGGGTCAAAAAATGTCACTCGTCACCCCAAGGCCTCCAAGGTCTCGTAAGCGGGATGGGACCCTCTGGCCGTGGTTCTTCGTGGACTGTAGCGCCACGGAGTTAGGAGATCAGTTTAATAAACTATATTCTGTTCGAATAACTTATTTCAATATTTAAATGCAGACAAAATTTTAATATTTATTAGCAAAAAGACAAACCAACACTTTCAAAAGGGACTTGGGACTTCTGATCCATATCTGTTCTTGGCCTTCTACCCAATTTCCACGAGACAAGGACTATAGTTCAAAATGACGAGGTATCCTTGGATCTTTCCCTTCGGGATTGATCCCCGACCGTCGCCAATAGCCCTTTGCGTTGTTATAGTATGACGCAAATTTAACTACATACTCACGATTCGAGATTTAGAACTAGAAATACCGTAAAAAAATTTAAGGAATATATTAAACTGTGAATGAGTGAAGTATTTCTAACATTTTTAGAAAGGCCTATGATCAAATCAGTGGTAAAATGTTTATGAAATATAATGCTATTAAAATTTAGCAAATGTACGTGTTATATTCAGTTGTGGTAACTGATGTGTAGAATTCATTTACGACTTAACAAAAGATGACTCTTTCACTTGAAATAACTTATTGTGAGTTATAAAATCTGAAGGACAGTTGAATTATTGTTTTAATAATTGAGCGGAAGAGTTGTTGAACTGTGTTTTAGAGGTTTTTGTGTTTTCGATCTTTTCTACAAAAGAAATGCATATTTCTACAGAAAGTATTGGTAATGTTTGAAAAGTTGCTTTAATTATCACATAGCTTAATTATCACGTAAACCTGTAATTAAGAAACTGAATTGAGAGCAAATGATTTCATTTATAAAAATTAAGTCTGAATTTCTGGAAGCAACTAATTTTTAGAAACGAAGGTTGGAAATTATTACAATAGTGTATAATTATACATCTATATGTGTATAAGTATACACTTAGGTGTATAATAGGTGTATATAAGTATATACTTGGTGTGTAGGTATTCACCTAGTAAGAAATACTAAGTGTATACTTAATTTTGTGTCTAAGAATTTCGAAAATTTGACTACAAAACAGAAATATTTGTTAAAAATATTTTAGTGAATGTGGACTTGTTTGTTAGGATATATCTAAGTGTCCTAAATGTCTTAAACGTTCCATTTCTATAAAAACCATGTTTAAAAAATAATTTACATACCGTTTAGGATATAAAAGTATCTTTTAACCGTGCAATCAATTTTTGGAGCTATTGTGTATCAAACAAAATATCTTTATTTTATTGGTATTACGATTATGCTTAATTTATGAATGCATTCCTGCTATAAAGTAGATTCTTTACAGTAAATAATCACCAATATGCTCGCTTGTATGGTTAAAAAGGTGAATTCAATAACGTGTTAAGAAACAAAAGGCAGAAAACTTACATCTGTTGTTTTCTCACAATTCGGTTTTTTATAAACTCACAGATAATAAATGTAAGGCATAAAAGGGAAATAACAGAAACGATTGTAGTTTGGGAAAGCAATCTTTAACACATAAAGGAAAAATATATTTTCAATCTTCTCTCATCGCACTATAAAAAAGAAATATACTTTTTGCTCATATCGGAGTTATTTTTATTGAACAAATGCTTCACATTTGTTTTTATCTACTTTAAAGATATCAAGATACAAAATAAAATATTTCAATTAAACTTTTAATTTATGTCAAAGCAAGCATGGCTTTTATCGTGTTAAGAATAAAAATTTGTAAATGCTAGTGCAATTTAGTTCGGATATAATTTATAATTTTCTCTGTTGAATTATTTCAGATTTTTATTCATTTTTAGGAAGTTAGTTACACTTCATGCATTCCTGATTAGACTTGTGTAAGAAAAGTACTTGCTTTTTGAATGTCTCTAAAAGATAATAATTTTTGTATCGATGAATTGAAATTTGCTTAAATCAATCATATTTAAAATGGAAAAGGACATGCATTGTTTTCAAAAATATTATTTAATATTCTTATATTGTCGAAAGGGTAAGGAGCTTATAGCTCAAAAGTGTTTCAACTTATAACGTAGTAAGTTTTGATTATTAAAAATATTTGAACAAACTCAAAAATAAATATAATAGTTATTGCAGACTTTTTACGATTTTTTTTCAAAACATTAAATATAATCTTGACGTGACGTGAACTTTAACAAGTTAAGCCTTGTCTCGGTGGTAGAACTTCTCAAGCAGTTAAAGAAATAGATTTTGTGCTACAAACTCTTCACATAATTTATTTGGTGAATGGATTATCTGTTTTATTGATTTAACCCTCGTAGTGGTTTTGACAAGATATCTTGTTCATCAAGATCTGACAAATTTCGCTGATGACGAAATATCTTGTCATCAAGATATATCGAAAGGGTAAGGAGCTTATCTTGTCATCAAGATATTTTCGTTTTTTCAAGGATGACAAGACTAAGATCTGGTTAGGTTTCTTCTAATGACGAGATATCATTAGAAGAAATGTCTCATCCCATCAAGAACTGTTCAGTTTTCCTCTAATGACGAGATATCTAGACCTGTCAAGATCTAGACAGTTTTGAAATGACGAGATACCTCGTCGAGGCAACCACCAGGAGGATTAACAGAATGGCTAATATGTTTGTAAATTATATTCTCTAAACAAATGTTTTTTTTTAATTTCCGTTTCAAATAGATGTACACTCCATTGTATTATTGAAGCAAATGTTACGTTTTTTACAAAAAAATTAATTTGGAAAATGGATTGTTCTCTTTCAATTGGTATTTTGCATTTCTCCTTTACTTCCCTATTTTACGCGAGTGATAGAGAAAAGGGAGGGAATATCTAAATAGCTTTGCATGTGAAGGTCTTTATTAGTCTAATATATCTCTCTAAATATATTGTTCAACTTTTACTATTTATATGAAACACACAGAAAGTATCACGACAAATTTATAGTAATGATCATTACATGTAATCCTATATATAAAGCAGAAAATCTGTCTGAAGCAGCAAAAACTTTCGAACGCTGAGCTTTGAAGTCATGAAATTTTAACTGCTTATTGTGCTTGGAATATCTGGGTCCTAGCTATTTTCAGCTCTCTAAGTTGTTCCCCTAGAACCATATAAGTAAAGTTGACATAGTATGGTTAATGATACGCAAGAAGATATCAATCAATACAAAATGTTAAAAGCTGTCTAGCCGAGCAATCTCAAGAGGAAAAACACAAGCATATGAAGCGAACAAGGCTCAAAAAGCTGTTCAACAATTCAACGAAACTGTTGAAGAAACAGAGGCGTGACTTGATTTGCCTGAAGTAGCAAAATCTTTCACACGAAGCCGAGTAGCAAAGCTTTAGTTTCCAAATAAAATGTAATAGGAAAGATCTATGATAAATTAATACCTACGCGGATGGCAGCATAGATACAAAAGCAGTCACAACTAATTAATATGTAAGCAGAACGTCGAAAATTTATCAGTATTCAAGATATTTTTCTCTACTTATATATATTTTTAAGATGTTTGTTATCAATGTAAAAGTTTAGCATTCATGAATTTGAAACGCAATTTGTAGTGAACAAAAATCCACACATTTTTAAGTAATGCTTCTTGTCTACCAGCATTTTGTGAAAGTGTTACAGATATACAACTCTTCAACCTCCCTGAGAAAATATTTACTCTTAAAAGGATGGAATCGAAGCGTTATTTCCTGTTTCCACAAACTTAAATGAAAAGAGCGAAAAATCTTTCGGTTGTAAGATAAATCTGTGATAGCAGATTTGAATTTGGATTAATGTTGACGTTTGGATAGACATTGTACATTAAGATATTTAAAAAGAACCGAGCGTCGCTTCATATAATATTTGCATAGCTAAATAAAACAAAAATGCATATCAGAGTTAAAAGCGAGTTTCGCAGGGATATGTCATTTATGTAAATTTATTTTCGGGAATGCAATAAAAATTCTTTCTTGCTTGTCAACTCGGTGGATCAGAACGCAAAACCTTAAAAATGTAGAAAATAATTTATTTAAATGTTAATAGAAAACTGAAACGAAATTTAAATTTTATAAATAAAGTTTTCGGGCAAACATCCATTATCAATAAAGGAGTTGTACCCTTAATTCAACCCCCCTCCGGAAAATGCATAAGACAACTTTCCAAATAGCATCACGACAGCAATTCAGGTAATCTAATATTTCGACTATAAATGAATCCCACGAAATTCCACACGTTTTATTATATTCATATCTATAATCGGGGCCACCGTGGCTCAGTGGGTATGCCCACTGCTCTAGAAACCTGAGAGTTGTAGGCGGCGCAGTTTCGATTCCTGTCGGGTGCATTCCTCCATGGATGTATCTCTCTCTTCTGTGTTAATAAAGCTTTCATTGTGTCCAGTACTTGATATTGTATGTCTGGCGCAGCATGGCCAAACATGGCCCTTGTGCCAGAAACCCAAACCCTATCTTTAAAACACCGCCTGATTGGTATAGTCATAGCTCTTGTCTACTACCCAGTTGGTCCCGTGATTGGATCCCCGTTTCTAAATGCATGGTCGGTTGCCTTGTAGAGTATAGTGCAAGGGCCATATTTAGTCAATTTGAGTCAAACAACTTGGAGTAAGTCGACATATACACACAAGGTAAACTTTACTGACACAGAAGAGAGAAATATATCCAGGGTGTAATTCAAGCTGACAGAAATAGAACCTCCGCCACTTACAACTCGCAGGTCGTTAGCTCAATGGACAACCCCACTGAGCCACGGCGACCCCTTGTTAGAGCAAAGATGTTGGTGATTGTCCTTGTTAGTAGCTGTGATTCACCCACTTGGTACACCTTCACAAGTAGTCGTCAATTCGCCCCTTGTAGAGCTGAAGTCCGAAGAGGTGAGTGATCGAGGCATTAAAAATAAAAATGTCTTTGAAACGAAATAAAAAGTATAAATCATTGTGCAAGACACCACAATATCTAGAAAACATTGCTAATATATAAACAGTATTTCTTGCAAGAGAAGCAAAAATTGCGAATTTCATGTTAATTTCATTTCTTAAAATCATTCACCGAACTACAAAAAATGGGGAAAACAAATATATAACAAAATTATTTTAATAATAGGAGCCACTGATATGAAAAATACCAGTATTTATAAACTTATCAGTTTCTGGTTGGTTGATAGTTGAATTAGCGTCGCACTGGAGCAACACAATGGGCTATTGGCGACGATCCGGGATCTGTCCCGAAGGGATAGATCCCGGACCGTCCATTCTGTTAAAATTGTCTGCTGACCGAAGTGTTGAGAATACCTCGCAATTTTGAACCCCGGTGAGATGACTACGTCAACATCTGAGGTGGCACCTTATTCTCCAAACTTCCACATCATGCCAACGTGAGTACATTTGAAAACACGGCAGCTTTCTCCGTGTACCAGCTCCCATGGTTGGATCGAGTTATGAACTCGCAACCCTTTGGTTGCTAATAAGCTACAATTCCAATCGTGTTACCGCGACCCTTTATCATTTTCTGAAATTGAATCAATTGAAATAATCGATTGAAGTAATCTACACAAACTTACACTTTCAAAATTCACGCTCCCAAATTTTTTTTATTGAACTGTTTACGATCGAAACCCAAATCGGATTCCTAAAAACATGAATTAGTTTTTCTGAATTCGCATTTCTATGTTTGGATGAACAACAAGAAATTTGGATTTACCGGTTCAGAATTGAAATCCCGAGAGTTGAGTGAAGGTTAGAGATCTTCACATGCACACACATAGGAAACGCGTATACTGTAGTAAAAAAAGCTATTTTGAAGAAACGCTGTTATTTTAACATTACCTTCATTTTTTCTGTTTTAGAAAAAAAGAACCCCTTTCTCTTGAGTATCCTCTCAAATGCTCCAACTTATGCATCAGTGGATCGTAACATGAGCTACATCGATTTTGCCCCATTCTTATATGCCTTTTTATTTGTTCCTTTAGTCTTAGAAGTCAGATACTCAAAAGAAAAGGGGGAAAAAGCTTTTAAAAACAGACTTTGAGAACAAAAAAATAACACTAAAACAAGATTTTCTTCAGAAATGGACTTGTTTATTCCAGACGGACGAAAGGGAAAAAACACCTTAAAAGGGATAAAAAACAAACAAAGGGAAAAATTCCCTTCTGATTTCATCATTGGTACATTTTCCTCCGACTTAAAAGATCGGACCAATGTTTCTTTTGCAGTAAAGTGCAGTGCGCTGTTCCTTCTTATCTATGCACATTTTTTATTTATCTCTATATATTTCGCCTTTTTTCAAAATAAACCCTCTTTCTGTCCTCGAGTCCGTATAAACCGCAGCCATATTTACTTTTTTCTCCTCGCGGACGGAAATATAAATGGAAGTTCAATCGTCTTGACAGAGGACTACCTCATGCGCTGATAAAAGGTGACGAGTTTTTTTGTTTCCTCTTTGATAAAATTCTGTTAAAATAAGACGGGGCGGAGTAGCTTATGTCAGGAGCTTCTGTGATTCGGAAATAAAGTATCTGGTGAACAAGACCCGGTCTTTCGTGAAATTCTGTGTGGTCCCAGATGCTATGCAGCGGCACAAAGTAGATCAAATATTGGGTTTAGATATATAGTAAGACTGCGCTTCCTAAATCAGAACTCTATACATACATTCTAAATATACTGGAATAGATTTAGCAGTGTTTTGAAACGCAGTAAAACTTGAGAAAACAAGTTTTACTGCGTAGTATAAAAAACCCTTTATGGTATAAGTATAAGAAAATACAAGTGAAGCACACTAAGTCAAAATATTCGTTATGGGTTTTTAGACTTTCTAGACCAGATGCTGATCTTTAGACTAGTTGGAGCCCACTTTGTCATTTTTTACCTAAGTAATTTTTTTTGCATGAAATGTGGCCGCGGTAGCCCGGTTGATAGGTTGGTAGTTGAAATAACGTTGCACAAGCAACACAACGGACTATAGGCAAAGGTCCGGTATCAATCCCGAAGGGAAATATCGAGGACAACACAGCAATTTTGAACCATGGTCAGATGACGAGGTCAACACTTGAGCTGGAACCCCACACCAACGTGAATAGCCCGGATAGAAGAGTAGCGAATTAACAACTGGAGGATTGAAAGTTCGAAACTAGATCCAACCAAACACTATCGTGTACGGCACTGGCTGATGCATGTTAAATCTGTCGTGGCTTCAAATGTCCTCACATTGGCATGGTGTGGAAGTTTAGGGAGTGGAGTGCCACCCTTGGGGATTGATCGCGGACCGCCACCAATAGCCCGTTATATTGCTCTAGTGCGACTTAAATTCTCACGGTGGCGTGGTGTGGAAGTTCGGAGAAGTGCCAGCTCAGGTATTGACCTCGTCATCTGACCATAGTTTAAAATTACGAGGTTTTGTCCTCGGATATTTCCCTTCGGGATTGCTCCTAGCCCGTTGTGTTGCTCCAGTGCGATGTTAATTCAACTACCTACCTTTGCATGATAGTTAGAAAGTAGTTTGAATATGGAAAGAAACTTAAGTTGTATCAAACTCTTGGTTAAAAAGCTTCTAAATGTATGGTCTTCTCAAACAAAGCACCCGAGAACCTTATGTTAAAAGATTTTAACTAAATATTGTAAGTGTCCTAAATCGGCCGACCCCGGAACCCTGCACTCTGCTGATAAGAATAATCCCGTCCTTTTGTTATAAGCCACGGAAAGGGTATGATTTTTGATGACACGTCGTTATTTAAAACGTCTCTTAAATGTCATTAATGAGACACTACATTCGGCGTGATATCGATTTTGGACAAAGGGTCACCACAATGCTCTTTCAAACTCACTCGCTCTTTATTGGCTGTCTGTCACGTGCCACGTTCGGCTTGTTTTACGATTTATCAAGAGAAGAGCTATAAATTTCGGAGACTTTGTTACATAATTTCTCTTCTAACACCACGAAACGAGTTTTCGTTCTTTTCTGGTAGCATATACCATAAAGGGTTTGGTAATATTGTCGTGATATTGTCCCTGAAGTTACAATTAAAATATTACATAAAAGGAAAGTAAAATGTGTAAGCGATATTCTACTTGTACTATTAGTTGTGCATATTCAGATACAGGTGTTGCCAAAGAATGCATTTGAATTTACTCTCCAAGTGTATTCGATGACGAGATATCTCGTTCACCAAGATCTGGTCAGTTTTACTGATGACGAGAAGGGGAATGAAGATTGAACTAGGAGAAACAAATTGTCCCTTGCCTAGAACTGGTGACAATTTAGAACAGGTCTTTGCATCAAGCGGGCCACTACAGGGCAAATTTCGACGCCAAGATAAACCACCAGGAGGGTTGATAAGTGGGCCCCAAAAAACCAATAGAGTCTTAGCCACTTCCAATTTTGAGGACCTTTAGATAATGAAGACTGAAAAACTGATCTATCAGAAAAATTTTCCACTGAAATTGAAGATCTAGGCAGTCTATCTGAGTGTAAGATTTAATAATGCTGAATATTGTTTCCTCTCATGTTGGCATTGCTGTGTGTAAGTTCTTGTTTCGAAATCAGAGTGATGTGATATCTTTAAATAATAGGTCCACAGAATTATTTTTTTTGATGAACAAGAAAAACGAGACTGTTTAATTTTGAAAGAAGAAATCTCGTTGATGAATATTGAAGATGTTTATGACGCAACGAATATAAATTTTTGATGATTAGTATGAGATGTCAATAAAAATAATCAAAAATTAATTTAAAATGATGTTGAGTACAATACACAATTGCTACTGTATTGATACACGATTTCACTTTTCCAGTAAGTGTAATTTTATATTTATCAGCATGACACGCGGTATACATAGTTTACTAGTATTAATTTAATGCATGCACTTAAAAAATTAGAAAGATATTTACGAGTATATTTGTTGGGACCGGGCTTTGATCTAATTTAAAAAATAATTTATCTGTCAGCAGTCTGACAAAGGTTGAGCCACTGCCTGAGACAATGAAGACTAGAAAAATGAAACTTTTAACAAATTAAAAGTCAACCCCAAAGATGTATATATGAGGTTCCCTAAAAAGAAAAACCCGGATCAAATGGATCTACTAACCTATCTCTCACACACAGGCCCAGTTAATAAGGAAATATTTTGTTTTCCATAATCTGGCATAAAAAAGAGAGAGAGAGGTAGGTACCACAAAATCTCGTAAAATTATTACACGAAACTTTAGAAAAAGTTTCTGAATCTTCAATTGTTTTCGAAAACCTAAGTATTGTGCGGAACGGGTGAAAGTAAGTTTTGCAATAAAAGAGGAGAAATTCTTTCTTTATTCTGAAAATGTTATGGAAGAGTTAACAACTAATACACTATATAAGGGCTAAATTGTTTGGTGAAGGAAAACACTTAGTAATATTGCAGGTAATATTTACTTGTTACGAACGCAGTATAGATAATGTAAACATCAATACAATAGCTCAAGATATGGCACTTGCAAAACTTTACTATAGCGTAAAACTCTTACACTTTGTTATAGTAAGCTACCAGTTCTTTTAATTTCTTTTATTCATAAAATCTTCTTTAACACACTTGGCTATTGATTCGACGAGGTATCTCGTAATCAGCAAAACCATTAGCAGATCTTGAAGGACGAGATATCTCGTAATCAGCAAAACCATTAGCAGATCTTGAAGGACGAGATATCTCGTCATTAGAAGAAAACTGACAAGATCTTGATCTCGTCGTCGTAAAAAACGAAAATACCTTGATGACGATATATTTTGCCATTAGCAAAATTGGTCAGATCTGGATGGACGAGATGTCTCGTCAAAACCACTTGGGTTAAAAACCTCGAATGGGAGCTCTCAATTTCTCATCGATTCCAATGCACAAACTTAGAGAGAACCATTCTTCTCTTACTACACAGAAAACTTCGAATCCCTAAAAGAGCCACTGCAACAACGTCAGGTCACTCTTGAACGACAAAAGTGCTGCCAATACAAAGCCTGAAAAGAAAGAAAACAGCCTCTTTTCCATTTTAAAACACCCTCTTCAATACAAACCCCATCTCCTGTTGGTCGCATTGTTTCCCAAAAGCTGCCCACCTAACACTTCCAGGCAAACGTTCTCCAGATTATTTTTGCCACCCCAAACCCCCGACTCTCATCAAACAGCGAAGAACAATCGATGAGTTGAACCATCCAAACAGCTAACGAGAGTCGAAAACGCTCGAGTCCAACGAGGCGAACACGAAAAATGCATTTAAGGGGAACATTACCATCTTTTAAAGTAGTATTTAGTTCAAAGCTGAGCCCGTTGGTAATTATTCGTCGTGAAAAGGAAGGTTTTTACGAGCAGGCGCTTTCAGAAGTGGATGCCTCGTGTTCTCTTTAAAATTTCCACCTCATTTTTTAACCCTCCCTTCGTGATGGGGATGATTTTTGAAACATATGAGGAGGTATGGCTTATTGCGCGTCTGAGGGCCCGGTGTTTCCTAAATGAGATGGTGTCCGTTCTGGCACTAAGGAGTGGGCGTTTATGGAATGGTTGCTTCAGGTTGCACTTTAAAGGAACTGGAAAAATAAATTGTGAATCAGGAAACCGGGTTTTAGCACTTGAAAGGTATTTGGGATTGGAATCTAGTTTTGAAGCACTTATGCTGGTAATAGGTTTAGATTTATTTTGGATTTCAGTTTAGATTTATTTTAAAATGCTTCGATTATTTTCCTGTGGAAAATGGCACTTATCGTCGGATTAAAATGAAACGCAAGTTTTAGTGAAGTCCACTAAGTCATTTTTCTTTGCATGAAGGTTAGATTTCTTCTTGAGTTGGTTGGGTTTTTATGGCGCAAGAGCCATATTTGTCTATGCTGCGCAAGACATAATACATACAATATCAAGTAATAGACAAATACATACAGTGAAAGTTTTACTGACACAGAAGTGAGAATAGACCCAGGGAGGAATCTCATCTGACAGGAATCGAACCTGGGCCGCATAGAACTCGAAGGGTGATAGCGCAGTGGTATAACCATTGAACCACGATTTCTTCTTGAGTAACACACTTATTGAATATAACATATAGAACTTCCCCTTCGGTTTTCTCAGAACCATGTTTTTAGACTGTGTTTCACTTATAAGCCACCGATATATTGTTTGTCAGAATTATTTAAAACATTTTTGATACATATGTCGGGCCTCGTGAAAAGTGACACAACTGAAAATGAAGATTTTTTTTATCAACAAACGGATTCTAATGAATTGAACATGGAAAGATCATGGAGATCAAATCAAGAAGCATGCTTCACAATTTAAACATAGATTAAAAGGTTTGGAAGTTGAATTTACGTCCCACTGGAGCAAAACAATGGGCAATTGGCGACGGTCCGGGATCAATCTCGAAGGGAAAGATCCGATGACAACACCTCGTAATTTTGAACTATGGTCAGATGGCGAAGTAAACACCCGAGCAAACTTCCATATCACGACAACGTGAGGACATTTGAGGCCACGACAGATTTAACGTGCACCAGCCCCACATATACAACGATCTTTGGTTAAATCGAGTTTTGAAGTCGAAATGGGCTACCACCACCCAAAGATAAAAAGGGACGAATGCGACAAATTTCAAATTAAGAACATGTTTTAAGATTCAAAATTTTCTTTCTTCTTTTGACTCACCTGTAAATTTTATTTTTTCAAATGCGTCGTTTTCTCGAAAAGTCGTGAGTTGTAGATAATAATTTTATTTGGGATTCAGTTTACATAACATCAGCACACACCTAATTCCTTCTCGATTTACCCGATTGAATAGGTGTTACCAAGTATATTTACCCAATTTGTGATCAAGGCTTAAGAAAGGATTCCTTCCTCACATGCCATCCATTTGTTTGTTAGAACATAGTGGTCTACGGATTCAACATAATTATACTTGATATGTGCAAGAGGGTTTCAATGTTAAACACGGGATCAAACCTCTCACCACGTTCTTTCAGATCGATAAGTATCTGTGCGCTATACAATTTCAAATTTTACTTGAAATCAAGGTAATTATATATTGTTAAAATGAAATCAACTTATCTCAAAGAAAATCGCAGTTTTCAGTACCACTAAATTAATCACTCTCCCTTTTCTTTGAATGTGTTTAGAAACTCAGAATACTATTCAATGCGTAAAAATGTATAGGGATAATTCAGAATTCGAAGGAGGAAAATTTAAAGGTTTATTTGAAAAAGAGAAACAGAAAACAATGAAACACACAACAAAAGAAAAGGTGGAACTAAAAGATAATTCAATAATAATCAACATTATATAAAATAATAAACATTGTTTGAAGTTTTATAACTTACAAAAGGCTTCTTTAAAGTTCTAGAATGCTATAAACAAAAATAGAAATTTTATTGGAAAAATAGTTATGGAAAAAAAATATACGAATATATACGAAAAAATATATCGTATATCGTCTGCCGTCAGTAATGGCATTTTAAAACGTGGAACTCTTTTTGTTTTCTTTCCACTATTTATCGTCTGCAGTTTAGCAGGTGGCATTAAAATTAATGGCATTAGTAACGAAACATCTGAGCTTATTTGAAAATGAATACTGAAGGACAGACATAATTTCTCTCAAAAGATAACTATCTAACAAATGAGTTAAGGAAACGCATTTACATAAATCGATTAGATTATATTGAACAATATCCAATGAGTATAAAATCCTTAATAGTCTTTTAAGGAATGAGAATATTAATGGAGTAATATATTAAACTGGAAATGGTAGGTAGGCCTTTTACATGAAGAACGAAAGAATTTTACAATAACTTAAAATACAAAATGTATGTTTTACATGAAAAACTACATTCTAAGATTATATTTACGTGGTTTTAACAAGATGAAGATGAAAGTAGATTGTACATTAATTAAAGATTCTATTCTGCATGAATTTATCTAGTTTATAAATTTCGAAGTGGAAAGAGGCAAGAACTTCATTTCTTTCACTTTAGATATGCCAGGGAAAATTTTGAGATAGAAGAAAGGGAGACTTTATTGATTATTCTTTTTAACGACTTTGGATTTAGAATCATTCCATAAATTAACTAATATTTTCTCTTCGAAGTAGATTCAAATATCTCAAATGTGAATAAAATTATTAGTTTCCGAAAGAAACTTATCCATGTATCACAATACACTATGTACTTATCACCTAAATTCAACCACGTAGTCTCCCATTTAGCCAAGAAATATCCAATTGCTAAATGTTCTCTTTTCATTACAAGAAATATTCATCTTCACAAAATCAAGGGTTGTGCTTATTCAGAGGTGGATTCAGGGAGGAATCTTTCGTCATATACTTAAGAGGATCAATTCTGATTTTTCACAAAAGTAATTTTCCACCTATTCCTAGAAAAACTGTTTTCTAGCCTAAGGCACAGGATAGGATACAATTGACCCTTTTCCCTGAAGCCATCCCAGAATAAGAATGACACTTGATAGTGAAGATATAAAAAAATATTGTAATGAAAAGAGAACATTTAGAAACTAGATACTTCTTTGACTAAGTAAATACGAGACTACATGTATAGAGTGGTTGAACAAACATGTTTTCAGCAGAAGCACATTTCTAAGAAAAACCACTCTGTTTAATGAATACACATCAAATGCCTCGGGAGGAAAGGTTTATTTTATATTTCAATACACAAGACAAGCATAATACATAACATACACAAGAGATAACATGCCCAAAGTTATGAAATATTTATTAATGTTTTAATAATTTAAGAAAATGATCTTTAAATTAACCCTCCTTTAATAAATCCTATGATCTTTGTAATAAAATAAATTTGTATGAATAAACTGTATTTTCCATCGACCTGCTTATGAAATAGACCGAGCACGCGCGCGCAGCTTTATGCTATTTTCCCGGTCACTCGGTTTGAAGATCTGTCACGTGATTGTGATAAAAAGCATCAATCCTAAATTATTGATTGGTTAAAGTGATTGTCGACGGTGATCAAAAACACTAGTCTGCACTTCGATAGCGAAGTCGATTGGCAATCGAATCATTTTTGAACAAGTCAAAACCGAATAGTTTTGAATATGGGAATGGGTAAGAAGGTAGTTAAATTTACGTCTCTCTGAAGTAAAGCAACAGGTTATTGGCGACAATCTGGGATAAAGCCCGAAGGGAAAGATCCGAGGACAATACCTCGTAATTTTGAACCATGATCAGATGACGAGGTCACAACTGAGCTGGAACCCATACTCCAAACTTCCTCACTATGCAAGCGTGAGGACATTTGAGGCCACGCCAGATTTATCACGCACCAGCCCCCACGTACATCAAGGGAATGGGATACAATTAAGTAGATGTACAGAATCTAATGGTGGTAACATGACAGGTGTGCTTTTTGCCATGCGTTTTATTGTAAATAAGAATTAATACCAGTAAAAATGAAGGAAACGTTAGATATTTTGGATAATTTTATTTAATTTAGAGGTATAGAATCCCTTTATGTACTGTGGTTGCTTTATTCCTTACAAATGGATTGAAATATTATAGAAAATGTGAGTAACGACACTGTCATCAATAGATACAAGCAATTAAGACAGCTTAGAGCAGATGCTATGCGTGGGTCTTCTAGTATATTATAAAACAACAGTTTAACAGTTGGCCAAGAACCAGTAGGCTATTCAAAAAATTAAAATCGAAATAAAAAAAACTAAGAACTGTGATTTGATCAAAATGGAAATTTCCACCACTAATAATCCATTTCCATCCACTCAAACAGGTTTATAAAAATCCCGAACGCTTTAAAACTCACTCACTTTAATAACACTAGTGATTCTTAAAATTATTGAAAAGACATTCAGCAGTCTCAAATCTAAATGGGAAAAAAATCCTCCAAAACCAACATACATAAAATGATCTTTTTTCCCATCGATGAATAAAATGAAGGAAAAAACTCAAATCGATTTTAATCAAATGCTTAAAATATCTCATTTCGGGAATAAATAAATCATGGTTATAAAGTACCAGATCTCTTGTGCGACACCAAGTGTCCTCCTTTGCAGCATGATAACAGGAGAAGGGGATAAAATATCCCCGCAGCTGAAAATTGTCTCCATTTCTTGCCATCTCTATAAATTTAATCAGGAATGGGAATATACATCGGTGGATTTTATATCAAATTTTCATCGGCTTGGAATGAAATTTTCGGGACAAACGTTCTGTGCTGAATAATACATTGCAAAGGGAAAGAGGGGATGGGGTAATATATAGCTTACAGCTGGAAAAATTATTAACTCCTTCTCATCTCCTTTTTATATTTGTAAGGTGGATATCAAATATCATTTCTTTTTTGGAGCGGATCGACTAATGCTTGGCGGAAAGACACGTTGTGAGTCATCCATATTTACCCACGCGGAAAGTTCTTTTGCAGGAAATACTTTTTTGCTCGTGAGCCTCGGGATAAAATTGAGATGAAATAGATATGGATAAAATGTAATATGTGGATTATGAAATCAAACATTAAAGGATTTCGCCTTTAAGTGGTTTCGACGAGATATCTCGTCCTTCAAGATTTGATCAAATTTGATAATGACGTGATATCACGTCATCAAGATATTGTCTATTTTTTGATGATAAAGAGATCAAGATCTGGTCAGTTTTCTTCTAATGACGAGAGACGACAGAGGGCTTGATTAACGAGACATCTCAACCATTATGATCTGATTAGTTTCACTAATGACGAGATACCTCATCGCGACAACCACCATGAGGGTTAAAATAGATTTGTTTGATATTTGCTGATGATTTTAAACTTCTCATTGCGCTGTACTCAGTTTCAATAAAACAACTTGTTGTTTATTGTTAATTTTTAGAAAGATGTTTGCATTCCAAAAATTTTACATAATTATTGCATTTTATTAATTATATAATTAATATAATATATAATTATTATATTTTATTATTTATATAATTAATATAATATATAATAATAAATTTTATATTATTTTACTTTGCTTTTTGCAAAGCTAAACCCATCGACCCAGGACGTTTTTTCTTTCACCTATTTCCTGATAAATGTTATGTGGCCGAGTGACTAAAAGCGTCGCTCTTAAAAAACTGGTAGACTGCAGCTCTTGGTTACTAGTTCGAATCTCGTATGTTCCGAAGTCGGGTTGGATGCTTGAAGTTTGCTCTTATCTTCATCACGAAACTAAATGTAGGTTATTTCCTCTATAGTCCTCCATGACATAGTAAGGTACTGTCTTCCATAGTTCACGGTGGGCGAGATGTGGCAGCATCTCCCACGGTGCTCTGGAGAGACTGAGACTCCCACGTTCTAACTAATACATGAAGGATTATGCGCTAATAATCTGGCATTGGAAAAATGTTACTGATAAGTAATTACTCTTTTCATAGTAATTGTAAGTAAATGGTATTAGTTACTCGAGGTATCCGTTAAGCAGTATTTACAGAACGTCGGTATTTTATATATCTGATGTTATCTAATTCCTGGAAGTACATAGAAATCAATTTGACCCTCCAAGCTGTTTCCATGAGGTATATAGTCCATCAAGATCTGATCAATTTTGGTTATGACTAGATATCTCGTCATCAAGATACTGCCGATTTTTTTATGATGACCTTTTTTATGATCAAGATCTAATCAGTTTTCTTCTAATAACGAGAGCTTGATGAACAAGATATCTCGTCGATCCACATTTAATAAGTTTTACCAATGACGAGATACCTGCTCAGGACAACCACAAGGAGGATTAAAAGATGTTTTTGATATTTGATGATAATTTTAATCTTCTCAATATGCCGTACTCAGTAAAACAAAAACAGCTTGTAAAATCTCTAGTTTATTGTTAATTTTCAGAAAGTCGTTTTCTTTCCAAGCATTTACGTGATTATTATATTTCATTAATAACATAATTAGTGTAATATATAATAATAAAATTTTGTATTCTTTGCGACTTTAAAAAATCGTTCTTAAGATTTGTTTATTTTTGGTCGATATCTACTACTCTTCCTTTACAGAATCGGCTTTTACCTCACTTGCTCCATTTATTCCGAATGTTCATTGATTTCTATTAACGCTTGAAGGAGAGGCTGGTTGATACTTATGGGTAGTTGGTTCACGAATTAAAATATTGCGAGCAAAGAATGTATTCTACAAGTTTATGTTCGGGTTTCAGGTCAAGGCCGCTGGCCCACCTGTCTCGTTGTACGATGTCACATCATGAATCTCATTTTTGACACTTCGTTGCATTAAATTTTTCTAACCAATACCGGTGGAATAATAATTTAATGAAAATTAATTAATTTAATTAATTTACTTTATTTTCAACTATCAGAATTACCTGGCTTTACTCGGGTTGAATTGGTTAACTAACTTCCGCTTTCGGTAATAAATTGAAATTCTCCTATTCATAACATGCAACAACTACCACATTCTAATAAAGGTACACAATTGTTAAATACACAATTTCACAAATGTAAATAAATGTCATATTAAACATTTTACAATTTTGTAGAATTTAAATTTTTAGTAAGAAAAGTCTCTAGATTGTGCCAATGTTACCAGAATGCATAGAATAGTTCAGAGTATGCATTTAAATGCCTTGTACGTCATTTAAAAACAAAAGCGTTTAGCAAAATTATCATACAATGATTAAAAATGTTTTTAAAACTAATTAAACCACTTACCTTAATTACAGATATTGAACGAAAACATCAAATTGAAAATCCAGAAATACATCTTAAAACAGATTAGAAAAAGCTTCGAACGAAAAGTAATGAATGTATCTGTTTTTTCACTACAAAATAGATTCTTGCAATATAACGGACAAAACATATAGTTACCCAGATGTTTTAGCAACGGACAAATTTAAAAAAGCAAACGATTAAAAAATACCAAGGTTGTCATATTAGCTACAAGTCTTATTTTAAAAGATCTTGTTCTGCATATTTTAGTTATAATGTTTTATTCTCTTTATCGTCTTTCCCAAATATTCAGAAATTTTTTTATTTCGTTAAGAAAAAATAAAGCTCAAAATAAAGTATTAGAATTTAAATTCCGTAAAAATAAGTTTTAGAAAATTAATTGATTTTTCAGCAGCGTTGGTAGAACAATCCAAGTAATTGCAATGCTCAATGTACTTTTCAGCTACTCCTCCAAAACTACCAAACGATGGTTGATTCAACTGTACTCAGATGTTTTAGCATCAAACTTGTCTAAATAATATGTAAGCAAAGAAGTGTAAACGCATTCACTAAACTAAAATAAAATGTACAAAATATAAAACATTACAATAAAATATGTTGGATAAATTTTATGTGATACTTGTGCAAACACACAGACACAAAATCAGACATAGAACGGGAAGACGGACACACAGACAAAAAAAATCAGACATAGAACGGGAAGACGGAGAGACCAATGCAACCAAGTTCAGTCACTAAATTAATGTATGCTCATAGTATGCAGTTTCATGAAAATATATTCAACCGTTTGGACGTAGCACGGGCACACACATATAGACAGATGGACAGACACCAAACGCGCAAGAGACGGATTTTGCATCGGAATGGCCCAAAATGGATTGAAAACTTGAAATGGGTTGAAAATATTCAATGTGCAAACAAACACTCCATTCTTATTTATATAGATGTATCTTCCTATTAGAGGCTTTATCTGTAAAGTTAAACGTAATTTGTGCTAGTATTTTTTTATGATAGAATTTGCTTTGTGTACGTTATCGGAAGTAAAATTCTCGTCTTCTGCTGATTTGTTTGTTTGCTTGAAAATCCCTCTCATATGAGAGAGTAAACAAACAAACCAGACGAACTATTCAATTTTTCTTGAAGTATCCAATGCGACAAATTGTAAATAATCTTTAAGTAATCCTTAGAATGAACTCGTCCTTCTAGATTTTTACTCAAAAATAAATAAACGTATATAAGTACAGTATCTTCAAATACCACGCCTTACCTGTAAAACCTTCTACAATAAAAAAAGATGTTTGAAATCTTTGCCTCTGTAAGTTGGAAAATTACCAGAAATTAAAATTTGTGAAGGTAAGGTATTTGGTAGGACTAAAACATCAGACATTTCGGTTTGGATTTAAATAAAAAAGGAATACATTTAAAAGTGATAAAAACTACTTAAATCATTTACTATACATATATCAATGTTTTGAAATGCTGCACTGCACATCAATTGTTTGTTTCATAGAATAAAGAACATCGATTTTTCAAAATTCCCTCAGAATTCTGAATTTTAAAAATTGTATTTCAATTGTTTTGTTACGCATCTGACCATTCTCCTGAAAATACTCCTAAATACTCAGCATTGCAAGCAAAGTGAGTATTATAACTTCTGTTATGCTAGTGTTTAATTTCTTTTTAAATTTATGAGTTTTCTATACTTTATCACTTAGGTATTTCTGTTAAGCCTCCTTTTTAACGTGCATATTTTCTTTTAAGTAATAATGATTTGTAACTTATCAAATGCAGCAATACTGGATGCGTCGAACTAAAGGAATGATTACACAGTTTGAAAAATGTGAAATATTAAGCGAGGAATAAAAATGCTTTCCAATAAAAGAGCGATCAAATATGGGCATTTATGCACGGTTTGTCATTTGGGGAAGCAACGAAGCTTGAAAACAAAAACAAATGCATTGAATAAAGCCAGCTTGATAATCGATATCTCCTCAGTCCATAAAAGAGCGCTCGGTATTATTATTATTTACACTAAAAGCTTGTCTCAGCGTTCAGCGTGCACCGAAATCTCCCTTATCCGTAAAATATAGGAGAGTTTCTTCGGCCGTTCTAAGATGGTACATTTAGAAGAGAAAAAAGAAATGGCCAAGTAAATAAATTTTTTAATCTCCTCTGAGAGTTCCCAGTGCAGATGAAGCTCGCGAAAAGAACAGTAAAATTCGCATGACAGCAGCGGGGAAACAGGCAAAAATGCAGTTTTGCAAAACCGCGAAAGTAGAATTTATGGCGAGTCGAAAAAACTTGGACTTGCGGGATTCCGCGTTAAAAATATTAGCCAATGAAATTCGTGGTAAAGTGATAAAAGTTAGGCCGTTAAATTTTTTATTGGTTGTTAAGAGAGACTTGTTGCTTTCTTAAGACGAGACGGATTGGAGAAAAGGAAATAAGCATTTTGTTTGTGGTTGTTGTCGACTTTTGTCATTGCCTTTGGGCTATCATCTGTTGTGTAGTATTTATATATTTGTATGGAAATGGATTCAGTGAATTAAAAGTTTTTCACGATTTTATATTTAGCAGAAAACTGAACATAACAGAATTTGTAAGGAAACGAGTAATATGCAAGCGATAATATTTGATAAAATAGAAGCGCAAGGCGATATTTATATTAAAACTTTGTGCAACGCGAATATGATAGTATAGTTAAATTATTATTATGATTAAACTATTGTATATAATTTTTAGTATCTCCAATGTGCCAGAAATATGTTTAGGTTTTAGTTCTGTTGAGAATTATTAGTTGAGAAGTAATTTATGTTCTGTGAGATAGAGTATTGATTAATTGATTATTAAGTGTTGTAACTAATCATTTTGTATATTAATTTGTTTTTGACGTGACTAGTAATTTATTTTCTATATTATTCTTGATCATTCTAGTAGATGTTGTCGTCAGTGTACAAGTCAACTCGACTAAAAATGCAAAGACGCTCGTTACTCTGCTGAAAATGGACAAGAAAGCTGTCAAGGGCTATCTTGTAGGATATGACTGTGATGAGCGTTACAGGATTTGGTTAGAGGACCGAGTGATTTTCTCTAGAGATGGGATTTATCAAGAGAAACCCAGCAAATGCGATGAACACATTAAGTTAACGTTGAAAGGACTTTCTGATGAGGGAAAGCACGGAGAGGAGAAATTGGTTGAAAACGAACAAGAACCTACAAGAGATGCTGAAGATGACTCAGAAGAAAATGAACCAGGAATGACAAGTGATGTTAAAGATGACAATGGTGAAGAGCGCAAACTTTCAGGTGATAGACGATTAAAAACCGTTCTCTGATACACAAACCTGCACGTTTAGGGGATTATATCAGGAAAGCTTAATCATTTGTTTATGACTGACAATCCTGGAGCATATGAAGAGGCAGTTAATGGCAAAGAAACTGCTAATTGGAAGAAAGTCATGGACAGTGAATTGACTTCTCATAGAGAAAATCAGACATGGAAGCTGACTGATCTACCAGCAGGAAGCAAAGTTATACCATGCTGATGGGTTTACAAAATCAAGACTAATCCAGATGCAGTATCAAGTACAAAGCTAGGCTTGTTGTGAAAGGTTACAATCAACGCCAAAGCATTGATTATAGTGAAACTTATAGTCCAGTAGCTAAATTGGGAACAATACGTGTAATACTGAGCATTGCTGTGAGGAGAAATGTACTTGTCGCAGTTTGACGTATTAACAACCTTTCTGTATCGAGAACTCGATGAAACCATCTACACGCAACAGCTAGAAGGCTATAAGGACGGAACAGGACAAGTTTGCAAACTCAAGCGCTGCTTGTATGATTTGAAACAGGCTCCACGTTGCTAGTGTTTTGGCCAGTTTTTGTTGAAACTTGATTTTAAAGCAAGTGATGCTAACCAGTGTCTGTGTATTAGAGAAGAGAATGGTAGAAAACTGTTCATAGTGTTGTATGTGGATGATGGACTGGTTGCTGCAACTAACCAAGAGGAGTTGGATGCATTACTTGAAGAATAAAAAGCTAGATTTAAGATGTGCATTGGAGAAGTTTCTTTTTTTTCTGGGAATTGAAATTGAACGTCACAAAGATGGCTCTATTGAAATTAGTCAGAAAGCATATGTCAGAAAAATCCTCCAGCGGTTTGGATTTGAAGGGTGCAAGCCTGCACTAACTCCCATGCTGAAGGAATCGAGATTGCAGAAACCTGAGGACACCAAAAGACCGGAATTTCCATATCATCAAGAAATTGGTGCTTTGATGTATCTGATGGTGGAAAAACAAGGCCAGATATAGCTTACATTGTGGGATTTCTATTCAGGTCACTAGAAAGTCCATCTGCAGAGGATGTGAGAGTAAAGAGTGTTCCGCTACATAGCAGATACAACTAATCTTGTGATTACTTACCATGCATCTGGTACAAGTATAGTGCTGGAATGCTACAGTGATGCAGATTTCTGTGGATGTACAAACACAGGAAGATCAACATCTGGTTCAGTGATGGTATGAGGGGTGGAGGAGCAATCTCTTGGCATAGTCAGAGACAAGCCATTGTAGCCACTTCAACCACAGAGGCTGAAGTTGTGGCAGCATCTGAGGCAGTGAAAGAAGTCCTTTGGCTTACAAAACTATATTAGGGAATAGTGAACCTGAAGAAAGTGCCCTCATTTCAAGTAGATAATCAAGCAGCCATAAATCTTGCCCACAATCCGGAATATCATCGAAGGACCAAGCATATTGAAATCAAGCATTTCTTCATTCGAGAGAAAGTGATGGAAGGCAAGCTGCATGTTGAACAACTATCAACCGAAAGGCAACTTGCTGATATCATGACCAAACCATCGACCAAGCCACGATTATTAATCTTGTGTCTTCAAATGGGACTGTTGAACTAATCTGTTCAGTCTAAATTCATCACAAATCCAATTAACAAAGGAAAGTGTTGTAACCAATCATTGTGTATGTTAATTTGTTTTTGATGTAACTAGTAATTTATTTTTTGTATTAGTTTTCTTAATAATTTTAGCAGATGTTATCAATGTACAAGTCAACTTGACTAAAAATGCTAAGACGCTCGTTACTCTACTGTTAACCATGTTACTTCATATACTGTGCTAATAAAGTAACTTTAGATTTTATCTCTGCTAAAACATCATTTAAAATTATTTAAACATTAAGAAATATTTTCAAAACTTCCCAAAATATTTCATTAGATTGAAAATAGTAACAGATACTATTTAATTCGAACATTTGCGAAATTTCGTTGAATTTGGGAAATAGTTTACACTGTTTCGTGGTGTGTTATAAAAGTATATATATTATTCAAACCATGATTAAATAATAAAATAGAAATAAATCACTGTATAATATAAATCAACAGCATACTGTGACTTTTGAATAGAAATACTTTTTAATGATCTAAAAAATATTCCGTTGTGTGTAAATATGTTTAATTTCGAGGAAACCAATTTCTTTCGTTATAAATACAATTCAGATCATTGGATACATTTAAATTTTCCATCAGTCCTATTACAATGAAATATTTGATTGTTCTATTTGCTCTACTTGAAATTGGCCAATGCAAGAAGAGTCTTCGATGGTCACTACTGGGATATTTCCTGGAGACGTTTCATCAACGTTTGAAATGGCATTCGGTGTTAAGTCTTTTAAATCGCTTGAGGGGAGATTATCTTTGACTTTCTGAGTCTTTTTCACTCCAACGTAGAGACGATGTGACGATTTGGTAGACGATAGTTTGGTCTTAGACTGTTCTTTTACCACATATTTACCATTCTTTCTGACTAGATGCCCTTTGTGCAAAAGACTTTTCAAAATGATTTTAACCTCCGGATGGTTTGAGAGCCCATCTTGTTTGGAATTCAGAAACTTCTTGATCCCAGGCAACGTACTTCCTGTATTGTCAACAGCATCGGAAGCGGCTTTTAGAATCCATCTCCTCACTTTGCTTTTCCACAGATGTGGATTGAATTTTTCCCTCTTTTCGGTTCTCATGTTTGTAATATTTGGATCGACAGATTATTTACTCTTTCTCAACAGCAGGTGAAAGTGGATATCACTGTTATTTGGAATCGCGATCGGGAAAAATTGAGTGACGAATTGGAAATCGAAAACAAGTTTTAAATAAAGAAATATTTTGTATATTATCAGTGCGATTCATGTTCACTCGCTAAATGCATTTCACGAGAACATTTTCCAAAATCATGCAGTTCACATTGCCTTTATTATAATTATTTGGTAGTAGTGTACTGGTAAACAGCTAAAAGCTATCTAACAGACATGAACAAACGAGCCGGTAACAGGAAACAAAAATTAAATTTAGCATAATCTCGTATTGATTTTGGTATTTTGGTAGTTGAATTAATGTCACACTGGAGTAACAAAATGGGCTATTGGCGACGGTCCAGGGTCAATTCCGAATTGAAAGACCCGAGGACAACACCTCGTAATTTTGAACTACGGTTAGAAGACGAAGTTAACACCTGAGCTGTGCCAACCCCAATTCTCCATACTTCCACACCACGGCCAATACATTTGAGGCCCGACAGATTTAGCGTGCACCAACTCTCATATGCAGTCTTTTGATTGGATCATGTTTCGAACTCGTAACTTTACGGTAGCTAATCAGCTACTCTATCCATTGGGCAACCTCGGCTCCTCATATTAATTTTGAAAGCAACGCTTGATGTATGATACCATTAATGCGACTAACTGGATCGATAATAACTTATAGTAGCGGTTAACCGATTTTCGATATGTTTACGGGCACTGTGTTAAGGACTATAGCTAATAAAATGGTTGTTTGGGGCGTTGTACGCCGAATCGTACTAGTAGATGTAAAAGACGTTGAATTATACTTGGTTGAAAATTCCATTCTATTGACACGAAAATAGGCTTTTCACTTCTGCATTCTTTTGAAATTTCATTAGAATGTTGATAACTTTTAAAACCTCTTTTATTTCGACAATCTTTCCCTAACTCCTTTGTGTTTGCAACGCTTCGTTTGATAAAAAAAATGTAAGAAATATAATTACAAAAAACTTTAAAAGAACGAATGTGTACTAAAACATGTAGGACGAAAAAAGCAAGTGACAGTACTTAAAATAAAACTAATAATAAATATGTAATTTTACAATTCCATACCTGATAACGTCCATGATATATTTTAATTTTTAGATTGAATTAGAATTTGTGCTTTTATTGTGAGATTTAAATTTTTGTATTCATGACTTGTACGTTTCAGAGGAGTCTGCATATGATATAAATGCTCTCACTTTCAACTTTCTTTGATTGGCAATAGTAAAATTTGTACAGCATTCGGCGCTTTGTAGCAAATAAGTTAAACTCGCGCTGTAACTAGGAATTTTCAAATTCGGCCGTTACTGGGTGTTTTTCGTCAACCCAGTTAGACGTGATGCGAACTATTATTATTTGTCCTAGTTTAATTTATGTCTCAGTTTTTCTTTCTGTTCATTTAAACTAGTTTACATCATGGATGAAGGCAGTTTCGTCAAAAACACGAATAAATGAAGCATTACAAAAATTAATGAGCTTTGTTTGAGAAACAAATGATTCATGACAGAGGTTGTTTTTGATCTTATAATACTACTAGCAGAATTACCCGGCGATGCTCGGGTTTAATTGGTTAAATGATGATTCTATTTCATAGAAAAATGCAAGCATCATTTAAGTGTACAGAAAATATTTTTTAACAAGTTTTAACTTTTTCATAGCTTCTCTATTTACTTCCGACGCAAATATGTATACATAATATATCCATCCATATAATCCATTTCATATTCATCCCACTCTTGCTTTAAGACAAACTACAAAAGCTTTTTCTGAGATGACTTCTTCAGAAGTCGATTTTGAGTTTCGGAGTGATTACGAATGCCAATTATGTTCATTTTCAGTACAAATGAGGAACTTTCAGAGTATAGTCTTGCACTCAATTTTCCAATCAATATTTATTATTTGTGGTACCCTTGCACCATGGATTCGATATTTTCGAATTATATTATCATTGTGAGAAAACGGTAAATTAAACTGTTATGGCATTCGTGGTTAATCTATATTGAAGCACACAATTTTTTCTTGAGAATTCTATTCAGCCGCACGTGGAATAACGGAACTTGTTTAAAACTAATGTCATCAGTGAAGACAAAACAAATTCAATCAATTACACCTTTTACAAAATCACTGCTTTCAATGAATGTTTCACAGGTACCTAAGTTGTATACGAACAGTTTCAACTTTAAGCAACCTCGACCTTCTGCCACTTAAGATAAAAAATTTATATTTTTTGTCTTAGTTTACATACTTTCTTACTATAATATTATTCCAAGATGAGCAAAGTCTTATTTAAAATTCGCTTTCCTCCAACAGAAAATTTGTTTTAAATCGAATCCTTAAAGTACTTTTTTCATTTGAGAGACCTATTTAGAATGATAGATGTAGTTACTTGACTATGGAGTATAGCTTTCAATAATACCCATGAAACATGAAAAACAAATGTAAATTAAATTGATTTTAATCGTCTTGTAATGAAAATATGTCAAAATTTAGAAATATCTTTGAACTACAACGTATGGCCACCCGTTTTGATTTGACGTAACATATCTTATTTTAGAATAACTTTGTTTTAACTTTGCCAGTCATTTTAAAATAAGAAGTTATACACCTTACTTAAAAAGGTTTCCATTTATTTTTATGAAACAGAATTATACAAACTATAACGTATTTAACCAAAGACAAGGAAAGTTCGTCGAAATATACATATACAACCAAGAAATTATCCATGTTTAGTGCTATTTGGCAGAAAATAAAAATATTTCATTACAATTTAACTCCTAAATAATATATCTGTAATATGGAAAGTAATGGAACACAAATACAAACAGAAACGGAATTCTGGACATTGAAAAATGTAGAATTCTGAAAAACGAAAGATCACATCAAGCGTGTCGAATTTCGACGTCATGAGAATATTCTGAAATAGAGAAATTCGAAAAAGACGCTTGTCAAATATTGATAGACAATAATGAATTATTTACAAAAAGAATACAAATTTACAAAGCTTAGAAATGTGCTCAAATATGACCGCAGCATTCTTGTCTTAACTCGAATACACAAACACGGAATTCTAAATCTAATTTATAAAATAAAACATTAATTCTAGTGTTGGCAGATACCGAATTGCAAAATTACGCTTTTATCATCAATGAGTTTTTTGTTTTGGCTTTTCGTGTTCCATTACAAAATGCAAGTTGTGTAAGATTAAGTATTTAAATATCCATTTTCATCATTCAAATTTTCCTAAATTATTTATATTGTGTAAAGAAATAAAAAAAAATCAATTCAAACATAATTATAATTTTAAATTGCTTAAATATAACGTTTCGGAAAAAAAATTATTTTTCGAGCAATACTGTTAAAATAATTTTATTAGTAAATTTGATTTTGGATCAATACTGGTAAAACAAACTGAGTTGCGTACCGCAATCGTTTAATGCTCAATGTTTTTCCTATGGCAATCGTTTTATGCTCAATGTTTTTCCTATGGCAATCGTTTTATGCTCAATGTTTTTCCTACGACAATTTCGAATTGATTTAGCCCCCTCTGCACACCTAGGTTAAAGAGAACGGGGGTTAATATGTAGCTTGCGTTACTCGCAGGGTTTCAAAGTATGTGTAACAAATTTGGTGTGGATTGGTCAAGCGGTGTAGATTTGTATAGAGAACAGACAGACAGACGCCAACTGTGCTTTATATGCATAGATTTCAATTAAGGAACTGTCGTTTTTTACTTAACAACTAAAATTTTAAGATATAATAAGCAGGTATATTCATTCAAAACCGTAGGTTATCATAGGGTAGCCACTAACTTTTCTGAAAAAGCATAATATTTTTCATGCGCAGTGTGAACATAATAAACTAATCCCTTTATCGGCAATGTGTGTGCAAAAATTGTAATAAGCGCATATTTTAGATTTCAATGAATTCTTTTAAAATGTACATATGTATAATTTCACAAAATATACATATGATCACTTTTCAGACCCTAAAATGCTATTAAATATCTCAGAACCCATATTCTTCAGAACTTATTTAAACAAACATGTATTTTCTTTGAATTTTACAGATTCATACTTACTGCATAGTGAATAATGAGATAACCTGCAAAAGAGACTTGCAGATAGCATTATCAAGAGAGATGAATTCTCAAGAGGACTACGCCGTTTCATCTGTCCTAATCAAATTTGCAGGCATGGCTGATGATATTTTCCCCCTAACAATATTTTCATTATAATTTAAACTTCATTTTGTATTTTTGGTAATGGCACCGTAGAGCTTTCTAGAAGTTTTTTGTAACCAATCCTAAAGCAAATGATATTTATTATCCTATATAACGTTGATTATTATTGGTTTAAGGATTCCACTACTTCTGTTATTATTTGCTATTTTGTCTTTTCAATAAATAAATTTTAATTTTCTTATTTCGAATTGTTTCTACGCGACAATATAATTTCTATTCTAAAATAAATATTCCAAGTTTGAATCTCAAACTTTACTCTTGAGACGAATACAGATGCAATGAACGTCATAAAACGAGACGAGGTGATATAGGAATTTAAGCCGATTTAAGTTGAATTTGATTATTTCTCCGAATCAACATTACTTCGGGACGTTTACGCAATTAGTTGGTTTTAGTCTAATTCTAGTAGTCGGATTTGTAAATTGCATTCTAAAGAATGAATTGGTTATAATTAATTTGATTCCAATGATAATTTTCAAAAGGAAGAATTCTATTTAGATAAAATAATTTAGTAAAGCAAATCTAGAACAATTCAAATTCAATATTACATGGCATTTCAGATTTGCAACTGAAAGCTTGAAAAGCATAAATTGATATAAACTTTTCAAGATGTAAAATGCTTGTTCGCATGTCAAAGATATGATTGTTAAATGATATTCGACTTTGAAAAATTTGGAGATTTCACTTCAAAAATACTTAATTTTTTAATTTTATTTAATTGTAAATTTTGAAAGTGGGAAAAAACGTCAATTTGAAACATCCTTTATGAGAGTCTAATCGATCAACATGATCGTTACTTTTCTGATAAAATTCATTCTTGCATTGACAATTACTTCGTTCACTTATCGAATCGTGGAAAATAATTTGTCGAATTGTGAAAAGGACTTTAACAGAACGTCACCAGAAAATTTCAATAAATGCTTTAAAGCATACCTGCTTTTGTATGTCTGGAATTTATAATAATGAATGCAATCCTCTGCTCTCAGCCAGACATTGAAATTGCTAATATAATTAGATCAGAGCCTTAGCAATGACTTCACGTAAATCCCAAATCTATTAATTTTGCATCAGTATAGTATTTCAAATTCTGGCAGTATTGATTTTGAGATGTAAATAGAATGCATATATTATGTACTGCTCTTAAGAACGAACCCAAACCTTTTCAACTTCAACTGTTTCAACGCGCTGAAAGACAGTATGAAACTTGAAACATTATTTGTCTTCCATCTAAGCTTGAAACGAAATGTTATTCTTGAGTAAACAAAACAATGCGTCTCAATTTCTGTCCCAACTCAAGCGATATTTTCCTTCCCCACAAATATGACTTACAGCTATCCCCCAATTCCAATCTCTAAGAATCCAAAATAGCACTCTACGCCTTCTTCAATCCAAATAGCAGTAGTTATGATTTTAAAATGCATAAGTAGCTTTTTTATATACTTAACATAACGCAATAATAAATTTTCGAACGATCTTTACCAAGGGAAACGAGAATGCAATCTATTTAATAAATCAGTATCCATTTTCTAGAGCTGAGTGGCAGCTTTTCGGTTAATGCTAGAGTGTTTGTGGAATACATCGACTCGGGTTGAGTTGGCTGTAGTCCAAGGTCTATCGATATACAGTGATTCCTGCTTCTGGTTGCTAGAGGATTCACTTTTTCCCCCTCAAGGAATACGTATTAGTCATTGCCATTGCCATTAGAAAAAATATCTTCTGGCACATTACGGAGAAAATGGCAAAACACGACGTCATTGAAAGTCGGGGAATTTGTTGCTGGAGGTTGGAATATATTTGGGTCAATCCACAGAAAAAATAATGTAGTGTGCACGGGAAGATATTTCCCATCTGGGTAAATACTAAAAGAACTGAACCGGTGTGTTGATTTGGCATCGGATGGTTATGAAAGATAATACACAAAGTATCGAAGTAAGTATGTAGTTCTTTAAAGTGGTGAAAAATGTGAAATATAGGCATGCACAATGAATATATCTAGTAAGGAAATGATTTTAGTGTCTCCTGCTAAATATTTTGTAAATACTAAAATACAATGCAGCGTTATAAAACATTAGCTAAGACCATTCGTGAAGTACCTTTTGGTAGTGTGTGTGTGGTTCCTGATCCATTCTTGTTTTACTTAAGGAAGGATTGCATTTCTTCCACATTTACTAATTAACCTAAAAAATCAACGGTGTAGTATCGATAAATATATTTCTCTTACGTAGCCTTATGAAATAAATACTTAATTGTATTTATTGTTTGGCAAAGAATAGATCAAACATCGCGTGATTTCACTGGCTCAGTCAATGGCAAATAAATACGCTTTCACCAGTTTTAAATAAAAATGCGGTGACGTATGTGACCGTTTGACAGAATGACACATATTCAATACAAAAGTAAAAGCTTTAATTTTGAATACTACTAAATATATTGTTGTGTTATGATAATCTATATCATAGAAATCATATTGAAACAAAAGCGGGGGGAATGGAATGCACATGCTTTTGAACAATAATTAATCATAGTAACAGTAAATGAATCATTGAAATGTGCAGTCGCGGAAAAAAAAAGAGCCACCCCCTCCTCATTCGAGCAATTTTAACAGTAGAAAAAATTCAAAGATGGTGTTTGACTGGAACTAACGTCTTCTGTAAATTCAAATGCATCAAATTTGCATAAGGGGCCGTCTTCAAATTAAATCGAGCACCAAATTCATAATTTCCAATGGAAACCCCTATTTCGACACACAATTTCGAATCTATATCAAAATTTAACTTCAGATACCAAATTTCATGTCATTAGGTCCTACCGTTTCGAAGTTATGAGTACAGAAAGATTGGAGCTCCTAATGTTAAATCAGTTTCTTAGACTTTTATGGATATCTTCCTATATAATATTTCTATAGCGCTGATATTTTGTACCATGTTACTGTTAAGCAACCCAAGTAAAATACACCTAATATTTAATTTTATAAATAGTTTTTAATATGCAATAATAAATATTAAATTAATATTTGAAAAAATATGAATTGGAACCTTACTATATTTTGATGGGAATCGATTCAGAAGGACTAATATGACCATGAAAAATTTCAGTTCATTTCAATTGCTAGTTTTTGACTTACATTAAATTTTCCTCATTATTGAGATTGTAGGGGGTAACCAAAAGTTTAAAAAACGTCTGACAAACATCGGATTATAATTCTCGGATCGTTTGCACGCGCTGACAAATACGTTTGAAATAGTGTTCAGATTTGAAATTCCGGTTACTATAACTACAATTAATCTCGATCTACGAATATTTATTTTCAATGTGGAGATGATCCCTGAAATTGACTGCAATTTTAATATTGAAAATCTCAGGATATAAAGATAGTAGTCATGAAATGTCATATTTAGACTAATTTAACGATGCCGAATCTGATTAAGGCATCAGAAAATGGTGTTTCTATTGGAAATTTTTTTGTTTGTGCAAAATTTGACATGAAGATGGTCCCTATTGCAATTTTTTTGCATTTGAATTTGTAGAGGTCGTTATTCCCTATTGAATGATATCGTTAAATGTGCTCTACTATGAATAGTGCTTGTAATAACGGGGATGTTCGTTTGTTTTCGCGACTATACCAAGAGAAAAATATATTCTCTATTTGGGTTCATCAATCTGTAGTTTTTTAAAAGCGATCTTATTTTAAGGTAAAAAAAAGTTCTGCAATAGATCTAAACACATTTACTAATCAATATATAGGTGCAGCATGTCCATTTGTGGAATTGATGCCAAAAAACACTAAATCCAATCCAATCCAACCAATATAAGTATAACGTTTTCCTATCAGGTATTCTGACTTCAGATTCTACATATATTTATTTTTAAAGATAGGAACTGAGATTGAGTGAGAGAGATTCTTTTAACAAATACTATATCCCTTAAGGATATTATTGAAAAAATTACCCATGTAGGTTTTACATTTAGAAAAAGAAAATGCGTTGAAAGGAAAATAAATTTATGCATATTTGAAACTCACGAATTATCACTTGTTTAGCACCTATGTAAGTAGATTAACAGTAAAACTCCAAAGAACTATACTTTTAACTAAGTCGTTTTAGACAAGAAGGAACTTCTTTCGAATAATAATCATGGAGTTTAGCGAAGCGCTGGTTCGTTTCAATGTAAATCGTATTTTTAGTCTTATAAGTCGGTTATTTTTTAGATGATAGTGTGTGAATGACGAGTGCATGCTTTACGAAAATGTGATTGCTGCTTTGCTTTCAAGATAAAATAAAATATCAATGTGCATGAATATTTGTTTACTGCTATATTGAAAACTGTCTAGCAAAATAAAGCAAAAGTAAGGTTGCGCAAGAGGTTTTTGCCAACCTTCATTCTGGTAACTCGCCTAGTAAACAAAAAGAATGGGTTATCAAAATTAAGAGTGTTTACAATAGGTCAAAAGAACGCCAAGCTCAAGGTCGTTCCGTCAACTAGAATTTATCCATAGGAGCTTTAACTACGATTAAGGAAGAAAATTAAAACAAAAAGGAAATTTAGATTGTATCGTTGTAGACAGGAGTTGGTCGCTGTTTTTTGGCTACGTCTAGCCTATATCTTAACCAAGGGGATTGCAACGACAACAAAAATTCAGAGATCATTTCAGCGGGTCTTAAACCAACGTCAGGAACAAAATAACCCTAAAAGTGGTTTCGACGCGATATTTCGTCCATCAATATCTGATGGCTATATATCTGATATCGGCAATATCTTGATCATCAAGATATTGCCAATTTTTTTTTATAATGACGAGATTAAGATCTGGTCAGTTTTCTAGTGATAGTGATCGTGTTTTCTAATCACGAGATATTTCGTCCAACAAGGTCTGGAAAGCTTTGCTAATGGCGAGATAACTCGTCGAGACAACCACCAGGAGGGATAAAATGAGATGAAAACTCAATTTCTTTGTTCTTTAATCAAATTTACCACCTACTCACTATAAAGTAAAGATCATTGGTCGCACTAGTAATGATACTAGTGCCTATAAGCACTTTATCTTAAGAGCTTAAATAAATAATGAGTGGCGAAAAGTATATAAAGGTTAAATTTTCAAATTTCTTTGGTTTTCAGATGGAAATGAACAATCTTTAAAAGCACGACTAACTAGATTGTTGAGAACTTTTAGTAGCGGCTACTTGAATTTTGATAAGTCTACGGGTGACTGCTTACTGGCTGTAAGTGTTGCCTGAAGCACTGTATATTGACTCGCGTTAAGAGTAAACTAGCAGATGCTAAAGACGTTGGATTATATTTCGTTGGAAATTTTCTTTTGTTAACACGAAAATGGGCATTTGAAATCTATATTTGACCATCTTTCCTAGAAGGTCCTTCGTGCTTGCAATAGCTCGTTTTATAAAAGTAGTAAGAAATGTAATGACAAAACATTTTAAAGAAATACAGGTATAAGGAAATGAGTTTGGCGAAAAGCGCAAGCGATAATACTTATAATAGAACTAATAATAAATATGATGTAATTTTACAATTTTGACATTTCGCAACGCCCGTAATGTTTTAATGCTTAGTTCGAATTATTATTTTTAGATTATTATTTTATTAGTTATGCTGAGTATTTTGAGTTTTATTAATATAATATAAATGCTTCAACTTTCCTCTGAGTGGCTGTGATAAAATGGTGTCAGCATTCAGCGTTTTGTGGCAGAAAAGTGAAACTTGCGCTGTTACAAGAAATTTGCAAATTGGGTTAAGTTGCTACTAATAGTTTTTTTTCAATACAGTTAGAAGTATTTAAGACAATTCTAATTAGGTATTTTATTTCTTAAAAGTTCTAGTTTAGAAACAACAAAAGTTCATGAAAGTCAGTGCTGACAAATTAAGGCTCACAAAAGCAAACATTTATGTTCTTGGTAAAAATATTTAACTCAATGCTTTACAATATGCACAATACCGTGATATGTCTGTAAAAAAATCTAACAGATTCACATAGCATCTGTACTAAACTTTCTAAATTACTTTTTATCTATTTATTGCAAAATGTCGTTACTCGTATTTCATATCATATGAAATTCATTTATGATGTATACAGCATCCATATTCACATAAATGGATTTCATACTTCTAAAGGAAATAAAATTATCTAAAGATATATAACACCGTTTCGTTTACTTTTTCTAGTGTTAATTCTTATTTCCAATAAAATACATGGCAAAAAGCACACCATATATAGTCATGTTACCAGAATTAGATTCTGAAAGAATTTCATCCCATTCCCTTATTCGAAGGTGATTCGGCATGTCTTGACGCGAAACCTATTTTCGCTCATAATTTTCTTTTCTATCTGAATTCTATCTTCCGGATTTCTCTCTTATTGCTGCTTGTAATTAGATTGCTGAAGAATTTCATTAGAGTGGCAAACTCTTTCGTGTTAGTTTAGTAATAACAATATTATGCAGTTAAGTAGCTCAAACCAAGCATATTGAAATAAAGCGGCATAACTGGAGGATGAATTCCGTAACGGTCGATTTTATATTGTCTATATCCGTTTGTTGCCATTCTCCAGTACACAAATAACTCCAATTTCTGTGCCACGTACGTCAGCAAATTACATACATAGATAACAGCTCTACTACATTTTCAAGCGCGTCATATTTGCATATCCTCTTAAAAATAATAGAGGCCGGTGGAAGCTGGGTGGAAAGAGTAGTGGATTAGAAACCAGAGGGTTGGGAGTTCGAGACTCTATCCAACCAAAGACCGTCGTGTAATTGGGGGCATACGCGCGTTAAATCTGTCGTGGCTTCAAATGTTCTTACGTTCTCGTTGTGTGCAAGTTTGGAAAGCGGGGTGCCAGCTCAGGTGTGGATCTCATCACCTGACCGCGATTAAAAATTATGAGGTGTTGTCCTCGGGTCTTTCTCTTCGCCAATAGCTCGATGTGTTACTTCAGTGCGACATTAATTACCTACCTATCTACCCTTATTCAAAGGTGAATCGGTATGTTTAAACAAAGCATCAAAACTTGTCGATATCCGTTTGTTGTCATACTCTAGTACACAAATAACTCCAATTTCCATGCCATGTACGTTAGTGAAATATATATACATAAAGGTATATAACAGCTCTACGAAATTTGCAAGCGTGTCATCTCCCAATATCCTCTTAAGAATAGAAACATTCTACACAGTTTCAAATACGATTTCGCCAGCGACTCACTCGAACAAGACAGAAAGTCCTTCGCAAATCACCAACAGCTTCGAGATTAAATTATTCCAAAGCACACACACCCAACTTAAGGAGGAAAGTGGCCAAGCCACTTATCGTTCAATTACAGATAATGTAAGAATTTGAGCCTCAACAGATTTAAGAGCGGGGACTTGCCGAGATGGACTGACAACAGAAGCGAGAGGTTATGCGACAGCCGGGCGAAAATTCCAGTTGATTCCATTAATTAATAGCTTTTTGGGATTCGCAGCCTGGGGGGTGGTTCGGGGGTGAAAGGAAGAAAGGGGGTCCACTTTATCAGTCCTGGAAGGAGGGGGGTGAGAAGAGCCATGACACATAAGTGAATTAAGTTGCCAGAGAAGAGTCGATGGGGGACCATCCAAGAATTTGTTGCTAATCCTTCAGGAAAAGAAGAGATTTCGCATTGGAATTAATTTAATTTGCACAACAGATCTGAGTTTCACGAGATTAGAATATTCGAATTACGCTGCGTCCCGGATTGGGTGATAGAGTTTCGTTCCTCGCTCGCTGTTTGCTTATAAAGCTCTCTACGATTAGTTGAAAATGTTTATAATTCCGAGAAAACAGCGTCCAATCTCAGATTGGATTCCTGATGTTCGTCTGGGTCTTCTGGCAGAGGAATGATTGGATTTTCCAACAGAGTGTGCGAGTTCTATCGCAGAAAATTCTTTCGTCAAACTTTCGAGACCCTAAACACATTTTGGGGGTTCTTTTGTTAAGATAATGCACAAAGATTGTTTAAAATTTAGATTTGTTTTATGCACATTCGGAAGACGAATTTAGTTTTCAAAAATTTTAATGAAAATATTATGTTAAAATGAACGTGTTAACACAATTTTATGAAACTAATTCAGATTACAAACTTTTTGAAAAATGACAGTACTACTATATTAGCCTGGAATTTTCAGCTATAAGTAATAAGCAAAAAGAGTTACATTCTAATTTGATTTTCAATTTCATATTTGTTTTAACAATAAATATTAAAAATTCATATCCTTTTTATGGAGAACTATAACACGTTTAATCCTCGAGGTGTCGACAAGGTATCTCGTCATTAGCAAAACCGAACAGATCTTGATGGAGGAGATATCTCGTTATTAGAAGAAAACTGATCATATCTTGATCTCGTTATCATAAAAATACACTGCTGGCCACCCAAATTGCAGCACCAAGAAAGACAAGAGATATCACAACAAAATTTATTTTGTAGATAACATGTTGACCAAGTATCAAATGATTAAATTTATAGACTTCTGTGAAGTGTGGTTCCTGCCAAAATCAGTAGCCAGAGTAGCCGCCATTGTTGGAGATCACCGCTGCCACACGCCTCGGCATTGATTCAAAGAGACTTTGGATGTGTTCTTGGGGTACAGCAGACCAAGCAGCTTCCACACGTTGCCAAAGTTGATCTGGTGTGGCAGCTGGGGATGTATTCTGGGTCAATCGTTGAGCAACCATGGACCACATGTTTTCTATCGGCGAAAGATCCGGAGAGCGAGCTGGCCAGGGAAGCAATTCAATCTGGCGATTGACGAAGAACCCTTGGACAATGCGTGCCACGTGTGGTCGCGTATTATCCTGTTGAAATATGGCTGTGGGCAAGCCCTGAAGGTAAGGAAGGACAACTGGCTCCAACACCTCGGAGATGTAGCGCTGGCTGTTTAAAGTACCGGCAATGCGTACTAGAGGAGTGCGAGAGTGATATCCAATACCACCCCATACCATAATACCCGGTGCACGACCAATGTGGCGGTGCATAACGCAGCTGTTCAGCATCCTCTCTTCACGGTGTCTCCAGACTCGAATCCGACCATCGTGGTGTTGCAGACAGAAGCGTGACTCGTCAGTAAAGACAATTTCATTCCATTCTGCCTTCCACATCCTTCTTTCATCGCACCATTGGCGGCGGAAACGTCTGTGGTTCTGCGTCAAGGGTAGACGAAGCAATGGACGTCTTGCGGACAGACCACTCTGCTGTAAACGGCGTCGAATGGTACGCGCAGACACTGGATGATGCGGTACAGACTGAATGTGCTGTGCTATGGTTCGTGATGTGGCTGAGCGATCCGTCACTGCCATACGCACAATATGCCTGTCATCACGTGAAGTGGTGCACTGAGGTGGATGCGATCGAACACGTCGGTCCGTCGTACCCTCCTGCATCCAACGATCACATATCCGCATTACAGTTGTTTGGTTTCGTCCAACACGACTACCGATTTCCCTGAAAGATAATCCACAATCTCGGTAGGCCACTATCCTTCCTCTGTCGAACTCGGATACTTGATCAAAAGATGATCGCTGTTTTCTACGAGGCATAATTGATCGTTTTTTTTTTAAAAACCACAAGAAAAACACAATTGCCGTACTTGAAATCGTCGAAATCTCCAAGCCTTAAATAGCGCTTTGAAGTGGCGCCACAGGCGCGCGTGATGTGCGTCTGCGCTGAAATTCTAATCATTTGCATATCTCACCTCCGCTAATGCATGTTGTAAATTTCATATTATTTGCATGCTTCCTTCAGGGTGTTGCATTTACGGTGGCCAGCAGTGTATATACAGTGTCTCTATTACGAGATATCTAGTCATTCGCAAAATTGGACAGACCTTGGTGGGCGAGATATCTCGTCAAAACTACTCGGAGGGTTAATTACAGAATACTAAGGGAAGTTTTGCCCCTCCACTGTCCCAACGTCAAAACGTTTCGCTCATAAGGACCTGATAGACTGAAATGCTTGATTACGAGTTCGAATCTCGTATGTGCCGAAGTCGAATTGACTGCTTGAAACTTATTAGTTTCCTCAAAACGATACACAAATGCGTGACAGCTTCCCCAAAGTTCTCCAGGAAAGCATGTCTCCTCCCAATTCACGTTGGGTATGCTGTGGTACACCTTCATAAGGTTAACGCTGAACTCCATCGGCTGAACACTGGGACTGTCACGTTCTCGCCAACAGAATATTTGAAGGACTATGCGTACATAAGATAGAATTGGGGGGAAAAGAAGTTTGACATGGGACCTGCAGTTCTTCTCAAAATGGGTTTTGGGAAAGTGAAAGAATATAACTCTTTAAAATTAGCCTTTAAGATAAAAAAAATTTCTTTTCCATTCGTATATGTGAGTAAAATATTGATGCCTTTGTTACACGCTGTTAAGAAATGCTAATAGTCTTGGGGAAATATTGTCGTAACAGGTACGTGATTAAAAAGAATTTCCAACCAGCATATGAAACCGATGTACATGATATTCAATTGTTATCACAGATACATTAAAATCAAAGTATGAAAAACATATCCACTGATATGATTAAAAGGAAACATATCACCTTTGTGTATGTATATATTATTTTTTTGTTTAGAAGAAATCGCAAGTACTATATAATAAAAGCACATAGGCCAATAAATATATAATGAATAATGGCAGAACTGAACCTACAAGATATATATCTACAAGTAAACTTTCATAGATTTTCCATTTTTAAGAGATGAAAAAGTATACATGGGTTAAGAGGGAGAACGTATATCAGAAAAAAATGGAAAAAGTTCAACATTTGTAAATTTGATCTATATAATTTTATTTGCCTTTTCAAAGTCATTGTTCATATTCGTATTCACTTTTATTGTTTTCAATTGGATAGATGTTTTAAAATTCAGAAATATATTTAAGAAATTACAGGTTCTAACACGTGTGATCTATATTTGACAAATAATTAAATGTTTCTATGTGAAGTTAATGGGGTTAAGGGCTTTCACTAAACATTTAAGAAACTTTCATTGTGTAAAATTTTTCAAAACCTATAAAACCAATTGAGTCTCTTGTAGGAACTATTATTTTTTTGCGGTCTGATTAAATAAAAATAAGATTAACATTACTTTGAGGTATAAATTCACACATGACCTGCTCTAAAAGTACAAGAAATATTCAATACACAAAAAGGAATTCTAAGAACATGACACACAAACAAATAATAAATCATGTACATACTAAACCAAAGAATATATTAAAAAATAGTCACAACTTTTAAGAAGCAAACATCTAAGCTAATATTTTTGTCCTAAGGAGAAAAAGTTAAAAGTTGCAGTTTTTTCTGCTTCCGAATTAACAGTCTTTTTTAACGTAGTTGCTTTTAAAAATGTCACTTTTTAAATGAATTTTTCAAGTACGTTTACTGAAGGAGCTATCTACAAATAAAGTGAGGGAGCAAAATAAAAAATATGCTAAGTAAGTTCTTCCTTTACTGTTCTAAGTAACGTAAAAAAAGTAATTTGAGAACTTTTTCGAATTTTTCTTATCGAGGATATTTAATTAATTTGACGTCACTTCTGATTGCACTCCGGATGCAAAAATGAAGTCTTTTATAAGAGTAACAACGTGTTACTAAAACTGGATTTTTCCAAAACCACTTCTTAGCAGAGTCGAAATGATTACAACATTGTCAATTTTAATAAGCGTCTCTTTTTTAGTGTGAAAAGCTCTCAGGTAAATAAGAACTGGAAAAAACGCCTCTTATAAAGGCCATGCGAAGCTGCGAGTTGCGTTTAATGAGCTTTTTGAAAATAATTGAGTTTGAATCTTTGCTAGAGTTACGAAAAAATGTCTTCTGATCTGCGCCTTTTTTACTTTATATTAAAGGCAGGCCCTTTGTAGAATATTTTCAAAATCCCTTTTTTGAGAAGACGCAGCTGGTGTCTGTAGTATACAAGCGGTGGGTTCGGTGAGGAAGCGAAGAACTCCAAGTCATGAGGGATTTAAAATGTCTTTTTAGAACCTTTCGTGGTAAGAACTATATAAAGCTTTGTGGAAGCTTTCAAAAACTCAAAGTTAATGCTTTTGTCCTTAAGACGGCGAGATAAATAAGATATTTTTCTTCGATAGAATATCAGGCTATTTTACCCATAGGCAGCAGCTTTAAAGAATAATCCACTCATCAATAAATACTAAAGGTTATGATGCCAATAAATGTGTTTTAAATACTATCCCTAGAGTTATGTGAAAATCAATGAATTTATTCAGTTTTAATTCAATTTCTAAATATGCACCTTACACCTAAGTGTTTCTTGTTCCGGCAACTCCATGTTCAAGCCTTGATGCAGAGCTGTTGGAAACTAATGCTGCTTTAATGCGTTCTCTCTTATTGAAGGATCGTCCTATTTGTATTCTGACAGACTCCATGGCTGCAGTTTACTATATTTGCCAGCATAGACCAGGCAACTACTTTTTAGAATTGAGGAAATCAGACAGCTTCTTGTCAAATTAAAGACAACGACATCATTTTGCAGTGGGTTCATGTGCATTGCAAAGTGTATTGAAATGAAATGGCTGGTAAGTTAGCTAAATTGTTAACCACAAAAGGCCCAGTTCCTTTTCCAGCAACTACCCTCTCTAGGTATCTGGATAGGGTCAGGAGAGAGACTCGATCACTTTGGTGTACTTTATGGAGGAACACTGGAATTAATCGCCATCTTTTTCAATTCCAGAATGATCCCAATGACTTCCATTACTTCAAAACAATCCTTAGAGCAGTTGTCACTTTTTATGCTAAAGTCAAAATTGGTCACAATATAATTCAGGCCTACTTGAATCGCTTTCACCTAGCTGACAACAAGTGCCTTATTTGCCTTGATGAGAAAGACTTTGGAGCATATCTTGTTCGAATATACCATTGACAACATTTTTGAATTCTTTTAAAGAAAATTTGTGATTCATCTTCTAATCTTACTGTTTTTTCTAACGTTCATTGTATGTATGGTTCGCTGGTTTATAGAAGACATTTTGAAATCGTCGTTATTACGCCGAACGTATGCATCAAGATGTAATATAAATATGTACCCTAAAACTAACTGATAATTTGTAATTGAGACTTTTTTATACTAGCTAGCTCTGTATTTAAAAACATAACTGGTGAATTCCTCTCATTTTTTGTTACATGAAAGTTAGATTTCTCCTTGAGAAACACAATCAGCGAGTTTATCTTAGGAAGTAAAATTTTTTCCACTTCGTTTTCTCACAACTATGTTTTTCACAGTGTATTTCACTTGTAAGCTTACGAAATGTTTGTAGCGATAAGGAATCCACTTTAAACTCTAGGTCTCGTCTAATCAACCCTCGTACAGCAAAAGATGGCAGTAGAGAAACAAGTGAAACAAAATAACAGTCGAATTTCTTTTTTTTCTTATTATTTCAGATTGAATTTTATAAACTAAATTTCTATAGACAATTTGAAATTTAATTGCTAAATTTTTTAACATACATCGCCTTTGCTTTATAACACACATTTAGCAGTAGATATAACAATATCGATAGTAATTTTATAAATTACTGCAACTTATTCAATCACTACAACTGTTTTTTTTATAAAAACGACAACAATACTGATTGCAATTTTTTTTGAAGAGTAACTATTTACTAGATGTTTCAGAAGTTAAAAAACTATTCGTTTTAGTACTTTACCTTTTGTAAATTAGCAAGACGTAACATATTACAATTCTTAAGTGGACTCAGACACCAGAAAACTGCAAACTTCTGCTAGAATTAGTCTACTTAAGTAATTTAGACGTCCCCTCTCTTTATAACGAGCTAATTCAGTTAAACTCATCCTGAAAAAAAGGGTGTTGTAGTCAAGAAGACCGCCTTTACTATCTGTTATCACCTAACAGTCAGAAGTTTGTATCCATATTACAGCAAGATTATTTAAAACACCTCACTTAATCCCGGTCCTTTGGTTAATATAACATTTGCTGTTTTAATTTATTAAACTGGTAGGCATCCTATATATTATTTTATTCCTATTAATTCAGATAATCTTCAAAATAAAATCTTGTGTCATCACTATCTTTACGATCCACCCAGCTGAAATACTGAAGCTATAACCTAAAATGTAGAACTTCCTGTATGAGAATAAATACACTTTTTGTGAGCATAATTCGTTAACCACTCGAAGATCTGTATTCATTAAAGCTCTTTTTAATTGCTTATATTCAGACTGAAAATTATTATGAGGCCTTGTGTTAGCGATCTGCCCTTTAATAATTTTTGGTTTCAATAACTTTTTGCGCTTGTTTGTTTGATCTTAATGGAACAATTTTAAAAATAGCATAGAAAAATACCATTGGAACTCTTTTATAAATCTTTTACAAAGCTGAAATTGTACTTTCGTTTTAGTAAATAGTCAATATATCACGTGTGAACTTATAAGTACGTATGTGGAATTAGGCAAGCGGTGTAAATGGGTTATTGTGCCCTGATAATGCTATACTCAAGATGAAACAAGAGAATTATGCAATAATTAAGTTCGGGATAACTAATCGTACAGTAGATTCGATCTGAAGCTCTCGTTAAACAAAAAAGTAACCATAGAGCGACAAACGAAACCTACTGAACATACACGAAAAATAACTACTATATTTCAATGAGGCGTAAATGTCAAATTGACTTTATGAGGCTTTCTGTCAAACTAAATGTAAGTGGATACGGTGTTTTTGTGCTGGAACATGCTTCATGTTTGTATTCTAAAATGTGACATTACGCTTTCAGGATGTTGCCAATATAAATTCCAAAGAATGAATTCCGGATCAATATATGATAGTTAATTGATCAATGCCGATTAGATTAAACGCCAAATGTCACCAAAGCGGCGATAAACTACATTTTAAGATAACCCCAATATAATACAAGGAAGAGCATTTGGCGGACAGCGGTAGCTCGATTGGAAGAGTAGAGGATTAGCAATAGAATTGCGAATTCGAAACTTGATCCAACCAAAGACCGTTGTGTATGTGGGGACTGGCTCCTGTTAAATATATCGTGGCCTCAAATGTCCTCACAATGGCGTGGTATGGAAGTTTCGAAAGTTGGCGTGCAAAATCAGGTGTTTATCTCGTCATCTGACCGTTGTCCAAAATTTCGAGGGGTTGTCCTCGATCTTTCCCTTCGGGATTGATCACGGACCGTCTCCAATAGCTCGTTGTATTGCTCTAGTACTACATTAATTCAACTACCTACCGCATGAGCATTTGGATAACAGGAAGTAAAATCGTCGTCTTCCTTGCCTAGTTTGTTTATTTACACTGAAAATCTCTCGCATATTATAAAACTAATTATTTTGGATAGAATAACTGTTATCAAGGAATGTCACAAAGGAAGACAATCATCATTTGAAAAATCAATTTCAGCAGAATAGATTTTCATTGTTGTCTAAAGATGAAGTGAACTTAAATTCTTGATGCAGGTTCATTATAATTTTCAACAGACAAGTCTCCACATGAGTAATAACTCGCAGCGAAATGTAAAGTTCTGGCACCAAATAAGATGCGCAATGAAGGATCTTAATAAGGTTTGATAAAGTCCCTTCGGAACCCCTCTCGAAAACTTATGCTAACCTATCTATTAATTATGCATACGGAATGAAAATATCTGGGAGAATAATTTAGGATCATTTACGAATATCCACACCGTCCTCGCTTCTTAAGGAGATTACGAGGCACCTGTTTTGCATACTAAATTAAAAGCTCACCTGATTAATAAGTAATTGATCTTGAGTTAATGTGTTTCGGCAAATTAGACAGCATATGTTCAGCTTTCGTCGCGCTCAGTTCATTAGAGGGATAGCAGTCTGAACGTGTACACCAGGTAAGTGAATGGAGATGAGATTACATTGTTGGTTTAAATTGGTATCGTGAGTTTAGGTGACTGTAATACGGGGAATTTTGAATGGCATATCTACTATATATATCGCCGGCTTACAAGTGAAACTTAGTTCTGAGAAAATGAAAGGGAGAAAATTATCATTTTAGCAATTATTTAGTATGCTTTACATTTACAATCCAGCTTCAGGTATATATATATATATATATATATAGGTAGGTAGGTAATTAACGTCGCACTGGATCAGCTCCTTGTCACTAATAGCCCGTCGCACAACGGGCTATTAGTGACAAGGAGCTTTACCTTCGGGATCAATTTCGAAGGTAAAGTTCCGAGGACAACACCTCGTAATTTTGAACCACGATCAAAGGATTAGATCAATTATTCAGAGAAGGGTACTTTCATTATGATTGTGGATTGCAATAGCAACTTATTTAACAAAATACTGATAAATAATGTACATTTATTCACGTATTCCTCAAATGTGCTTTCTAAGTGTTTCTCAAGAAGAAATCTAATCATCATTCAAAGAAAATATGACCTTGTGTACTTCAGCGGTCTTTAGATAACCATCTTCTTGTCTGGAAAAACTAAAAACTCATAATTGAAAATTTTGTCTTAGTGCGTTTCACTTGTAAGCAGACGATATATTCAAAACGCTCACATCTAGGAAGATATGTGGTTATTTAGGAAATACAGAAATGAATCGATCAATTATTTAAATTATCATTAAAGGAAATGAAAAAGTTTACAAGCACTCACGAATGTTAAATCCTCCTGGTGGTTGTCTGGATGAGGTATCTCATTATTAGGAAAACTGACCACATACTGATGGAATCCTCATTGGAAAAAACGAACCAAATCTTGTCATCATTAAAAATTGGCATCTTAACGAGATATTTCGTCATTGCTCGAGGTGGACGAGATATCTCGTCGAAACAATCTGCAGGCTAAGAAGTGAAAAAAATCGTTTCATAGCTTCAATTGAAACTTAAGCATGAGAATGAGTTGTTGTATCAACGATATTGAGGTATGTTTTACTCTTAAAAATGCAAAAGTACGATCTGGAAAAACATAAAGCGTTTTTTGTATTCTTCTCTCAAGCTACTCACTCACTCGATAAAAATTAAGCCTTCAGAACGTCCGGTATCTCTCTTCAGCACAAAATCAGCAATTACTTGACAACCAATGACAAAATATGGTGGAAACGTCACCTATACGAGTCTCACTTCAGGGGCTGTATGTACATTACATAATTTCAGCTGCGAGAAGACTTGATACTGTCAGATACATCATGCTCTCTACTTTCACAATCGTAATAGCTAAAATTTTAATGATTATTTATCAAAATATAAGGACAGGGTTTCTATGTGTGTGATGAGTGAATTATTCAATTATAATCATTTTGTGATTTGTTAGTATTTTATTGAGAAAAAAAGCGCCTGTTATTTCGTGCCACATTCCGATCTATATACCCAGATGAAGATATTTGGACACTAAAATTTTACAAAAGCATGTTTTAGAAGCAAACATCCATTAAGCAGTTAATACATCTTTTACGATTGGTAGATTGCAATTTATTTAAAGAGCTCCTGTTTGAATATACAAACATTCCACTTCAAATAAAACCCAATAATTTTAAAATTTCCAAAAAAAATTTATTTAAGAGGTTCGGTTTGTCTCTAAGGACCGCGGTGGCCCGGTTGGAAGCAACCGGAGGGTTGCGGGTTCGAAAGTCGATCCAACCAAAGGCCGTTATGTACATGGGAACTGTTGCATGTTAAATCTGCCATGGCCTCAAATGTCCTCACGTTGGCGTAGTGTGAAAGCTTGGAGAGTGGGGTTCCAGCTCAGCTGCTGACTTCGTCATCAAATCGTGGTTAAAAATTACGAGGTGTTGTCCTCGAATCTTTCCGTTCTGAATAGATCCGAGCATCCATTACTGGCAATCGCCAATAATGGGGCCATCGTGACTCACAGTATGTATACCCACTGCGCGCGAGTTGTAAGCGGCGCAGATTCGATTCCTACCAGGTTCGTTTCCTCCCTGGGTGCATTTCTCTATTCTGTGTCAGTAAAATTTTTTTTCGTGTGTATGTCCATTACTTGATATTGTACGTCATGTATCTGGCGCAGCGTGACCAAATATGGCCCTTACGCCATAAAAACTGAACCAGCCAACCAAACGTCACCAATAGCTTGCTGTGTTGCTCCAATGCGTTAATTGAACTACCAATTACTAATCGGTTTGTCGCTCTATGGTCATTTTCTGCTACACGGTATTTGAATCCAGAGCCTGTTGATCTGAGTCTGAGTGCTAACTGCTCAGCTGCCATGTGACTGCCTTGAAGATTAGACAGAGAATCTACTTGGTAAATAATTAGGTTATGATATTGTACAACTTTACTCGGTTCATTATATTAAAATATAAAAAAAAACTACAAACCTATTTCTTTTGAAGAGCTAGTTGTTCTTTTAACGTTTTATGTTTTTGATATTGAAACGCTTTAAAATATTGTGAATAACTATCTTTTCGAGTAATAAAGCATTTACAAAAATTAAACGTAAACACTAAACCCAGATAGAGGTAGTTAATTTAAACACCCAAAAGTGCTATGACAAACGATGTCTGGATTCTGTTAAATAGTAAACGAGAGGATTATGAAAACCTGTCTAAATATCTCCAAAGCTATTAGCTTCAATTTATCCTGTTAACTTAATTACCTTTAAGTTCAAATTTCGAATTTAAAACATGGCGTAAATCATACTAATTAAAATCAGAAAGTAAATGGGGAATCAAGAAAAGCATTTGCTTGTTTGTATATTTACACAGTATGCACACTTTGTCGAAAAATGCTTGAATAGCACACACATCGCCTGAAGTCGTTCAGATATTGCTTCGAAAAATCGGCAGCCATTTCTCCTCCAATCCAATAATTGAAGTTTTAATTTCCCCTCTACTTTGGCATCCAGCCCACAACGAAAGTCCCGGGGCCATTAAAAAATATGCAAATCGCGCACTTTCGGTTCTTCCATAATATACTTCCAGAGCAAAACGGCGTTTCGGCAAACAATTAGGTAACGGTACAGGTTCCAAAAGCGAATACTTCAGTACCAAAGAAACAAGAGCACAATATCATTAGCTAATTTCAAGAGGGAATTTCATTTTTAAGCCAAAAGGAAAATATATCGTGGAAATAGGGGGAAATGATCAGTACCTTAGAGCAAAATAAATAAGTAGCAAAATTCCATTCCATTTTCCGTCACGTTATATCTCCGAAAATGAAGTAAAAAATTAATCGCTAAATAGTCGCATGTGAGAACAAACTGAGCGGCATACAGTTAGCAATTAACTCAGGCTTTAACGTCGTTTTTTGAAAGTAGTGTTGGCTGGGTTAAAGATTCATGTCACTAATCAGAATTTTAGATTGTATCGTTCACAGTTTCTCCGTAATTATATAGAGTGCTAAGTAAATTGTAAAAAGTTTTAGCGTTAGGTAGGTATTTTTTGGCCATTTAGATTGGTTTTGAGATATAGCGTAGAAAGTAATGGTGTTATTGAAAAATCTACCGTGTCGTATATTTGATGACTTCATCGTGATTGAATAATTTTGGCCACATTATTTTTTAAAATATTAATAACTTCATCCGGGTAAAGTGTAAAAATATATTCTGATACATTCAAAAATCGTTTTGTCATTAAAAACAGAAATGATAGTTAAATAGCAATTCGAATATTTCATGTAACATTTCTAATGAACTTTTATAAGCGAATACGTAATATCAAATGATTAATGATAAAATTGATAGATTCGTACCTTATTATTACTTATACAAGAACTTAACGAAACAAAATTAAAATTATGCTCGCAAAATAAAAGTCCTCAAAATGTAAGATTTATTTTATTTTTACATTATTTTAATTATGAATATTGCAGCACTTTTCTCTATGGATTGTTAAAATAAAGTTATACAATTATTTCATTTCAGTTATGATTCCATGTAGAAAGGAACATAGTGTCAGAAGTTATGAGGAAATTAGCTACCTGGTCTATCTACAAGAGAGTATAAGACTACAAAATCTAGAAAAAATTTACTGTATTGCTTATGAAAGTATAGCATAAATAAATATTGAGTAATTGACACATTTTAAACACCATACGTAAAAATATACAAAAATCCAACAGCAGTTAATCTTAGTTTTAATTTTATGTAATCATATTTCTGTATATATTATATGCCTATAATATGTAAAAAAGTAGAACATAAATATAATATTTTCTAAAGGTACTTTCAGTACTGGTTTTGTAATTATTTAAATGAACGCAATACAATGCCATTCATATGCATTGAGTTATTTAGAAGGGATCATTGTGGATTAGTGAATTTGCCAAACTCGTTATCAACCGACGAGTTATAAGCGGCGCAGGTTCGATTCATGTAACTTACGTTGAGTGCATGTCGCTCCTGTGTCAGTAAAGCTTTCCTCGTGTATGTCAATTACTTGACATTGTTTGTCTTGCGTTTGGCTCAGTATGTCCAAGTATAGCCCCCCTCTTGTGCCATAGAGCTAAACTAAGCAACCAGCATTATCAATTAAAACTGTTTCTACATTTTATATTCAATACATACTTAAAAAGATCGTTTCAAAACATCAGCCACTATATATCATCAACTGAGGTGACTGCCCATTTCTAAAAAAAGAAAGGAAAGATGATTTAAGGACAAAAAGTAGTTACGAAAGCAACCACTAGAGGCCATTAGCTGTTTCTTGGCAATTCTCTAGAATATAGACTACCTATTATAAAGTGATGACTTGCATCTTGATATGTTGTCAGTCCATATAATTGATTTTCAGACGTACTCGCTAGTCAAGGAATTAAGTACCTTCATATTTTCATCTACACAACTTATCGTATTGCCAGATGATATCAATTGCATACATTTATTATTCAAGCATATAATGAAGATTAAAAAGAGACTTTAGCCGTTTTTAAAATCTCATCAGAAAAAGAAATGCGGCCTTGGGTATGTCACACCGTGATTCAGAAAATTTTTGGTAAGTTTGACCATCAAACTTTTAGCTTTCATATGATTATTTACCTTATATTTAATGACTATATTGACAATACTAGCCATTATTTGAATTTTATATTAATCGCATTACAATGTATGTCAATAAACATGGGTACATTCCGACTTCAGGAAGTATGAGATCGTCTCTCGCGATAGAAATGTAATCTTGCAGCAAACCTCAAGTGCGACATTGCAGGGGATGGACAACAAGCATAGAGAAGAGGGAGAGACAGGCTTCTCTCGTGTTTATAGGAATGTCAAAGGCTTGAGTCCACCATCGAAGAAAAATATAAGTTCCTGCAGGGCAATCCATCTCTGCTGCAGATCTAGATCTACACGATTCGTACGGTTTTGTTCCAGGTCCTTCAACCACACAGAGCACAGGCACAAGAGAACTTCGATGAACAGGATGACGCCACAGAAGTCGAGAATAAGCCACCAACGACAATCAAAATGAAAGATTTTGTGATCACGAGATTTTTGGAAAAGAAATATTATATGACACAAGAAATTAATGTGTGTGAAGATGGTGATGTAGAGATTGCATGCTTTCAACAAATGAACAAAAGCCTGTTCAGGTTTCCAGATAGAGCTGGCTAATCAAGTATCCCTATATCATCTGATTCAGTATATATACCTTCCCTGTTTCAGGAAATTTACAATTTTAAAGATGATTTGTCAATTATTTTGTGGTACTTTCTTGCTTCTTGATTTTAAATAAACACATGAGTGCTTTTGTATTTTTTCTATCCTTTGTGCAATATTACAAAATCCTAATATTACAAATAAGTTAAAACTTATTAAATAATACAAAAAAAGTTATTTGATTGATGTTTTCTTCAAATATACCAAATCTTAACAGAGAAAAATTGAACTGGGCAGTCAACTCTCTTTTACCCCTTTTGATTTTTCAACGGGAGGGGGTTTGAGCATAAGAAATATAAATATACAGAATCAATTCTAACACTAAGCCACATAATACAAAATGTTTTTGAAAAAATGAACCAGGAAATATACAATTTTCAGGCTCAAAGTTGAAAAGTTGGCAAAGTCAGTCTAGTTGACGGTATCTCATTATTTAAACGATAAAGTGAAGTGACATCAGTTCCGAAATATATTGAAAGATAAAAAAATCGAAATTTACTCGGTGCTAAAGGATGCGGAAAATGTTTGCAAAACCTTTGAGCTCTTCATTAATTTATAAACAATGCACTTAATCCTCAACCCCAAAGATTACGATATGTTGAAAGATATTTATTCACCAGATGCTAAATTCGTATAAGACATAAACAAAGAAGTCAACAAGACATTTAGTTCCCGACCATTTCCTCGAAATTATTTATCCGGCTAATTTTCGTTCCAGATTTATTCCCTCACTGGCAGGTGGCAACAAAATACAATTACAACCGCCCTATTTGTACGTTACCCCCGAGACAGGTCTCGTCTCATCAGAAATAAAAGCAATACCCTCCGATAAATAAAAAGAAACTTAAACATCCATATGTTATTTTCCCTCAGATCCACAAAGATATTTCACTCGCGGCTGATCCCTCATGATTTCACGCTCCAAAAAGCTGCTAGTTTTCCAGTTTCCAGAGGACAATTGTGTGTGAAATAGTTGACGTCTTTGAAGAATGCCACGGTTTTCTTCGGTTGGACCCACAGCCCGAGTTTAGTTGTTCTCCGAAGCTGCTGCCTCCGAGTGACGTCATCACTGCTCCCCAGAGAGCCCAATAGAGATTTAGAGGGCCATTTTTGCGGACGACTGAAGTATGGTAAGGCTTTACCGTCGCCTGCACGACCGTTTCTCAGACGTCTGGAGATATTCAGGGATTTTGTTAAATGTAGTTCTAAGGCATTTTTTTCGGCTATCGCATTGTGAGGGCAACGACTACAAAGTATCACTTTATGCTTCAAATAATGCGTCGGCATCAAGTCTAAATTTAATGTTTTTATAGGATTGAGAGAAAAACAAAGTAGGAACCTATAGCGTATCCCCTTTTCTATCACTTTATATAGCGTACATATAACACATCTAAAGTTTGCCTGTTTGGAAGAGCAGCGGATTAGCAACCAGACGGTTGCGATTCGAAACTCGATCCAACCAAAGACCATCGTATATGTGGGGGCTGGTGCACATTAAATATGTCGTGGCTTCAAATATCTTCACTTTGGCGTTGTGTGGAAGTTTGTAGAGTGAGGTGCCAGCTTACGTGTTAACTCGTCATCTGACCGTCGTACAAAATTACAAGGTGTTCTCCCTTCGGGATTGATCCCGGACCGTCGCCAAAAACCCGTTGTTTTCCTCCAGTGCCGACATTAATACAACTTCCTACCAAAGAAAGTTTTACTGACACGGAAAAGAGAAATACAAGTAGGATAAGTTACAGGAATCGAACATGTGCCGCTTATAACTCGCAGGTTGCTAACTCATTTGGTCTCGCAGTCTCATCAAAAGTCGGACGCCTTTTGATCAGATCGCGTATATTAACTTTAGAGGTACTTAGTCAAACAAATCAAAATAAAGTAAATCTCAATAACTATTCAAGATTGAGAGTGAGTAACTGAAAACTTGCTCATGTTTAAATTTTCCTCATAGGTTATAAGAGTTAACATAATTTTACACTCTCAATTTCGAAACATGAGGAGTAATAAAACACAATACGAAATAAATATTCTGGTTATTAAATCACAAAAGGGGTGTGACAGGGCCAAAGGTGAGAAGTTCTGTTCAGCTCCGAGGGTATCTGACTCCTTCGCATATCTCACTTTACATTATAAAAGGAATCAATCCCTTTGTTATGAATAATGCTTCCAAATTCACGGTGTAAGTTTATGCATGGGAAAGACGCCGTTCCTTGAAAGCGAAAAGTTTAAAATCCAGTCCCAGAATGGCCTGTAACTAATTTAAAACATACGTGGCAAGAAATTACGAGGAACAGAAAAGTACTTTTAGATCTCCTTTATCATGAGATTTATCGATTGTTTATTACGTGTATGTTGTCTGTATTTTTGACTAAAAATTTAATTTACGCTTATGTCTTAAGCGAAGTATACTATTGACTAAACGTAAAGTTTTAAGTTAGGTAGATAGTTAATTAACGTCGCACTTTAGCAATACAACGGGCGAATGACGAAGGTCCGGAATCAATCACTAAGGGAAAGATCCAAAGACAACGCCTCGTAATTTTGAAACACGGTCAGATGACATAAAGTTTTGAGGAAAGTACACATTCATAAGATAGATCAATACCGTTTGAAGACAAGAGACCCATAATTTTCATGAGTTAGGCAAATTTCATTTAGGCTTAAGAAATAATACACGATAATATACGATAAGAAATATCCTCCTGGTTATTAAACCACGAAAAGGGTGCGACAGGGACAAAGTTGAGAAGCTCTGTTCTGCTCCGAGGGTATCCGAACCTCTCTGATGCGTCTCTTCTCACTTTACATAATATAAGGAATCCCTTTGTTATGTTAATGCTTTCAAATCTATGGTATAAGTTTATGGATGGGAAAGACGTCGTTCCTTGAAAGCGAAAAGTTTAAAACCCACAGTCCCAGAATGACCCGTGACGACGCCAGACTCCGTTACCCTCCATTAACATTTCGAATCACGCTATCGTTCCAACATCAAAAAGAAATAGAAAAATATCTATTATTAAAGACTTCTTTAGCTGGAACAAGTGCCATTATTTAAGCGGGGCTATTGACACAAGCGAAGGGGGAAGCCATATGGCTCCGAAACACTTAACATTCACGTCCGCTCCTTCTGGTTACGTGACTTGGTAAAAAAACTTGCTGGCTTCTTTTTATTATATTTGCACCGTTACGTGACGCTCCTATATATACACTTTTTACGCCCTCCCCTCCCAGGAGAAGATACGCGAGTGAATTTAAAGGTGCGGATCGTTTTTCCTGTTCGCTGGAAAATTTGCATGCCCATCGTGTGAAATTCCCTGGGAAAATGTTCGCGTTTTATTTCTGAAAGACGCCATCTTTGGTTGGTTCTTATTCGAAGCGATTTCGGCTTAGAACTGGTTGGGTAGGAAAAAGAAAGTCGGAAGAGATGTGCTGTTATTCCGATAGCAGTTAAAATAACAATGTTACTACAAATTAACCTGAATATTTTCCTGTTCGCTGGAAAATTGGTATGCGCGTAATATGAAATTTCCTAGGACTATATGCGCGTTTCTATTCTAACTGAGCTATTATTTTTTAAAGACACCATGTTTGGTTTTTATTCTGAGCGATTTCGGCTAAGAACAGTTTTGATAGGAAAAAATAATAGTCGGTAAAGATGTGCTGTTATTTCAATAGCAGTTAAAACAACTGTGTTACAAATTAACAGTCAGCAAATGCTATCAAAAATATTAGCAGTTATTGATAAATTTTATCGGTCGAGTATAAAAAAACAACTTTTAGAAACTTGTTAAAAATTATGAATGAAGTATAAAAGTGAAATTAAAGTTTATAAAATAAAATGTTTACAAATGAATGTTTATAAATAAAATTAAAGTTAAATGTGATAAGAATGAAGTTGAAATTTCTAAACTTTTTTAAATTACATTAAACGATTACTAGCTGAAAGCTAATTACTGTTAGTGTCAATTGATGTGTATGAATTGTTGACTAAGCTATTGATAATGCCACGTGTGGATTTGTACAGACTATAAATAAATGAAAGAAAATAAAAGGGAGTCATTAAACATTGATATGGCAAATGATATTTTCCGATAAATATTTTTTCCCTTAAAATTTGTATATTTGGTAATGGCATCGTGGAACTTTAAAAATCTCATAACAAATCACAAAACTTCAAGAGATGTTTATTATTCTATACAACTTTGATTATTATTTAGTTATCATTCCATTCTAACTATTTTTTAATTTTAAACATTTTATTTTTGTATTTTTGGTAATGGTATTATAGAGCGAGATTGATTTAAAGAGTTTCTTTAAATCAATCAAAAAGCATCAAAACGATATTTACTATTACACACATTTAACGTTGATTTATTTATTTATCATTCCAATTTCAATTCAGTTGATTTGCTACGTTTCTCTTTTCTCCTGATAAATCTTTAAATTTTGGGCAGCGGTAGCCCGGTTGGAAGAGTATCGGATTAGCAACCGGAGGATTGCGAGTTCGAATCCAAACAAAGACCGTCGTGTGCATGGGGAACTGGTGCACGTTAAATCTGTCGTGGCCTCAAATGTCCTCACGATTGCGTAGTATGGAAGTTCGGAGAGTGGGATGCCAGCTCAGGTGTGACCTTGTCATCTGACTGGTTCAAAATTTCTTGGTGTTGTGATCAGATCTTTCCCTCCGGGTTTGATCCCGAACCTTCGCCAATAATCCGTTGTGTTGCTTCAGTGTAGCGTTAATTAAATACCTGCCTACTTTTAAATGTTCTTCCTTCAAATTTTTATTACCTCTACATGACAATATTAGTAGTTAATAATAACTGTTATTGTAAATTAACAATAATTTTGTTAACTTTTTATCGGTTATCGGGGAGATATCAGTTTTGACCATCTTAAATAGTTAGTTATATAGTGAGAGAAAGAGAAATTATATTTTAGGTCATAAATATAATACGCAAAAATGAAACCAAAATGACACTTAAATAAGTAAAAACTTCAAATGAGGACTAACAGATGTAAATAGTTTTTACATTTGTTGTAAAGTTAGGCAGAGACGTTAGTTGACATTCTTTGACTGGGTCTATTTGTGAGTTATTGTTTTTTACTTTTTTTAATTGTAATTCATGGGTATAGTAAACCTGAAATATTGTTTAATATTATTAAGCATACAGGGACTTTTAAAAAGAAATTAATCCTTGCACTTCATTTAGTTCATGAAGACTTACAATTTTGGAATTAAAAAGTTTTTAAATACATCTTGCAAGACTAGAAATTTTATTAAACTTAAAAATATATATCGAATCTCGAAGAATTTACCAAGAAATAGAAAAAGTACTTCTGGATCTCCTCTCATTATGAGAGCTACTGATTGTCTATTACGTGTTTGTTGTCTGCATTTATGGCTAAAATTTTAATTTACGTCCTTGTTTTAAGCAAAGCGTACCATTGACTAAAAGTAAATTTTAAGGAAAATATACATTCATAATATAGATAAATACCTTTTCAAGAAAATTCTCCGAAGTTTTAAATCTTTAGTTTCTTAACGCATACTTGTTTATCAGATAAGACATGACTTAGTTATTTTTATGTCATTTAGGGATTTTACTACAAGAAAATAATTATTAATTATTATTTCTCGGGAAAGAAAATGGTTACGTAAGTATATCATTAGGGTTTTAGTGAGGTTTCTCTCTATATATCATTGACCATTTGGTAAGAGATGAAAATATAAATTTCGAAATTATTTATTCGGGCCAAAACATTGAAAAAGTGAATTGGAAACATTGAAAAATAAGTAAACCTTTCAGAAAATTTTGAATATTGGTTATACAAAAAATGTATACTTGGAACGAAAGGGTTAAATACCATTTTTGTTCCAAACGTTACAAGCTAAGTTTGCTTTTTATTTAAAAAGCTGGAAAATCCCAAACCCACTTTAGTACAAGACATTTCAGGGAAATTGGATGAATAAATACTGTAAATACAAAGAATGGATATCTTCAGTATCCAATTAACCATTATTAGATTCGCCGTAATCAAACCTGATAAGTTGTTCTTTGTGTATCAGAACGAAAATTCTTTCGTAACTCGACCCATCTGCTTGTACCAGGCGTGAATAAATTATTAAAATATTTTCTCTCAAAATTGCCAAGATAATGCATGCGTTTCTTACACCATGTCATAATCAAACTCGCTCTAGAGGCTTAAGTATCAATTTTCATCGCTCGCTTCAGCACTTTAATGCGTAATTATATAATTATTAAAACTTCATCACAGTTCAGTTTCAGTGTAAGAGCATTTCTGAAAAGCGAACTCAGAGAATTTTGCCCACTTTGTATGTCTTTCATTTGGCACATGGTGCTGCTTTAAATCTTCATTTAATGAAACTTAGGCTAATCTAATGGCCTACCTAAGACCGGTTCTAAATTAACCTATCCCATGTCTTTCCATTGAATACCATAGAGTAAAAGGATTATAAATACACGAATCAAATATTCCAGACATAATATTTGTTCATCTTACTATGCAATTGTATTCGACAAAATATATTATATTAACATTCTTATATTGACTCAGTCACAATTAAGGCAATTACATCTGTCTTTTACAGTAACTCAGTAGCAATTTCCAGGAGTCAAATTGCAATAAATTGTATTATGGTAAATGGCCGAACTATCACACTATTGTGAGTTCCCATTCACTGTGTTGTCTTACGAATGAATTGGCGGATGGCTTGGATAAAGCTGGTTTGGAATTACTCCAGCCATGTCCTCTCATTGAACACCACGGAGTAGAAAGGATTATAAATACAAAAATCAAACATTTAAGACTTGATATTTACAAAGAACTAAAGAGAAACTGGTAAGTAGGTATTTCAATTAACGTCGCACTTGAGCAACACAACAGGCTATTGGCGACGGTCCGAGATCAAACCCGAAGGGAAATATCCGAGGACAACACAACGTAGAGAAAAGAACTCCTCGTTAGGTCTCGTCACAGGATCTATCGACAGCTATAAGAGTAGCTTGTTTCCGTGTTCACGTTGGCCACGATTACATGCAAAAACATCTCTACCTAATTGTCTTGCTAGACTCTCGAACTTGACCTCCTTGTGGACTTTCGTACATGTCAAGAACCTGTCTCAATAGTTTCCTTGATCTGTCACAGGAAATACTACAGCTGGTAGAGTTTCATATTTTATTTGTTTCAAGACTATATGGGCTTCCAGATAGAGCGTGTGGTGAAAAACTGAGTTCGGTGTAGGTTAAAAAACATTTATTGCATTCTGACCATCATTCATTAGTTGTTTTTTGAATTTATTTATTTAATTATCCCCTTCACTTGATTACTTTATACGTACTTCGTCACTTTAATTTTGTTTACCCATATTCATATCTAATAAATGAAGCATGTGGTACATTTCCCTCTATCGCAGAAATTGTGAACTAATTTGTTTTCATCGCTAAAAAAATCTAACTCCTACTTAATGCTATTCGGGCAAACCGCACTTCAGTGTGCCAATTTTTCCAGTTTTTATGAATTTTTGAAAATTTTACGGACTTTTGAAACATCCTGTATTTCAAGAAAATGTTTAACTTGCACAAGTATATAAATTAAACCCTTCACTTCCTTTGAATTTGTACAGTTAAAATGCAATGAAAATATTTACAATATTAAACTCAGAAAACCATTGCCCTTTCTGTATAAAAATTTTCCACATTTCTAGAGCCCCATGCAACCATAGTACTTTGGAAATCGCCATCTGAGGTCCCTGATATGAATTCGTAAATGGATAGAAATTTATTGAATTCCCAGTAATGATTTTTGTGACAGTCTGTAGTTTTTCAATTTGAATTTATTTTTACATCTTAGACTTCAACGTAGAGCTGAAGTTGTATAAGTTCAAAGAATCTAAACTAAATAATAAAGAGTAAATAATAAAGGAGCATATTTAGGCATAGATATTGATTTTACGAAAGATAAAAACATTGAAATATGATTTGCATAATAAAAAAAGGATTTAGATTAAACGAAGATTAAAATAAATACGATATTTATCCATCGGATAAAATCAAGAAAAAATCTTTGTCAATCCGATGTAACCGAAAAAAGAATCGATAAAGTCAAATAAAAGTATCCTCCTCCAAAGTTTCCATGTATCCTTACACCTTTATTTGTAACGAAAAAAGTGTTTCAACTACGACACTCATAAGGTTACAAAAGCAATATATAAAATTACCACCAAATAAAAAAGGAGATAACATTCTCCCCTCTTTGGTTCTACATGACTTTTTTCTTAAAAAAATTCAACAACGAGAATAACTTTATCCGGTCATGAATTGGCCAAATTAACGATATATCCGAAAAAACTGTCACTAACAGCCCCACTTTCAGTTGTACACAAGTGAAAGAAATAATGTACGGGGTATTTTTCGGCTATAAGAGATTAATTAGGAAGGGGCCGATCACCTATTACGGAAAACACATCGAAGCATTCTTAAAAATAATATAATGTATTTTGAAAGAATGGGAATAACGAGGAAGGAAAATGAACAATACACGTTTATATCAAAGCCTTGCATTTGATAAAAAAATATGCATTTGCGAGAAATAAAAATCTTATGTTTCATACTATTTTGCAATCTAGAAATTTGGAGTTTCGGGCAGTTGTAAGATATGCCCAGAGTAAATGCTGAGGCATTTTCTGTCAAGCTAAATTCGGATCTTTCCCTTCGGGATTGATCCCGGACCATCGCCAATAGCCCGTTGCGTTACCCTAGTGTGATTTTATTCAACTACCTACCTCTTAAGCTAAATGTAGGTAGTGGAAGTGTTTCTGGGATGCAGTGTGTTCCCGGTACATATTCTGAACGCGACTTTGAATTCGTACAGGTTGCACGAACACGCTGCACCCTGCATGTCGTTGGCTTTCTTTTCGAACACGATTTCAGACCTTCGCCAATAAAAATTCTAAAGAATACATTCCGAATTGATGTATGATAGTTGATTGGTCAACACCAATTAAATTAAACGCAAAACGTCGCCAAAACGGTGATAAGCTACAGTTTAAGGTAAACTCTATATGTATCATGCGAGAGTATTTAAACAGTAGAAGTAAAAATTTCCCAGGCCGTCTGGTGTGTTTGCTCTGAAAATCTTTAATATGAGCTATAAAAACAATATGAAGCATATATAATCAATTCTCTTTTTTAAAACATCGATGTTCTCAAAGACAATTTATGATTTACCTTCTTTTTCTCTTATTAATACTCAAGGTGATTTAATGTTTTAGTTTTTAGCCTAAATTGTCCAATTCGCTGCATAACTTAATTTTAGACAAACGATTTTCGTCCCGATCAAGTAAATTTAATATGAATTGCTTTTTAATCACGACCGTTAGCATGTCGGTAGGGAAGAAAGTTATTTAAAATCTTCTCGAAAATCCTTGTTTCGTTTCATTTAATTCTGAGCCGAATACTTTATTTCACTTACTCTAAGTAATTAACTTCGTAGCTAAGTAACTTCGACGCCTTCCCTGTTTTGTAAGAATCTGTTTCGGCACAGTAGGAACTCGCTTTTTTCCCCTGATGGTTATTAAGCCTCTTATTGCCGTTCACTTCGAGGGCGTCTCATTTTGAGCGATAGAATGTATTTTTAAGTTCGACACAACTAATTATTTGAGATTCTTTAGTTTCAAAGATTCTTCTGCAAAGAAGCTTCTTTCCGCCTCTCAGAGAGAAAAAAAGCAGGAATAAACGTTGATGTGTATAAAAAATATCTTGTTTTTTTTTACCGAGAAAATACTTTAAAAACTGTTTACAGGGTTCCTTGGACATTAAAAAGACTTGATTTTTCATTTTGTCTTTTAAAGGCCCTTAAAAACTCCTTAATATTTGCTGAAAGTCCTTTAAACAGTTTAAAAATTAGTAGGTTGTAACGAGGACACAAACCGTAGTTGACGTAAATAATACTCGGACCTGATATTGGATTGTGGAATGAATAAAGCAGACATAGGAAGTATGAACGATTCGCTTTTCTTATGAATATTAGACATAGTTACACTTTGAATGAATAAGGTGCAGTTTGATATTATTTGTTGCCCAATATTAATTGTAGCGTAGTTTAGTGGCTTTCGAATGACACCATGTACGTAGTCCATTCCACTCAATCCAAAATTACACTAGTCCAAAGCTCGCCTAGCGCCGTGCAATTTCGACATATTGTGAGACCCTCCCCTTGCTCAGTGCGCCTTAGCACTCGGTCCAAAGGTCTTGTCAAGCACTGGCATTCTTTGTCTACTCGACGCCATTTTTATCTTCTGAATGTTTCTACTAGTTCTGAAATCATAAGACAAAACAGTTGTAGCGTTTTATTGTAATGCTCAACTTTTCATGCATGCCCTAGTGCTGTTCCGATTTTAAAGACGTGTATTCATTTCAAAAAGTCTTATTTTTCACAAAAGCACTGCATATTTTATTTCGCTTGCGTTTAACAAACACGGCCAATGATACTTGTTCAACATCAAGTGTCATTTAAAATCGGGGCATAATATTTATAAGTTTACTAAAAATTGATGATTTTAAAACTGGGTTAATGAAACCCGAACCTAGCGCTCGTGAAAGTTTCACCTTTGACCTCCTGAGGTTATTTATTTCAATCTATGTGAAATACGGCCTTAACCAGGCTAACTGGATTGACAAAAACTTATAATAGCGACTAGCCGATTTTGAAAATTCCTTGTTACAGCACGAGTTTCACTTTTCTTCAATAAAGCGCTGAACGCGCCCTATTTTGTTAGTGCCAATCAGAGAAAAGCTGAACGTGAAAACATTTATGTTACATAAATGCGTTGTACAATTATTTTTACAACCATCAAATCTTTGAAGGTTATTTTAGAATCAAACGGATTTTATAAAATTAGTTTTATGAAAAAGGGATTTTGAAATTAAGTGAATTCCTCTGAATGAAAAAGGTCAAGGAATCTCACAAAAACTCGGTATAAATTCTAATTAGAACTTAAATTAAAACATACTATGGACGTCATCAGATATGGAATTGTAAAATTACATATTTATTATTAACTTTATTACTAGTATTACTAGTATTACTAGTATCGTTTGCTTTACTCTCTTATTACGCCTGCCTTGTTTTAAAAGGTTTTGCAATTATATTTATCGAGCTTATTTTTTAAAACGAAACGTTTCAAACACGAAGGACTTTTAAGGAAATATGGTCGAAATAAAAATATTTTAAAAGTTCATTTTCTTGTCAACAGAATGAAATGTTCAACAAAATATAATTCAACTTCTTTTACATTTATTGGTTTGTTTTCAACGTGGTCCTTCGAAAAGCACCCCAAGCAATAATTTTTGCAACTACAGCCCGTAACACAGCCCACATACACATAGAAAATTCGACTAGCCGATACTAGAAATTTTTTATTAATCCATTTATCGGGCCTTAAAAAAATTAGAAGATAGTCTTAAAGAGGCCTTAAAATACTGTTAGGTCGTGTCGAGGACACAAACCATAGTTTTGACATGAATACCCTGTAGTTGGATTTTGGAATGAATGAAACAGACATAGGTAGTTTGAACGATCGTTTATTATGAATATTCAACAACTAATTTACAGTTCGAACGATTATAGTGCAGTTTGATATTAATTGTTGTTGTTCAATATTAATTGTAGTGTAGTTCGGTAGCTTTCGAATGACACCGAAAGCTCGATTAGCGCCGTAGAATTTCGACCGACTTGCAGACCTCCTCCCAGCGCTCAGTGCGTCTGCTCACTCGGTCCGAAGGTCATATCAATAGCCCGTTGTGTTGGTCCAGTGGGGCGTACCTACCTACCTACCTACCCGAAGGTCATATCAAGAACAGACATCCTTTGTCTACATGACTATATTTATATTCGGGATGTTTTTTCTAGTTCTATCTTAAGACAAAACAGTTGCAATGCTAGACTTTTCATACATACCCTCCAGTTCTGTTCCGGGCCGTCGTGGCTCAGTTGGTATTCCCACTGCGCTAGCAACCTTCGATTTGTATGCGGCGCAGGTTCGATTCCTGTCAGGTGCATTCCCCCTGGGTGTATTTCTCTCTTCTGTGTCTGTAAAACTTTCATTGTGTGCGTCTATTACTTGATATACTTGTCTTGTGCCTGGCGACTTGATATACTTGTTTTGTGTCTGGCGCAGCATAGCCAAATAAGCCCTTGCGACATAAAACTCCAAAACCAACCAGTTCTGTTCCGGTTTCAAAACATATTCACGTCAAAAGGCCATTATTATGATTTATTTTGCTTGAAAATCGGAACCCTGATAATACTCAGCGCATTTCAAAAGGCAAAAACAAAATAAATATCAGTTTTCGATTGATTACCACCATAAAATTCAAATTAAATGTTAAAAATATAAAAAGCAAGCTTCGTTCCTTCTAATGTATACTTATAATCTAAGCTATCTTGGCATCTACTGTGACGCATATGGAAAATCTGCTTCGACTTAAATATGAAAATCTAAAATTCATTTTTCACTCCACCATTCCGAACGCCCTAATATATTCCTCTCGTATATTTTCGTTCTCACCCGAAAAAGTATGTTCAATACCAGGTCAGGGAACGTAGTAGGATACATCCATTCATATAAGCAAATCAAATCCTGGTGACAGCAGGGCCCTATCGATTAGAGTGGCCCCGAGAACGTGTATCGATTAAACCATCAAGCAAGATATTCGATGACGATGATATATTATGATTTTTTTCTCGCACAGTTTATCGATGTTGTAATGACCATTATCAGCAGCTAGATATTCTGATTGGCGTTATTCCAATAGCAAACTTGGGGGTGAAATATTGAACATATCAAACAACAAAAAGACAAGATAAATAAAAAAAGATGTGTAATGCTTTTCACTTTTAAAGATAGTGTGAAATATGTTTTTAATCAGTTTTGTTTTCCGAATATCCTTTTGTTTGCCTCCGCGTTTATAAAGAAAGCAATTTGATTTATATATGTTACGAACATAATCTTTTGTTACGATAACGATATTTTAGAATGGAAAACATCCGTTTTATTTAGAATTTTATACAAGAAAATGATCCAGTTGTACTGCTTAAGAATTGTTTATTTGTAGTAATAACCTTTTAATAGAAATGGGAACATATAGAGGCATCAATTTAATAATGATACAACTACACTGATTGTGAAATTACTGTTGATTGCATATTTTCAAAATCCACTCCATATTCATGAGGGGCCATAGTAGCCCGGTTGGAAGAATATCGGTTTAGCAACCGGATAGTTGCGAGTTCGAAATTCGATCCAACCAACGCTAGATATCTCTTGGCCTCAAATTCCTCACGTTGGCATGATGTGGAAGTTTGGATTGTGGGGTATCATTTAAGGTGTTAACTCATCATTTAACAGTGGTTCAAAGTTATGAGGTGTTGTCCTCGGAATTTTCCCTTCGGGATTGATCCCGGACTGTCGCCAATAGCCCGTTGTGTTACTCCAGTGCGACGTTTACTCAACTCCTTCCATTTTCATGAATCCAAAAGACAAAAAATAATATCTGCCAACTGAAATAAAATCGATTGCGTTTCAAATATTTAAACTCTTCCATTATAATTTTATTTAACTTTTAAACAAGATATATTGAAATAGAAACACCACTATTAAAATAACGCTTTCATACAGAAACAATTTTAGTCAATTTTATTTTTACGTAGCATTTTTTATAAAAAGCGTTAAAAGGATCTGGAAATAAATAAACGAGAACAGAAATAAAGTAAGAAGTCTAATTCATATTGATATTTGGAAACGGTTTAATAAAGCGACTGAAATATGCATTCCAAGCGAAACATTGATTGGTATAGGCGTTTTTGAAAACATAAACCAGACTATTCCATATGCGTATAAATCCGGCGTTACTGTGACATATAGTTACTATGACAACTGAGTCAGGGAGGGGAGTTCTCTGCCATTAACAGCCTGTTGATAACTCGAAAGTTTAAGATCAAACATTTAATGGAATCATAATTCTATCAGTTTCTGTTATAAAATGCCGCTATGTTGCTATTAAAGGAATAGCGTTTCGAATGTTTAAACATATTTATAAAATGTTAACCGTCCTGCTGGAGAGAAACACACGAGAGATCTAAATGTAGAACAGGAAGAGATTGATTTTATTGATCCTCTGGAGATTTCCGAATAGATTGTAGTATTTCTTTTACCCCACAATAATACATACTAACTAAATAATTACATCAATTGGTTGAAAGAATCCTAGGACAGATTCGATTGGCCAAGAACGTTAAAGTTCGTCAGAAATCACTCAGAGGGTTACTTCTCTGCACTCCATTACGTTTAATGATTTAGTGAGCCCTCGTGTAGCGAAAAGCGATCGAGGGCAAGAAATCAAGTCATTAAGTTTAATAGGCACATTATTAAAATTCTAATCGTTATTAATATTTTAATTAGGTGCTTCAAGGTCAACCCCTCCAGCACCCTGCGCGTGCGCCGGATAATTACCGTTTGCGCGAATGCTAAGTGATTATCGTTTGAACGAGCATTGATATCTTGGCTCGCGAAGAATTAGGAATCATTTGCAGTTTAATTATTTTTTGTTTTTATTCTTTAGATGCCAGTTGTGGCAACGTTTAAAAAGGTATCTAGAATTTTTGTTCTTGTCGTTCGAACTTGTTAAGAATTCTTCGACTAACTGTACGTCGATCTTTATGCCATTTTACTGACACAGGGAAATGCTCCACGTGAAATCATTATTTCAGAACCACGGCTTCTGCTAATGTACATAGAATTTTTGTAAATGAGTTTTAGTTATACTGTGCACATATACTTAAATCTGCAGCATCACACGGGACATACTTAATTATCCGGCACGCGAGTACAAACTGAAAGTAATGTGGGTAGGTAGGTAGTTGAATAAACGTCGCAGTGAAGTAACACAACAGGCTATTGTCGACGGTATCCGGGATCAATTTGGAAGGAAACGAAAGTGGGAAAAGTGAGAAACATTTGAATGGTAGACTAGGTTAAAGACAGATGGAAGAGGGAAGTCGTGACCATGAGACGAGGGGTACAATCGAAAATTTAGTCAAAGAAAAATCGTGTGTCAGAGGGCGCATATTTTACGTTTAAATAAAGCATAGTTATTCAACTGTAACAGTGATAAGGTACGCTCTAAGAATGATTAGCCTACATCCTTAAAAATGTTTCATTATAAAATTTATCTAGAATACAGACCCTCATCACATTTTTAAATTATGATTGCTTGTAAGACACAATACGCTAAAAATGATACTCAGAGTTTTTATGCATCAACTTGAAGAAACATCGATCTTTTCATCTGAAGATATTTTCACAAAAAGTTTAACTGAATAATTCGTATTATTTAAAAGAGTTGAAGATCAATCGATAAAGCTCTTCGAGCTAATTACTTATTTTTAACAACAGATTTTTTAAAAAACGGATTGCTTTTGATATGCAATTACTTTTGAGTTTTTTGTCCTCTCAATTTGAAATGCTGATAAATAAAATACAAATGTTTTTATTTATTACAAATAGATTTTTTAAGAAAAATACTCAGATTCCTAATTGAATTTAGAAAATTTCCCCTGTTGAAAGTTTCTGCCAGCTTAAGTTCTCCTGAATTCAATTGAAAGCATGAAACGTCTTGGATACCGAATGCAATTAACTCCACTTTTTCTAAAACCTGCTTAGTGATTAGAAATTTAAAAAGATATCAATCAAGGAGATTTAGTTCTATAGGAAAAAACAATTTACTATTTTGCTCATTAGAAAATAATTTTACTTAGGAAACAATTTAAACGCAACCTTTTACATTTGGTGTATTTTATTAAGAACTTTTTCAAAAACTTATGTTACTTATATAAGTATTTACGCATTTATCCAATAACTTAGTTATAAATTTCTAATTTCAGGAACTCATTCTAATAATTTCATTAAAATTTGTTTAAATTGTAAAATAAACAAGCTTGTATGACACAAAGCAGTGATTTTTTGTGTACTTGTAGATTCATCACGCAGATAAGCTTATTAAATGGCTTGTAGATGGTTTATTTCCAATGCAAATGCAGAATTCGTTCAATTATTTTACTTTAGTAATTAAGTAATGTAAATATTGGTGAATTGAACATATTTCAAGCTCACATTTCAAAAAATGCGTGGGCAGAAAAGTCTTTTAAGAACATAATGCATTTACTTGTCTGTTGTATAGATTGATTTAGAATTAACTGCACTCAGAATCATTGGCAAATCAACATAGAATATTTCCTCAGAATTTTTTTCTTTTTCATTCAATGATTTAAATACCAGCAATTATTCGAATCGTTAAAAACAAACACAGCTTCATTGTTTACAAAGGTTTCACTGAGAGTTATATTTAAAAATTAAAAAAAGAAACCTATTTTAATTGATTTTATTTATAAAAACTACCTTTCCTATTAAATTCAGATTTAGTAAAATAACTAGAAAGAGTGATACTTAGGTTATACAATTGCTAATTTATATCTTTCACTGTTTGCGCTAGAAACCTGCAAGCTATAGGCGACACAGGTTCGATTCCACCCTGGTTGTATTTCTTTGTGTCAATAAAACTTGCCTTGTATGCGTATGTTCATTAATTGACATCGTTTGGTGCAGCTTGGCCAAATATGGCCATTGTGCCATTAAGACCCAACCAACCAACAATCTGAAAAAATGAGATTTCAGAGTAGCATTTCTTTGCCTTCTAAAAATCCATTCAAACATTTCAAAAATCTGCTTTAATCTTAACATCATTCGTAATATCCATAGCTTTAAAATAACGCACAATTTAACTGAATAGCAAACAGCAAAAATACATAACCTTAAAGCATCCAGAGAAATATACAGTGCGAAAATGAAATTAAATTTACTTTCCCGAGCAGAGAAACATCATTTGGTAGGATGCATATCCCGTAAAAGTCGGAAGATATTTCGTTGTTGGTAGTGTTAGTTTAGTTGTTGGTTAGTTTGTAGGTAGTTGGAGTGTCCTCTGATAGGAGACTTATTTAAAATGTTACGAGTACCTGAAAAGATCGACCTACAGCGGCTTATGTAGAATTAGTTCCTTTTCACTGGATTGCGTAAGAAGTGTATCATGAGTTTTGTATCATGCTATATTGAATATAAAGTCTGCTTTGGGTTATATTGTTTTACTTCTCGATTTTCACAACTGAGGAAAGGAGAGGGAGATAGTAAGCGCAATTGTAAGAAAGCTAATTTAGTCATACGAAATTAATTTGTCAAGAAAAAGCAATATTTTCGATTATAGCTATTACAACTGCTTTCTTGTCAAACATGAATTTCAAAAAAGATCTAAGTTGATTCGAAGACAGAGTAGACTTCGATAGGTAGCTTCCTCCATATAGAGGCAGTACCGCAGTACAAGTTGGTTGCTTTGAGGTTTCATAGTGCAAGGACCATATTTGGTCAAGCTGTGCCAAATACAAGACAACCGCAAGTAAAAAATGTCGTGAAAAGGAAAAGAAGGGGCATTGGGACGGAATAGTGGGATGAAAGCAACAAAAGTCGCTTGGGTATCCCAGGAGCATAACCCCAATATTTACTACAGACAGTAAACCCCATGTGAAAAGAAAAGATCACTAAAATACCTTGGATCCGTTAAGTGCATACACACCTAAAGTGCACCTGAAGGTGCATGATAAAATATAACATTAAAACTTTATAAGGAGGGAGAAAAATTAAAAAAAAAAAAGATACATGAAAAGGCGAGGTAAAACGGAATGGAGGACAGATTACTAGGGTACCTCGGTGTTGTGAAGCCCGTGTTTACTTGAAGAAAGAAAACCCCTGAAGCGCCGTAGTACTGGAGTCCATGGGTGAGGGGGCATGATAATTGTGAAAAGTTTTGCACTGTATCATGTAGTCTATTTTCTAAGTTTGAAAGTTTTAAATCTTCATTATAATAAAACTGATACCTTTACCTTTTGCTTCTACCAAACTAGATTAACGTTTTGTAGATGTGAAACCAATAAAATAATTTTAACTTCGTGCAATAAAATACCTTTAGCTGCTTGTAGAGCAACCATTGAATTTGTCATTTAGCATATTCTGGAAAAGTATTACGAGTTCCTAGAGTTAGTCTCATCGGGTACCTATACGTAACCAATTCATTTCAATATTTTCTCTCGTGCTTGAAATATTTTTGTTTTGGAATTTATAACGAGCCACGAAAAGTCTTCACAAACGAAGCACAAAAAACTTTCAAAGCAAAAAAAAGGTCTTAAACCACATACCACGGCCTTTTCTCCCCTCTCTCTCACAACCCTACAACAACTTTCGAACACTAAGTGGCTTTTGTGGAAAATCCCCTAAGCGGACCCCCAACAGCTGTCAATGATGAAAATGAATAATGCTTGCAGTCAAAGTCGCAGCGCAGAGACAACTCAGAAACGGAAAGTGTAGAATAAGACGGGGAAGAAGGAAGAAAAAATGTCGCCATATCGAACGATGCAACTTGTTTTAATTAAAACTTTTCTTTCTCGGTGGATGGCAGAAAATCATAATGAAAAGTCTCGGGAAAGTTATTATTCTCCGGCCTTCCACACTTTAATGAATACGAAGCCAATTTTTGTGGGGAGACACCTTTCGGTAATAAGTAGAACTTCCTTTGTCTTTTGTTTCCAAAAAGCCTGCATCTAAGGAGTTCGCATTCATTCTTTACTTATTGAAAGGATATTTTCGGATTTGGGAAATGCGCGCGAGGTTAATTCGTTGTTTCATTTAACGGATACTTGAGACACTCTTCCAACAACGTGGCTGTGGTTGATATTAAATTTGAATACAGAATAAAAATATTAATAAGATGGATAAAGATTCCATAATAAGTGTAGAACTTTGCATTTTGTTTTCCAAAAGGCCTGCCGTCCAAGGAGTTCGTATTCAGTGTTCACTTATTCAAAGGATATTTTTTGATTTAGGGAATGTGCGCAAGATTAATTCGTTATTTTATTTAACGGATACTTGAGACACTTCAAACAACGTGGCTATGTTTGATTTTAAATTTAAGTAAGGAATAAAAACAGAAATATGATGTTTTAAAAAATTAGTAAGATTTTCGTCATCATATAATATTAGTTTTATGAGATATGAATAATTTTGAGATGAATTCAATTTGTATATGAAATTTAATCGAACATATAAGGCTAATATATATATAGATATTCGATTAAATTTCATATACGAATTGAATTAATTTCACAGAAATCGACGTTATTTGTTTATTGTCGAATGGCAACAACGGATATGAACAACATAAAATCGGTCTTTACGGGATTCAATAGTCAATTTTGCAGCTTAATTTCACTATGCTTGATTTGAGCTATGTAGTTGCATAATATTAGTAAAACTAAACGGAAGTGCTCGCCACTCTAATGAAATTTTGCAGCAATCTGATTACAGAAAACAATGAGAAATCTTGAAAATAGAAATCTGCACAGAAAAGAAAATTTGAGTGGAAATAGGTTTAGCGCCAAAAATGTCGCATCGCTTTTGAACAAGAGAATGGAATAAAATTGAAGTTGACGTAGAGAATTTAATTGTGATAACATGACAGGTGTGTGCTTTTTTGCCATGCACTTTTATTGTAAATAAGATTTAACACCAGTAAAGGTGAACGAAATGCTGCTATATATTTTGGATAATTTGATTTAGAGGATGAAGTCCAGTTTTGTGAATGAAGATGTTATATTCATAAAAATAGATTGATATAAGATATGAAATTTGAGTAGTTACGCCTTGTCATCAATAGATATAATTAATTAAATTTTAGCGCAGATGCTATGCGCAGGCCTGCTAGTTTATTGTTAAATTACTAATAACAATAATGCAAACAGTCAGTTTTATTTAAATTGCTTTTTTAATTTAATCATTGGTACTTCACGGAAAGGATTACTTTATAAACATTCTAAAAGACTGATTCAAGAAGAAAATTAAAGTTTTATACAATTTCAATCGCAACAGCAATTTAAAACTCTTATTAAAACATGTAACATTACTAGAAAATTCCGAATTTTGATAAAAATCAATTATACCACAATGTTAATCAATTTCTATTTCGAAGTATCATGTGTATATCCTAAGACGTTTTGTTTTGCATTGAGATGTACGCACATGACTAATGACGGAACGAGCAGAGCATGCGCAAGTGCATACATACACAGGACGTTTTGCTTAAGTTGCATCGCGTGATGTAGCTTAAGCCAAACGACCACGGATTGAGATGACATCGATAAGAACTGTATCAATCACTTTTATAAATAATATGTACAATTAGCTGCCCATCGTACGATTTTTATTGAATTCATTGAAATGTGCAGTTAACTTTCTCTGAAATATCCGTTTGTGTCCTCCTAATATAGTATTTTCTAATGTTTTAGAAACTTCACGATCAGTTAAACTATTTTAGCGTTGGTTAACATATCTTTTGCGGCGAGAATTTCTAGTTTTCTGAACAAAGAGCTTTGTTTCAAGCCATATTATTACTCCTTTAAATTCCTGTGTGCATAACTGACTTAAAAAATCATCTTGAGAGCAATCCCGTCAAACTTAATTTGTCTGATTAAACTCAATTTTCTTAAGAGCTGGTCCTAACAGATTAAAAACTTTCTTCATTTCAAAACAGTACTCAATGCACCCAGCCTTATACATAAATTACCCATAACTTAATTTCAAACGCCCCTTTTGACAATAAATCATTAGAGTTCTTCTGATTAGGGTAATGGGGACATTTCTTACGTAATATCCGAACTTGGCCTCGCCTTCGGAGATAAGAACTGGCTAATAATGATAAAAGGTTTGAAATTAATGACACAAAAGAGAGAAAAAGTTTGTCTTTAAGACTATGTAGGTTCATTTAAAAGTCCCTTAATCTCTTACGCTATCATCTTGCCGAATTCTTGGAAGTTTCGGTTATAATTAGTTTGGAATGAAGGAGAGAAAACTGTACCAGATATTTGTGTCAAATAAAAAACAGTCATTTGCAACTATTTATCAAAAATTATTTTATTTCCCCATGTTACAATTTTATAAAGTACAAAAATAAAAATTGAACTTTTCAGCATTCCAAACCACATACAAATGAACCGCAATTAACCTAAGAAACTTATCCTATAAGCTTGTTACTTTATTATTAACCCTCTGAAGGATTCACACATAAATGTCCGTTCTACAACTTGCAGTATTCACCGCATGTTTTATAACCAGTTTTGACATTCGCGACCAATAAAATCTTTCCTAGGATTCTTTCAACTAATGGATGGCTGAAAGAATTAGTTATTAGATGGGTTGTAGGGAAAAAGCAATGTTATACTACAATCTAAAATTTCGTGAGGCTCAAGGTTAATTAAGAACCAATGCTCAGTAGTTTTAAAACATGTTTAAGTACAGATCTAAATGATGATTTCAGAAGGCAGAAACAAAAATTAGAAGTCTTTCAAAACTATGAGAGTAAATGAACTACCATGAATATAAAGATTAGCAAGAAAATTTCGTTTAAAATTTTTTTTAAAAAGTGGATGAAAATGTTTTAGACAGCTATTACTTTCTAATTTCACTGAATTCCTCACTTTCTTACCGATCATTACCATTCCAGGGTAAAAGACATTGATGCTTGTGAAATAGCGTACGTGATTTATTCAATATTCCTTGACATAATTACCACAAACCGCTTTTCTTGGTTCAGAAACTGGCATTTACAACACATGAAGTTTGTACGGGGAATAAAAAATTTTTCACTTTGCACCCAAGTGCACTGAACACCTTCTTTCCTGCGTCGGAGTCGCTAGGGAAGATTTTCTTAAAATGTCTAGTGCTGGTCCTCCATAAACTCAGGGCTAACGGTCTTTGGACCTGGTCTAGGTCAGACTAGGCCTAGTGGGTAAGCACATCAACATATTTTAAATTTCCCGTAAAAACCTAAAAGAAACAGTATAATAGACTAAAACCCTACACAAAACCACTCATGCAATAGGTAGGTAGGTAGTTGAATTAACATCGCACTGGAGAAACAGAATGGGATACTGATGATGGTTCGGGATCAATCACGAAGGGAAAGATCCCTGGGCAAACATCTCGTCATTTTGAACCACTGTCAGATGACGAGATCAATACCTGAGCTGGCAGTCCACGCTCCAAACTTCCACACCAAGCCAATGTGAGGACATTTGAGGTCACTGCATATTTAACGTGCACCAGCCCCCTTGTACACGAAGATCTTTGGTTGGATCAAGTCTCGAACTCGCTACACTCTGGATGCTAATCCGTTACTCTTCCAACCGGGATATCGCACTACTTTAATAGTGGCACAGCTGTTTCAAGGCATCGGGTTTTAAAACTGGTAATGAAATGCTTAGAATTATCGTTTCTGAAGATAGTTGCGAATTGCCGTTACCAAAACCCAATACCGATTATCTTGTATACTTTGTATTTGTTTACTTCAGGAACCAATTTATGCAAATGCAGCAGAAAATTCGGTCAGAAATCTAATGTCAACGGCAATTTTTACTGTGAGGTCTAAGGTTAAATACTGAGCAATAAGAAAATGCAAAATTCCTAAAGCGGTTCTCTTATCTTTATTTGTTTTCACGATTTATGTGAAAGTTAGTTAAAATATAATTTCACTATTCGTTTTTCAGTTTATACCAATTTCGCTAATGACGATATATCTCATCATCAAGATATTGCTGTTTTTAATGATAACGAGACCAAGATCTGATAAGATTTTTCTATTGACGAGATATCTTGTCATTAGGATGACGAGACGGAGTCAACTAATGTCCATCAGGATTTTGATCAGTTTTGCTGGAGAACTCGACAAGACAACAACCAGGGTTAAAGACCAAAATAGCCTATGCTTTTAGACGTCCAACTAGAATATTTTATATCAACAGCTAATAGCTATAAATTCAAGTAAATCTTGGCATATTAACAGTAAATATATTCCAGATGCCCCAATAGCAGAAGCTGTCGTAATAACTCAACTTTTGACTAGCCACGATTGTTTAGCTAAACATCTCTACCATCTAAAAATGTCCTCTTTGTACTAATTCTCTAGAAATGAACAGCCGCTACCTGCAAATTCATACCTGCGCTCTCTAGTTGGGACCTCTATGACCGATACTGGAAGGCTAGAGTACGGATGGGAAGCTAAACATTTCTTCTTGTCTTACCTTTTCTTTTCAATTTTATGTATGGTCTGTGCGTACTTACTAACTTTTGTATTGAGTATTTTGTTTTTCTGCCTGTCATTGAAAATAAAAATGTATGCATTTTTCCTGTATGGAAGAACTATTAACTATACGTATTGGTACATTTTTATTCTCTCTCTTGAAACTAAATTCTTTAGAGCGAAACTAGTACCTCATTTAAGTCCTATAATCATGTCTGCAAGTGCCTCTCACTGAGTAAAAAGATGAAACAAAAAAAACGATAATTTAACAGTATTGAGAATTTCCATCGGTAATATACTGGTATTAAGTAGGTCGGAAATTCTTAAAAATACTCTTTTTAGAGATAAATAAAAAGGAATTAAAGATTTGAAATTCTTTAAAACTACTATGGATCTTTGTTTATAGAGATTCAGATTTTCACGTTATTTGGGTTCATGAAAATGAAGTATAGTTCCGAATGTGGTTAAAGGCAATTGCACAAAAGTAGAAATGCACCGTTATTTAAAATAATCATACCTTAATATCTCATCATAATCTTAATAACACTGTAATATAATCTATGTATAATCATTTTACTTTCGAAAATCTGGTAAGTCTTGGAATCAAAAATTTTCCGGAGCGATAAAAATCTGGATTCCAAACTGTAGACCAGTTATGAGATATAAAGTATGAAAACACCAGTGGGGCTTCATAAATAAATTAGATTTAAGAGTTTTTGAAACAAGTTTAGTAAGCACATTTGTAATCAAATAGTGTTAAACCCACAAACACCAAAACAATTGGAATTACGAGGTTATGATAGGAAAAAGAAATTACGATATATACTTCCCTAACGTACGTGGCACAGAAAATCGATAGAATTTGTATATCTACGAATGGAAACAAGTGAATATAAACAATTTAAAATCAATCACTACGGGATGATGATTGCCCAATATGTTTGATTTGAGCTACAGAACTGTATAGTATTGCTAAAACTACACGAAAGAGCTCGGCGTCCTAAAGTAATTCTCCAGCAGTCTGATTATGGAAGACAGTGAGAAATCTGGAAGATAGAAATCTGCAGAGAAAAGAAAATGCGAGTGAACGTGAAAATAGGTTTATAACTTAAAAAATATCGAATAGCCTTCGTGAATGGGATGTAACTGAAGTGGACGTGCAAAAGTTAATTGTTGTGACATGGATAAAGTGGGAACTTTTTGCCATGCATTTGTATTATAAGTAGGATCAGTAAGTACAAGAAATGTTGCTTCATATTTTTGGTACTTTTATTCCATTTAGTGGTTGAAATGTGTTTATCGATTTATGTATTCATTGTTAATGACTTTTTATAAAATATGAAATGTGAATAATGACCATATCATCAATAGATGTGGACAATTAAAACACTAGCGCAGATGCTATGATCGGGTCTATTAGTTTCTAATAAACACTGTTAAATCATGGTACCTGATTATAGTACAGTTATGCTATTCAAGCTACTTTTGAACTTATTTCCTTAAGGTTTAGTCTTGTAGGAGAATTAACCGTAGAGCCAAACAACAAAACGAACATCAAACTTAAAAATAAACTACAAGCATTTTTTTGAAAGTGGAAACAGGAACATTTAAGCTTATTTCTCGAAATGTAAATCTAGAAAAGCATCTAGAATTCTGAAAACATAATTAGAGGAGAAATGCATAGCTATCTCCAGATATTCAAGCTTTAACAAACATGCAAGATTCAAAAACACAGAAGAGCAGAGAAGCCATTTTTTAGTTTATGTCAAATACAGTCTTCCATTGTGCATGAAATCGTTTTTTCTCAACACATTTCAGCATCTTGATTTGCTTTCAAAGGTATTCTGGAAGACAACTTTATCCCTCTAAACAATTACCCGTAAAATATGCCATCAGGTAGATTGTACAAATGATCTCTCCTTAAGTGAAGTGATTCCCATTTAGGAAAATGCCGACAATGATAGGAGAATTTCCGGACTCCAGTCTCGGACCATTACTCTAAAAGAAACTTTAAATAGAATAAACTGCAGAAAGACAAGAAGTCCTATTAACCAAACTCTTTTCTCCTCGTTTTGTTTGCATTGTCTTATGCAAACTCTGAAGACATATATTTGCACTCCAAAGTACTTCAATTTTCATTAACGGGAGAGCTGTTCACGAGAGTAGTCTATATTAATTAGGTGAGCAACGCTCTTTGAATCCTGCCATTTCGGATTAAATTAGGGGCATTAATAATTAGATTTATAATTGTACTGCACTAATTTAAACTTATTAGCTAAATATAAATATACAGGCTACCCACGGATAGTATATACGCTAACTTTCTCAATTGCTTCAAAGCGTCAAAGCGTCGTTAATCACATTTCATATCTTATTTCAATCCATCTGTAAGGAATATAGCATCCGCAATCCATAATTTGATTTCACCCCCTCTAAATGAAATAAAATTATCCAAAAATACATAACAACATTTCGTATAATTTTACAGGTGTTACTCTTATTTCCAAAACAGTGCATGGCAAAAAGCATACCTCAGTCATGTTATCACAGTTTGTTTCTGAACATCTACTTCAATTTCATTTCATTACCTTACTCAAAGGAAATTATGCATTTTTTGACGCTAAACATATTTTCGGTCGTTTTCTTTTATGCGCGGATTTCTATCTTCCAGACTTCTCATTGCTTTCTGTAATCAGGCTGATGAATAATTTCATTAGAGTGGCGAGCTCTTCCGCGTAGCTGTAGAATTATCATGCAGCTCAATAGCTCAAACCAAGCATATTTAAACTTAGCTGCAAAATTGACGAATGAATCTCGTAATGGCCAATTTTTTGTTGTTTATATCCGTTGTTGCCATTTGACAATAAGCAGATAAGGCCGATCTCTGTGCCACGAACGTTAGTGAAATACATATAAATATATTAGCTTAGGTATTCGATTAAATTTCATGTACAAATTCAATTCATCAATATCTCACAAAACTTATAATTAACAATGAAAAATCTTACAAATGGGAAAAATTTATTGATATTAGAAATTTGAGTGGTTTGTATGTCAGATATTTGAATCAGATACAGAAGTATACAGATCTTGTAATACATGTCTGTTAACATCTTATTTTTAGTAAGTGAAAAATTTATTTGTATGTGGTTTTAAAAAAATAGTTAACATTTCGGACTTTTTGTGCTTCTCTCAATCGATAAAATAAGTGAAATCAAATTTCAAAGCATTAACTACGTAATTTTTCATGTGAAAGGGATAAAACCAAATTATTTGTACTTTTAAAATTGTGCATTATCTAATAATACTATGAATACTTATAACGATAATATTTTCTTATTTACATCAATCAATCAATATTTTTTAAACTAAAAACTACGCTCGATTGTTAATATTTGATTCCGCGATTGCATTTTTGAAAACCATATCAATATTATTCCATTGATTGTAGACTATTAATGTAATAAACTTAAACGAAGAAACACCATTCACTAAACTGAATACTTTACTTTAAGGTTAATATTTTTGAAGATTGCTGATAAAAATGATTTTTGTACAACCTTGAATCATAGTGTTTACTATAAATTAAGTTTAATAAATAAAAAATCATTTTTAAAAATATATTTAAAATAAGTTTAATAAATTAAATAAGTGTTTATCATTAATAAATTTTTGAGAGATAGCTGATAAAAAAATGATTGTTGTACAACCTTGAATCATAGTTTTTATTATGTTTAACCATCGCTCCTCCTTCAATGCCTTTTCCCATTGAACATTCACAGGTGAACCCCTATATCAAACTAATTGTAAAACGTAACAAAGTTAAGAACAATTAACACGATAAGTTTATAGAGAAGCTGTTCCTAGCTCCTTACAACAAGAGAAACAAATACCGAACATGGATTTCCAGCAAGAATCGATACCAGCCTGAGAGGGCGTTTTGATTGTGTTCATTTATTCTTGCGCCCCTTTTTTAAAATCCATTTGGGGACTGCTATGAAAGTCTTCTCAGGGGCTCCCGTATTATAGACTGGATGAATGGAGCGACAAACGAACATTGACTTTCCTTCAGCGACGTTAATTACAGACTCAATTAAGGACCCGGCCACTCAAATTAAGATGCGATCTCTTTATTCCGCTCGTTCAGTCGAATTATATGTGAGCAATTAGCCGGAAGAATGGCCTGAGTCAGTGGCCATTGGATTTTCATTGAACAATAATCGCCTCGGCAGGAGGAAAGATTTTTCTGCAGCGGTTTTACACTAACGGAACTCGGGTTCCATTGTTGTTTATAATTGAAAATCTTTTCGAGAGTGTAGTTACTTGAGGCGTTAGCAAAATGAAGCGATGCGTTTGATTTCGTTAGGTTCCCCAAATGGAAAATTGTGTATGCTTTGGATTGTTTGTGTGACTCTTATTTTCCCTACTCTTATATAAGTGCAGTTAGGACTGCAGTTTCAAAGAATTATGTGTGGAGTTTCTTTCATTCTGAAGAGATGAGATATTTTTTTCACACTTTAATTTATTTCCAGTAAACCTAATATCGTCGGCTTAGAGCAGGAACTCATTAACTGACATTTTTTAGGAGACACCGAATGCTTCTTTCACGATGATGAGGAATGTGAAGCATATTGAATTCTATTTAAATTATACATACAGCACTGTAAAAATGCTTTTATAAAGTTTATTTTTTGACCTAATCACTAATGGCAAGTCTTTATACAGCTGTACAATAAAACATGTTTTTAGGCAGTTAATGTGTTTCTGCTCTAAGCCGACGATTTAATTACATAGAATGTCTTAAATCCTTGCCACATTTAAACAATATTGTTGAGTAGAAATACAAGTGAGTTGGTTTGGAGTGAAGCAGCAAGCAATATAGTCTAAAAGAACTGTCAAAGCTCAATACCGCATATAATGGGAAAGGCAGCTCTCCATTTTTATATCAACAGTAGAGCATTCTAAAACCTGCGGCCTACCTGGTATAGTGGTCATAGATTTTGTCTATCACTCCAGGATTCGAATCCCGGTTGGTATGCGCATGAATGTTAGTGATTGTCTTTGATGGGAGAAAAGGTGACTTGCCCAACTGTGTGTCCCTCCCAAATTATCACCAGTTTGCCCCTTGTAGTACCGAAGGCCGAAGAAGTCAGTGGTCCGGCATTAAAAAACATTCTAGAAATTAAAGCTGAATTTAGAATTAAACATTTGGCTATTTTCATAATTTAAATTTAGTTGGTCAGTTGATTGGCTCGACTAGAGCTTTCTGTTTTACAGTCCAAAACTTTATCACTGCTCCATGTGACTGATGGGAAATTTACCTCGTGACAGGTGTAAACCTATGGGATGTGAATTTTAATGGTTCAGATGTTGTTTTGATTTAAAATCACTTGCTGTATCAGAAATAATTTGATAAACAATTTGCTCCATCGAACATTAGATGTAAGATACTCACAGCAACCGAGAAAGTGATACGTATTAGTTAATTTTTCTACTAGATATAAATAACTGTATATCAACAAAAACTCCTTCAAGAAAGACTTGCAACATGTCAGATTACTTGCTATGAAAGTCAGTATAATTTGGTAATTACATTAAAATTCGCATTAGAAGTACGGGAGTACGGGAAACGCTGTCTATGTGGACTGCACGTTGTTCGGACTAAAATCGCATTTGGCGCGCATTGAAAGTACGGTTACAAGACGTTCCTCAATATAAATCAAACAAATAAGTAAATCATCGTTGTATTCATTAGGCTTATAAGGGATAAACTTTCGTCGATATACATTGGGACGAGTTATGAAACGTATACGGATGGGGAAAGACATGAGCCTCGGGGCCAAGTTATCTTCTGACTTGTCATTGACGATTGTTCGAGTTCAGAACGACACTTTTGTTTTTCGTGATGGATAACTATAACACCTCAGCAATATCTTCATGGTAATTGGAAGGTGGAGCAACAAATCGACTATAAGTACTCAATGAGTAATAGTTGTGTCTATATAAAAAAGTACACATTTTGTACATTGTGTTAACTCTCAGGAGTTATAGGTAATGAAGTTGCTAATGTAGTGTTGACTAGTAACGTCTTACACGGCGATCAATGCTTTCTGATTCATCTATCTATATGCTCTTGTTTCTCTACGACGATTCACACTAGGTTCTTCTTCGACTAGCAGTTGTTGCATCTCGTTCCTTTTCAGCACTACATGGCGTAACTACAATTCACTTGCACGTTGATTGACATTTGATCAACACATGTGGTTTGTTAAAAAGTTTTCATTGACACAAAAGATATTTTTACCTCTTAAATTTTATGCATTACAACAAATAATACAAACACTTATTAATATATTAATGAAATATGTGTGAACTACTTCAGATATCATTTCAATCAATTTAAGATTACTTCTTGATACTGAATTTTCTTAGAGAATTGCACTAGTAGCACTAATGTTAACATTAGATGTGATCAAAAAGCATCCGGGCAGGGATCTTTTACAGAAATACTTTAAAAAACTTATGCATCACACAATCACCTCAAGGTACTTTTCCGAAACCATACAACTAGTTTAAAGCTATTTTCAATACTTCAAATAATTTTTGAAGTTGGCTTTTGAAAGAGTGAACAGTTGTTTCGAAACATTCTATTGTGTTGCTGAGTAGCTTGAAATCCCTGCTTTGTCAAGTGATTTTTGATTTTTAGGAACAGAAAAAGCTTCAAAAGTGAAATATAACAAATAGAGCGGCTGAAGGAACAATGAAAGTAGCAGGAACTGCAATTTCATGCAGGACAACACCACGTAATTTTAAACCACGGTCAGATGACGAGGCAACACCTGAGCTAGCAGCCTACTCTCCAAACTTCCACACCACGCAAAATATTCGTTGAGTGCTTGCATTGGTAACTCTCGTACCACAAAACCTAACCAACCATCTTAAAATGCTTATAAACTGAATAAATTTTCTTAAGATTCATACAATTTTTATAAAACTTAATGCAAATTTAAGTACCTGTTTCGCATGCAGGTGGTAATTGTCGAAAGAAATATAATATCGAAGGCTGAAAATATCAAAATTACTTCTTTAAAATATGATAAACTTAACAAGTGAATAACCTAACAATCAAATTTAAGAAAAGTAAGACCCCGCATAGAATCTCCGTTGAAGTATTTTAGCTGCTTACATAGCGATGGCAGTCTAAAAAATGGTAGACTTGCCACAGCAAAATACATGGTATTAATATTTCCGAAAAACATAATTAGAATCATTAAGATGTGTTTATAATGAGCTAAACTTCTATCAAGTACTTACTGATTCCAAGTTATTAGACTCAAAGATACACTCACCTAAAAAAGAAGAAAGAAAATAAGTTTCATTCATCGACATTTTTAATACACAATTTTATTACTAGATTTAATACTAAATTATACTAAATTTTAATACTAAAGATACGATACTAAATTAATGAATTACAGCCGAACCACTAATAGTATCGGAGCTACGGTTTCTTAATTGCTAATATTTATTGAGAGCAGTGTTGTTACTCAGATTTCATATGTTTTAAATTAATTTATAATGAATGTATGCATCGATATGCACATTTCACACGCCCAAATGAAGTAAAATTAGCAAAAAATATAAAACAGCATTTTGTTTGCCTTTTCCAAACGTATTTTTACCGTTGTTAACTCCTATTTCCAAAAAACTCAATGGCAAAACGATCACACCTCAATCATGCTACCATAATAATAATATACTTACTGCATAAGGCTTAACGTAAGAAATATATATATATATATATATATAGTCCACTGACTTCCAATAAGATGAAAATCAGAAGATACATATAAAAGTTTCAGGTACTGCTTTTTCAATAAAACTTTAGACGATGATGAGGCTTTACCAGCCTGACGGGCTGGGAAGTAAAGGGATGTACCTGAAAGACAAGATTGAAGGCTAAGGTTGTGGTAGATGTACCAGGTAGACGAGCTGTACCAGACGATAAGCGGTACCAGCCAGATGTGTTGACTTTGTGAAGTAGATAGGTAGATAGGTTGGTAGTTGAATTGACGTTGCACTGGAGCAACATAAAAGGCTATTAGTGACGGTCCGGAATCAACCCCGAGCGAGTAAAAACTAAGGATAACACCTCGTAAATTTGAATCAGAAGACGAGGTCAACACCTGAGCTGGCACCTCACTTTCCAAACTTCCACACCACTCAAACGAACGAAAGCTTCAAAGAGTTTAATATGGATATTTTATAAACTGTACATATTTTATTCATCAAGCGCAGAAGAAACTAGAAGGAGAATACAAAAGGGGTAAGTGGTACTTTTTAGTAAAATATTTTCTTTTTCTGTAATCATTAAATATTCACTTATATAAGCAGTATATTAAATGAAAAGGAAACTAAAATCATTGCTTTCTGAGCACATTTAAAAAAAGTTAAATGCGTTAAACTTTATTTTTATTTCCTTTTTATAAATATGGAAATGTTTTTGTGGGAACAAATGTAGTATCAACATATCTATTTATGAACTTGTATTTAAATATTGCATCTTGCATTTTTTTTAACTCAATTTTAGTTTCCTTTCTTTAAACTTTTAAATTCTTTATTGCTTATTTAAAAAGGTGTTTTATAAGCTACGTGTCATCTAAAGTTATATGAAGCTGTGTTGCTATTAAAATTCCACGGTTGAATAATTTGTATTAAAATCCATTGAACAAAAGTATACTACATTCTGCACCCTGAATCGTGTTGACGAAGAAATTTATTTTCTGAGTGCAATGATACGAGTATATGCAAACGATTTTTCATGTTATACGTTTTATCTGCATATTAATAATCCACGATAATAATAATAAAGTATGCCTATTTTATTTTAAGTGATTGATACAACATTGAAAAGAATTGGTTAGAAAAGATTATGAATATTTTTGAGCATGTGGATTCATTAAACATAACGGAAATTCTGATCTCAAATATGAAAAATGCATCATTCAAAGTTTGAATTTTAAAAGAATTAAATCCTTGTTACTTGTAACATTTAAGGGACTTAAAGCTGAATTAAACTATCTCCTTTGAATTAGTGTCTTAAAATCTGAGAAAAAACACCTGTTAATGCAATGATTTACAAGAAAAAATTCTAGCAATTGTTTTAAAAATTGTATTTGTAAGAATTTTCATATTATCTATTATGACTGTTGTCAATTTTTACATTTCTGATAATTTAGGGAGTCTACAGGGTTGAAAGTTTATACAAATGCACTGTGTAAAAATATATTTTTAATGTCAAATATTTTAAATTAAATATGGCATTTATAACATTTTTATAATTAAATGTAATTGATATAGGTAATATTAAAGATAACAATAAAATTTGCTTAGATGTCGATTTATTTTCGTTAATCCAGCAAATCTGGAGGAAATGGTGGATATCTTTAGGCAATCCTTTAATTAAAACAAAGATGAAATTCTTAAATTTGTTTTCGATGTTAAATGCGTTCATGCTTGTGTAAGCATACATATCATGATAATTTAAGTACAACTATCAATACTGTGTTAAACATTTTAATATTTATGATACGAATTTTTAAAAGAGAGTGGAAACAACTGAAGAATTTCAGAGCTGTGTCTAAGTTTTTGTAATTCTTTTAAATTATTCATTTTCTAGAAATTTCATTTTAAATCAATTTCTGTCTGACATTTATTTTCCATGGATTTTCTTTTTGATACTACATCTTTTTCCTCTTCAATTACTTCGTAAATGCACATGTTTAGAACGAATATTAAATAAAAACGTTTTTGATATTAAATTCTTGAATTTAATGAGTGAAATCCAGACGTATGATTAAGTAAGTGAACCTGATTTCGAAACACATCAAGAGTGTATTTTATAATAATAAAACGTTAGATTTAGGGATTCGGAAAAATTGCGAAAGAAGGCCTGATCATATCATTAATAGCTGCATATTAAACTTAAAAACGTATTAAATTGAATTTTATTCTTGAAACTGAATTAAGTGAACTCGTAGTTTGCAACGTTTTCTTTCAGAGCTTAAAATTCAACTTTCTGAAAAATTTTTAATTAACTAACTACCGAATTGCATTATTATTTGTCTCGAAAAAGTTTCCCTCCGAGCCAATTATTATCTTGATGTTGTAGTATTTGTTATAGGATTTGTTAAAATAAATAAAATTTGAGTGAAAATAAATATTTTAATTGTACCAAACAGGGCATGATGTTTTCCTGTATTAATTGAACGGTGCATTACTGTACCAGGTTTACTAAGATTATATTTAAATACAAATGTTGATTTATATACAAGAATTAGCTTGATTTAACGATACTGAAAGCTTAAGTCGCTTAGGTTTTAATGTACACAATCTATTGGAAGCCCAAGTTTGAATGATCTGGGTATTCTTAAGGTTTCCAAATAAAGCGTATTTATTCAGCAACCGATCCGAATCTGAAAATTTAATATTTGCCGTCCATCTGGATGTGTTAGCTCAGCGCTGCTTTTGAGATTGATGCAGGTTCGATGTCTGATGAGAGAAACTCGTCAAAGTGTCTTTGAGTAATAAGTAAATAATGCTTCATTCTCTTCCTTTGGCTGTACCAAAATAAGCTATTTTCTAAGATAGTTCTTATATGTTAAACTACATGGAACCCTGAAAACCTCTCGTACAACTTTTGTGGTACTTACATCAAATATGACTGGGCGAGTAATATATATCTATTTTAAAATGCAATAACGTCTGATCGTATATCAATCAGCTTATTAATCAAAACTACGTCATCACATTTTTCAAATTTATTGCTGAATGATTTTTAGTTGATCTGACAGTATTGCGAAACTAAACTTGTTTTATCCTTTGAGAGGTATTTTTTGACAAGCTAACTTGTTTATGGCAGTTATGGCAGTAGCGTTTATGGACGGAGGGACGTGTTTTTTGTACGTATTCCGAACGTGACATCGGGCTTGTTTTTCGAATACGATTTCAGAATGTCGCCTAGTAGAAATTCCAAAGTATGAATTCCAAATTGATGCATAATAATTGATTGGTAAGCGACAATTAGGTTGAACGCCAAACGCCGCCGAAACGGCTAAAAACTATATTTTAAGGTAGTTCGGATGTGTGCACCATGCGAAAACATTTGTGCACGCAGACGAAGGAAAATCTTCGTATTCCAACTGGTTTGTTTGTTTACATTAAAATTCCCTCCCCATAACTTTATTAAACACTATCCTTTCTCGTGAATTCACTTAATCTGTTTCGGGATTTGCTTTTTCAATTTTGTTTTAAAATTCAATTTTATTTATTAAGCTGTTCTATCATAATATTTATAATATTACTATCTATTCTTTCATTATCACATTCACGTTTTGTCTAAATTATTTGGGGACATCGTGGCCACTGCACTAGCAGCCTGCGAGTTGTAAGCGGTGGAGGTTCGATTCCTCCCTGGGTGTATTTCTCTCTTCGGTGTCAGTAAAACTTTCTTTGTGTGTGAATGTCCATTACTTGATGTCTGCCTTGCGTTTGGCGCTGTCCTTATATGGCCTTTGCGGCACAAAATCCAATCCAACCCCAACCAATCTCATTTTTAATTAGTTAGACACACACATAATACATCTATCAAAATCAACTCCATCAGTAACTAGTTGGAATGTAATTTCCAAAACGGCACAACCCTTCCAAGACAAAGAGATCCAAATATTTAAACCCACTTCCCACAAGTCTGTCAAAACATTTAAATTCTCCCGAAAGACTTCGCGATACGTTATAGAAGCCATCTAGACGCATCAGCATTCTTTGCAAAGTGTATATATCACCGCAATGTAATTACGGAAAGCTAGCAAACAAGCCTACCGCAAATTGTTGTGAGCTCAACATTAATTTATCTCAGAGCACGGAATGACATAACCCACTCTGGTGCCCAACACCTCTTCGGGACAGATAAGAGACCTTCCCCGCTTCCAGTAAAGGGACTTCATTAATGTCGGAAGTTCTCGAACGATTAAGTCTTTATCATAAGTGGCATTTACAAAGGAGACCGCGGTATTTTTCGTGGGGCAAAAAACAGTGCATCATATTCAATAGCTCGTATTGTGATATTTCATTTTTCGGGAATCGTCATTATCACCGGCGTCAATTTAATGCTCGATTGAAATCGGAATTTTCGCTCTCTTCCACCTTAAAGAGCGTTATTTAAAATATAGCTTTCTTTTGGGAGTCTGTTATCGTTCCTATTAAGTGGAATTGTTGGATGAATAAAGGTTTTTAATTCGGATCACCGATCGATGAAATGGGTATTTACATTTCGCAAAGGACAATCCATTAAGGCAGGTTTGTTCTCAGTTATTGACGGACGGAGCGAATGATGATGCACCGATATTTTCATGAAAGTAGAATTAATTAACTATTATTAACGTACATGGGGAATCGAAATAGGAAACCGATATTAAGCTGAGGAATCGATAAGTTGGCTATTATCAAACGAGAATATTTAAAATTAAATAGTTTATCTTGAAAATTAGAGTATTTAAAAAATTAAGATAGTTCATCTTGCACACTAGAATATTGAAAACTTAAATAGTTCATACTGCAAACTAGAACATTCAAATTAAAATTGTTTATTATGCGAACTCGAACACTCAAAATTAAAATAGTTCATCCCGCAAACTAGAACATTCAAAATTAAAATAGTTCATCCTGCAACTAGGACAAAATTAAAATAGTTTATTCTGCAAACTAGAACATTCAAAATTAAAATAGTTCATCCCAAAAACTAGAATATTCAAAATTAAAATAGTTCATCCCAAAAACAAGAATATTCAAAATTAAAACAATTCATCCTGTAAACTAGAACATTCAAAATTAAAATAGTTCATCCTGCAAACTAGAATATTCAAAATTAAAATAGTTCATTCTGCAAACTAGAGTATTCGAAATTAAAAATTTCACATCATGCAAACTAGAGTTTTAAAATAAAAGCAGCTCATCCTGCGCATTACAATATTGAAAAATAAAATATTTAAAATTAAAATACTTCATCCTGTAGATATAAATATTTTAAAATCGAAATAAATCATTCTGCATACTAGAATATTCAAAATTGAGCAGTTCCCCTCCAGACCAGAATATTTAGAGTTAAAATAATTCATCTTGCAAACGAGGGTATTTGAAATTAAATTATTCAACCCCCAAGACTGGAAAATTTTAAATTAAAATATTCCATCCTGAAAACGTTAACATTAAAAAATATGTTGTGCTTTGTTGTGTTAAAATTGAAAATTTTAACACAACAAAGCACACGCAAACGGGATCATGCTTTGCTGAGGGAATTTCAGGCAATAAGATCGCAAGGAAAAACCTGGAAAATTCCAAGCGACCAATGTGAAGCCAGCAAAATAGATGAAGTTCCAGCGTTTCAGTCTTTATTGAATGATGCCGTTAACCACTTGACCACTGATCTGACTTCAAATACTATAAATGATAACAAAGAGTGCATTTGTTTGCAAAACTAATATGTAAGTCATGTAGACTTAAAGTTTTTAGTTACGTAACGAACCAAGGTTCTTTTGATTTCCAGAGTTTAGTTGAAAGCAAAAAATATAGCAATTTAAATGTATCATGTTTTCAGTAGTTTTAAACTTTCGGAATTTGTCGAGATACATTGGATATTGAATTCGAAATGAGTGATAAAAAATTTTTCGATACGCAATTCAATTTTACATTTCATTCTTATACGTACGCTTATTCATGTATGTACGTTTATTCATATACGTACGTTTAATCATATACGTATATACGTACGTTTAATCATATACGTAAGTATTCATATGCGTACGTTTAATCATGTATGTAAGTATTCATATATGTATGTTCAATTTTATGCTGCTGCTGATAAATCTACAGATATGATAAACATTTTAGATTGACAAATTTTTGTTTAGATTATTTTTAACATTCGTTTGGAATATTGTCTTATATTGTATGATTTAATACTGTTTCAGGTTTCTTGTATTTTTCATGACAATTATAATACTTGCATTGAAGTACAATTCTAAAAATAAATCGAATTAAAACTGTAACTGTAAAAGCATTCTCCCGGTTACTTAGATTTAGAATATTTTAAAACTTTTACAAGTTCCTTTATAAGTACACAGACAGTAATAATGTGTTCAATTATATTATTACAGACAATTTCATTTATGTAAATAATTTAATCTTCTGCTTTAATTAATTCACTGAATCAGTCTTTTTCATTGTTGGATTATTGAGGATCACAAAACTAAAAAGCACTATAGTTTGAATATCACCAAGTTTTATTACTTTGCCAACATGCTGTCCAGAATGCCATCCGAGAATGCCATCCTTATTAAAGGATGGTGAAATGATTCACATATTTTATAGTCCTTTTTAGTTCGTCATTTAGAAACACGACCAAATGAATGGAAGGGAAATTAGTGCAAAACAAATATAAAATGAATAAATTAAAGTTAATTTAGTTTAAAACATCTTTACTTGAAAAGATATGTGGTATTAGTTTATAATTAAAACTTGGAAAACTATATTTACATAGTATACATTTTAAATTTATCTCAGACTGAAAGAATAATACACTGCTGGCCACCGTAAATGCAACACCCTGAAGAAAGCATGCAAATAATATGAAATTTACAACATGCATTAGCGGAGGTGAGATATGCAAATGATTAGAATTTCAGCGCAGACGCACATCACGCGCGCCTGTGGCGCCACTTCAAAGCGCTATTTAAGGCTTGGAGATTTCGACGATTTCAAGTACGGCAATTGTGTTTTTCTTGTGGTTTTTTCAAAAAAACGATCAATTATGCCTCGTAGAAAACAGCGATCATCTTTTGATCAAGTATCCGAGTTCGACAGAGGAAGGATAGTGGCCTACCGAGATTGTGGATTATCTTTCAGGGAAATCGGTAGTCGTGTTGGACGAAACCAAACAACTGTAATGCGGATATGTGATCGTTGGATGCAGGAGGGTACGACGGACCGACGTGTTCGATCGCATCCACCTCAGTGCACCACTTCACGTGATGACAGGCATATTGTGCGTATGGCAGTGACGGATCGCTCAGCCACATCACGAACCATAGCACAGCACATTCAGTCTGTACCGCATCATCCAGTGTCTGCGCGTACCATTCGACGCCGTTTACAGCAGAGTGGTCTGTCCGCAAGACGTCCATTGCTTCGTCTACCCTTGACGCAGAACCACAGACGTTTCCGCCGCCAATGGTGCGATGAAAGAAGGATGTGGACGGCAGAATGGAATGAAATTGTCTTTACTGACGAGTCACGCTTCTGTCTGCAACACCACGATGGTCGGATTCGAGTCTGGAGACACCGTGGAGATAGGATGCTGAACGCTTGCGTTATGCACCGCCACACTGGTCCTGCACCGGGTATTATGGTATGGGGAGGTATTGGATATCACTCTCGCACTCCTCTAGTACGCATTGCCGGTACTTTAAACAGCCAGCGCTACATCTCCGAGGTGTTGGAGCCAGTTGTCCTTCCTTACCTTCAGGGCTTGCCCACAGCCATATTTCAACAGGATAATGCGCGACCACACGTGGCACGCATTGTCCAAGGGTTCTTCGTCAATCGCCAGATTGAATTGCTTCCCTGGCCAGCTCGCTCTCCGGATCTTTCGCCGATAGAAAACATGTGATCCATGGTTGCTCAACGATTGACCCGGAATACATCCCCAGCTGCCACACCAGATCAACTTTGGAAACGTGTGGAAGCTGCTTGGTCTGCTGTACCCCAAGAACACATCCAAAGTCTCTTTGAATCAATGCCGAGGCGTGTGGCAGCGGTGATCTCCAACAATGGCGGCTACTCTGGCTACTGATTTTGGCAGGAACCACACTTCACAGAAGTCTATAAATTTAATCATTTGATACTTGGTCAACATGTTATCTACAAAATAAATTTTGTTGTGATATCTCTTGTCTTTCTTGGTGTTGCAATTTGGGTGGCCAGCAGTGTACATTTATTACGTTTAAATCAGAAGTTAGCATCGTACAACGTATTTAAGAAAGAGTATTATTTCGCAGGAATATACAGTAAATGTATATCCACTTCGAGCTGTCTTTTAATATTGATAGATGTGAAATAGGACGCTTTTTGGAAAGCATAATATAATATTCACCTTACAAATATGTATTTGAATGGATAAGAACATAAATTTCCCAAGAAGAGTCTGAAAGAGTTTAGTTCTAAGCTTAAAATATTTTGAGAAGGAAAGAAGATACTGTAAACTTATTTTCAAATGGAATGTAACAGTTAATGCTAGATCCTTTTGAAACATCGCAAAGTTTTGGAACGAAAAAGTGAATTGTACAAAAATGAGAATTCACAACATATCGGGTTAAAAAATTTAAAAATGCAAGCAAGTGTGATAGTACTTTAGCCCACAAGTCATCTCAGAATCTAAAGTATAAGTAGGAAAATGTTTTTTTGGAAAAATGTGCAATAAATACCCGTAACATGTTAAATTGGTTGACCATTGCAGAAAAGAAAAATTCTCTCTTACATTATTAAAATCACAGTGGCATATTATTAAAAATAATAGGATATACCACTCACACTTTTAATTTCCAATAGATTTTCTTACCTTCAAATCAATTTCGACTTAAAGCTCATTGCACTTTATGTTCTTTATCTTTATAAGTAAAGTAAGTGTTGCGTGTAACTTTTTTAAAGATATGTGAAGCTCTTATTTTATTATAAAATGTGTTTACCTAAATCGAGTACGAAGCTCATTCCATTGCCATTTGTATAAGCAGTAAAAAATTGTTGTCGTTTCCTTTTTAATACCGCAAGGGAATTACTGTTCTAGTTTTAGAAATAATTATGTTCTTCCCCCAGATCATTTTTAAATTTAAATATTTATCTTCATGCATTTATTCATATTCATTACGATGAATTTTACATTGAGAAACTATTACTATCTGACAAAATAGTTTATCATATCTACTATTTATCATTGGATGTATTATTTAAGATGTTTTCATTTGTCACATTAGTTGAGCATACATTTAATACTTTGTCTGCCATTTTATATGTTTATATCATTTTATGTTTATCCCGCTTATATGTTTATCATTTCGGAAGACTTGAATAAAAGTCTGCAGATTAATTTAGTATTAGATGCTCTAAAGTTTTCATACTTATAATTCAGAAATAGCTGGGTCACTTGAAATTTGGTATGCGTTAGTTAAATTTTGATATAGAATCAAAATTTTGGATCAAAACTGGGTGTTGAAAACTATGAATTTTATGAGCAATTGGGTATGAAGACGATCCCTCTTGCAAATTTTATGAATATAAATTTATAGAAAACGTTATACTCATTGAATGTTACCTTTGATATATTTTTATTATGAACGACGCGAAAATAAGGGTAGAGGGCTCTATTCTCTCCGCAACTGTGTGCAGTTTTAGTAAGTAGTAAATTATATTTTGACATAAGTAATGTTACACAGAATAATTATTATGAATTATTCACAAAAATTAACAATAGCCAACGAAAATGTTGTCAACTATTGCAGCGTCCAGATGAGTCTTGTTTGACCTATCAGTGAGCTTCGCTTAGCAAAATTTTGTTTTATTTAAATTATTTTTAAAATACAGATATCAGTAATATGTTTATTTAAATCCTGAAAAATGTATTCAATTAATTCAAAAATGTACCAGAATTTCAATTTCTGGTTTATGTACTGAATAAAGGAAAAGGTTGCATGAGTTCACTTTTACCATCTGTTGATTTGACTTAAAATGCATATTAACACCAAGTGCTTGGGCGAATGTGTTCAATTTACAATGTCAGCCACTTTATGGCTCTGTTTCATTTTGAAGAATCGTAGTTGTTTATTACTACGAGTGGAAGTAAACTCCAAAAGTGTATTCCCTCAGTGAGTACATGTTATAGTAAAACTTTTTAATAACATTTTAAATCAAGTTCTTAATGAAAAACGATCACTACATTTGTTGTCTCTTAAAAATTTATCTCCTCCAATATATTTAAGTAATATCACATTTTTAGTAGGAGACTTAAACATTTATACAACCATTTACCAAATATTTTTAAATTCTAATAAGGGAAAGACAGTATTAGAATAGCTTTTGAATTCTCTAGAAAATAATGATTGTTTTCGGAAGACCTTCATATAAATTTATGGAGATGACATTACAGAATTGTTAATATTTACTCCTAGGACTTCACCAACTTGTAATTGAGGAATACTGCGTTGGAGAGTGCTAAAAATATCCCCAGTTTCCATAATTTCATTTAATTCCACTGAAATATGATTGAAGATATTTTTTTCATTTTACCCCAAAATTTACCGAAACATGATTTAAAACGTCTTTTGATTTAACTATATAATTTACTTAAACAGGATTTAAGACATATTTTCATTTAATTCCACAGAATTTGCTGAAACATGATTTAAGACATCTTTTTATATAACTACGCAGAATTTACAGAAACATGATTTAAGACATTTTTTTCACTGACTCCAACATATTTGATTTAAGACATTTGTTCGTTCAACTCCACAGAATTTACTGAAACATGATTCAAGACATTTTGCAATATAAAAGCCTTCCTTTGAAACCTGTATATATTACTAGATAAAATTCGGAAAAGAATTGTTGCTTTTTCCGTATGCATCCGGCCTTCTATTTGGACGAAAAAGCAAGAGGAGTTACGCAAAAGCGAACTTCCGGTTGTCTTGTAGTAACGCAGTACCGTTGAAAAGAGCAAAAAGTAACATAACCCGGGCTATTTATTGCATACTTGTTTCTGAACAATGCATGCGTGTTATTTAGATGCGAATTTTACGATCCGTTCAAAACTAAAGGAGATTGTAGGTAGAAGATAGCCGAGTTATTCGTACATTTGCTTAGCGGAAAACGAATAGTTTAAAAAAAGGTTTTGTTGATGAAAGCTTGCGATGATTTTCGCTTGGGTTATTTTCATAGATGATTTCAATTCTGTGGTGCACAACGCATCACAGTTAAATTATTTCTCTAATACTGAATGTCGGGCGTATTTTGGAAATTTATGTAAGGATTTCGTAAAAACTAAATCGGTCTTTTATTAAGCCATCAGTCTAAGCAAATTCGATTATGTGTTTAAAGTTAACATCCTTTAAATATAATAATGTAGTTTCCCTCTGTTTTTAGTATGAAATTATACCCATTTTTAAAATTTTAGGATTTAACCGACATTTCAAGTATCTAAATCATAGATTATTTAAGATGAAACCCATAAAATCTGCACGACTGAAGTAAAACAAAATTCTTTATTTGATTCAAAAAGAGTAGTAAACTAAATGAAAGACTTAGCACACAGATAATTAGCACCAATACACGTACCTAGTGCCCAATGCTGGGTGAATCAACCAATTTTTTCAATTGATTGATTAATTTATTGAAATTTAAATCACTAATAAATTTAATAATTATTAAAAAATTGGTCTCACATTCAAAAATAAATTAATCATTCAATCATTAATTTTAGTAATGAATGCGTTAATTAAATTCCTATAGAGTATAGGTATACAAATCACTTGATGATACTTTTTACTCTCAATTTGCGCGATTTTCTCGAATCGCTAAGCGATTTAGGAACAAGCTAATTAAACCAACATATTGGGTCCGAGCGATTGAAAGGTCCGGAAAATGACCATCACACTTCGATGGCGATAACTGAAAAATACAGTACCTGACCTACTCGAAATAATCTCCCTCCGAATTGACACACTGTTGCCACTTGTCTGACAAGGCCATGATCCCGGAACGAAAAAAGTCTTCTGGTTGGGATGCGAAGTCATCAACTGCACGGTGAACCTCCGTATCTTGGGTGAACCGTTTGCCAGACAGAAAGCGATCCAGGTGACGAAACAAATGAAAATGTGTAGGCGACAAGTCAGGGGAATAGGGGATGAGGCATCGCTTCATAGCCCAACTCACGTAGTGTCAACATCGTCCGTTGTGCGACATGAGGACGGTCGTTATCTCGCAAGAGAACACCATGCCTGTTTACCAAAGTTGGTTGTTTCACCATCAATTTCCCATGCATCTGTCGTAATTCATCACGATATCGTTCTCAAGTGATGGTTTGACCACTTGGCAGGAAACTGCGATGAATTATTCCAGGTGTAGACCACCATACAAGAATAATAACCTTCCTGGGATATAAGGGTGGTTTGGGATCCAGGCTACTGTGCTTTGCTCAAACATTATGCAGATCATTTCCGATTGTCATAAAGGACCCATTTCTCGTCTCAGGTAACGATTCGCTGCAGTTGAGGTTCTCTTTCATTCCTGGAAAGAGCGATTCACAGACTTCCAAACGTCTCATCTTGTTGGCAATTGTCAATTCATGAGGCACCCAAGAATTCATCTTATTGACCTCAACCAGTGCAGCCAGACGGCGAAAAATTATAGTGTGGTGGACACCTAGCTCGGCCGCTATCTCACGACATGTTTTACGTGGTTCAGCTTCAACCACACTTAGCAGAACGTCGTCAGAAACTGCAAGTTCTCGGTGACCACGTGGTTCGTTTTTCAGGTCCATATATCCACTTCGAAACTTCGCAAACCATCGCCGAATGGTTCGTTCATTGACTGTATTCTTCCCGAATGCTGTGTTAATGTTTCGAGCAGCAACTGCAGCAGAATGTCTCAGTTTAAATTCGTAAAGGAAGATGACTCTCAAATCTAAGTTTTCCATGTCGAATTTGGAAGCACCTTACGCCCAAACAAATTAAATATGGAACATGTTCTTAACACGCGTGATAGCTATTTATAGTAGCTCTGTGACGTAAGATGCCGGAAGCTTGTAGGTAATTATTTTTACCTGTATGGGGGCCATCCCCAAAGCTATTTCTCATCGGACATTTTATTCGCACCGACCCAATATTTGATCCTTTATTTGACTCAGTATTTGTAATATGAGTTTTGTTGTGGTGTTACCTCAATTTTTTTATTGTAAAATATGAATCAATAAATAATTTCACCATGTTATCTTTTTCATTTTATTAAAATGTTCCTCTTCAACATGTGGGTAGGAAGGCATTTTCTAACAAAACTTCTCACCAGGCACATACTAATGTTTACTGGATTCCAAATGTTGAATATAGGCACAACTTCAATCATAATTTTTAATCATGATTACTTAATTGAAACTAAAAGTAAATCAATCATTAGTTACCGTGAATGCCTAAAATCAATCACTAATCAATAATTACTCATTAGTCATGATTAATTTTTAGTCATTGGTTTTCAATAATTTAACTTTGTCCAACATTATGAGTGATTAGGGGCTCTGAACTAGTTACTAGCGGCACAAGCACCCATCTATAAAGTATAGGAAATAAAACGATGAAAAATGTATAAAATCATCTTTAGCATCATTTTCGTAGAGGAAGTAATTAATTTGTAATATTTTATTATAAATAAAATTCTTATTCTATTTTGACACACAAATTTTTATAAATTAGATACCTTAGTAACAATAATGTGAAAAAAAATTTCGGCCAGGTAATGAATGAAGGATCCTACCAGGAGGACAAATTGTTCCTTACCCAGAACTGGTGAGAGGTTTGGAACAGAATTTTGCACCAGATGTTGGAGATTACAGGGAAGTTTTCGATGCGAAGATAAACCACCAGGAGGTTTGAAGACATAGCCTCGGCTTACAAGTGAAATATTAAATCAGAAACTAGTTCTGAGGATACGAAGGGGGAAATATTCTACTCTTTAAGCTTTGCTACTAAGCGTGTTTCTCAAGAAGAAATCTAGCCTTCCTGCAAAGAAAGAATAACTTAGTGGGCTTAACTGGTCTAAAGATCACCATATTCTAGCTTAGAAAAGATAAAAAACTCATATCTTGAAATTTTTGACAGTTTGTTTCACTTGTAAGCCGATGATATGAATTATTTAATAACGGATAATATCCTATTTTTCAAATACCCGCCTAATCATCCCTTATCTGCTTATAACAAACGCAACGTGGACCCGATGCGAGCATATTAACAGCCAATCACGTACCTGCGATGCATTAATAACCAATCGTATACCCAGATTACACCACAAGCCACGAAGTATCTTACATTATCCAGGACAAAATCCTTTACCAGGACGGAGATTTGCAGTGACGATAACACTCCTTCACTTTTCCATTAATTCCAGAGACAATCGATTACTGTTGGTCAGGTGACCGAATTCTGTGGGACATCGGCGACAGACAGGTTTTCAAAGGGAGAAGGCCGCGGAACTGAAAGACAACGCGCCGGACTACATCAATAGTTAATGCCATTGTCGCAACTACCGATCGCGGGAGTTGGCTAAATTAGAAACGTGCATACGCGTATTTAATATCTTAGGGGTGATGGAGCTGAAATTAGATATATTGAGCAACTTAGGGCAAAGGGGAAGAGGGTCGTCGTTACCACGGGGGATTTGCTTGGGGAGTGTTACCCGCATTCTTAATAGAGTTTGGACTGCTGTTTGTCTACTGGCTCCTGGCCACATTTATCATATACGCCGACAAATTAAATGCGGGAAATGTCTTTCTGATGCGAATTCCAATTCAGATGTGTGGAGAGTTTAGTCGGTGTTATAGATTGCAGAAAGTATACAATTACGCAAATTCACAATTAAGAGCATCTTCGTGGTAAGAGAGGCGTATTTCAGTGAGCCTTGATTTATTGTTCACGACAGTTTTGGATTACGAAAGATCCAAGTGTTTATACAAAACTGGGAGTGTTCTAAAGGAATATTTTGGGATTTATAACTTCTTACAAAACTGCATAGTATTCCAGTGTTTTATTCTCGTTATTCGCTTTGTTTAAAATTATTCATGTATTCCATTTAGTTCCATAGAAGGATACTCTTTTCCCTTTGATTTTAAATATTTACCATGTCTTTTCTGTTTTTGGATAATCCAAACTCAACTTTCGTTTTGATTTCGAGTACATAGTTCAAAATCACAGTAGATTATTGGGGCAATGTTTTTATCAACGTTTCGATTCTAATAGGCACCACCAACGATATGTTATATTAATGGACAGGTTTCTTAAGGAAGGAGAAGCTGCAGAACTGAAAGGCAACTAATCGAACTACATCAATAGTTGATGCCATAGTGGCAACTCCCACAGAGAGAGTTGGTTAAATTACAAACTGAAAAGGCATATTTAATATCTTAGGGGTGTTGGAGCTGAAATTAGATATATTGAGCAAGGGCAAAGGAGAAGAGGGTCGTCGTTACCAAGGGGATCTGCATGGGGGAGTGCCACCCGCATTCTTAATAGTTTGGACTGCTGTTTGTCTACTGACTCCGGGCACCATTCATCATATACGAGGACGAATTAAATGCGGGAAATGTCTTTCTGATGCGAACTCCAATTCAGATATGTGAAGAGTTTAGTCGGTATTACAAATTTCAGACAGTATACAATTAAGCAAATTCATTCTGTTACAACATAGACATTTTTAATTTAATATTTATTGTGTGAATGAAAATTGTAAGTGAAAATAAAAGATTCAATAAAAATGTTAATCATTGTATCTTCTGCAGAAATAAAGAACCCTTCATATTTTTGCACTTAACTGATTTGTCTTTTAACCTACTCTCCATGTAAAATATTTGTTTTTATCAATCAACGAATATATTGTATATATACGTTTTTACAATCACAAAGATAATGGAAGTCAAAGTTAAGAGATTAAAGAAAAGAAAAGCAAAATATTTCTTATACAGCATTAAGCAAGTACTTTAAAAACCTAAAATGAATATATTAATGAAGATTTAATGATGAGAACCTATATACAAAAAAAAAATGAAATTACTAAAAACGTTTAGTACATTGAAACACATTACTTTTATAAGTAATAAATGACATTTTCAACAAAAAGATAAAAATTTATATGGTACGTTAAAATAATTTCACATTTACAAAGAAAATAAGAGAATAGCAAAAGAAATGCTGAATTTGGAATGAGTGATTAACCATAATGAGTAATTTCCCTATTTTGTCACATCAGATTTTTGCATTAATAAATTGAAAGGCTAACATAAATTAACATAATTTTACAGAATAGTTTTAGACTTATCGAAACCTGCAACTATATACACCCTATAATAGATTGATTTTACTTTTTTTTATAAATTAATAAGACAAGAGTACACACAAATATTGCAACTTATAAAACCAGTATTTTTAATCAGAGGTTTGCCATAATGCCATTTAATATGTCAAAACTTATTTTTGAAGAAAGATTCATTACAACATTTTGTTGCCCAGAAGCAGTCTTCAGTTTTACACCATCTGTAATTTAATTTTCTTCATTTTTGGTTCACATCCAAAACGTATTTCCAAACATGCAAACGATAAAAAAATATTTCTGTAAACATCTATTCGAACGATATTATAATTGAATTCCGAACACGAAAAAAGTAGTTTAAAAAACCCTAATGAGTTAGTAAAACATCGTTTTTCTCACAGTTTCTTTGATCAATTAGCATTTACATGTGTTTCCATTAGTATATTCGTTTCTTTAAAACCGGCAGGCAGTTTTTTTTCTTACATCGATTGAGTATGGAACAATTTTCCCTTAATGAGAACTAAGTGAATTAGGCCCTGTTTCCTCACAATTTAGCGATTTCTAAACACCGGAGTTGGAAGTTATCTGGCAATTTGTAAATTTTTTCAGAGAATCGAGAAGGGAAACCTCAACTTGATAATTCGCATTAGTTTTTAATCCCACAACGGGTGTTATGGGTTTCTATAATGGTTCTAAGTTTACGCATTATGTTAATGGTAAAAGTTAAATGGTCGAAAAGAGAGCAGGGAATATGCCGCACGTGCGTTTAATGATTGTTTCGTAGCTTAGCACTTAAACCGCGAGACTTCCAGCTGCAAATGTTTGAAGTTAAGCAATAAATTACTGAAGGCTTCAAAAGTGGGCTTTCGGAGTTCTAACGTTGTGGGTAAGAGATAATAGAGAAACGCATATTCTGAAACCATGTAAATTGTAAAGCGTAAAAACATAGCTTAGAATTGGTATTAATTATTATAAAATTGTGAGATAAAACATTTCATCTTTCCTTCGTCTACAAGTTAATCTAAAAAATGTCATTTCTATGTAACGAATAAAATCTCTAGTAAGGTATTTTATACTCATGATGTTTGAATCTTTTGGAGTAAATGTAACCTCAAATTCCATAAGTTTTATATTGAATTCCCATAATTTCATAAACTTTTGATCCTTTGAAAAAATACTATAAGAATTGTTTTCTGGAAAAAAACTAATGAAATTCAAGAACACTGTACAGGCCTTTCGTCAAAGTGGTGACTAAAACTTTCAACACCAAACGGCAATTTTGATAAGCCTAGGGCCAGTTACCATATTTCTTCATTATCGCCAATGGTAATGGTACCATGTTCTAGAGTTTAAACAAAAAATTTTTATGGATGAAGACCCGTCAGCTTATGAGAGGGATTTTCAGTGCAGACAAATAAACCAGATGGTTCTGCAGACAAACCAGAAGATTTTACTTCCGCTGTCCAAGTGCTATCGCATGATACATATCAGGACTACTTCAAAATGTAGTTCATCGTCTCTTTGGCAACGTTTGGAGTTTAATCTAATGATTGTTGACCAATCAACTATCATTCTCAATTCCGAATTTATTCTTTGGAAATTTTATTGACGAAGAGCTGAAATGGTATTAAAAAACAAACCATCTGACGTAACGTTCAGGATACGTACAGGAAACACGTATCGCCGCAGAACAGTACCACCTACATTTAGCTTGACAGAAAAATGCATCTCATATATTTGTATTTTGCACTAAACAAAAACTTAGTAGCTTTAATTTTAAAGAGGAGAGATACCATATGTTCCGCCACCCATCTACAGCTCTCATTGATATCAGAATATTAAATAAAAGAATATTTATATATTAGCTTTAATACACCTAGAATATTTATTATATATACATAAGTCTTTTTCAGAGGCAGAAGGAAGTCTGGTGCTACAGCTCTTCATAATGACTCACATAAAAATGTTCTTTCCTCTACCAAAAGTATATATTATTATGCTTTAAGTGTGGAAATAATTTATTAAAATTTTTAATATTTCAAGCATTCATTTATAAGATTATGGATTAGATAAAAATTTCGTAGTAAGTGCAAAAAGGTTTTAAAAATAACTTTCTTGAGTGGACATCTCAAGTGCGCAGAATTAATTTCTCCAGAATATTGATAAATATAATCATACATATTTTAATAAACATAATTAAGTAGAGGCTTATTTCGTTTAAAAAAATTTCTTATTATGTAAGGACACAAATACTTAATATTCGAGAATAGAAACGTTTTTTAAATTCTAGGCTCGAAGTTTGTTAGATATCAGCACAACTACCCTTTATTCGGGTTGGATTGGTTTACCGAAAAAATGACCACAGCAATCACTTTTCTCTTTCAAAGAAAAATGTAAATATCATTTGAATGTCTTGGAAATAATTGCTTAACACTGTTTCGACCATTTTATAATTTATGCAATTTTCTTTGGACGCAAATGCTATATCCATCCACGTAATTCATTCCACATACATCACATCGCAATATAAAACTGCAAAAGTTGACTGTAATGTGACTGCGATAAAAGTAGATTTTGAGTTTGAGTGACTATGAATGCCACTTTTAAATTCGTTTCCTTTAAAATTGTCGTAACTCAAATTGTAGTTCTACGGTGAATAGTTACTGTAAAATAATAGAAGCAAATAATTGTTTTTAGACTTGAGGCACTCTTGAACCAGGGATGCGATATTTCTGAATTCCATCATCATTAAAGATGACAAATTAATTTGATACTATATTCATGCTTTACACTTTAAAGCAAATACATTTTTTGAATATTAAATTTAGTGGTACGTGTAATAACTTGTTTTAAACTTAACTGTCTTTAGGCCAGACAAAGCGTAGTTAACTGATTAACATTTTTCAAAAAAAAAACGGTAGGTCAATTTGGCAATGTTTTTAAAAAGAAAATAACTGTTTTCAACAAAATTTTAACAAGTGATATAAGTTGAGTAAGAATAACGTCTACTATGAAAGTAGACAACCTCGATCTTCTGTCACTACGAGAAAATTCTTAATTTTTCAAGTCTTTGTTCGTATATTTTTTTATCAGTAATATTATTTTAGGATCAGCCTTTTAAAATATGTTTTACTCTAACTTACACGCAGTTCCAAATCAAATCGTAATAGCATATTTTTTAATTCAGAGCACATTCTACAAGAAAAACACTAGTGCATCTATACTTAGCTTTACAGAGTCTCTCAATGAGTACAGCTTTCAATAAAACCAAAGAATTTAAATTGCAACACGGAAAATAAATGTAAGTTTTGAAACTTATACCAAACTTAAAAACACTTTTTGTTGAAACATATTTTCTTTTCAAAAAACATAATTATTAACTTCTGTTAAACCAAGGAATTTTGAGGAAGGTTGGTCGAAATATACACATGTCTCCGGCAGTATTGGACACAAAATAAATAATACAGTTCGAACGTAGTGTAGCACACACACATCATACATGCATACAAATACAAAGCGCTGAAACCGTTGAATTTGTATTTAAATGGCCCTAAACGGATAAATAGCTTGAAAAGTAATGAAAATTTCAATGTATAAACACTCCATTTTAATGTATTCCACTCCATTTGAAAGATTATACGTTTTATAATTATCTCTCATTTATACAAATGTAGGAAAATAATTAGAGTTTAAGAATGAATTCTCTATCAGATTCAAACATAAGAAAATTTCACTTTCAGAAAATCTATCGATGAATACGTAATATTAAAAACAAAACTACCAACTTATGTAAAATAATTTAAAAAGCACATTTAATTCACCCATTTAAAACAACTTAAGCTTATTTCAAATTTAAGATTAAACTAAATAAGTAGCGCTGCATAGTGTAAAATATTTGTATTTTTCTTAAGTTGTTAGAAGTCTTTCAAAACTAATTTTCATATTTTGCTCATTTAATAATATTTTTAATTAAAACCCTTCTTTATTTTCTTTCATTAAAACAGAACTAAATTTGATTTCGTTTCGTGAATTTTTTTCGTATTTCTTTGTACTCTTCTATAAATTTGAATTAATTGAAAATGTGAGAAAAGAAATTGTTCAATAGCTATGAAAAACATTTAACTCTAAACAAAACATCCAAGAATAGCATAATTTTTAAAATTATTCCTTCCTAGATCCAATAGACATATCTATAGAATAAATTGTACCGTCAATTTATTGTTAAAGATAGAATTCTAAGTTCTTTAAGAATACCTTGTTTGGAGCAATGTTAGAGCATTTTTCCTGAAAGAATTTCTAAATCTTCTTAATTGAAACTTAGTAAGTCTAAAATCAGAAATAAAGTTGTCTTGCAAATAAATATGTTTTGTCTCAGCAAAATTTACAAGAATTAGTCGATTGTAAACAGTCCTGAGTTCAAATATTATTATTTGGTCGACTGAATTGCTGTATTGCTTACACAGCTTTTCTTACAAAATTTGATTCCAACTACCGTAGAAAAATTATTCTACACTTGAATACTTTTAACTTCTATGCAAATGTGTGTCAACAAAAAAAATTCAAATTATGGTCTAATAAAGTGACCTTCATGCGACTCGAACATTAAATTAGACAGGCAAAGAGAAACTTAACAAGTTTAAATAAAATAACTAAAGATATTGAAAAGTGCTTCAATACATTCACCATGTACGAATTTTGTTACTATTTTATCATATTATAACCGTTGACATCAAGTACAGTGTTATTACGAAATGGATATTGTCGTTCACCACGTCAAAATCACGAATCTGCAAAAGCATTATTTCGAAAAAGCGGTGATAAAAGTTTGACTCTATAGGAAGGGTGCGTAAGATTGAAAGTGAGGAATTGATAAATTAGGGAATATATAGGTTAGAATTATAATTCATATAGCATAAAATAAAATCTATAATGGTCTAGAAAAGGCATTTAGTGGAAATATACAGTCAAAAGTACAAATGTTCTTGACGAGATGTCGACGATATATCCGTTTCTAACACAAGAAATGAATAAAGACTTTTCTATCCAAAGATCACTGGTATGCTTTTCTTGAATAGAATACTGTTTAACAAGCAGTATGAAGTATTATTTTTATTCTAAAGTCAATAGTAGCTAGCACGCAACTGTTTGAGTCATATTGGCAAAATCATGTCTTGTGCACGAATCAGGTACGTACTGACCTTTTGCTTCCGAAGGATTAATTTGAAACTCTTTTCTATTCTCTACATCGCAATACACCGAGGTAGGTAATTGAATTTACGTCGCACTGCGAGTAACACAACGGATACAAAACGGCATTCACAAGTACAAGACGAGTTAAAGATGGCACAAAGTACAACGGGTACAAGAAAAACCGTCATAGATCAATCTCGAAGGGAAAGATCCCAGGGCAACACCTCATAATTTTGAACCCTATTCAGATGAAGAGGTCAACATCTGAGCTAGCACTTCACTCTCTACACTTGAACAGGTCAATATAAGGACATTTGAGGCCATTACAGATTAAACATACACCATCCCCTACATACACGACGGTCTTTTGTTGGATCGAGTTTCGAGCTCCCAACCTTAGGGTTTCTGATTCATGATTTTATGCACTGGGATACCATGGTCCCCACAATAAACCGAGTTTCATGACATGGTAATGTCAGACATCCAGTTTTTGTTAGACATCATAGCAACAAACTAGTTTTCAATTTTGTACACTTTTAAGACATTTTAATACATATAATATTTCACTAAAGTAAGGTAAGTGGTACTGAAATCGTCATTATTTGTATATTGACAAATGGCAACATGTGGTTCTAAACCTTAAATCAACCGCTATTACTTTTGCAAATTTTTTTAAATGCGCTTGATTTGATTTGAATTATGGAGCTATAAAATACTGTTAAAAAATACTCGGAAAAACTCGACGCTCTAATGAAATTCTTCAGCTGTCTGATGACAGAAGGCAATGAGGAATCTGAAAGAAAAAAATAAGCTCAGGAGAGAAAATATGAGTTACTAAGAAAATAGGTTTGGATGCTAAAATACGCCAAATCGTTTTTCAAGTAATTGGGATGCAATTGAAGTGGACGTGCAGAAACTAATTCAGGTAATGGCTAAGGTAAGAACTTTTTGTCAAGCACTATATTGGGAATAAGAATTATCCCCACAGAGAAGTACACGAAATGTTGCTTTATATTTTTTGACTAATTTTATTCCATTTGGAGGTATGAAATGTGTCTATCATTGCTTACTCGATTTTAAGGGTTTTAAATAAGGCATGAAAAGTGAATAACGATGCCATCAATTGATATAAGTAGAAAGTTGAACGCAAATGCTATTCACGGGTCTTCTAGTGACACATAGAGCAATCCGTGATCCAAGTGATGCATTCCCACAATGTCCGCACGTTTAGCGGACATCCCACTAAAAGATTTGTCTCGGATATGCTCGATTGATATATTACTCACCCACCTTTTCTTTCCGACCTTTCTCTCTATTATTATGCCTTCTCATTCCACAGAAAGATCTAATCTGGAAGTCACCACAGGTTGTGTCACGGAATTTCATCTGGTCGTTCGTGATTTAGGTCCATTAACGGTATTCTGTCAGATGCATTCTGTTCGCTTTCCTTTTTTTCGGTTTTGCCACTAAACGAATTGTGTGAGGTATGCCAGAGAATAACAATTCCTCGTTCGAATTTCTTTGTTCTTTTCTGTCGTGTTTGTTGCTTTCGTGGTTCGAAACCATAATTAAATCGCAATAAATATTGCTCTTCGAACTTTGATAAAAATGATTTAACATCGAATTAAAATGGATGTCCAAAACAAACACAATACATTGCCATTTTTTTAAATCTTATAGGACTTTAACTCATAATTAAAAAGGTATTTCAATTAAATTATTTTTAAATCAAACTACAATTCCATCTCTAATCTTCAACCAGCTCTATTCAAAAATAAAAAAAAATGATGCATAAAAGGCTAAAAGAACAATTTACCGCAACAAAATTTAATTATTCAAATTCATTAATTTTAATTATTTACCGTTACGTGATTTTATATGTTCGATTGAAGGCTTTTTCTCGTAAAGCAATATAGATGGCGCTAGTGTTTTTGTGGTAGAATGTGTTTCCTGCATGTAATCCAGAAGGGACATCACTTGAAATAAAATAAAATCCTCATATTCCGGTGATTTATTTGTTTACACTGAAAATCTCTCTTTAAAAACCCTATTCAACTTTGAAGGCTTTGGATTGCTGTACTAAAAAAAAATTGAGATTTTAGTAATTTTAGTTCAAATACAAATTTTTCATAATTGAGAAATGTAAAAACAAATTTAGAACACTCATTTATTTTAGTACAAAATGGCGATCATCTTTTGAGGTGATCTGATTAATACACAGGGCTAAAAGAGGGCTCTTCAGAGATATACTTCTAGGACTTACGAAAGTATTATGCGCTTATTTACTAAATATTGTATATATTTTAAATTCTAATTCATTTAAATAATTGAAGAGCAATTTATATTTAAAACATATTCTAATTCATGATTTCATATTAAATAATAAACTATGGCAAAATACCCTCGCCAATGAAAATCAGTATACGGCTTGAAGTTCTGAGAAATAATTTAAAAGTATTTCAACAATCATTCATGATTAATGTCGTGTCAAATTAAATTTTCTAAATTGAACTTGAAGAGTTGGAATTATTGAGCGGATTTCAGAACTATCTGAAAGTATTTCGTTGATCATTAAACGTAGGTCATGTGGAAAATGACGTGTAATCAAATTTCGGGAGTAAATTTTAATCAGAATTCGTTCAGTTTTAATAATCTTTCATCATTAAAATTAATCATTTACCACGTCGCAAGGTATTCAACCATCAAAGAAGGTGGAAAGTCATGAACACTGAAATTGTTTTGGCAACACTGATTGAAAAATTCTTTGAAAATAGGTTTTCTAATTTTGCTGTTTTCTATGCTGGAAGTTTTAAAAAATCAGACTTGTTAAAAGTCCACTAAAGGTAAATCGATATTATTCAAAGGACAACAGTGGTATACATTTTAGTAAACATTTGAGGATATAAGATTTAATATTCTCAAGTTCATTGTTCATAACAAGATTACACAGAAAATGCACAAAAATTAAAAGTGTATTTTTTCAAAATTATTATTTGCTTGCAATATCCGATTTTCTGTCATTTCAAAAGTGATTGTACTACTTTCATTTAAAGCAGCACTTAATGCATTAAGAACATTTTACTTTCTAGAATACTTCTTAACCCTCCTGGTGGTTGTCTCGACGAGATATCTCGTCATTAGATGAAAACTGACCAGATCTTGATCTCTTGATAAACAAAATCGGCAATACCTTGACAAAGAGATATCTCGTCATCAACGTATATGAGATATCTTGTCATTAGCAAAATTGATCTGATCTTGATGGACGAGATGTCTCGACGAAACCAATTGAAGGGCTAAAGGAATTGAGAACAAACACCATGTTTCACATAAGGCTATTGTCGCGCTGTGAAAATTACATAATCCTGAAAAAGAAAACCTTTTACAAAACCTTTTTAATGAAAAAAGAAATATTTGCTATTTTACCACTTAAACTACTCTACAAAATAGTTACAATTAAGTGTGCAGGTTGCAAAGGGCGAATCCATTCAAATTCGGGTAATAAAAAATAAAATGTTCGCCTCACCACCTTCGATTTTTTTAAAATTTAGAATATGGTGGGCAATGGCGTATGTTGAACTATGCCAAGTTTATTTTTTGCAAAATAATTCTTTTTCTGTGGATATAAGACCCTTTGAAAGGTAGTCAAAAATACTCAATTTTGTCAAGAATGTGGCTTAGCACTTAAAATTTCGCTACGCTTAAACTATTAGAGATAAATTTGTTTTGCTTTTTTGCTAGTGATACTCAAACGTACTGTTCGTAATAATAAGTAAAAGAATTTTTTAAATTAGATTAGTTGTTAACAATTTGGCACGGAACTTGCAGAAGTTTGGTTATAGGATTTAAACAAAGCCATCTTTAAAAATTTTGAAACTTTTTGTATAAGTTCATTACAATGTTATTAATGTAGTTCTCTATATAGCTAATGCAGTTTCTCAAAGATTGATTTTTAAGAGCCTTAAATGTACTATATCATCGAAATTTCAACCGCTGACGCGCGCTCAAGCGAGCCAAACTGTATTCCTTCACCAGTAAGTAAGCGCTCGAATCTCCCCGACCAGCAGCTCAAGCATCTTTTTCGATGCAATATTTTAGCATGATTCATTATTTCTAGACATATATCAGTATAGTGTGTCTAAGATTTTTGATCACCCTATAATTATAATAATAGATTTAAAAAAAGAAATCAGGAAAATTCTACTAATTATTTACCGGAAGAAATATTTCGGCTGGGTATTTTTTCAGGGCTTTGTTTGCATTAAAATTTTCATGTGATTATATCATAGCACCTGCTGCAACAAGTTATAAAATAAAGCTACAATATATACTATTCTGAGAGGGCTCTAGGAATGTTGAATATTCTATTCTACAAACAACTGCTTTTTATCCACCCAGCTGTTCACATGGGGAAGATTATTTATGTATTCATAGGTATTTTAATTAATGTCGCACTGGAGTAACACAACGGGCTATTGGCAACGGTCCGGGATCAACCCCGGAAGGGAAAGATCCAAGGACAACACCTCGTAATTTTGAACCACGGTCAGATAACGAGGTCACTTCTGAGCTGGCACCTAACTTTCCAAACTTCCACATCACGCCAATGTGACATTTGAGGCCACGACAGATTTAACGTGCGCCAGCCCCCTTTGTACACGACGGTCTTTGGTTGGATTCGAACTCGCAAACCTCCGGTTGCTAATCCGTTATTCTTTCAACCGCTCCTTATATAGTGAAAGAGTAGCTTTAATGTACTATTCATCATTACCTTTATCTGATTGGAACTCGAATTCTTATACATTTTAAATCGTTTAGTAATACTCATTTACTTTTAATTCATTCTTGGATTTGTATATAGGCGTAAGGGTTATAATTTCTGGGATTTTGTTGAATTATATAGTAAGTAAAAAGCAAAGGGTATATATATATATATATATATATATATATATATATACCCACAAAAATCCTATCTCCTAATATTAGGACATGCGAGTGCAATTTTTCAAGAATCGAAGATGATTGAAAGTAAGTTGATTTATTTATGAAGTTCTATTTATTTATGAATTGCATTCGTTAAGTTCAGCATTGAAATAGTCACTTAGTGAAGTATCCGTTAATTGTTTCGTGGAGTTTTATTTGGCAGAAAGGACAGATTAAGCACTTTCGCCGAATTTAACGAATCTCTCAATTTATTTTTCTAACATTTTATTTAACGTAACTAATATTCAAATTAACTACTATTCTTATGATTTTAAATAAATAAAAATTTGTATCATTATTTTATCTGCTATGTTAAATATTACTGAGCTTCCACATTTTTCTTATCTATGCAGCTTTATAAATGTTTTATGAGGATTTATAGGGTACTACGTTTCGTGCTATTAGTTTCAATACCGTTCAAATGTTTTAATATAGTTATAGAAATTTATTAATATTGGTATAATATTTTAAATATGTAGCTTATTACTCTGTACCTTTTTATGAAAAAAATTACAGTGTATTTTTAAATTTGGTTTTGTAGCGAGATGAACAGCAAAATTATGTTTGTGAAATTCGGTGTACATGTTTAATATGTTATTTTGTGCTAGATAATTTATTCAAATAAAGTAAATACTGTAAATTATTCATATTATTCGGTTAACGTTGTGTAAGAAGTATTTTTAAGCAAATACACTGAAAGAGTAATTTCCACTGGTTGAAAGGTAATCCCGATTTAATTTAGGGATTTCGAAAACCCTTCCGTCCTTTTATAAGGAATTTGACATGTGCGCTTAGGGATCTTTCGTACTTTGAAAGGGTATTTGACTATATTTCATTATTTTCTGATCGCGTTGGGTTTTCCGATCAAGATAATTACACAAAATAATTTATTTAAGCTTAACTATTCAAAAACTGCAAAAAGTGCTCACAAACTCTGATATCATGTTTATATAGTACTTAGAAAAAATAATCGGATTTTTAAAATATGACTTTTGAGAAAAATGAATTTAAAATTGATCAAATAGAAAAATTCACGTTTCCAATACTATTTACGTACTTCTAATGAAATGAGTATCAATAGTTGCTTTAAAGTCTTACATTTGTTTTGAAAAAAATTAGATTATCTTAAATACTTTAGGAGATATATTATTTTTAAGGAGATATGTGATTTTTTTTAATAAGATATGTGATTTTGTTTAACATTTTCCAACTTTAAAAATATGCAGATTAACGTATCTGAAGAAAGTTATTTGTGTTTTAAATGAGGCCAGCTACGTTTGATACAGTTCTGAAATTTTTTAAGAAATACTTTTCATTTAATAAAACTATCTAGTATCTCTCCAAGCCGTGGCTGCATCCAATACTTAAAGCGATTGAATAAAATCGGACGTAGGATTGGAATTTATATTCTAGATAAACTTAGGCAATTGTCAATGCTCCACAAGATACATTTATGATCGATCCTTTCGCATGTGGATTTCAGTAGAAATGAAATGGCAAATAGCTTATAAATGGATGAAATCTCAGTCATTGTAAACAATTATCTCTCATTAAATTCTTGTGGAAAAGAAACTGGAACACTATCTCTTGGAAAATTCCTCTCACCTATAGCTGGTACAAGAGAAAACATCTCGAAGGTGCCCACAAATTTGAGGGTGGTAGATTTGCATCTCGAGAGTGGCCAATGGACAATTGCGATCAATTTCATTTTATCATGGCTTAACCCTCCAAAGTGATTTCGGCGAGATATCACATCATCAAGGTATTGCAGTTTTTTTATGATGGTGAGATCTAAATCAGGTCATATTTCTTCTGATGACGAGATATCTCGCCCGTCAAAACCTGATCTGTTTTGCTAATGATGAGATACCTCGTTAAGGCAACCATCAGGAGGGTTAAAGGTTTTCCAGACCAATCGGAAATACAATATAGAGCAAGTCGCTCCTGGTCACCTTCTTGCTTGTCTAGGGCTGACCAGGGAGGCGATCTGTATTTTAATCCTATGCACATCGTGGACTTTTTGAAGATGCATGGACTCACGGACTTGGCCTAGCGTATCTAGGCAAAGTGAGATAAAGAAAAGCAACATCTAGTAACTAATAAAAATTCTTGTTCAAACTAGTTGCAAATAAAACAAGCAAACACGAATAACTAAAATTATATTACCAATCCAATTTCTTCGCAATATTCCGAAACATACATACAACAATTTCAATAACGATCGCAACACAAACACAAATACGCGTGATCAGTTGACTTCGCAAATTCTCTTAATTCAACTTCATCAATTACAACGCATCTTTCCCTGAAGCTTTGATACAATTTCAAGGAGTCACACTTTTCTATCAGTCATGCGAATGACATATTTTTAGTCTTGAGAACTGGCATCTTGCCACGAGCCACGACTCGACAGCCCGTCAAGCCGAAATTCCTTATTCTCCACATGATGAATTCCGGGTGCTTTGGGCTTATGAGAAAATTGTCGCAACTATTGGAATATTTTCGAATAATAAAGGTCTTCAGGACCATATGAGCTGGAATTTTAGCGTAGACAAATAAACCAGACGGAAGACGGTATTTTACTTCCTGTTACCCAAATGCTCTCGTATTATACCATATAGGGGTTACCTTAAAATATAGGTTATCGCCATTTTGGCGAAATTTGATGTTTAATCTTATTACCACTAACATATCAATGCTTATATATCAATTCGGAATTCATTATTTGCAATTGCTATTGGCGACGTGTTGAAATAGTATTCGAAAAACAAGCCAAATGACATCACGTCCGGAATATGTGTGCAGGAAATACGTTCCACCACAAAAACATTACCTTCACTTAAATTTAGAATGACAGAAAAAGCCAATCATTCAATAAGATATTTGTGTGTTAGCAAGCCTCGAGGTATGAGAGAGATTTTCAGTGTAAGCAACAAACACAAAAGGCGGAATGCGAAGAGTTTCCTTTCGCTACCCAGATGCTTTCGCATGATACCTATCGAGGTTACATTAAAAAATAGTTTATCACCACTTTGATAACATTTTATGTTTCATCTACTTTGTGTTCACCCAATTAACTATCACAAATCAATTCGGAATTCATTCTTCGGAATTATTGGTGACTTGATGAAATCGTATTCGAAAAACAAGTCAAGTGACATCACGTCCAAAATACGTAGAGGAAAATCGTAACACTATCCACATTTAGCTAGATGTCAAAGCCTCTCACGTTGTCTTGTTTATGATCGTACTTTTTTTATCGTATCGCATGTTCTAGAGCAGTGACACAACTCAAAATCAAGATTTTAGTTTTTCAATCACAAGCTATTGTATTAATCTAGAAAAGAGTGATAGAAATAGAATCAGAAAATGTGCTAAAATTTCCAATAAAGATATCAAGTAATTGTGAAAGTTCCAGCTTTTTAAGTGGAATAAGCTCAAGAATTTTCAATCTTCTGACTTTCGTTCAATATTTAGTGCCTTCAATTACACCACTTTTCCGTGAAGGTGTGATTTATACACATGACCTGATATTTTCGTACCCGTTGAGCTGTGGTGTCAAAAAATTTGCAGATGATTCTGTCTATAATTTCTAAATCTATAATAAATAACTATTTTCTGCTTGCTACGTCGTTTCTTTAGAACCATATGAGTAAAATTTAATATGGAGCATTATGCAAGAAAGGACAAATTTTTTAATCAAATTCGAATCAACACAAAATTATTAAAAAATGAGCAAATCTGAAGAAGAAAGCACACAAGCACATGGAGCGGACAAAGCTCAAAAACTGATCGATTACGCAACGCAGTTGTTACGAAAACAGAGGAGCGACTTTTGTCTGAAGCAGCAGAAACTTTAAAACACTGAACTCTGGCATCATGAAATTTTCACATCTTATATTTTTTGGATTAGGTCAACACAAATATTTTCAGCTCACTACGTCTTTCCCTAAGAACCATAAAAGTAAGTTTAATATTGAACATTACACAAGAAGATAAACCGATTTTTAACCCTCCAAGTGGTTTCGACAAGATATCTCATCCATCAAGATCTGATCAATTTTGCTAATGTTGAGATATCTCATCAAGATATTGCCCATTTTTGATGATGCCGAGATCAAGATTTGGTCATTGTTTTCTTCCTGGTCAGTTTTTCAAATGACGAAATATCTCGTCCATCAAAAATCTGGTCAGTTTTGCTAATGACTAGATACTTCGTCGAGACAATCACCAGGAGAATTGATCACACAAATTAACACAAAACTTCCAAGTAGTAAAGCTAGTACTGTATAAAAGTATAAAAACTATTAAGAATTAAGTAATAGATGTATTGAGCAAAGTAGGATGTATCTACCATGGTGATTAAAATATAGTGATTAAAAATAATCTTAGCTAAAAAAGAGACCTGAAAAATAATCTCCGATACAATTCTACTGTCTTTTAACGTTAATTTTAATGTTCTTATAGTAAAACTCGAATGAAAAAAGATGCTTATCGCTGTCTCTAATATTGCCCATAAGTACAATTACAAACAAATTAATTTCCCAAACGTATAGGTGCTCTCAAGGCAAAACCGAAGCATTAGTTAAAGCTGTTTTATAAGCAATATTGATTTTCCCCGTTCGACCAACCGCTGAATAGGGTTCCACCTCGTGGGAAAACACTGGCTGCTTTGTATGCCATCCACAGAAAAGCAGCAAAGTAATGCACAGAAAAGGAACAGAAAGCGTTGGCTTTAGCTATCCTCCCATCGGAGACACTGAAACCATGCGTTTTTCTATCTTAATTAGAACGCATTTGATGAAAAAGTCAGGAGTTACATCACAGCATTCGCGAGCCCTGATAAGAATGCAAATAGGGGTGGTTCGAATGTTCGTTTCGAATACCGAAATATGCTCCCCAGTCACGTAACGTCGAATTTACGTTTATTCGTGACGACGGTTCATTAACTGCAACTTTGACTTATTGGTCTCGCCCACTTGAGTCTTATTTTAAAGTTGGGTAACCTTCAAGCAGGACATGTTTTAAAACAATGCACTGGAAATATTGATAGAAGGTGACAGGAAGTCATTGAAATTAACTTTTGTGGGATATATTCAATATTTAACGAGGTAAAAGGAGACCAAAATTTGAATTATTTAAAACCACTGAAGAATATGGCATTTTTATTATGTGCGGATGATAAGTAGGTAATTAAATTAACGTTGCACCTGAGCATCTCAACGGGCTATTGGGGACTGTCCGGCATCAAACGCGATGGAAAGATCGAGGACACCACGTAATTTTGAACCACGGTCAGATGACGATATCATATGCTGAAGCATATGCAATACTGCAATGGAAATAGAATACTTGTGAGAAAAGTCTTCAAATTTCATACACGTTGGACAAACGTGTCAAAAAATAATATATTCATATAAAGCAGACTTGGCGTCTGTCTGTATGTTTGCTATACAAATCTACTCCGTTTGACCAATCCACACCAAATTTTGTACACTTATACTTTGGAACCCTGAGAGTAACGCAAGCTACATGTTAACCCCGTTCTCTTTAACCTAGGTGTGCAGAGGGGGCTAAATCAATTCGAAATTGCCATAATCAATTGAAAAACATTGAGCATAAAACGATTGCAGTATGTAACTCAGTGTGTTTTACCATTATTGCTCGAAAAACAATTTTTTCTGAAACGTTATATTTAAACAATTTAAAATTATAATTATGTTTGAACTGATTTTTTATTTCTTTCCACGATATAAATAATTTAGGCATATTTGAATGATGAAAAATGGATACTTAAATACTTAATATTACACAACTTGCATTTCGCAATACAACACGTAAAGCCAAAACAAAAATCTCATTGATCATAAAAGTGTAATGTTGCAATTCGATATCTGGCAACGCAGAATTAATGTTTTATTTTATAAATCAGATTTAGAATTCCGTGTTTGTGTATTTGAGTTAAGACAGAAATGTTGCGGTCATATTTGAGCATTTCTAAGTTTTGTAAATTTGCGTTCTTTTTCTAAATAATTCATTATTGTCTATCCATATTTTTCAAACGTCTTTTTCGAATTTCTCTATTTCAGAATATTCTCATGACGTCGAAATTCGACACGCTTGCTCAGATCTTTCGTTTTTCAGAATTCTACATTTGTCAATGACCAGAATTTCGTTTCTGTTTGTATTTATGTGTTCCATTACTTTCCATATTACAGATATATTGTTTAGGAGTTGAATTGTAATGAATTATTTTATTTTCTGTCAAATACCACTAGACATTTGCAATTTCTTGGTGGTATATGTATATTTCAACGAACTTTCCTTAAGTCTTTGGTTAAATTCATTATATTTTGTAGAATTCTGTTTCATAAAAATAAATGGAAACCTTTTTAAGTGAGGTGTATAACTTCTTATTTTAAAATGACTAGTAAAGTTAAAATAAAGTTATTCTAAAATAAGATATGTTACGTTAAATCAAAACGGGCAGCCATACGTTCAAGTTCAAAGATATTTATAAATTTTGACATATTTTCATTACAAGACGATTTAAGTCAGTTTAGCTTACATTTGTTTTTCATGTTTCATGGGTATTACTGAAAGCTGTACTCCATAGTCAAGTAACTACATCTATCATTCTAAATAGGTACGTGGTTTCCATATAGAAACTGAGTTTCTCAATTGAAAAAGTACCTTAAGGACTCGATTTAAAACTAAATTTTCTGTTGGAGGAAAGCGAATTTTAAATAAGACTTTGCTGATCTTGGAATAATATCATAGTAAGGAAGTAAGTAAACTAGGACTGTTGAAAAATATAAACATTTTTTCTTAAGTGGCAGAAGGTCGAGTCTGCTTAATTGAGGTTGAAACTGTTGGTATACAACTTAGGTATCTGTGAAACATTTATTAAAAGCAGTGATTTTGTAAAGAGTAATCAATTGAGTTTTCTTTGCGATGAATAGACGCCCTTCCTTATGATCGTGAGATATTCTTAAATTTTTCATCAGCCCTGGAATATCTGAATAAAAGAACATACCATGCTGCATTTCATAGAAAGGAGATGGAACCCAATTTCTATTTAACACAGAAACACTTGTTATCTTAGCTAGAAGATTCCATTCTTGAAATCTGGAATATAACAGCTTCCAGTTCAGCTTGTTTGGAAAGGTGTAGGTCTCGAACGAGATCATTCAGCTCATTTTGGGCTTCTTCAACCTTTGTCGATGAACGATTCAGAGATTTTAAAACATACTGTCTGCGCACAGTTTAACTTATCTGAAACGCTAATTTCAAATTTTACTCACAAATATGCAGCACGTGTCTCCCTTCAATGAAAAATACAATAGCTGTTCTATTGTGGTTACATATCCTCTATCAGTGAGAAAAAAAATCAGCGTTGCCACCCGTAAAATGTCAGGTGGTGAGTATGATATAAAAAAAATCTAATGTCATTTTAGATGACATTAGATAAGATTTATTAGATGACTAAAAGTGCTAATTTTAAAATATAGTAAGTATTAAATGTTCATTTACAAAAAACTTGACGCGATGGCAATTTTTTAGTCAGATCTGCAATCAGCATCCAAAAATTATTTTAAAACAGCTAAATTTGTTGTTCATGTTATAATAGTTGTCCGTTAATGAGATTCAGCTCTAAACTGACGATATGTAAGTGCAATCAAAACTCTTATTCAATATTCAAATCCAAGAAGTTTAATTTGTATCAAGGCAATCATTCATTTCAAGTGGTCACATGACAAGAAATTGTATCGAATCGATCAATCGTAGAAATCCCAGACGTATTGTAGCGGGATTCGGAATGTCTCATCAACTATCTATAGGTGATACTGTAACCATTTCAAAATCGTACCACAAAAGGAGCCGTCAAGAAATTTCAAGAACTTTTAGGAACAGTCTGGGAAGCTTAAGTCGATAAATCAATCGAGGGGGCCGCTCGATTCTTCAATGTCAACCTATCCCACGATATCAGAACTCCAAAAGTAGTTCTGAGCACGCTAAATAGTCGTTAGATATGTGCAGTGCTATTCAAGAGTAAGAATTCTTCAGGAAAGATTGCCTCTCTGCCACAATTTGACACGATTTAAAGCGATTGTGAATTATTCCGTTTCTACGCTTAAGCGTGTTTACCCTGGCTGATGGGGAATATCTCTAGCTTAGACTTCAAGAACAATGGAACGCGACTCCCTTTTAGTTTTCTTTAAGTTCTTCAGTAAGTGGATACAAAAAGAATATGTGCATCTTTATAACGTCAAGCTTTCTAAGAATAGTAAAATAGGTTATGTTGAAGAATCATGAATTAATATTTATCAGAAATTTTATTTTTTATAATTGACATAAGAGGAAACAGTTAACTAAGTTAAAGCTGGATAAACAGATCTCTACAAAATTAATGTATAGCTAGTACATTTTTCTTTGAATTTGGGACTGTGGGTAGCGGATTTGAAAAAGGGCAATATCTATTTTACGTAATAGTTTTAGCATATTTGTTTCTTCCATATTTTTTCCTGAGTGCTGTTAAAATTTTTAGAGCATATCGTCAACTGAATGCAAGAATTTGGTAACTTGATAATTGGTGTATTTTAGTTACATTTAAATTAAAAAGGGTGAGATCATTTGCAAAATTTATACAAGAACTGGGTAACCTTTATGACCCTTAAACTGAAAAATGTAAATACAGTGAGTCAAAGTAAAAACCGAACACCAAAGAAAATGAAAGGAATTTGTACTGTGTAAAAGTCCGAAACAAACATAAAATTTTTTAAAAGTTACATAAATTGAAATTACATTAAGAAGTGTTTTATTACACAAATTTTAAAAACTGTAGTTGAAGTAATTTTTAGTTTAATGAAATGATAAATAAAAGTATGGACATTGTATAATCTCAAAATGAAAACTGAACACTTACATTCAACAAGCAAATTTCTTTTAAAAAATTACAAAAATTTTATTGCTAATATTTTGTATACAACCCTTTGCTTTCTTTGATAGCTCTGAGCTGTCTTGGCATGGACTGCACTAGTTTTTTGCAAAATGTCATGTCAATTTTATTCCATTCCTCTATTAAAGCATTCTTTACATCTTTTTATTTGAAATGGGATGTTCACTTACTTGTTCTGGAAATAGTTCCAAATGTTCTCAATGACATTGAGATCTGGTGACTGTGGAGGTGTTTCCATGACTTGAGGACAGTTATACAACAACCAGCACCTTACAGTCCATGCTTTATGCTTGGGGTCGTTGTCTTGATAGAAATGAAAGTCGTTTTCAATGCCCAATTTTTGCACGCTTTCTTTCACATTTGCCTTTAGTATGCATTTATATTGATCCATAATGACATCTATAAAATGTTGTTTTCCGACTCCACAAGCAGACATGCAACCCCGAACTATTACTTACCCACCTCCATGTTTTACTGTGGATTTTAAAATTTTCAAATTTAACTCTTGGCTTTCTCCACACTAACTTTTCCGTCAGATCCCAACAAGTTAAATTTGCTTTCATCTGTAAAAAATACTTATTCCAAAATAGGTCATCTTTTTTTATCATACAATTTCGCAAATTTTAAGCGCTTTAACCTATTCACTTTGCTGATGTACGGTTTGCGTCGTGCAATTCTTCCATTCAATCTATTTTTTCTTAGTATAATTCTAAGTTTCATGATTGGCTTTTTTCCAAAGGTATTTAAAAACCTCCTCAGTTAATTTTGTTGCACTTAACATAGGGTTTTGCTTTACTCTTCTTAAAATCCAGCGTTCATCTGAGTCATTAAAAACTTTTCTGTTACTTTTCTTGGACAATTTTTCTACACTTTTGGATGTTTTAAACCGTTTAATTACACCAAATACAGTCGAAGAGCTTCGCCAAACTGCTTTACTGATTTCTCGAACACTTTTTCCAGATTTATAGTGAGAAATAATCAACTTACGAATGTCAATGCTCGTATGGCAACCCATTGCATTTAACGAAAAGAAAACTAAGCAAAAATTTATAATTGATAAATAAATAATTTTTATATAATATTTGGCAAAAACATCGAATGACAAGTATTATTCCGTGTAACGTTGCCAAAACATGAATTTAGAAATCTAAATAAGCCAAAATATAAAGAACTCTAAAAAGCAGACGATTGGTTCGGTTTTCATTTTGAGATTTCTTTTGTCAATGTTTTTTTGTTTGATACTTCAAACGATAAAATAAAAATATTTTGTAATTTATATCGAGGGATTTTGATAGCAAGTCCTTCATTTTTCATTTTCAGCTATAATGAATTAATAAGCACGTTTATTTTGATTGCTTCAAAGAAATATATTAAAAAATATCGTCTGTTTGGTTTTTACTTTGACTCACTGTATATGTAAAACGGATTGGAGTCATACTGTTTTTCTCTTTATCTCAGAAACCAAAAAATTGAGTTACCACGTTCTTGCATTCAGATGACGATATTATCTTGATTCTAGTATCCATCGCGTGTTTGAGATACTTTTCCGATATGTAGTGTATTTCCCTGAAACTTCATTTTAAATTATTTAGCTTTAGGCATTTGTTTGGATCATATTTGTCAAGTCCCAAACTAAATGTAACCAAAATTTTTGAAATTTTTTTTCAAAGGGACATAATTTCTGATAACTCCAATGAGAAACTTCATAAAATATAAATAACACATAAATAAACCATGACAGACTCAGAAACTAAGCAAGATCATATTCGACACTATACCATCTACTGTAGAGTTTAAGCCAATGCAAAATTCTAAGAGTCACTAGAAATGACCTCTTACGGAAACGTGTCCGACACTAAACTGTCCGAAATTTAAAGCAATTTTTGAAAAAGAAATCTTTTCAAAGCGACATAATTTCTAATAGCTCAATAAGAATCTTCATAGAATATATAACACTTCAATCACCATGAGACTCAGAAACTAAACTAAGATCCAATCCAACACTATACTACTTAACATAAATTTTTACCCAATGCAGAATTTTAACTCACTAGAAAGTATCACTTAAGTAGCAGTTTGTTAAGACGAGATTTAAACAAAGTTGCATTTTCCATAAATCATTAAGTTTCCAAGGATACATACGAAGCGCGATGAAGCTTAATGCTTTTACTTCATATTTTTATGGTCGTAGCCCGAGTAATAATCTTACTGTTCAATTAATTCGGGTTTACTCTTTTTTTAAGTCTTAAGGTTGAGCACCTTAGGTGGAAGATTTTTTACCCAGTGCGCGCTGTTCTAGGGAAACTCAATTAATGGCAGAGATAATTAACATTATATCCCTAGGTTTAGGAAGGAATATCTTTTAGTAAAAAGTAGGAAAGAAAAGATTTTAATTAATGAAATCAGAGTAAATGACAAAATAAAGGGAATATCGTGACGTCTTTTGAAAAACAAACTAATCCAACAATTAATCTGATTAATTCATGTAAAAAGACTAGTTTTGTGTTATGAGAAGTAGTAACCCAGGAGAAATCATGAGATTTCTATTTTATACGGCACATTTAACGAATCATCTATGGAGTGTGAGAGAAGTAAAAAGCCTTTGAAGTTATTTCAAACACATTTCTACAAAGTACTTTAATTTTCATATTTCGAACTTGTGATAATTGGATTACGTAACTTGATAAATGTAAAAATAATTTGGGGCATGATTAGTTAGATTCTTTTATATCAGATATGAAAGAATTAGGATAACTTTGCAAACAGTTTAAAGTAAATATTTTAGTTCTATACATGGATAATAAATATTCTGATGGCGTCTTTCAAATTCCAAGAAATTCATGGAACATCTAAAAATTTTAATGCGTGAATAATGTGTCTATTGTGGATGAAAGTATGTGCTATGATGCATTTCTTCAAATTCAATAATAAATATAGTATTTTATTATTTTATCTCAATTATTGATACTCAGAAGTATAATTTTTTTAATAAATGTCAGTAGACATTTACGGTTTCCCGTAAGCATAAATTGAATACTGATAAGGGTAATGATTAACAATGTTTCCATACTTTGGGGAATATTTATTACAATAATTTTGAATGAGTAGATAATGGTTAACAAAAAGTCTGAATATTCCATTTTCATTATTTACGAAACATTTGTTACAATACGTGAATTCAATAACAGTTATTTATGATGACTGTGTACTCATTTTCAACGAATTACTTATTTTTATACTTTAATTTAAATTTACTACAGTAGTTTAGAATAGAGTAAATAAAGTTCAAAATATATCAGCAGAATAGCATTAGAAGAGAAGTTATAACTGGTATTTGTTTTACAATTTTTATACGTGTTTCATACCTCATTGCAATTTACTTTTTATATACTGGATGACTAACAGTTTACGTATGAGTTAAAAATACTAGTTATTATCGATCAGCGCTTGTTTCGTTCCATTATTTGGTCTTTCTCAGTAAGAATAACAATTTGTACCTTCAATTAAAAAGTAATTTTACATTGTGGCATTGCCAAGATTTCTATCAACGTTTATGCCAAATATATGTCTTATTTTTCCTTTTAAGTTTTAATCAGTTTCTTCAACACATTTACTGAATAATCTTATTGTGTAACTTATAAGCCAATTTTACATATTTTGTTTGAGAAAGAAGTGTCAATGCCACTGATACAGACAAGGCACACTTACAAACTGCGATGTTAATCAAATTCAAATAACTTGATGAAATTCCGATAATACTAAAACCATATTTTCAAAATACACTATAAAATAAATAAGATCTGAAATGAATGTTTCATAAATAAAATTATTTAAGAAAATCTGTTTTATTCATTTCATTGGAATATTTTATAATAGTGCTTTTTCGATTTCAGGCAGTATCTTTATTTCTCACTCTTGGTATTATTCACCGTGAAGTTTTGTAAATCGGTCAAAACAGCTTTTATTTTGAAATATTCTATACACATACATTGGGATTTACCTTCTTTCTTATTCCAGTGTAAAAACAAAACAAATTACATTAAGTCGTTGAATCTGTGCAAAAATGTTTTTGAGCAATGGCAGATGGTCCTTAAAAATGTCTTCATGTATGGCTCCAATGAAATTCAGGATGTGTGTGGGAGAGGCTGGTAATAAGCCGCACTTTATACAGGTGGAAAAGGATTTCTGGCCATCAATGAAAATCATCTTTTTCTAATGGCCAGATCGGTGCCTGGCAAGCATAGAGAAAATTTGCCGGGGCAAATTTAAGGCAAGCAGATCTCCTGGAGGGGATTTACCTTGAACTCCAAGAGGCTATGACGTAATGCTTCTTTTCTAATGATCATACTTGCGTACTTTTAAGTTCTACATTACGCTGTGATTGAAGAAATCTTAAGTAAATGATTCAGAAACATTTTTTCTACTTAAGAAAGTCAAATCAATTAGTTCTTCTGATATTCTGATCATTAGTTCTCTCTTCTCGGATCATTAGCGAAATGCATTGACCAAGAGGTAATGGTATTTTCTTAACCCCACCTTCTAATGGAAAAATAATTTGTATCGAAACCTGAATGTGGTTCTAGCAAATAGTCTAGTTTTAATGGTTACACATCGGAATACAAAAGGTTAGTCTGATTTGAATGATAGATTTTTGTACCGTTTGTATTTATAGTTTTGCATTTTCATTCACAGAAAACAAAAGAAGGCAATTTGACATGAGAAAATGTGAACTGTTTATACAATATTAGTATGATATTCTATGAAAATGGATTAGCTTTTTATGCATAGTTCAACGAACATAAAATTACAAAGATCTCAATGTTTTCGAGTCTTTCAAATCATTCTTTCAATCAGATGGTAGAGTATCTGACAGTGATGAAAATACACACAATGACCTTTTAGCGAATGCAGAAAAGTAATAGCTATCATCAATGGAATACATTAGTGTTCATAGCATGAACACACAAATGTAAAATACACACAATGACCTTTTAGCGAATGCAGAAAAGTAATAGCTATCATCAATGGAATACATTAGTGTTCATAGCATGAAACATAAAACAAGTGATAAACACTGAAATATCATTCATAGCTTTAAATCGTTGTAAATTACATTCGTTGAAATTTAAGTGAATTGATTATAAAATTCAGTTTCTATATTGTGAAATATAACATTTAATACTATACAACTTATAATGAGCACAAATAAGTAAAACGATGATATTTTCTCATACAAGATTACCACATGTTTATTTGAAAGTTTGTTTTATTATACATCCATACCTTACAAGTGAAGCACACTAAGTCAAAATTTATAGGATACTAGTGTTTTAGCCTTTCCAGAACAGAATGGAATGATCTTTAGAATGAGAAGTCCACTAAGTCATTTTTCTTTGCATGAAGATTAGATTTTCTCTTGAGAAACATATTTAGTGAGTAGAATTTTCCCGCTTTTGACCTTGTCATCTGACCATGGTTAACAATTATAAAGTGTTGTCTTCCAATCTTTCCCTTCGGGATTGATTCCGAACCGTCGCCCATAGCCCATTTTGTTGCTTTGTTGGACGTAAATTCAACTATTTTCCTACCCAATCTTTATATTGAAAATATTTTAATTTCAAAGATTTTAAAATTTCTGTTTACCTGGTATAGTGGTTATAGCATATGTATCCCACCCAGTAGATATGAGTTCGAATCCCGGTTTACAAGATCATGGATATTGGTGATTATCCCTGTTAGAAGCAACGCGGCTTAACTACTGTATCCACAAATAGTTACCATTTCGCCCCTAGAAATGCAGAAGAGGTTACTTATCTGGCATTAAAAACTTTTGAAATTAAATATCGAGATCAATCGCCTAATTTGGGGGAAAATATTGCTTTATATGTATGCAAATATAAAAAGTATGTGAGTTATTAATTTTTCTTATAAAGTCGAATGCATTGATTTTTGAAGATATCTTCAAAGCATGTTGACAAATTAACCATTGTATTCCCGAAATAATAAACAATGTTTGGAGAATGGATAATAAAATGCAAAACTTCCACATGTTTATTTTTGCGTTCTCTCATCTTCACTGCCTTATACGCACTGACCAGAACGCAAGGTACTTATCATTAAAATAATTAATCCATTCATCCTATAATTTGAGTTATCTCTTTCAGTCATGAGGTGGTCCTTTTATAATAAATCAGCGCTGTTCATTGGAATTAAACACAGTGTTTAAAACGTTTTATCATACAGACAGCATTTCGAGCTACCAAATTAATAGTCACAGTTGTGCTCAACAAGATACTGTTGTTGGACGTAACAAACTTCCACTTTGGGAACATTATGTAGTGATGGAATTATAATTTGCACCCAGAAACACCCGTCCTCCACTTAGCGAATTATATTGTAGTTAAATTATACGCGTTACAAGTATAGAGCTCGACCCATTTAATATACTCCGAAATGAGAATTCACGAAAATGTCATCTATTATTCTGGCATACATTTGTCTTTCTGTTTTTCTACAAAAATACGCAAAAACAATAAACAACAGTTATGAATGAGAATTCCTATTCAAAAGCTATTTGTAATTAATGCACAAATTCGGCTGTAGTTGAAACGCAGGATGTATATAGAGCTTTATATCAATGGTGCTCTTGTCAAACTTCAATCACAGAACGCAGCAGTTAGTAGATGTTAATAATTTAACTCCTGAATAAAGCCCACATTTGCTTTTAAGCTATTTAAATAGCGACGCAGGAAGGATAATTTTTCATGTTTGGGCTTGTTATCAATCAATATAAATTGAAATTGATTTGGGGAAATCAAACGTTTACCACCTTATTCATTATTATGGTATTTAATTTCGATAATGATGTTTCACATATATTCATAGAAAGCGCAACGAGCCGGGTTCATTTTCATTCCTGTAATTTTTCAATACCTTTGTAAGTATAAATTGATTCAATATTTTGAAATGAAGACTTACTTTATATTCAGTTCTTTTCGCAGGTAGAAATCAAGTCTGGATGTGTACATTCCATATTAAGAAAGCATATTTCTCAGATTTCGCTAAGTGATCTTATTATTTATATTATTTATCTGTAATTTTAGCAATATTATGCGGTCTGTAGCTCAAAGTCACGTTGGTTAATGAATACAACAGTTTTAGCCACATTGTTTGAAGAATGCGTTTAAAACATGATGATAAAAGCACATAATTTATGACTAGCAAAGGGGGAACATGGACATTGCACTTCAAATTATTTAGAATGTTTTTTCAGTGTTTTTAAAGTAAGTTTAGAACTCTCATTGTGCTTATACATAGCAGAAAGCTTTGAAATATTTTTTACATTTATTCATAAAATAGTTTGAATTTTAAATCCCATCATTTAGTTTGGAAATTATTTTTGATAAAGAAATTTAACTTCATTAACTCCAGAATTCGAAAATTCCTAAAATTTTATAATCGATGAAATATCTTTCGAAACAACCAGGTCTTTTTAACCTTTTCAAGCACAAAGTGTCTTGGTCGACTCGGTGAAGTACCGTCTAAAATTTCTATTCCATTAGCCTTTGAATGTATTTGAAAAAATTTTACGCTATTCATCGACATATGGCGGTACTTTAGAGCACCTGTCACGTGGTTACCTGAAAAACCACGTGACAAAATAGCCTGCGAATTTTTTAAGTGGGATTTCGGGGTGAAATCATTTCACTTGAAAGAGTTAAATCACCTTAATGATATTTATTAATGAGAAAAAATGTTTCACAAAAGATGAAGTACTATTTTAAATTTATGAGAGATGCTTAAAAATTTGGTCAAAAGTCAATGGAATTTATAAAAATAACTCTTTATTTATGCAGTGATTTATGTATAAAAATTAGGTAATCTCCACATAAATCATGACTTCTTACCGATAATAATGTGATTAAAGTGGTTGGTTGCGTAATATGGCGCAAGAGCCATATTTGGCTAAGCTGCGCCAAACATGATAACGTCAAGTAATGGACATTTACGTGCACAAGGAAAGTTTTACTGACACAAAAGAGAGAAATACACTCACGGTATGTTACAGGAATCGAATCTGCTCCACTTACAATTCTCAGGACACCATAGTTAAAGTGGATGGTCCAGTTCTGTGCTTCCTGAATTATTTTTGAGAAGAGAATTGAGGAACAAACTAACTGAATTAAGTTCTTTAAGGAATTACAAAAAATTAGGTGGTGAGGAGATTAAAAAATACTAATGTTCTATAAAATGATACAAAACACCTCGTTTGGGAATGATATGCTTCTTGGAAAACATTTTGGTGATCTACAGGTGGAGAAACATCGACCTTCTGTCTTTACGAACTTTTGACCAGGTTACCTAATCTAGTAGTTTCTCATTTTTTAAAGATTGAATTATTTTATTAAAAATATCGTCGGCTTACACACAGACATTAAGACAAAAGTTTCAAGATATTAGTTTTTTAGCTTTGCTGGACAGGAATATGGTGATCTTTAAACTGATGAACTGGTTTGGTCGTCTTTTCTTTGCATGAAGGCAGATCTTTCCTTTCAGGATAGGTCCCAGGCCCTCACCAATAGTACATTGTGCTGCTGCAGTGCGACGTAAATTCAACTACCTACATACATACCTTTTCATGAAGGTTAGATTTCTTCTTGAGAAACATGCTTATGGAATAATGAGTAGAATTTTCCCTTTTTATTTTCTCAGAACTATGTATTTCGACTTAGTGTGTTTCACTTCTAAGCCGACGATACAGTAACATCCCAATCCAACGAATAGCAGTTTGATAGTTTCAACGCTTAAACTCGTAAACCTAGAGAATAACGTTCACCCTAATTCTAAGCATTTATTGCTGTTTTCGAAACGGCTGATTAAGTTTATAGTAATCAAGAACCGCTAAAATATTCTCTTTAAAATCCATCCAAACACCCCCAGCATTTTCTTCGGTGGCTCTTTAAAAGCATTTCCAGCTTAAGAAGCTCGTAAACTGAGACCCAAACTAATTACAAAAATATTTTACGTCTTTCTGGCGTCAACGGTCGAACTAATCACAATCTTAATTAGCCAAGCCAGCGTAATAATGACCGGCGAGTTCCAGAAAGCCAGAAAAAAAGATCCCGACGTGGAAGGGTGCGCGAGAAGGGGAGAATTAAAGGGTGGCGAATTACCTTCTCCACGTCTTGAACCGTATTCCGGGCGGAATGCTTCCTTTGAACCCAAACACGCATGAAATAACCTGAGAGGAAGTCTAGCCTAGCCAAAGCCACCACCAAAAGCAGATCGACAATTCGATCGATCAATAGGGGTGGTTCAGAGCAAGGGTGTGGGGTGGAAAAGAAGGTTGTAAGCGGGAACGACAATCCGAAGGGTTGGACTTGAACGAGTGCCACAGCTGCGAGCTACTACGGGAACCTCTCACTTTACAATTCAATGCCGTTTGGATGCTGTCTTCCGCTCACGGCACAAACTATGTCTGTTGCTCCGCACAGCGTGGAAGGCCGTCTTTAACTTGTTTTTTACCGGCAAGAATTTTTAGTTAGTGTACCAGAGGGAAGGGCGGTGGTGTTAAGTGCTATCGGGTTATGATGCATGGGTAACTTAAAATAAATTTGAATTTTTATTTCCCGGAGAAAGGTTCGCTGCAGGTGTCGAGAATGGTCGCGGGATTGGTTTTCTTTGCCCAAGTTTCGGCGCTTTCGGCGTGGTTAATTTATTGGGTCGTATTTTCCGAGGTAGGATGGATGGGGGAGGAAGGTGCTTATAAGTATATATATTGCCTTAGAAAAACCGCTCAAATTACGAGACTCGTTTGCCTCGGACACTTATTGGGGATACTTAAGAGTTAGGGTTTTCTTTTTCATAGTTCTATACAACTTTGCTTGTTTAGAGGCAAAATCTAGGTAATGTTAATACTGCAGAAGAGCTTTCGAAACACTTTTAATACCTTTCCTCCGAAATATTTGGCACATCGAAAACAAGTATAAAGAAGAATTTTGGAAACTTAAAAATGCTTTGTTTATATGCCTCGTTACACGGGCAAGTAACATGCAGGTATTGATTGGTTGATTCGTCTCTAAATATTTTTACTTGGTTTGTCCTCAAATGTAGACCTGATGGACTATTTTGGCAAAAAAAACTTGTTCGCGTTGCATTGATGGGGAGGAAGCTTCTTGTTCATAAACCTGTTCCTAACTCATCAGTTCTGGGCACAGGATAATTTGTTTTTCTAACTTGAATCTTCATTCCCCTTAGAATAATAAGGCATTTTTGTCTCGAATAGGTATCCCGTCACTAGCAAAACTGTCGATCTAGGCGGACGAGATATCACCTTTGAATAAGTGAATGAGAGGCAATTGAAGTGTGGTCGTTCAAAAGCTAACTGCAGTAATATGACAGCTGTGTGAGCTTTTTGCCATACACTTTATTGACAATAAGAATTAGCAGCAGAAAAGTACATTTAAAACATGTAAGCAAAAAGCAGTTTTATATTTTGGACTAATATTATTTTATTTGAACGCATGAAAAATGTGCATATCGATGATTATATTAATTATAAATGGATTTAAATAAAGTAGGAAGTATGAGTTAAGAAATTTAGCACAGATTCTATGCACAGACTGCTAGTTGTATTGAATTTCAACATTTTTAGTTATCAAGTTTTTTAAGAGAAATTTTTTATACCCCCCCCCCAAAAAAATTCTTAATTTAACAAATTTAAATCTAGTTATCTAAATCATTTTTAATAAGCTCTTGAAAAAGAGAAAATTAATGGCCCAAACAAAAATCTAAGTTAACTAAGAGATAGTAAAAAAGGCATCTCACGTAAATATGAAAATTCTTGCACCCAATTTGAGATCTCATAAAGAAGAGACGCCTTAAAAAAGCGTAGCTATTGATTCGATTCAGTCGGAAGACGTGACTAAATTATCTGTAGAAGTTGTTTCTCTGCAGCAATACGATTCGTGGAAGAAAACAACTTCAAACACAAGTCATCGATCTTGCTCGAGCGTGTTCCACTCTCCTATCCTCCCCAATTGCTTTTATATCACATCCCTTCCGCAATTTACGCAAATGAGCAGTAAATGCAAAAAAGGACAGAAATTAGATTTAGTTTTTAGTTTTTTACTTAAATCCAACGTATTTTTTACTCAACGGACTTTGATTGGATGAATGAGGAAAACTAGGTCGGTTACGGAATATGTAATTACTCGGTCATTTCTTAAGCATCCGCAAAACAAAATCCATACTCCTCTTTAATGATGCTCCGCGGCATTAACTTCTGCGGCATAAAACAATTTATCATGCTTGCTCCAGGACTTTTAACTTTATCCGGAATGATTTATCGGCAGAAGTACTTTTGCATTCATTTTCAATTTTCGTCCGGAAAATCTGACACTTGTAGTATAGAGTTACTGATGAATTCGTGGAAACATACAATGAGGAATTTGGAGGGATTTTTATTTGAGGAGCGAATTAATCTTCCGTCAATTCAGCATTGATGATATGTAAATTGAGGCGCATGTGGTGTTTTCTTTGTTTTATTCAGATTAGAGATAAAATTTCTTCTACTCTTGCTCTGCATTTCTTTTAGATTTTTTCAGTTACCATTTAATAAGAAAAGAACGCTAAAATAATATTTGTTACTCCAATCTCAGCTCCAACGTGTAATAGAATTTTGGGTCAATAATATTTCCCCATTTATGATACTGCTAAATTAAACAGATTGAAATGAGGTTTTTAATATGTGATTATCAGTAAAAGTGTTGTAGTCTAGTTTTTTGATTAAATATAAGAATTGTTTTGTAAGAACTTCAATCACATTAATTCTGTTTAGTAAAATAAGACAGTCAGCTGTCATTATAATCCAAATAATGATCACAATTAGTGTTTATTGTATGATAATTTTTGTAGAGCAAGTACTTTGTAGATATAAGGAGATACTTTTCGTCTAGAACACGTCAAAACGAATTTATTTTTGCATAAAATGACAGGTGTAGTTTGTACTATAAAAGTCGACGAACTACTAATATTGCCACGAGTTGAACTGTACAAACGATAAATAATTAAAAGAAAATTAAAGGATTTCCAGATTCAAAAACGTCATTGGACTTTGATGGCCGACGATATTATTCCATGGCCTTCTATTCAGTGAAATTTATGCTTTTTGTTTTGTATTTTTGGTAATGGGACCGTTGAGCTTTAAAGAAGCATTTTGTAACAGATAAAACATCAGGCAATATTTATTATTCTATGGGACGTTAATTATAATTCTTATTTATCATTCCACTTCTATTACGCTGTAGAACTTTAAAAAGCGTTTTGTAATAAAAACTACGGGACTTAATTTCGTTATGTTCATGTATAACGCGGTATACACTAAAATAAATTATGGTCTATTTAAATCTGTGGTTAAAGTTGTATCAGAGATAATGAAGTTGAGGTGTGCGCTATATGAATTTACATTACTTATTTATGCCGTTGTCGCAATATTAATTGAATTGTCTCTTTTCTACTATCGGGTGCTGCCAACTCATTTTACTGTTACAGAGCATAAGTCAGACTTAGATAAGCATAAGTTCTACATCACTTTAATTCAGTGTTTCCAACAAAGTAATGATACAATTTGTTTATTTTCTAATATTACTCCCTTTTCGTTTAAAATTGACTCAATAAGTTGTGCATCCCCTTAAATAATAAATTAAAAATCCCACTAAACGTACCATTCCCTTTACATGTAAAATCTATTTAAAAAGGAAGTTCGATGGTACTCTAACAGCCTTAAGTTATGAGATACCTTTTGAGGATGGAATTGTGCTGTAGGCTACTTGTTTTTACTTTTAAGATGTTACCACTATTTTCATTTTCAAAAGCGACGCCACAAACAGGTTTTCATCCAAGAAAGCGAACAATCCTCTAAGAGTATAAGTTGGGCGTGAAGGGATAAAATTGACTACTTCATTGAGCTTTTAAGAAATGCATTCATGAAAGGTGCAAAAATATCAGTGTGTATTAAAAGTGATAAAAGACCTAACAAAAGGCTTTTAATCTTTGGATTAGTTGGCATGTATCTGCTAAAGATATTTCAACTACTCGAACACGTTCGATAAACATTTCGGTAACATGTAATTCTGTAACAGTTTTGAACCATTTAATAATAGAAACATTCAAATATTTAATTCACTGAGTGTAGTTTCGATAACTAAGAGGCAAGATGCACTCTTAAATTATTCCAAAAACTAGTATTCTGGTTTAAGTACATGGATTTTTCTAATATATTAATCTGTAGATGATTATGCTATGATTGATAGAAAATAAAACATTTAAATTTAGTTGCCGCATTTCTTAAAAATGTATTACATGAAGTATATCTCTGGCTGAAAACAATGAAATTTCAATTGTATGCCCTACTCGGACTCGAATTCAGAATTTATGAACATTTTACTTAATGATATTAGCATCATACCTGTCATAGACAGAATATATTGTTTAATACTTGCACTTGTTTTCTTATGACATGTTTTAAAGGAAACCTACAATGAAATCTTTCATTGTACAATTTTATACCGACTGTAATGGGAAAAAGTTTTATTCACTATTCTAAACTCATTAAGTGTGTTTCTGAAGAAATTTAAGCTTCACGCGATGGAGAAATGACTTAATGGGTGCTTCACCAGTCCAAAGATTACTACATTCTGGTCTAGCAAAGCTAAAATACTCATATTTGAACATTTTGATAGTATGTTTCACTTGTACGCACATTATATGTTGTTTAGCACTGGATTCATCTGAAGGTGTTTTAAGTCCTGCTGAATTGCAGATAAGCTATTTCTATAGGGTGTTCCAGAATAATCTCAAGTCAATCTCAAGTTTTATAAGTCAAGAATATCTCAAGTTTTGTTATCCTCAGTCAAAGGAACTGAGGTTTTACTTTTATTGAATCGACGTGCAGTCTCCTTCGAGGAAAATTTGAGATACTGTTGACCTATCCTGCCTTTCTCCAAGGAGTATTCAACGTGTAGAAATTTCTTGTTCTTTAACCCTACTGGTGGTTGTATCGACGTGGTATCTCGTCATTTGCAAAACTGACCAGATCATGATAGAGATCAAAATCTACATAGTCTATCTAATCTCGCAATCTATCGTCATTAGAAGAAAACTGACCAGATCATGATAGAGATCAAAATCTACATAGTCTATCTAATCTCGCAATCTATCGTCATTAGAAGAAAACTGACCAGATCATGATAGAGATCAAAATCTACATAGTCTATCTAATCTCGCAATCTATCGTCATTAGAAGAAAACTGACCAGATCATGATAGAGATCAAAATCTACATAGTCTATCTAATCTCGCAATCTATCGTCATCAGAAGAAAACTGACCAGATCATGATAGAGATCGAAATCTACATAGTCTATCTAATCTCGCAATCTATCGTCATTAGAAGAAAACTGACCAGATCATGATAGAGATCAAAATCTACATAGTCTATCTAATCTCGCAATCTATCGTCATTAGAAGAAAACTGACCAGATCATGATCTCGTCATCATAAAAAAAATTGTCAAGATCCTGATGACGATATATCTCGTCGAAATCACCTGGAGGGTTAAATAATAAGTTCAAGTCTCCGTGCTTTGACCATTCGTTTCCATTGCAGTTTTGACCATTGGAAACGAGTTTTTTATCTTCACCCCTTCCCAGTTTATTTCTTTGCTGTGGAGTTATGCGCTTGCCAACTTTGCTGTTTTCGATTTCCCGACCTGTATGTATTTATGACTAGCGACTGGATATTCATATTCCTTCTTGGATAATAGGATCTTCCTAGGATTCTCCAACCAATAGATGATGTTATTTAGTCATTACGTGTGTCGAGGGGTAAAAGCAATACTACATTAATCGGAAATCTCGAAATCTCAGAGGGTTGATGGTACACCGAGAATAGAATAATTTTTATACCCAGAAAACAATTTGTAATGCAGTTAAAAGTTCCAATCTGTTTGATATGCGTGATATTTTCCTGACGTTTTTGAGATGGAATTGTTTACTTTATTTTCCCAAACAAGTTTTTCCTTTTTATAATTGCTAAGAAAACTAAAACCGAACATTGGGGAGGGTGAAAATACTCCAGAAATATTTTGCGAGAACGCCTCGCTATCTTTTCTTTATTACGATTCACGTAGAAATTGAAACGAAAGAAACTGTTGAGGAAAGAAAATGAGACATTCAGGAAAAGATAAAACGTCAGAGATGTTTTATCGCGTTGCTGATACGGGAAAGGGGGAGAGGAGTGCATTCTTTTGGGGAAAAGTACAAAAATGTAAAAAAATGCTTCCGTGCCTCCGCCGGCGAAGATTAATCTGCAAGAAAATATTTGCATCGCCAAAGAATTTCTCACCCGCCCCAAAACATAAAGAAAACAGAACAAAGCTTTTCGGAGAAGTTCTCCACCACCGCGGAATACCGAAGCACTATTTTAGTCCAGAGGAAAGGCTGTATTAAAACGGACGCTGGAATGCCAAGTTGACACGTGCGGAAGGCAACTGATTGTTTTCCAAGAAGGGGAAATATGCAGGCCTTCGAGAAATTCTCCCCTTTTGGCAATATGCGGACAAAAAGTTGCAAATGAAAACGGTTTAAGCCCGTCAAAGAATTTGATGACGAGAAACGACTCTAAGGATACTTGAAGTTTTAGTCGCGAAAATTGCGGTGGGTTCACATTTCCGGGACCTCGGATCCAACACGTCGTTACAAAGGTACACATCTCTAATGATCTAACTTTTAGAATAAAAATTTTAGAAGTGTAGGTATACGACTTGCAATTTTAAGGAATAAAGTTAAGGCCTTTTTTGGTTTTAAATTTCTACAGACGATATTGGTTTTTGTCCTTTTGATGTGAATGTTCATTTATAATTTAATTCCCTTGAGTTTGTTCCCATGCAAAGAATAATTTCGCTATAATTCATGTTTACATAAGAGTCTTAAATTTTTAATCGAAAGGTCATTAAAGATGTTGGTGAATAGAAAATTTAGATACTTTTTGGCATACATTTGTAGAATGAGTGACTGTTCTGGGTGGTGAAAATCGACCACAGAATAATCATATCACTCGATTCCTAGCCGAAAACCAACCCAAAAAGTGGTCCAATTTTTGATTGGACGTGACCGATGAGATATTCGTCTCTAAAGTTTTATGACGTCACTTCCGGTCATTCGAAATTTCAGCTCTAAAACATTATTTATCATCATTTAACGTCAACTATCCTTTTCGTGTACCTGGAGCTGTTGGTGCATAAGAATAAATCCAGACATTTGTACGAAATTAAAGCACTATGTAGATAGGTAGTTGAATTAACATCGCACTGGATTAATACAAAAGGCAATTCACGACGGTCCGCGATCAATTCCGAAGTGAAAGATCGGATTACAAAACCTCGTTATTTTGAACCACGGTCAGATGACGAGGCCATTACCTTATCTAGCACCGCACTCTCCAAATTTCCAGATCACGTCGACATGAGGACATTTGAGTCCACGGCAGATTTAACGTGCAACAGCTCCCACGTACACGACGGTCTTTTGTTGGATCGAGTTTCGAGTTCACAACTCTCCGTTTACTAATCCGCTGCTCTTCTAATTGGGCTACTGGGGTCACTATAGCCACCATGTTCAAATCCAAATGTATTAAACTATCAGTTGTAGACACGCATGTGTGTATCTTGGGAATGCCACGTCCAATCGAATAATGGCCATCACTTTTTCAGGTTGGTTTTTGACAAGGAATCGCGTGTTATTGTGCGATAGATATTTTGACCATTCTCCATAAATTCTTAGTATTAGTGTAAAGGAATTTAAAGGTATAGGAAATTAATATTTTTGTATTTATCAATAGTGATTTAAAGTTCATAGTGAACACAAATAGTTAAGAAAATTAATAACATTTTAACGTTCAATTCCATAATGCATTAGCACTAAATGCAGACAAAGTACACTTCAAGTCACTCTCAAACCTACAAGGTTTAAAATCATAAAATTTTAATGCTTGTATTAACAACCGTCTATTCTAAGTGACTCCCTTTACTATATCGTAAATTTACGCTTCCCAAAACTATCTTATATCATATTAAAACGAAATTAACAAATGTAAATGAGTGCCAATGCATGTAGATTATTCAAAGTTATTCGTCGTATTCCGAAAGTAATTCCCTGTATTCATGAATAAATTCACCTTCTCTCACAACTCTACATGTCAATTAGGTGCTTCTGAATATTCACCGAATAAATGTAAAGAATTAATTGGATGAAAACGCCAAGAAAAAAAGTGTCTCAAAGGTTATTTTCGCTTTGCCCACTGCACAAAATATGAAATAATACATAACATTCACAGACATTTCTGCATATCATGTATTAGTTGGATTATCAAATAAGAATGGGATATTTTCGTCTGTCAGGCCCACTGAATAATAAACGCGCTCGAATGCAGAAGCTAATACGAGTTCAATTATTCCAAGGCACCTGCGAACAACCTGGGTAAACAAAGCAGGCTGGACGTGTTTGATTTAATAAACATTCCCTCACTTCTACGGAAGAATTTCATTACAATCAGTGACTCTTGACGAGTGTTTACAATCAGCTCATTTACGTCCTCAAGCTTCCGAACAAATTACCCCGTTCTATAGGTGGATAGCGGCAGTCCTAATTCGGCCATTCGAGTTAAGTATTGTTCGGGTAGATGGCATTAAATTCAGAGTGCTGATTCCTTTCTATGGAGTAGCGAAATGAAATTGGAGTTTCAAAGGGGGGAATTCGGAAGTTTTGGCCTGCTTGAGAGTCCGCTGGAAATTGTTTCGAAGTACAAATTCCAATTACGTCGTTTTGTCTGAGAACAGTATGTTTCGCTTGGTTATAGTTGAAGTATGAGAGATATTTAGGGCCAAATTGAATGTAGGTGGCGGTAGTGTTTTTGCGGCGGAACGTGCTTTCAGTAGTACGTAATCCGGACATGTCGTCACTTGGCTTGCTTTTTGAAAACGATTTTATCACGTCGCCAATAAAAATTTCAAAGAATGGATTCCGAATCGATATTGATTCGTTAACGTCAATTAGATGAAACGACAAAAGTCACCAAAACGGCGATAAACTAAATTTTACGGTAATCTCCATATGTATCATGTAAGAGCATTTGCTAACAGGAAGTAGAATATCAGTTTCCCGTCTGGTTTGTTCAAACTGAAAATCCCTCTCACACAGAAACATACAAAGTCCGAATCCCACTAGATGGCAGTCGAGTCACTTAGTTTTGTACAAGTGTATTCATTAAATTAGGGGATAGATTGGTAGACCTAAATAAAGCACTTCGACAACGGTTGCTTTTAGTAGATTATGGTTCTAAGTTTATCTTTCGGTGGCTAAAGCAATAGAAATGATAAAGAGTTGACGGTGGGAAAATCCTCCACGGTGATCATCATTGAAGCTTGTTGTGGTATAGCAGCCCTTCTAATTAGCGTTTACGCCAATTCAAGAATCTATTGACACAAGATCGACTGTCTTCTCGTCGGAGCCGCACTATATTACTTTGAGGAGATTTGACTACATCTTACAAATTCATCAGCTTGAGCAACTTGCTTCTTGAAGCAATTAGCAATTATTATTTTTTAATATTTACTAGTACTGCATACACAAATGCTTTTCAATGTTTTAATTCTTTCAAAGCGTATTGGTAGGAGGATATAGGCACTTTTTCTATTATAAATATGAGGTGTGGACGACATAACTCAAAATCAGCGAATTTTTACATTGGCCCATTTTCTACCAAGGTATAGAATTATTGATAGCTGTCACCTTATGTATGTTTTTAATGAGTATCATAACAAGATGTATGATTACAGAGATTTTATTAGATTTATTTCTAATACCTATGAGGGGCTCACACAGATATACCCGTTCTGCAAGATATAGCCTTCTCTGATTTCTGACAAGTTTGAACTCCTTAACCAATAAAATGTTTCCTGAGACTCTTTCAACCAATATATGTGGGAAATTATTCATTATGTGTGTTGTGGGGCCAAGGCAATTGTCTAGTAATTTTGAACAAACTTCTGGGCTTTCCATATGGATAAAAATGTTTTCATTTCAAAAAATAAAATTCGTAAATCAGTTGAGTTTCTTTCAATGAGTCGCCAGAGGAACTTTATCTGCAGCTATTGTAAGGTGTATAAAAGAACAGTGTTTCCTAAGACGCAACAAAAACCTTCCTAATCCTTGTTGCCACATTGACAGGGGAATCAGACTTCTTAGAGGCGTAGTAAGGATTAGTGGCAATCCGGATTGCGGAAAAGCAGTCGATTCCAAACCCAGCTAATGAGGATCACTCTCAGATTACACAAATAAATTCCGCTGCGCATCTCAACGCTTGGTTCGCTAAGGTAGATTTATGTTTTCTATGTTTACAGGACGTGAGATTTGTTTGGATGCGGCAGATTTCACTGTTATCCAGGTGTTACCAACAAGTTTTGCAGACTTGAAGAAGATATCCAATTTTAGAAACCCATTTATTTTTCGGTAATTATGCCTACACACATTTGTATACATCAAAAAATGTCCAAGGTGGAGATGCATATTTATTCAAATTGAAGACTGACATTTCGGTCTTTTGTCTACAGTAATTAAGATTTGTATGAATGTGGAAGAATTCAGTGTTATACGGGCGTTATATTACAGACTTGAAGATATCTAAATTTGGAAACTGACATATTTTCCCGCAATTATGCTTATATTTATTGTGATTGTGATTATGCATCACAATCACTTAGGTAGAAATACATATTTATTTCGATTGAAGAGTTTCAAAGAATTTACTTGAACAAAACATTTTCATTGAAAGATTCCCATATTTATTCTTCATATACTATGATGTGCTTGACCTTTTGTCGCAAAAAGTAAGATTAGGTGAATTTACACATGAGTAATTTCATTGTTACTGGTTCATATAAAATTCAATTTAAAACTTCTTAACTGGTTGTGCTTTCAGTGTGAAATATGTTCTAGATCCTAATTTAGATTTCGGACAAAAATTACATTTGAAGAACAATATTGAATTGGACCATGATAGGCGTTTCTGTCACTGTTAGAAGCAATTTCCAACTTCAAAAGACTAGCATTTTTCGGGATCTTTGAGCAAGTTATATCTGTTCAAAACTAAATTTTTTTTGTTTAAAGTCATGTTAAGACGCCTGTATAACACTGCAGCCTATGAGTAATTATGGAAAACGTATTTCTACATCACCACGTGGTGAAAAACGTCTAATCAACAATCTTCAACTCTGCCCAGAAGTTTCTTCTGAGGACTCGACAGACACACACGCATTTTCCACGAGTATTATAGATTCTACTGTATATTATGGAATTATAATATGTTATTTAGCTTAGTGTTGCTGTTTATATTATTGTTTGAATATATGGAAGCTTAAGCTAGCTGCACTCTTTTAAGAAATCACGAGATGTGGTACCTAAGATCGGAAGAGGAATTTATACAAACAACATCGATAACATTAAGTAGGAAACCTACATCGCTTGATATTTTAGTTTGTAGTAAGTAGTTGAATCTACGTTGCACTGGAGCAACACAATGGGCTATTGGCTACGTTCTTGGATCAACCCCAAAGGGAAATCTCTGAGGACAACATCTCTTAATTTTGAACCGCGGTCAACATCTGAGCATCTGGCACTCCGCTCTCTAAACTTCCACACCACGTCAACGTGAGGATATTTGAGGCCACGACATATTTAACGTGCACCATCCCTCACGTACACGACGATCTATGTTCAGATCTAGTTTCGAACCCGTAACTAAGCAATTGCTAACCCAAGACTCTAGCTACTGGGCTACCATGGTCCCCGATATTGTAGATGCAAAGCTTCTTGCAGACAACATTGATCTGGATAATAGGTTTAGGTTTAAGGCTGATGAGTTCCTCTTGAAATTGTATAAAAACTTTCGGAATACTTTCCATTTGGCAAAAAGTTAAATGTAATTAAAAGTAAGTGTAAAAACATGAAATGTATTTAATTTCATTCCTCTAGGACTAAATATACACCTTTCATGAAAATAGAAAGGTTTTGTGTGTTTGCGACAAACTCGTTAGATATTCCATATTAGATACCGTTTTATTAAATAGATAATCTTGGGTATAATTGTCTATATTTTACAACTTTATAGTGATAAGGTGGTTATTCAGATTTTTTATTTGTTTAAGTAATTATACAATCTTGGGTTTGTAGTAGGTCTCGTAACCAAGACGACCGAAATGTCGGAAACTCGTATTTGTTTGCCACGTGCAGTGATATTTTCTTTCAATCCGAATTAATTTCGTATTTTGTAAATTCTATTTCATTTTTAGTTATAAGTTGTGGCAAACTGTGCGAGATCAAGAGATAAGAAAGAGAATTATATTGAGTTCTCTGTGTGTACGAGATGTGTAAAAATTCTTGTTCCGTGATGTCAATAAAAACGTTAATTATTTAACACGCCGAGACTATTATTAAATAATATATTTCTGATACCAGTAAAGGTTATTAAAAAGAGAACTTTAACGTCCGGACTTTATTCGGACCATAATTAACTCTATATTCTTACCGGTACACAGCTTAGCGTGCCCTCCTAGAAAGGATTGAATAATTTAATTTCACATCAGCAGAAAACTTTTATTGTTAAATTGTTTCGTAAGGCTAAATTTTAAACACAACATAAATTGTTGTAAAAAATCCTTTTAAGGTTGTATATTATTTACTCAAACCCTGTCTATAATCGAATCAAAGCAATTTACCAATCCCAAACTTTCGATTAACATAAAATACAGAACTGTAAATAAATCCAACGATATCTACATATAAAACAATGGATACTACAAAAACGCAAATAAATCAATCTGCATAAATAATTCAGGGAACCAACCTCTTGATATATAAACAACATCTCATTTCATCTTTCTAAACATGCGCACTTAAAACTCTAAGAGAACCCACGTTTTGCAAAAAAAAATAAATATTTCGTTTTTATCACCGATGCATGAAATAAATAATTCGCTGAAAAACTTGCTTCACCACAAATAAGATATCTACATTGTTACATCACAAGATTTTCATTCCAAAAATAAATTAAAGCGGAAAACGAAATACCCGAGAACCCGGAAAGATTTTCGGAATTCATCAAGAGCACAAATACTTTAAATTCGCTTCTCTTGTGTTTCAAAACTTGTTCTCCTGTACTTTTCAAATTAAATCTTGCACAAAGGGAAATCATTCCATATCCATCATCCCTTATAAGGACTTCACGAATGCGCCCATACATACGACGGAGATACAGTTATTCGCAATTTAAAAAGCATAAATCAAAGTATTGCTTGCATTTTTAAAATTATATTTTACTTTACTCTCCTAGTGAGGAGGGTCTTTTGGGGTTTCCCGCCCCCATGGTATTGAAAGAGTCAATTTATGTGGGTATTATTTTTCGGGCCCCTTTTTTTACCTCGGGAAAAATAATGAAAAGAACTACAATAGGAAATTTTTGTACCTACTCACGGGAGACGGCTCTGAATGGTATATATATATATATATATATATATATATATATATATATATATATATATATATATATATATATATATATATGAAGAAATCATAGGAGGGAGGCAAAACTATCTTCTGTTTTGCAGTTCAATTTAAACGGTATTAGAGTTGGCTATAGTGCACGATTTTTTTTCTCAATTTTTGATGTCATTGAATGATAACTCTGAAAAGGTATGTCTGAAGGTGGGGAGCGATTTCGGTATTTTTTCATCCTCCTTCCCCACCTTAATGCTTTTTTCCGTTTTTGATTTATGAGTGGAAATAAAAACTGTTTCTCTGCCGCTATCTCTCTGTTTCTCCAACCCGAAGGGAATTTAACTTTTCCCCAAAAAGATAATTGCTTTTTTCCCCGTTTCACAATCTTATTCATTTAGCGCACTGTAGTTGTGTTTCTATTTAGAGAGAGAATAAGAATAAGAAGAGGGGGAGCAGATCTCGAACTCGTTACAATTTTCTTATTGTCGAGGAGAGGTGTGTTGTGAAAAAACTGCGCGTAATTTTTTCCGGTGTTTGTTTTCTAATTTGAATCTTATCATATACGTGATGAGGTTTGAGAAAAAAATTAACCGATAACGCATTCGGGCCATGGCGATAAACGATCAAGAGAAATTTATTTACTTTTACATATTTAGTAATCGGTGGAATGTTTGGAATATTTTAATGTAACCTTATTTTCTTTTCAAATTATGAGAAAACTTGAGTGTTGCATTTTAGTTATTTTCTTTAATTTTAGTTTTCACCATTTAAATATTTACTTATTATTAATTATAATTTTCTTAGCGTCGTGAAAAGGTATGTTTTGAAAAAAACTGAGCGTAATTTTTTCCAGTGTTTGTTTTATAATTTGAATCTTATACCATGATGAGGTTTGAGAAACAATCAATTGATGATGTATTCGGATCATGGTGATAAACGATCAAGAGGAAGTTTAATTACTTTTAGATATTTAGTAATTGGTGGAATGTTTGGTACATTTTTAATAGGACCTTATTTTCTCTTCAAAATGTGAGAAAACTTGAGTGTTTTATTTTAGTTAGTTACTTTATATAGTTTTAGTTTTCGCCATTTAAATATTTGTTTCAGATATGGTTTCTTTTATTATAACCCTTTAAATTACATAATATTCCTTTGTAAAAAGTATAGTTCTACTTTTCCAGAATCAACAATTAGAAGTTTATTACATAGGTATGTGATACAAATAAAAAAGAGATTATGACTGAAAAATTTAACTATGACCTTTACTTTCCCACTCAAATTTGAATGAAATTCGTTGTTCCATTTAACAATGATCAAAAACTAAAACTAGCGTAGATTTAAGTTATAAAACTTGCATTTGCCTAATGCTTTAAATAAAGACGTGAGTAAAATTCTCGAAGAAATAAACACCGTACGAAAGATGAAAGTATGAAGAGCAACTTTAAAACAATGTATAACCATCAATATTATTTCGATGCTGATTTCAAGACTGTTTAGTAGTTTCTTCTGTGTACTGACTCCACAGGAACATGCGCATTGCCGTTTAATAATATACATTCTACTGTACATTGCAGAATAATAATATATTATGTAGTTTTGTATTTTTTCTATTATTGTTTGCACATATCGAAGCTCAAGATGCATTTGTACAAGGACGATCATGAGATGAAGTATGATGATTGCAGCAATGCTGCCTTAGATCAGACGAGATATTATGCTACCAATATCAGTAAATACACCATTAAGTACGAAACTTCAATCACCTGATAATTTAGAGGCAAAGCTGGATGAATATATCATTGGTATGTATAAGATGATTTTGGTTTGAAGAATTGCTTTTGAAGTTTTTAGACTGTCGTGTATAAAAACATTCCAAACCTTTTCTGATGTAAAAAAGCTGCATGCTATTAAATAAAAGTGTAAAAGCAACTTTATTTTAATTTATTTTAATTCCTTTAGGACTAAATTTATATTTTTATATAAAACGAGACGTTTTTGGTGTATTTCTGAAAACTTCGAAGTGTTCCATATTAGATTCCGTTTTTCAAATCGACAATTCTTGCTTTTTTAGTATAAATAGAAAGTTTTTAACGTTTGATAAGTCATCTTTTCAAATATGACTTAGTTACTTGTTTCGTGATTTGACGGTTAATTTATTAAGAAAACTCATTCCCATACTTTTAGCAAGCTTTTAAAATTAGATGTTTCAAATTATAAACCTTTAACTGATATAAAATTGCTACACTTTAATAAAACTGTATGACGTTTAATGAATTTAGTGATAACAAAAGAGAAAAACTGAAGTTTATTTTTTTTGGCTTAAATGAATTAATGAGATAACAGAGCAGAACGAATGAACAAAAACACGATATCTGAAATCAGATAAAGTATTTTGAGAGTTTTACTTTTTACGTACACCTTTGGTGCATTGTAATTTAATGTTTCGTAATGGGTAATTATGTATTATATTGGTTATATTTTTAGGAAACTGCGTACAAAATAAAAACAAAGCTTTTCTATAAGAGGAAGAATGTGTTATAAAGATAAAATAAGTAGTTTTTCTGCGATAACCATAGTTCAACAAGATAAATTAATTTGAGTTACCTGAAACCTATGCAGTTGCATAAAGGCATAAGCTTATTGATTGGTTGAAAAGTTAGCTGTTTTCTGTATTAAAGCAAGAAAATTCTTTGAAGATAAGTAGGATCGAAAAATCATTAATCATGAAAAATAAATAATCAAAGAAATTTCTGGGTAAAAATTATGCTTAAATTTCCTAAAAATTACTTTTATTCTCTCATGTGGATGATAAACACTCAGTTTTCTCGAATAAAAGAAAATTTATGAAACATAATCCACAGTTTTTACTTACTACGAATGAATAACATCTTCAACTCGTAGACATATTTTTTAAATAAGAATCTTTTTCATTTTGTTTTCATACGAATCTTTACAGACACCATTGAATTATGTCGTTTAAAAGACTCAAAGTTCGCATACATGCTCCCTATCGTTATATACAGGGGATAAAAAAGGTTTCTGTACGGAAACGAAAACGGCTTATAAATTATTATAATTCGTAAAGAAATCTGACAAAAGATCAGAAACTGCAAAAGAAACTTATTTAATACTAGAGAATGCGTTCGTAACAAAAATTACTTAATTTTCACAAGTAAAAAGTAATTAATTAAAACTTTGAGAAAACATACAAAATTAAAGGCAAAAAAAGTTTCCGTACGCACTATGAAAATTGATTAGAATGTACAGTCCAGCTGTCCCGCATTCAATTATTATAACTATCGAATGAAAAAGAATTTGTGTAAGTAATCATTTCAAACTATTTTTATAGCAGTGGATCTCCTAAAATGGGAATTCCGAAAGCTATTCGCGTGATGGGAAAAAAGTTGAGAAATAACGGTTTATCAATGAGGAAAATATTGGTGAAATCGCAAACAAATCTAAATCTACGGTAAAAATCACTGAAAGATATAATTAGGTAGAAACTGGAAAATAGGAACAGATCCGGAAGACCTCAGAAATTGATCCATATACAGCAGGAATATTCTGCGAAAAGTTCGCGATAATACACGAATTAGGCACCACAACTTGCATCCTTGTTGAAAACTAATTACAATCTTGAAATATAACCTTAGACTGTAAGAAAAGTAATAAAAAAAGGTTGCTTCAATGTGCATGTTGAATGTAAGAATCCACTCATTAGCAAACTTATCAGGAGAAAGCGTCTGGAGTTTGTAGAAAAGCATGCAAGCCCTTAACTTTCTGGAATTCTGTACTTTTTAAGGAGGAATCGAAATTTTGTCTCTATGGTTCAGATGGACGAATTATGGCATTGAGAAAACCAAAACATCAAATGCAAACAAAAAGACTTATGTAGAACTGTAAAACACGGAGGAGAATATGTAAAGGTATGGGGTTGCATGAGTTCTGGTGTGTATAATTTATGTTTTGTTGAAGGTAACATGGATAGCTATGTGTACCTAGACATTTTGAGACAAAATGTCCTTGCTAGTGCTACCGAAACTGTCTCTTGGAAGACCATTCATCTTCCAACAAGAGAACGATTCAAAACACACTGCAACGTTCTGTAAAGAATGAACTTCACAAACCACTAATCTCCTGATTTAAACCCCATGGAACACTTATGGGAAGAAATCGGTCGTGAACTGAAAAATTATACCAGTAACAAAGATGACTTGTAAAGTGCCATTCTGGAACAAAATTATTCCAAAAATAACAAAAAAATTGTGGGAGTCATGCCTAAACTTCTGAGAGAGATCATTAAAGCAAAAACAGGTTCAACTTACCATTAAATGATGAAACATGAGGGCAATAACATTTAATGAAACATTTTTCATTGTACGGAGACTCTGCCTTATATTTGCTACACTTTTGTATTATTGTGAATTATGTGTTAAATTATATTAATATTTTTTGTTTAAATGCAATAGAAACTTTCTATGTAATCATGCTAATCTGTTTTTCCATTTTTATTTCTTCAATATTTATATTCTGCAAATAATAAAGCAATTTATTTCAAATAGTAAGTGCGTAGGAATTTTTTTTTACTCACTGTAAGTAGATGAAATAGGTATCCATGAACATATGATTAAAAATATCTAATTTCAATCAATAAAAATTCGCTCCCAGAATCCATATTTATCTTCATATTCATAATAATAATGGTTGACCTGGATTTCAGGTATGTTTATATATTTCGAAGTTGGGTGAGACCTAAAGTTTTTGCTTTCCTAATTTTAAAACGTTGATGTAAACGTTGATGTAATTAGAATGTAAGCATATCACACCGCCACGTCAAGAGTACCATAACACAAAAAAATCTGTTTTGAGATTTTGATCAATACTGATGCTTTTTGAAAATTTTTCTCTAGAATTGCTGTAATCAAATTATAAAATGAGGAATCAAAGGTGAATTATTGTGTTTTCATGTAGCTTTAAAATCCTGGGGAGAAATGCACTCTTTGGTATATGGCACGATCGCATTGGGGTTACATTAAATATAGATTATTGATATTTTTTGCATAATTAGTCACCTTTCTTTTCAAACACTCATTTGTAGTTAGTGCTTCCACACTTGCAGAGCCCTAAGAACTAAGATCAACGACAGCTGCTAGAACCAGATTAGCCCCTTATGAAATAAAAATGCGCATTATTCTTGTCCAGCTGAGTCCCTCATGAAATGAAAATACGTATTCCTAGTATTGTTGTACAGCTTAACTCCTTATGAAATAAAAATGCGTATTCCAAGTATTGTTGTCGAGGTTAGCCCCTTATGAAATAAAAATGCGTATATTCCTAGTATTCTTATGTATCTAATATGAACTTAAGTCTTAATTTGTACCAAATAAATGATTTTATCTATTTTATTTTGAACAGGTTGTGGAGGGGTTGTGAATGAGCAGGATTGAAAATCAAGTATAAGCTTTATTAGAAATCCATGGACATTTAATTTTATAGGAGCAAGTGTGATGAAAGCCAATTCTGCAGAGCTAGAGCAGTAAGTAAGCAGAAGTTATCGAGCAATATTAAAATCCAATTTGAAGAATAATTTTTTAAGTTACAATGAAGATTTTCATTACATTGAAAATCGTACACTTATTCAATGCACCCTTACCCATAATTTGATAACTAGAAGAGACTAGAGGACATCATCTCGAGGTGAAACCTTAGCTGGCTCGGGAACCAAGCAATCCCGACATAGGTGTCTAACTTTATGAACACAATGAAATTTTTATAATTAGATATTTAGAAACAGATTTTAGATTACGATGCAAAAACTTTTCATATTTTCCTGGCCATTGACATAGCTCGGGTCCTAGTAGTATGGTATTGCCGACGCCCTTAGTAGGGATCCTGCTTGTGGTAAATCACGGTTTGTTATTTTGTTGGTAAAATCAGTGTCCCAAAACTTCTCAGAAGATAAATTGATGAAAACCTTAGTCAATTGACAGTAAAAACTGAAAATCTTTCAAAACAACGAGCAATAAAGATTCAAAATTTTAAAAAAAATATTGTTAATGGCCATTTTGTGGAACAAGACGTCCACCATCATCATAACAGAAGAAAATCACAAAAAAAACCCCACGAATTATGTTATTCTAGAATAGAGTAGACACAATTCACTTTTTCAACTAAGCCTTTCCAGACCTCATGTAAAGGCGGGGAAGTATTAGCGCCATTCACTAGTGTGTTCTGCAACGTAAAAATAGATAAGGCTTCTCTAACGTTCAACTCGAGAATAGATCTCGGAGATACGAACACTTCCGCTTATTTGAAATCAAACTGTTGAGAAAATTCCTAGACTAAAGAGAAAATTAGCACTATACTATGTGATGGTAGATTTGTTTATTTCTTTATTTTTGACGTAACGCATGTGTTCTTGCAACCGTAACCCCTACCTATTGGTGGTTTGAATGGGATCTTTAACAGACTGGGACATTTCAAGTCTGCTAATAATACCATAAATTTCCCTCAAATTTCTGGTGAGAGTTCTCTCACCAGTTTGATTTCAACGAGCGAAAGTGGTCCAATCTCGAGATCCATTCAGAGAAGCCTTATCAATCTTTACGCTCAGCGTACTAGTAAATAACGCTAGTGCTTCTCCGCCTTTACACGCGATTGGGAAAGGCTTAGTTAAACAAGTGAGTTGTGGCTGCATTACGCTAGAACAACAATAGTTAAATTCGAGTTTTCTTCTTGTCCTGATGATTGTGGACGTCTTACTCTGCCGAAAGGGCCATTGACGATCTTTTCTAAATTTCTAATTGTTATTATTGTTTTGAAGGTTTTCAGTTTTTACTTTACAGTATGCGAGTAGGAAAGAAAAATCTCACCTGACTTATTCTGTTGAATCCATACTGTCGAAACCGCTCGTCGTAGTACGGAGCTACATTGCGGCCAATGTAGAAGGGTTCCCACGGATCCCTCCACAACACCTCGAAGAGGACGTTCAGTTTAGGACTCGGGGGTTCCTTCTGCCACGTCTCGTAATCGGTGTGCTTCTGGCACTTCCAGCACATCTCGAAATAGAACGGGCGGGCCTCCATCAGCTCCAGCAGCTGCAGCAACCCAGTCTTGTCCCGCGGCACGTCCACCCCTTCCTTGATCTCGAACGCTGGCACCACGTACACAGTCTTGTCGTCTTTGTGCGAGTCGACGAACAGCTTGTTCAGCACCGCGAACTCGACGAAGTCCGAGTACAGGTTGTCGCTGGGAACCATGTCGATGTCGATAACGAAGACGAAGTCCGTCAGGGCGTTCCTCCTGCCAACGTTCCTCAACAGGTTGTTGGGATAGGGCACCCCGTGCGCGTAGTTGTCCGAGATCTTAAAACCGGCGATCCTGTCCTTGACAGTCTCGCACGGGTCCAGGACCAGAGGCTGGGGAGACGGTGCCTTGTTGTACGGACTGTTCAACGGGTATATCAGGTGGAAGCTGGTGTTGGAACGGGCTGCTGGGATGCACCGTCTTATGTTCAGGATGGCGTCGATGGCCAACGGGATGTCCTGCGTCAGGCTGAAGATGGCGACGGACACGGGGCCGTGCCACCGACTTAGAATGGTCTCCAGGTGCACCAGGTGCTTGATGGTGGACTGCGTCACCAAACTCAGGTCTTGGCGGACGTTGTTCTTGGTGCCGAAGTTTTCGGCACGCATGACGAAGTTAATGATGCGGTACTCGCCACTTGAGTCCAAGACGCTGCTCTGTTTGATCGTCTCGAGCATTCGCGTCATGTCTTTCTTTAGCTGAACCTCTTGGTATTCTTGCTGACTCTGCCAGTCGGACTTCTCACCATTCCGCAGCGTGCTGTTTTTTCTGGCTTCTAAACGACTTAGAAGGGTCATGTGTATGACCTAAAATGGAAAGAAACAAATCTGTTAGAAAATTATGAAGGGGTTGAGTCGTGTCCGGGTCACCACTTAAGCTACTTTCTAGATTTCTGATATGCAAATAAATTTAGGTAACCAAAAATCGTAAAACCAATATTTAGTTACATAACTATCTGTCAATATAAAAATATTAAAATTCAAATAAATAGTAAGGCTCGATGCTATAGCCATCTGCAATAAGCACAGATTTGTTCAGAATTCTAGCACATTTGTATAACACACACTGATTTCCATGAAGTACACACATGAAGCGTGGTGTTGTCACTACACTCCGATACATGTGTAAGGAATAGAAATAATAGCTATTAAAATCAATTATTCTAACTATATATATTTCTTGTAACATCCTAAATCATCTAAGCTAAGTAAACAATAAAAATACATCACTATTCAAAACTTGTATTTATGTTTTGTATATCATTATCTTATTTTAATGGTGCTAAAAGAGGTAACTGGAGTCGTGCAGAAACACTTTTGATTAATACTGAATAGGATTTAGTGATCATAAAACAGATACACGTATGCACAAAATATGTGTACATGCATTATGTAGACTTATCTAAAGTTAGGAAAGAATATTGTATATATGTATCTAAGACCAAAGTTAGATGGATGTTTCTATTTTTAATGGAACTTTCTGACTTGTTAAGCAGCAGGCAAGTAGTTGATCAAAAGCCGGATCATAGAAACAAAATCAACCGAAAATATACAGAAAACACAGCAAAAAGTACGATACATTTCTTAATGTCTATCTTGGATAGACATTAGCTCTATATAAATAGGATAGCCTCTCTATAAATAATTCAAATTTAGAAAAAACAATCTTAAACATATGTCGATACATAAGTTTGAATCAAACGAAAGAGAGAAACCCCGCAAATAATGTGTGAAGCTATTCCTCTTTCCCCTACAGCAACATTTCCCATTCACAATATTTAAACTCGATAAGCGAAGCTCTTTACAAACAGGAACGTTTATTTCCTCGTTTTATTTGATCCCTTTAAACGTATATCGAATTCAAAAGGTTACAAAATTTAATAATCTGATCAAAAGAAATTTAAACAAAAGAAAGAGAAGAAACAGTTGATTTATGTTTTCATCTCCTTTTATTGAAATTCGATAAAATATGTTTGAAAATGAAAATATTTTAAATAATGTTTTCGATACTAGCATCGTTTTGATGGTTTTTGTTTCATTGAATTTTAAAAATTGCTTAGCTTTGGAAATTTTTAAAGCTACGTATTTAAACTAACTAGCAAGTATGCTTCATAAGATATTCAATAAAAATGTCAAAAATACGTGTGTTTAAACCCAAACTACAGTTGCTAAGGAATTTATTTACAATTTTATGTATGGTGTTTTGTGTAGGTGGGAATAAAACTGCGATTCTCCTTTTACTCGGACAAATTGTACCCCAATGAAAATAAGGATTAGTTTTCAAATCTGCGGTCACTTTGCTACACGACCGAGACATATGGTTTGAAGTGGATTCTAAACCATTACGAATATGCATGAATTCGAACCCAGATCTTATTATAATGAAGTCAAGAGATCGAACCCACTGATATACTTAATAAATCAAAGGAATTGAGAATAATAGGGTTTTAATGACACGAGTGCCATATCTAATCAAGCTGCACTAAATACAAGATAGAAAACGGCTAGTAAATGGATATATACACCCAAGGAACATTTTACTGTCATAAAAGAGAGAAATATACCCAGGATAAGTTAATTTATGATAATAATAGTTATAAAGCTTCAAATTTAATAACTGATGTAACATTATTTAGAAAACTAAAGATGTAAAGGCCCCGTCCAATTACATTTTCAGATAAAAATTATTCCCTTTTAAGATTATAAACTAAATAACACAAAACGAACATACCACACAAAATAAATAATTCCCAATTACGAATGGTATGTTCTAAATCAAAACAATTAAAATAATGATATGAAACTAAGTCATTGGAAAAATATTCAGTAAAATATTTCATTTTTGAAGAGAGGAAAATCATTATAATTCCTATAAACTCATTATTTTCGTAATTGCAGTCATTTTCCCTTTTAATACTTTTCTCGATAGTTTGTTATGACATCGTTTACATTTAATTCATATCAAAATTACCGTGATTCGTAATTAGTATCCATCACGATTTTTTAAATCTTTAAATGTTGCGTTATCAATGTTTTTGGCACAAGCAAAACATTGATAATACAATAAGTCCAACATCTCATTTGTTTGAATTGACTTCCAATTATACATTTTGTAGAAAATGTGATAACTATATTTTAACTCGATTGCTGTTCTCAAGATTTTAAATATGAAATATTGGTTTTTACCCATGTCATATTTTTAATAAACTACATATTCGTGAAGGAGCATGCCATATTCTTGAAAGCGTGAAATATTTAAATAGTAATAAAGAAATGGAAGAAAGATCTGGGGTAAGTGCACGTAATATGGGAATAGCGTAATATCTTGACAGGTAATTTTCAAAATTTATGGGAACTAGTATAAAATATTCCTACTAGTATAAATACACCCATATTCTATTTGGAGCAATCATCTGTTTTTTAAATAGAATTTTTGGTATTTTCAGGTGCTCTCTGTTCTTCTCTGTTCGCAACACGCTTCAGACTTTCGATTTGATTGCTCGCGACGTATTACAAAGTGATCGTGTGACGCACCTTCCACATTTGAAGCTGGTTACATTGCATGTAACAGTTCACAGGTGAGTATGGGGGATGGATTCAATATGCGGAAACCGTACTTTGAGAGACTCGATTCCTCTATTACTTGAGAGAGATTAAACGTTTTCCTTTACTAAACATGTTCGTCATCTTTATGCTCAACTCAAGCATCCGGTTGAGCTATTTTCAACCGTACGTCTTGAACTTAGATTCCTTTTGAGGTAGGAGCGCGTTTAACTTGCGGTATGTGGCCATTTAAGGCCGACCGCCTGTGACAAAAATAGGTTCCAATTCAAATTGTTATGCGTGTAATCATGTTAGCATATGCGTAAACAACATGGAGTCCAATTTGCATACTGCGCAATACATCATGCGCGCGATGCTATCTCTCTATGGTCGGGGAAAATGAAGCAATATTTCTGGGTGTTCCACCGCATTTCATTTGGTGTATCTCGGCAACCGTGAGCGCAATACGACTGTGTGTAGTATCATTTTAATCTCGATAAGATCTATTCAAGCGTATAATGAACATTTCGCAGTAGTTTGAACAGAACATTTAAAAAATGGTGAACCGGTGAACACTTTAAAACAAATTAAATAAACGCTTTGAAACTATACCCGAACCATCTTTTTTTCAACTCTCCGATGTGTAAGTCGTAGTCCTACGTTCCAACTACCTGCTCAGTCAGAATTGCGCCTTTTTTGTGGGCGTTTCACTTTCTGTAAATTATAATAGTAATTAAACATTTCGCAAGTTCAGCCGTTTTGCTTATACAGCTGTTTCAAGTATCCACAATTTAATTCCTCCTCTAGTCTGGTAGACTGCATCTTACTAGAATGTCTTGATTAATGCCTTTCAATCTACTGTATGCCGCATAGTGTCTTAAATGATACGCTACATAAAAAAATGTTTTTGTGTTAACAAGAATTTGGTAACTCAGAGTAATGAATATTTAATAATACTATATAAATTTTATTCCAATATAAGTAAAAAATTAATTTGCTTAGACATTTCTAGCTCCTATTCACAAAAAACTGAATCTTCTAATTTCATTGACGCAGGATAAATAAAGTCTTGACGTTTATAAATTTTGAAGAATAAGGGATAAAGAAAGTGGTTATTCAATAAGGAAGATTTATACCCACGAGAAGATTCATCGTTTAAAAGTGGACACAAATTTTTTAATTACCTTGCAACGAAATATTCAAAAATTCCATAAACTGAAATAGATTTATTTTTTAAAAACGTATCGCTCATCACTTTTCCATTAACGCGTTCTAAGCACTTCATTCACTGTCATTATTAGAAATGATAGATGAATAATTTATAAGATAATTACAGCTTCTCGGATATGAAAATTTGATGTAAAACTCATGTTGCGCTGGAAGATGAAAAAAGGTATGGGTGAATATAATTTTCTGGAAAGTTGGTGAATCATTATCTAGAATTAAAACTCTCCTAATCGACTTTTTAACTGCTGTGTGTTCAAAATCGAGGTTTGAAAATTATCTCAGCTGATTGGAAACTAAATTCATTAAAAAATCCTCTTATCTTGGTATAAATAGACCTCTATTATCCAGAAATGATTGAGAAATAAGATAAAATCGAAGAATGCAAAATTCAGGAATTCTTTAACGCTCTGAGGGGTTCACATTCATAATTCTATTTTGTAACTTCCGGTCTTCCCTGCATGACTTTTAACCAGTTTTGACCTTCTCGACCAATATAATCTTTTCAAAGGATTCTATTCCAAGGAAATGAGCAATAGACTCTTTCCAAAGAATTCGATTGCAAGGAAATAAGCAATATCATCTTTAAAAATGATTAATTTCCAAGGAAATTAACAATAGAATATTTCCAAAGTATTCTATTCTAAGGAAAGGACTAATAGTATCTTTCCAAATGATCATTTTCTAATTATAGGCGTCATCTGACAGTGATTAAAAATTATGAGGTATTGTCCTCGGACCTTACCCTTCAAGATGGATCCAGGTCGTCAATAGCCCACTGTGTTTCACCAATGCAACATAAATTCAACTATCTTTCTAATTATGGGATCAATAGAATCTTTTCAAATGATTCTATTCTAATTAAAGGGTCAATAGAAAATCTGTCCAAAGAATTCTATTCAAAGGAAAGGACCAATACAGTATGAATAAATTACTACACCTATTGGTTGAAAGAATCCATGGATTCTTCCAACTAATAGGTGTGGTAATTTAGTCATTAAGTGTGTTATGGGGTAAAAGCACAACATTACACTACTCGCAAATCTCGCGAAGTTCAGAGGGTTAATATCACGAAAAATGCAAACTGAAACTTAATGCGGCTGCTGTTGTCTCAGTGGGTTTGCCCACTTCGTTAGTAGCCTGCTAATTGTTGACAGGGCTGTTTCGATTACAGCAACTTAGCCTGGATGTACTTCTCTCTTCTGTGTCAGCACAAAATGTCTTTGCATGTCTATTACTTAACGTCTTCTGACATGTGTTTGACGCGGCTTGGCAAATACGGTCCTTGCCCGATGAAAATCCTACTAACTATGACAGTTAATAAAGTTATTCAATTTAAAAACGAGAGGGACCCATAATTCACCACTGCCAGGAACAAAGTTATAGTTAGCGGGGTTGAGTTTTATGACGTAAGGGCCATATTTCGTCAAGCTGTGCCGAGCACAATCCACACAATGTAAAGTAACGGGTAACACATACACACGCAATGTTGGTTGGTAGTTGGTAGCTGAATTAACGTTCCACTGGAGCAACACAACGGGATTGACGACAGGCCGGAACCGATCCCGAAGGGAACGCTTCGAGGACACCTCGTCATTTTGAACCATAGTAGGGTGACAAGGTCAGCACCTGAGCCGTCACCCCACTCTAAGCTTCGACACCACGCCAACGTGAGATTTCAGGCCACAACAGATTTAACGTGCACCAGCCCCCGCATACACACAAGGAAAGTGTTAATGACACAAAAAAAGAGAAATACAACCAAGGTAAGTTACAGGAATCGAACCTGCGTCACCTACAACACACAGTCTGCTAGAACAGTGGACAAACACACTGACCCACGGTGACTCAAGAACAAAATTATAGAGAAGAGAGAGAACAGATCCCGAAATTATGTATTCATTTTTCTTTTTGGGGAATGATATTTTCTTTTTAAGTCTGCATCTCATATTTGGTTTGGTTTAAAGTAAGACTGTATGATCCAAGTAAAGGAATCACAATGGTTGTTCTCCGAATTTTTACAATGGCAATAAAGTTAAGTAAATATTCAAAACTGACTTTGAAAAATTCATTTAGCGTCATTTATAATTTTCTTTTTCTTTTGAATCAATCTGAGGTGAAAATAAGAAACCAACACTCTCGAAGGAGCATACCCCCTGGCTACAATTACACCCACAGCGGTTAGTGCACCACAGAGATGTGCAGCATTAACCGCTCGATGAAGATTTTTTTATTTTGTTTTAATCCTAAATTTAGTACCTATTAAAGCAAATTTTCTTTCATTTGGATATTTCAAAACTCAATATAGGTATAGGTTTTTATTCTACTTAACATTTTCATCATCTTATCACGGCTCAAAATTATGAGGTGTTACGATCTCGTAATCGATCTTACCCTTTAGGATTGATCCCTGACCGTCACCAATAGCCCATTGTATCGTCCAGTGCAACATTTATTCAACTATCTATCTAATTAACATTTAGAATTAAAAATAGATAAGATGGGCTTGGGACTCATATTACATGGGATAATTTCTTTATAGTAGGATATATTTTGTAGGAAATTAATATGAATTATTTTTGTTTCATACATTTTCAAATTTCATCATACGAAATCACAAAAATATTTTTTACTGATATTGTTGCTTTCCAATTTTAGATTTCGCAGGAAATGCCTATTACTGATGGCAAAAATAACAATAATGTTTTAAATTTAATTTTTTTCTATAGATCTTGTCAAAGAAGTAAAAAATTGCCAATTTATGTAGCTCATCACAATCTTAAGTATGCGTGATGTTAGGTGTGACAAAACATTAAAATATGAAAAAAAATTGTCAATCAAAATGTGTCACACATTCTACTAGCAGATTTTTAAGCACTTCAACTATCACTGTAAAGAGGTATTATAAACACTTTATCTAGTGTTGTAGATAAAGTAGTCTAGACTAGAAGAGTAATGAAAATTACTCCTCACATCTGTAAATGCTCAATGTCCAGTGGAAGCTAGTACTTAATTAAATATTATCTTCGTTCACTTTCTCCTAAAATGCAAAAAACAACTAGTGTACCAAACGCACAAGAATGCTCAATACATTTAATAATGCTAATATCTTTCACGCATGATAAAGATAGCATAAGTTGTTCATTTAGTTTAAAGGCAACTGAAATATATTTTTGTGCCTCCTCATACACACTATTTAACCACTGCTTCATCCCATATACAAAGAATTTTAGATTTAGCCGACGATTTTGCATGTGGAACGAACTATAAACAAAGCATTACCATGACAACGAAGCAAATACAGGTGCTCCTGGGAAATCTATACATATAAAGCAGAGTTGGCGTCTGTCTGTATGTTCTCTATACAAATCTACACCGTTTGATCAATCCACACCAAATTTGGTGCACTTATACTTTGGAACCCTGCGAGTAATGTAAGCTATATATTAACCCCGTTCTCTTTAATCCCCGTTCTCTTAATCTAGGTGTGCAGAGGGGGTTAAATTAATTCGAAATTGCCATAGGAAAAATATTGAGCGTAAAACGATTGCGGTACGCAACTCAGTTTGTTTTACCAGTATTGATCGAAAATCAAATTTTGTAATAAAATTGTTTTACCAGTATTGATCGAAAAACAATTTTTTCCGAAATGTTATATTTAAGCAATTTAAAATTATAATTATGTTTGAAGTGATTTTTTATTTCTTTCCACAATATAAATAATTTAGGAATATTTGAATGATGAAAAATGGATTTTTAAAATACTTACTTTTACACAACTTGTATTTTGTAATGGAACACGAAAAGCCCAAACAAAAAAGTCATTGATGATAAAAGCGTAATTTTGCAATTCGATAACTGGCAACACTAGAATTAATGCTTTATTTTATAAATTAGATTTCGAATTCCGTGTTTGTGTATTTGAGTTAAGACAAGAATGCTGCGGTCATATTTGAGCACATTTCTAAGCTTTGTAAATTTGTATTCTTTTTGTAAATAATTCATTATTGTGTATCAATATTTTTCAAACGTCTTTTTCGAATTTCTCTATTTCAGAATATTCTCATGACGTCGAAATTCCAAACGCTTGCTTAGATCTTTCGTTTTTCAGAATTCTGCATTTTTCAATTACCAGAATTTCGTTTCTGTTTGTATTTATGTATTCCATTACTTTCCATATTACAGATATATTATTTCGGAGTTAAATTGTAATGAATTATTTTTATTTTTTGCCAAATGCCACTAGACGTGGGTAATTTCTTGGTAGTATATGTATATTTCGACGAACCTTCCTTAAATCTTTGGTTAAATACGTTAGTTTGTTGAATTCTGTTTCATAAAAATAAGTGGAAACCTTTTAAAATAAGGTGTATAACTTCTTATTTTAAAATGACTGGTAAAGTTAAAATAAAGTTATTCTAAAATAAGGCATGTTACGTTAAATTAAAACGGGTAGCCATACGTTGTAGTTCAAAGATATTTCTAAATTTTGTCATATTTTCATTACAAGACGATTAAAATCAATTTAATTTACATTGGTTTTTCATGTTTCATGGGTATTATTGAAAGCTGTACTCCAGTCAAGTAACTACATCTATCATTCTAAATAGGTACGTAGTTTCCATATAAAAACTGAGTCTCAATTTAAAAAAGTACCTTAAGGATTCGATTTAAAACTAAATTTTTCTGTTGGAGGAAAGCGAAATTTAAATAAAACTGCTGATCTTGGAATAATATTGTAAAGAAGCATGTAAACTAGGACTGTTGAAAATAGAAATTTTTTGTCTTAAATGACTGAAAATTGCAGTGATTTTGTAAAAAGTGTAATCGATTGAGTTTGATTTGTCTACACTGATGACATTTGTTTTAAACAAGCTCCGTTATTCCACGTGCGGCTGAATAGAATTCTCAAGAAAAAATTGTGTGCTTCAAAATAAATTAACCACGAATGCTGTAACAGTTTAATTTACCGTTTTCTCACAATGATAATGTAATTTGAAAACATCGAATCTATAGTGCATCAATCCACAAATAATAAATAATGATTGGAAAACTGAGTGCAAGATTATACACTGAAAGTTTCTAATTTTTACGAAAAACGAACTTAATTGGCATTCTTAATCACTCCAAAACTCAAAATCGACTTCTGTAGAAGTCATGTCAGAAAAAGCTTTTGTAGTTTGTGTCTTACCTCAAGAGTGTGATGAATATGAAATTTATTATATGGATGGATAAATTATATATACATATTTGCGTCCGAAATAAATTGTAGAAGCTATGAAAAAGTTAAAACGATGTTAAAAAATATTTTCTGTATACTTAAATGATGCTTGCATTTTTCTATGTAATAGAATCAACATTCAACCAATTCAACCCGAGCATCGCCGGGTAATTCTGCTAGTAGGGTTATAAAAAAGACCACATATCTGCCATAAATTGTGATTTTACGATTATGAAAACGATCGTGCATATCCAGCAATTCTTGATGTTTATTGAAGAAAAAAATCAATCAGTTTTTCTTGTGCTAAATCATAATATATATTTTCATATCCGACTTTTAGTATTTATTAATTATACTATATGAATGTGTGTTTATTTCAAAATCTATATTTATCTTAGTTATTTTTTTTTCAAAATGTGTGCTCAATGAATAATACAGTTCATTTGTAAATCGTTACATGAAAAAAAGCATAACATTTCTAATAAGGATTTATTCGAAATTATTCAATGAAACCAATAAAAAAAGAGCATCGCAATTTTATAAATTTTATTCTATAGGTTCATTATCCTACTCGACTTTTCATTTTTCTCCCCAAAAATACACTTTCAAAATCGATCATTTCGGTGAAATATTAACTCATAGATATTCACGATCACAGAAATAATATTTCAAAGTAATAACATTTTATAATTCATCTTTCAAAAACATTAAAAATTGATAGTGACGTCGAAAATATAAAAATCTTAATTTGAAACGAATGATTAATGGTTAATGGAGTGGTTAATGTTTTTTTGAGGAATACTTTAACCACTAATATTTCGCAAGAGCTTTCAATTCTAATCTGTAATATTTTAAAATTGAGTTTGTTGCTACTAATGTTCCTTTTTCACATTTATTCATTCTGTCCGCTGTCTGTTTCAAAGATTAATCGTTAAATGATCTTGAAGATGAATAAATTGAATTTCAGTATAATGCTCAGAAAGGAGATTACGCTGCTATATGTGCATTTAGTACATTTAGAAAAAATATTTTTTATAATATTTTGATGGAAATTTCAAAAAGATTTTTTTCTTTTAATTTGGAGCTTCATTTCAGCACAAAACTCAACCGCTGCTCCTCGTTTTTCAATTACAATATTCTTAAAGCCTCCTGGTGGTTGTCTCGACGATGTATTTTGCCTTTAGAAAAACTGATCACATCATGATGGACGAGATATTTCGTCATTAGAAGAAAACCGACCAAATCTTTATCTGGTGATCATAAAAAATCGGTAATACCTTGATTACGAGATATCTCATCATTAGTAAAATTGATCCGATCTTGATGGACGAGATATCTCATCAAAACTACTTGGAGTGTTAAGAATTTTGTTCTGTCATTCTATGGTCTATTTTTACTTGAAGACTAATTCAATTAATTTTTAAAAGATAAATAATTTTTAACAAAGTTAATGGTTAAGATAGCAAAAGTATGGCACACGAACCCAAAGGAGCATATTCAACAATTGATCTGTCACGAAATATGAAGGAAAAAATAAGTGTAAATCAAAACACATTAGATTATTTCTAAAGCTCTTACACACATACAGGATAGAGTTGTGTGTTAAAGTAAACTTCCGTGCTTATCGAGAAGACAGTATCTCCAAGTGTCGTCTTTTTGAACTGACAACAATTACTTGATCTATATATGAGATGATTTTTCCTCAAACTAAATATAGGTGGTGGAAGTGTGTTTTTGGCGGTGGAACGTGCTCACTGTACATATTCCGAATATGACGTCACTTACCTTGTTTTCCGATTACAATTTCAGCACGTCGTTCCAAAGAACAAAAATTCCAAAGAACGTATTCCGAATTGATATATGATAGTTGATTGGTCAACGGCAATTAGATAAAAAATGGTTGCTAAATCGGAAATAAACTATGTTTTAAGATAACCCCGATATGTATCATGCTAGAGCATTTGGGTAGCAGTCAGTATCCAAATACTCCTCGTATGGTTTGTTTACAATCCAATTCTCTTATAAGTATCTGATACACTAGATGATAACCAATTCAAGTGTTAATTAGTTATGCTATAACTTCTTTCGAGCGTTGAAGCATCAAATATTTCATGCATAGAATATTAACTCTGCAGACAATACGAAGATATTACCTTCTTGACTATCACGGTAGTACTCTTGATGTAAAATTATAATTTGTTGAGTGGCTTCCAAAAATGTGTGACGTCTGATTTTATATACAAATACATATAGCTGTCCTGGAAGAACAATGACGTAAGTGAAATATATGGGTATTTTGAGTTAAATGCGGCACTTGTCTTTGACATGATTCATTCTTCCAATGGAACAAGGACAAAGCCGTAGTAACTCTCAGCTCCTTAACAGAGCATTGCGTCATTGTTCAAATCTCAACTGTTCCTTAACATTCTTCAGAAGAAGAAAGACTAAAGTGTTAGTTGTGACAGCTTTTATTGAGGGAGGTTAGCTCTTCGGGGCAACAACGATACAAGCGCTGTTTAGAACGATTGCATAAGAAGCTGAATTTGACTGTCACTACGAAATAAGTGTATTGTGCCTTCGTTAATCTAAACTCTTGGTCAGTTTAGATTAACTGATAACGTAAATAAATGATTGCATAAAAATGTCAATAAATATGGCGTAAAAATAATTAAAATTAAATTAAATGTTTTCTATAGTAAGTGACTCTGTGTTTAATATTTCATTCCAAATTTCAAGAGAACAATGACACAACTACACAATTGAGAGCGAATATTCAAAATATAACTGATTGAGTGACATCATTTAAAAATACTATAAATATGTTGTTTATAACACTCATTATCATCAAAGTTTCTCACATATTGTAATATACCTCACATGTAATTAATTATACTCATGAACGCATTCTTAGTTTTCGTTTTCTCAACAAATCGATGAATTCCACATGCATCAGGGCGCAGCATGGCCAAATATGGCCCTTGCGTCATGAAACCAGAGTAAACATCCAACCAACTATATTTGCGTCATTGTTCTTACGGTACACAACTATGGTACCCTTTTTACGAATTCCAAAAGGTTAGTAACAACACAAAATTCTTAAAAAAGGAAATTAAAATGTGTTCTATATTTTGGTGGATATGGTGTAGGTTCGTAAAATTCGTTAACCCTTCTAGTGTTTGTCTCGACAAGATATCTCGTCAGTAACAAAATTGACCAGATCTTGGATGGACGAGATATCTCGTTATTAAACGAAAACTGACCAGATTTTAATCTCGCCATCATAAAAAATCAGCAATATTTTGATGACCAGATATCTCGTCTTTAGCAAAATTAGTCAGATCTTGATGAAGATATATCTCGTCATTAAAAAAATTGGTCAGATCTTGATGGACGAGATATCTCGCCGAAATCACAAGAAAGGATAAAACCATCGATTGCATAATCATGGTCGACCCTGGAGTTTGCCATACTCGAAAAAAAATCTTGAAGAGCCTCTACAAAGATGGATTGATAAAACCTCAATTCATTTTCTTCCTCCAAGAGGCGTTGCATAAATTACGCATCGATAACAGTTCCGACAGACAAACGAAAAAGAAAATTTCTTCGTCCCTTTGAATAAAGTGTGAATAAAAACTTGCTGATATGGGGAAAAAAGTCTTACGCGTACCCGAATTTGCCTCCATTGAAAGAGAATACCGCACACGTAGGAAAGCTGAGCACGCAGAAAACTAAGCATCGCGTTTTGAATTATTTAATACACGAGAGAAGGAAGATTCTTCATAGTTCTGGAATTTCCGAACTTTATGATAGAATGGTGATTCAAGTATACCTACCAACGCTCTACACGAAGGGAAAGTTTAGTAAACGTTTGTGTAGGATTAATTTTACCTGCATGCATTTAATGTATTGGCTTTTTGAAAATTTTATATATTCTGTTGTACTACTACCGTACTGTTGACGGAACATGCTTATTTTATAAGAATACTGAATTTTTAATTTTTTCTATAAATGAGGCCTTTTGTGTTCAAAATTTAAACTGACCCGCAAACTCAACATCTACGCTATAGTTTCTTTATTTCATATATACATTGATGGCAATGTCGTTACTTACATTTCCTACTTTACCATAGATAATGCACATTTTATGCCTCCAAATGAAATGAAATTAATCGAAAATAAAAAGCAGCCCCTTGTACTTCTTACTGGTATTACTTCTTATTTCTAATACAATGTATATCGCATGTTACCACGATTAGTTTCTGAGCGTCCACTTCAATTGCATATCATTCACTTATAAAAGACTATTTGGTACTTTTCGACATCCTAATTTATTTTCGAGTTATCTCAAATTTTCTTTCCTGAGTTGATTTATTTCTTCCAGATTTCTTATTGCCTTCTGTAATCAGGCTGATGAAAATTTCATTAGTGACAAGCTCTTCCGAGTATTGTTAATAATTTAAAGCAGCTCAATAGCTCAAATCAAGTACATTTAAATTCTATGGCAAACTTGGCGAATTAATTCATTAGCGGCTGATTTTGTATTGTTTGTAACCGTTAGTTGCCATTCGCCATTATACTAATGTCAATTTTGGAGCCACGTACATTAATGAAATCTGGATTGTTAAAAACTGTTGTAACAATTTCCTTAGATGAGAGAATTATTTAAAAAAAAAGAACTATATCGTCCTAATTATTCTCCAATTGGGGATCATTTAATGATTTAAAGTTATAGAACTAAAAGTACTTTATAACTTATTGTTTATTACAAAAATAAAGGTGTCATAAGAAAACAATATATTTATATTATAGCTCTATGGATTGATCTTGTTCTCTCTTTCGAAAGATATACATTGTACTCACTGTATAGTTCAAGATTTAAGTAAAGAAAATTTTATTTTCTAAGGGATAAATAAATTATTTAAAACGCTAAAATTGAATTTATGTGAAAATATAAAATTCTAAGCCCAAAAAGAGTTTTTACTAGAGTACTTTTCTATATGATGAGTGATTCTGTGTTAATCAATGATTTAAAGCACATCGGCTAAACTTATTAATTTTAATTCATTCACATACTTTTAATAACTTTTATTTAAACTTTACCAATTCTTCGGCTTACAAGTGAAACATACTGTCAAAAACATAGTTTTGAGAAAACAGAAAGGGAAAAAATTCTACTCCTAAAACTTTACTCACTAAGTGCGTTTCTCGAGAAAGAATCTAACCTTTATGCAAAGAAAAAATAACTAGTGGACTTAACCAGTCTTCAGATCACCACATTTAGGTCTAGAAAAACTGAAAAATCATATTTTAAAATTTTGTCTTAATGTGTTTCACTTGTAATATATAATTGATATATAATTGAAAGTATATATAAGACGATATATAATTGAAAGTATGTTTGAACTATGTTTCAAACAAGCAAGTTTTGACATCCAACTTTCTTTCAAAACAGATGCGACGAGTTAAGTACTATTCACCTAAATAGTTTTCGTTCGTTTTAAATTCCATTAATCCATCCAAATCCCATAAAATGTTTCCATTTTAACCCATTTCCATTAAAACTTGCCCTATAGCATATGTTTTAATTCAGTTCATTCCAAACTTAGCTAATTTAACTATAATTTTGTGCCACAAGATGTCATGTGTCATAAACTGAATATGTACGAATCTTTTAACACACTTTCCTAGCCTACTCGTCACTTTTTCTGTAAAAATACGTTACATTGGTTTCTTAAAATCAATTATGATTATATCTTCATATGGAATACGTGATAAAATTTGCATTTTATTATTGATAGCCTTCTTTGTAGATTATACGATACACAATACTAGAATAGTGTGTGTATTAAGTATTATTATCTTTTAAGTAAATTCACTTAAAAGAAGTTGTATATTTTTCTGCTAAATCAAAAATTTATTTACCAAACAAATTTTAAATCAAAAATTGATTTAAAAGGGAAAACCGTTAACGTTTTCCTGATCATTGATCGTTAACTTGATACAATTAGTACTGTAATTGAGGAAAAATTATCTCTTCTGAATTACGGGTTTTAAAACAATTCTGTTAAATTTTTAAGGAGAGTGATTCTAAGAACATCAATGTATTTAAAACACAGGATAAACTTATTAATTTTAATTCATTTGCATACTTTCAATAACTTTGATTGAAATTTTACTAATACATTTCAAATAAGAAAATTCGGTAATGAGATTTTATCACAAGATTACAGTATTGAAAAATTTTGGCGACTTAAAAACTACAAATCACGAACACATAACAAAGGGGACGTTATATTTAGAAAACTTGTGATTTTATTTCAAATTTCATTCAAAAAGTCTACTGTCTAAAGATTAATATCATGACGTCAACTAGATGTAATAATGAATTTCATTACTATTTAAAGGGGTGGTGGTTTTCTACTTTTTGTGTTCCACATAACCAATATAAACAAGCACAATATCTCCACGCAGAAACCAATCAGTCAAACCATTTTCTTTATTTGGTAATACCATTTGGAATATCCAAAATTGAATAAGATGTAAGGGAATTATCCATGTACAGAGTCGTACAAAAACTCAAGCCATTCTCTAATAAAATTACACAGATAAATTAAATTTAGGGAATGCGGTGATAAAACGATTGACCTAAATATTTGATCACAATAATGAAATTACCGATTATGTTACAGAATCAATTGAAGATAAGCTCCGTCAGAGTGGTTGAATGTTTATTTTTTAGAGTTTTTTATAATTAAAATAGAAGAATGTCATTTTGCAATTTCGATTAACGAAGTGTAGCGTTTCAAAGAAAAAATAAAATCCTACCTTTTTTTATGCAACACATTTTGCTTCTCTATCAAATTGAATAAATTCTTCATTTTTTGGAACTGCGTTTATATTTTTCTATTTACAAGGAGTTTAATCAATGAGTTTTTACAAGCAATGAAGTTTAAAGCAAAAATATTTTTTACTTATCATAGGTTAATGTAACATTTAAAATGGTGCCTCTTGAATTTGTAAACAAAAATATTTACTAGTTTCTAAAACCATTTCAGTCTCTACTACTCCATATTTCGTGCATTAGACAGACTTTCTCTTTTTTCGCAATTCCATACTTATGATGATAAAAAGGTGATCTAAGTGAAATAGAAATAACTTTCACGCAAGTATTTTCGAAAGTCTAAACATTAACGCAACCTTTTCTACATACACAACATATATTTATTATTGCACGATTTATCGAACATTATATTCATTCATTCATAATTCAGACCAACCAACATACTTAAGGGGTTAAGGGGTGACCTGGATGACTATTCCCAAGAATTATAAAATGTAACATTGACGAAAATATACAAAACATTGCAAAATCTCTTTAAAAAGGGACAAACATCACATAGTTTATCCAAGATGAAATAAATACAACAATAGGAGACAACTCCGATCACTTTACGATGACTCTTTTTATATTGAACATAACTTTGTGCAATAAATTATAAATCCAACTAACTGCCACGAAACAGAAGTTTTCCAATGGAGTAGACAACATAATAAAAATAATCTAAAAACTATGTAATTCCGTCTCTGTCTGTGCGTGTGTGTGCGATGTGGGAGGTGAATCGAACACACATCCCGAAAATTGCGAATAAAATCTTCCGCAACATAGCTACTCACTGCATCCTCCAAAAAATATTACAAAATAAAGCGATTTTCTACAAGTCATTTTTGGCGTTATATATTTTATCACAAGACTAAAGTTTTAAAATAAAGATTACTGTTTGGCAAAAAAATGTTACGCTTCTCGGCTTTATTTGAGTTAAAAAGCCACTTTGCAAAGATTTGTGTTCCCCAATTATTTAGAATAATAATAAACATTAAGAAAATATTTAAATCCCTTCTTGAAATTTACTTTTCCTATTGTAACATTTGAAGAAGTACGAAATACGTAGATACGGGAACATGCGAGATGTTTACATCAGTGAAAAAACAAATTCATATTTTTCAGGATTTTATATTTTATCATGAACTAGCTTTACTACCTGGTTTAGCTCCAGAGTTTTTGCTGCTTTAGTTGCATCAAGTCGTCCCTGTTTCCTCACCAGTTTTGTTGGGTCGTTGAACAACTTTTTGATCTTTGTTCGCTTCACGTGTTTGCGTTCTTTTCTCTTGCGATTGCTCGGTTCGGGACAGCTTTTGAATTTTAGTGGTGATTCGAGTTTGATTAAAAATGTGTCTCTTCTTTGCGAACTGTTCTATATTAAATTTTACTTCTATGGTTCTAAAACTCAACGTAATGAGCTGAAAATAGTTGCGTTGACCAAGAAATTCCAGACAGAAAAAGATGCACTTATTTAATGATACCAGAGCTCAGCGTTCAAAATTTTTTCTGCTTCACACAAACAGTTTATTGGTTTAGGGGTTTTGTAGCGTAAGAGCCATATTTGGCCAAAATAACCTCAAGTAAATGGACATACGAGCAGAAGGAAAGCTTTACTGACACAGAAGAGAGAAATACACTTTAAGAGGAATCGAACCTGCGTAGCCTACAACACTCAGAATGCTAGCGCAACGGGCAAACCCACTGAGCCATGGTGATCCTTTCGTACAAACATATTGTCTAGTTTATATATAAGGCAATCAATTTTAAAACTGTTAATTAATTTAGTAACTGTTATTTTATTTAAAGAATGTTACAAAAGTATTTGTTGAGTATTTTCTGAAGATAGCACGCAGGCAACCTGACCACTCGAGAGTGTCACCACTACTGCATGTTTATGTTTAAAGGGCTACTTAACCACCCCCTGGTTTTTGTTTATCTGTTACTTCCAAGGGGACTGCCTGCCGATCACCAACCTCGCAGCTTTGCTCTGTGTTGTTATTTGTCACGTTGGCGTGGTGTAGAAGTTTGGAGATGGATCTTTGGATCCTTAGACCGTCGTCAATAGCCCGTGCGACGTTAACTACCTACCTGTTGTTACTTGTTGTTGATAAACGTTTTGTTTGTGTTAATCGTGAGTTTGATTCTGTCAAATCATCAAACACAGAACGGGATCGATTGACGTGTTCATACTGTATTGTATATATTTATATTTCATTTTTATTAAACGACATAAGATTCGGAAATCAGCACTTTCGGTGAGAAGCTTGGGACCCTTCTGGCAACTGGCTCATCTGGAATTACTTTATTTCTCTAGCTAATATTAACTTTTTTCTGTTTAACTGGTCTTTCTCCATAGACGAAGCATTGATTTCGGGTGAAAGAAACTGCTTAGTGTGATTCAAAGAGAAAAAAACACTCCAAAATCACAAGTTATCCATTAAACAATTGTGTCTAGCTAACTTTTGATCAGGTAATGGATCTTGACCTCACAAATAAAGCATCATGGCTCAGCTGAAATTTTAATAGTATGTGACACATAATGTGTAACACTAGGAACATAATATTTGCATTAGTGAAAACAAGCACAGAGTCCAAAGTTAAAATGGACCATCCATTTTAATTGAAATATTACAGGAGAGCTTTATAAAGCACTGAATGCATCGTAACTCAGAGGGAAACGGGGTTTGTTTAACTTTACCGACATAACATTCTATCTAGCTAGAATACTCTTAAATCTCTCCTGAAAGTCTCCAGATAATTATTTTCTTTCATCTCACAATCAAGCGAGTTCATAAAATATTTATAAGTTTGGCGCATATACATATTTAAAAAAATTCGTTTATGTGGATACACAGTTTTAAGTACAATTTCAAAAGTTCTTTTATACGCCATGTTTGTTTTATATGCCACTCCAAGAACGAACTACTTGACTAGTTTTTCCAAGTAAAGTAAGCAATCTACACTTTTTACATTTTAAAAAGTCCAAAAGTTGAAAAGATAACTGATAACTAAGCGTTTTATTAAAAAAGGTTTTCCCGTTTATTAAAAGAAATATTCAGTCACGATGGGTTTGTGGACTGCAATTTCTAAACGTAATAAAATTATCTTTATGAACATCAATGTTTATTAAAAGAAAATATAAACAATTAACACAGATTAGCAACAAAGCAAAACGCCTCATGGCGTTAAACTACAAGAGAAAAGAATGCCCTGCTGCTGCTAAAAAATATTCTAACAAACAATTTCTTCTTACACCAGAACTTCTATTATCGTTTGCAAGCTAGTCATGTTCTTTTTACCACTTTCCCAAGAAATTCTATCACTAAAAATCTGAACGAGAATGGCTCTCTTAAGTTGTAACAACCAGAATTAACTTCATTACCTAAAGATAGAATAAGTATGTCACATAAATTTTTATATCTTGCATCAACTAATTAACAACTCGACCAAACACTCATTCATTTCTAAAAATTAGTATCTCAAATTACACTTTTAAGGACGATGTAATTTCTTTAAAAACGATTTTGATTTAGAAGAGTAAAACGAGAGAGGGAAATATTTCTTTTTACCAAATATTTAAAAACAATATCAGTTATCAGGAAAAAGAAAATGGAATCTACAACTAAAAATCAATAACGGCTTCTGTTTCACTAAATATTAAAAAAGAAACATGCCCTTACTTCTCTTTTTCCTTCGAATATAATGCGTTCAGAAATACTTCGACATGATTGACGAAAAGTACAATAAATCAATACCACTTTTCCACCCTTACGATCTTTGTGATACTTTAAACGAGCGTTTTCATTAAATCTTACAACGTTTTATTTGTCAAAAATAGTAGATGCCACTTGTAATCAGATCGGTACTTGATATTGAACCAGTGCACAAAGAAATGTAGAATTATCTGATAAATAGCAAAAGGAAGAAAGCCGTTTTGAACTCGATTCCACTTGATGAAGCTGTAAGTGGGGGAACAGAAGCGGGGACACGACTTGAGGGGGCGGAAAAGTCCATTCGGGATGAGCATAGAAGCAGCGAAAACCAACCATATCTCAGGGTGAAGTGAACTCGTGATCTAAATTTGTCAAGATACTTGCAATTGTTAAGTATTGATATTTTCTTTTGTTGTCTCTTTAGATTATTCTATTAGGTTTATCGATCAGGAGAATATGTACCAAGTTTCAATGCAATGGTCCCTTCAAATTTTGAAGATACATCAATTTCATATTTCTTTACTTTTAAGTGCGTTCACATAACAAGGAAGAATGAATATAAGTCTTCAAGTACATAAATGAATCAGGATGTATACTATACATCGATGTCGAGTGAGCATATCTTAAGTTTTACAATCAGAGCCGTTCCTGAGTGGTGCGCACTACTCTGTTCCCAAATTCCTCTTCCCCCTTTTACGACATTTTTTACTTGATGTTGTTTTGTATTTGGCGCAGCTTGGACAAATATGGCCCTTGCGCCAAAAATCGCCAAACCAACCAACTTGACCAACCAAACAACCCAGGTGTGCTGGACGCGCACTTGAAAGTAGTCAGAAAAAAATAGGGATGTCTGAATAGGTACGCTTCTAAATTTAAATGAAGATGTCCAGCAATAAATTTTCCGGTGTTATTAATTTTATTCTTTTTTCTAGATTATTTTTATGATTGTAATGAAAGATTCTTATACTCTGACATTATTTGTTCCTTGCACTAGAGTATTCGAAATGTACTTATCAAAGTATGTGTTTAAGGTAAGAATTCAGAGTTCGATTTTTAGAACTTAAAAAAAGCTATCGCAAATACATGCTGACGCTAGTTATATCATAGAAAATCACATTACATAGCCTGAAAAGAGTCGAAAGATAATGTTAAGCATAATGCTCGTTTAACGTTTCGGTATTTAAGGAACCGGGAAAAAGAAGACTGGGCTATCCAAAATTGTTTCCTAAAGGGCGTTCAGAAAACAATTGGCAACAAACGACTGGATGAAGAGTTTTTTAATCTAGCGTTTTTGAGAAGGGTGGTTTGCATATAGGCCACTCATTCTTCAGATTACAATTCAATTTTACCTGCACTTTTGTATTTTATTGTAAATGTATATAAATAAGAATGGAAATGCTTGTTCATCAAATATTTTCTCCCTGTTTCAGATTATTTATCCATTTTGGGTCATTTTAATGCAAAATCAGTGGTTCCTCGTTTGATGTCTGTCTGCATGTGTGTTAAAGTACTACGTCCAAGTATATTTTCATGAAACTTTACATACTGTGAGTACTTACACTCATTTAATGACTGAATTTCGTTGCGTCAGACTGTCTTCCGTCCTTCCGTTTTATGTCTGTTTTGTGTTTGTGTATTACTCTCTTAAATTTTATTCCATGTATTTTAATAAAATGTTCTATATTTTATAAAAAGTATTTAAATTTAGTGAATATGTTACCGTTAAAGCTCGAAAGACGCTAATGTGCACATTACCTAGGTAATCTGCAGATTAGCTGATTTGTTCCGTTAAAGTGCGGAATCATCTACAAAATAAGAGTTTCCCGCACTTTACCTAGATAATGTGCACATTAACGGCTTTCGAATCGTTTAAGTGCAAAAGTTTGTTCCTCTAATTTCCTTTTATACCTTGTTCATTGATTGAATCTATCAACTATTCTGTTGATTGATTGATTCTATCAACTTCATTCTTCAGATATCGAAAAATAAATAATGTTTCAACAATTGTCAGTATATTTTATTTACATCTGCTGATTATTAAATGAAATTGTTTACAACTTTATGGAATAAAAGTATAGCGTGTTTTTCAATTAGTAGTACTTAGTATTACTGAGTTATTTGAGTATTAATTGAAGCGTACAAAAACGTTACTGTTCGAGCAAAGATCTTATTTTCACTTTAACGAGCGAGTGCCTAGTAGGTAATGTGCAGATTATCTAGGTGGTCTGCAGATTACCTAGGTAATTTGAGAAATGAAACAATTTTCCGCACTTTAATCGATCGGCGTAGTTAATCTGCACATTACCTGATTTCCGTACTTTAGCGGTAACAAATGCATTGTTTGAATTTCCTTTGCTTGCATATTTATATATTTATTTTGGAGAAGCGGTAATGTATATTGAGTATTGCGATTACTTGGATTATTTTATCAAAACAACAAATATTATTTTTACCGAATTTAAATTCTAATACTTCACTCATATTTTCTCTTTAAAGTATAAATAATTTCCGAATGTTTGGGACAGATGATACAAAGAAAATAAACATTTAATTTTACACTAGAGCAAGTTAAAAATTAATTATTTTCTGTCCAATATTGCTAAAGACGTGTTTTCATTTTCTGTACGGCATGTATAAAATCCTTTTTAAAGCATCGACCTTCTAATGAAATAAACGGAGCATGTGGGCGGAGTGGCTTTCGTAAGATCTCTGAAGGGTAAATCCCGTGGACATACGAATCGACTTAGCCGATTGGCTGTCTAATCGCAGACTAGTGTTTTTGATCACGTTAGATAATCACTTTAAATCAATCAATAATTTAAGATTCATGCTTTTACCCATAACTATACGTGACAGATCTTCAAACCGAGCAACTGGGAGAAAAAACATGAAGCTGCGGGCACGTGGTCTGTCTATTTCATTGAAGAAGAAGAAGGTTGAATGCTTTTTCTTCTTGAAGAAGATGATGCTGAAGAAGAAGGTTGAATGCTTCTTCTTCTTGGAGAAGATGATGCTGAAGAAGAAGCAGAAGAAGAAGAAGGAAGAAGGCTGATGCTTTAAGAGTAATGCGTGCTCGAAAAGAAAAGAAACTCATGTTAATTGGCCACGTGCAGTGATATTATTTTCTGACTTTTTTATCGCATTTAATTTTGCATTTAATTTTTGTTTCTATTTTTAGTTGTTAATTGTGGCAACTAAGCAAGATCACGAGTAGGAAGACAATTGGATAGAAGAATTGATATTTTAGAACAAATTTGTTTTTCCTGCGACATTAATTTAGTTTTATTTCGTTTTGATTTCTGTGGTTGTAAATTTTGCAAATATTATTTTTTAATAAATTGTAATTGCTATTTATGAACACAACAAGAATCCCACGAAGGATTCGATTTGAAACTACATGCCAGTTAAAATAAAGCTTTGTTGTAGTGGCAGAAGGTCAAAGTTGCTTGTTTTACGAGTTGAAGCTATATTAAAGAAACTTATGCCTGTTAAAAGTTGGATGAAAACTGTGATATTATTTTTAAAAAAAGCCGTCAAATCTTTTTTGAAAAATGGCAATCGGTTACTTTTTCTTCATAAAAATTATTAAAATGTTGAAAAGGTGTGAATTTTTTCCCCTGACACTTAAATGATGTTAGTATTTTTCTATGAAAGAAAAAACTTATTAATCTTGTCACTTTTTCAATCTACAATTAACCAATCCAACCCGGATTAGGTTGACTAATTCTGCTCGAAAGAAATAAAACGAATCCTTAAATTTCCTACCACAATTAAGAATTCCAATTTGCATGTTTTTGGAAGATAAAAGAGTTTTCCTTTTTTGAAAAATAACTGATATTAGTATATTGAGTGGACTTTTCTCATATTATGCAGTGGCGTAATTATCTTGACAAAAAATAATTGCTGTCTTCTCAAAGTTGCGGTCTCGGATAAAGCTTTTAGAGAAACCAAAGCACACGCATATTTTCTGTAAATACTCGAAAACAGGATCCTTTTACGAGTAGATACATATTCAAATCGTGCAAATTGGCAACACAATTTTTAACAGTAATATATTTCTTTCTAATTCTAAATATAGAAAAAATATTTTGAAAATATTAAAGAAAGGGTTATTTCTTGCTTAGAAATTTAACGAAATGGAAACATTTTTCTCATCGTTATTCGAAATTCTACTTATGTAAAATATTTCAAATATAAAAACTATTCAATACCTATGGTAATGGTAATTAATTAACATCACACTTGAGCAACACAACGGGCTATTGGCGACGGTCCGGAATCAATCCCCAAGGGAAAGATCGAGGACAACAAGATATAATTTTGAACCATGGTCAGATGGCGAAGTCAACACCTGAGCTGGCACACCACTCTTTAAACTTCCAGACCACGCCAACGTGAGGACATTTGAGGCTATGGCAGATTTAACGTGCATCATCCGTACGATCTGTACGAGGGGTGTCCGATAATAAGGTATCCGACTACGTTTAAAACGTAATTTTGACCAAAATTCTCAAAAAATTTTACTGTCTCATATTGAAGCCCAGTTCCTTAAGTTTCAGAATCTGCAATTGTTTTAAGTCTACGATAAATAGAAATAAAATTATAGCAATTTTAGTATTACTGAACGATGAAAATCGAAACCGGAAGTACGATTGAAATGGACGGAAGTGGAGGTTTTCCGCTAATTTTTCAAAAGTAAACATAGTTTTAAATATAAATTTACTAAAACTGTTTTCTATAAACAAGCCTCAACATTTTACATCAAGTTTCGATGAATTTCTGTGAAGAATTTGGCAATGGCATTGCTTCACGTGGTACCCAAAGGTAAACTTTAAATGCTTTTTCTGGAAAACCCAATTTTTAGCAAATATTGCACACGCAAAACATGATTTCTCAAAAAGTTACAGAGATATCTCAATGAAATTTGACATTATTACTGATTAACATGTTGTGAAGGCAGTAAACTAAAGGTTTAGTTGTACAATGCATACTTTTTAATTTATAGCAGTTTAATTTGAACAACAAGCAGAAATTTCGCAAAATTTAAGATTAAGCTACATATAATGAGCGATAACTTCTTAACATTTCAATATATCTCTTAGATTTTAGTTTATTGCCTTCACTAATATCATAGATATATGGTGCTACAAGGAAATTAAAATTAATTCAACAGAAATTTAAACAGTGTTTGCGATATTGTGGTCATTTTCATTGAATTTTCACTAAATTTGCCCAATTTACTAAAATTTAATGAGTGAGTGCAATATTTTTTACTTTTATTCATGACTTTGAACCATTATCTAATATGAAAAGTGTTTAAATTGTGCTTTAATAGTTTTTTCAAAAAAATTGTTCCGAACCTAGTCGGATACCTTAAAGGTACAGGTGGCTGTTATACAAACTGTGCATGCGCAATATTGGCGTCATATACGTGACTAGCCACGTTCATGCGTGTAGTAGTAGAGTATGGAGCGTTGTTTTGTTCAAGACTCGATTTAGCTTCCGAGAAGCAGACAAACATGGCGTGTGTAATCGCAGAATGTTCGAAGTGTGAGGTACGTGGAGTTATCAGATTTTCATTTATTCGGACCTTTAAAGAAATTTTGGCGGGAAACGCTTTGCGGATCAGGAGGAATTACAAGACACCGTTGTGGACTACTTCAAGCAACTTGACAAGCAGCAGTACCATAAAGGGATGTTCAAACTAGTGTCAGCTGGGATAAATGTCTCAACGTTTACGAAGATTATGACGAGAAATAAACGCAGTTTTTGTGGAATGTATAAAATACTTTCTTTAATTATAAATATTAGTGTAATTTTGGTTTGTACCTTTAATATCGGACTCCCCTCGTACACCACGGTCTTTGATTGGATCGAGTTTCGAACTCGCAACCCTCTGATTGCTAATCCGTTACTCTTCCTACCGGTCTATCGCGTTCCCCTCTATACCTATGGAAAATATATTAAAAGAGAAAACATGAGGACAGTTTTCCTATGTGTCGCACTTTTAACCTATAATTTTTTAAGACACCAAAAACTAACCTCTGGTTTGGTTCATTGCTCTATGGTCTTTTACTGCTACACAGGGATACTAAGGATACTTAGGCCTCCTTCTGATGATTTTCTTATTTGAAAATACGCTCTAAACACACGTTTCATCAATCATTATCTTGTAATTAATCAATTATTATCTTTACCCTCCTGGTGATCGTCTCAGCGGGGTATCTCGTCATTAACGAAACTGACCAGATCGTTATGGACTATATATTATATATTTCTCATGACGACATATGTCGTCATGAGAAAAATTCTGACCAAATCCTCATCCCGTCATCATCAAAAACTCGGCGATATTTTGATGACGAGATACCTCGACATTAATAAAATTGACCTGATCTTGATGGCCGAGTTAGCTGGTCGAAACCACTTGGAAGGTTAAGTAACTTTGGGGCGTAAAATGCACTCACAAGATTTTTGCGCCCTATTTTATGACAATTCTCGATCACGAATGTTAACAGCTAAAGAATCGGGCGAAAATAATGACAGAATATAGTTTTACATAATACTTAAAAGGTTGGTTGGGTTTTTATGGCATGTGGGCCGTATTTGGCCAAGTTGCGCCAAACACAAGACAGACAACGTCAAATACACACTCAAAGATCCTTTAACATAGAAGATAGAGATGAACACAGGGTAAGTCGCAGGAACCGAACTTCCGCCACCAACAACTCGCAGATTGCTAGCGCAGTGGGCAAACTCACTGAGTCACATATTAAAAAGGAAAAAGATTAATTCAGATAGTACAAAAATATAAATTCGACGTCGTTAAAATTTTTGAACTGGATATTATTATTTAGATATTTATGACAAAGAACATCAGTACCATTTTTTAATAATTCTTACTTTTTTAATGATAATGTAGGTTAGAAAGACTATTATGGCTTTAATTATGAAAATAGAAGGTGTTAAAGAATTCTGAGTGGATGTTCATGGGTTCAAAAACCAAATATCGACTACTTCACCAGTTTACCAAAAATGAATTTTTTTATACCAGAATATAAAGTGTAAGCTTTAAAGATACATTTGTAATTTGTTTGCATTGGTTCTTATGCATATGTTAAGGATTATTTGTAATTTTTAGCATACTCTATTTGGTTTACATATTTTATTATAGCTCTTATAAGTCAAACCAGTCATTCACAGACTTCAATACACAAATTTATAATTAATTACCATTTTAAGAGCATGTATTTCTATTGAAATGATTTTCATAAATGCCTTCTTTAAAGAACCCAATATCTGAAAGGAACGTTTTGAATTTAAAGTAGTTCAACTCAATTTAAAACAAAAAATAATCTTATCACTTTTGAAAAAACTTTTCTGTAAAATTTGATACTTATGTATTTTAGCAGCCCTTAATGTATTATAATTTAACTCAGACTAATTTCCTTCACACACACACAAAGAGAGTCCGATAGAATGCTTGCAGATGATATTTGTTTAACGACGATAGGTATTCAATTCGTTTGAATAAATGTCTTAAAGTCTTTGAAGACAGTATAAGTCAGGAATTTACTTACTTGAAGAATGGCAATAACAACTACGAGGAGAATCACAACTCTCCTCCACAAAGCCGTCATATTCGTCATTTTTGGACTCTTGTCACGTCATTTTCCCATTTCCTGACACACTCTTTTCAGACTTGATTACAGAGTAGTAGAAGCATGGAATGAAGAACATCATAGTGGAAGTCCTGTGGAAAAAGAAAAATGTTATTCAATTCCAAATCCAGGGATATTTTAGACTTTTGGGTGATTTATTATAAAATATGGAATAAAACAATGTTGATCAGTCATACAAAACTATGGATTACTATTATGTCTGTGGAATTCTTACTTTTTTATTTTTTATAATTTCGAATAATAGTTTTCTGATTAGCCAATTGCAGACAAGTTTGATTTGAAAATAAACAAGTGACAACGGATTGTTATATATGTGAAGCACGAAAACGAATTTATACTACAATTTTGAAACTAAACCTTGGATAACGTAAGTCAGTGTTTATTTATCTCTTATAACAATGAATTAATTTACTCAAAAAAGCGAATTACACCAATCTATCCTTTTAGGCTTATAACTAAACCAAGTAGTTAATTTTTTAATCCTCCTTGTGGTTGTCTCGACAAAGTCTCTCGTCATTGTCAAAACTTATCAGATCTTGATCGACGAGATATCTCGTCATTAGAAAAAACTGACCTGATCTTGATTTCATCATCAAAAAACGGCAATATCTTCATTCCGAATTCAATAGGCATTCTTTATTACGAGATATCTCGTCATTAGCAAAATTGTTCAGATCTTGATGGACGAGATATCTCGTCGAAACCACTTGGAGGGTTAAATAAATGGTTAAAATTATAGAGAAAAAAATATATTAATATGTCTAGGCAAAATAATTTATATTACATCGTTGATTTTGCTATAAGTTTATGATTTAAAATTAATTAATAAATTGACATGTCATTAAATCTTTTTCAAGATATACAAGATTAACATTTTAATTTTTTTTGCACATTTTTATCAGTCAAACACGAAGAAGCTGATTGTTTATTTTTATAGCTAATTGACAGCTATATCAACACCATATATTTATGATATTATATAATGTATGAAATACAGAAATTCAAAAGTCGATAGAAAACTAAATTTTGCAGGAAAATATGTTTGTTTTGTTACAATGCTAAATACTAGGAACAAAACAAGTCCAATTTAATGAAAAATTAAGAAATCTAACATTCTTTAATTAATTTTCAAAACTCTTATTTGCTGTTCTATTTTTTTAAATCAAATTGGAAGATGCATTCAATGATACATGAATAATTTTATAATTTTATAACAGAATATTTCTTTTCATAAGTTATTATTATAATTCGAATAAATGTTTTATTTTTAATTTGCACTGTCACGAACAAAAACATGATACCTCTATATATATTTTCAGTTTTTCTTCCGGTCACAAGTACTTACCAAAAAGTATTTTCTTTTAAAAAATATACCAGTGAGAAAATCGTATTTTATAAATCTCGATTTTCAAAATTTTCACACACAGAATTGGATAACGCAGTGCTTTTGAAAGAGGATTTTAAAAGAACTAGTTATATACATGTGAACACAGCACAACAAACAATCCGGGCAGAAAGCATCTCCCATCCCGCTGCGATGATTGTTCATCTGGGAATGAACGGCACATCGTAATTTTCCCGCATGCTTAGGAAACGGGAACCTGGTTACAAGGTGAGGGCGCTGTCTACCAGTCGATATTCAAACCTTATTTGCGCAAAAAAAACAAAACAAGGTAAACAAAGTCATTCAAAAAGATCTGCCTCTTAAAAAGGAAAATAATTTCCTTATTTACTAATGTTGGTATTCCATTAAAGAAGAAAATTCTTTTCCCTCAGGTGTAAAAAATTTTTTTAATAGTCTTACAATTTATGATTTTACCTTTTGAAATGGAATTTGCTTTGTATTAAATAGGTTGAATTGTTTTGGGTTTATAATTTTGGATTCCAAAAAGTTTTTCGGATACTAAATTATAAAAGTGGATACGTACATAAAATGAAACAATAAACAAGATACAGCAGTAAAAAAAATATTTGATTTGCAATATTGCACTAAAATGAATCATTAGGTTGAGATAATTATTTGTAGTTTAATGTGGAGAATTTACAAGCAGAAATAATTCAAAATGTAAATATTTACTAATTTAAATGTTAGAAACGACCAAACGAGTAATTTTCAAATCTGAAAACTGTGAAAGGCACCCTACAACTCAACAACTTGGATATTGTAAATGTGAAGTTCGGTTTTCTTATTTACTTTTCGAGCAAGAGACTTGGTCTGCTATTAAATTTCTATAATTAAATTGAAGGAAATTGAACTCTTTTCTTTTCAACTTGTAATTATTTCAATACCTTATAGAAACAATGGCTTCGCGATCAAAGTGAGTTTTTCAAAATTTTCGATGACTGATTGTCGTTTTCTTAATTTATCAACTAATCTACTTATTTTTCATTACTTGACAATTTAAATGTCGAATTTGTATTCCGATTTGATATAATATGAACTCGAATACTTTGAATTATTTCTTTTCTAAATTATTGCGTATCACTTGCATCGAATTAAAGGTATTCTGCAATTTTTACCTTGCACTTAGTTATGGGAAGTTTAAAATTATTTTTTCACTGGTATTCTGAATAGTGTTCTCTGTTTCAACACTCACATTGATAAGTGCTTTTGAAAAGAGTAGTTTCAAATCAATTCAACCACTATACTAATTTTAAGGTAGTAATCACTACCACAATTGCTACAAAGCAACAAAAAAGGTGGATTTTTTTGCAATGGTTAAATCACTTGAAACGTTATACCTTTTATGTTGCATAAGATTTAAATTAATGCCAAGTTTCTTCAAACTACATTTCACCTTCCATACATTTAAAGGATGTGGCAATCATAAATGAAGTCTTAAATTCTGGATTTTACCTTGAGCTCTTAGTTTTTTATGAAATAAGCTACAGTTTCGCTACAGTTATCAGCACTACACAGTTTAAGTTGCTCCAGAATTCTAAATATTCATCTCATCTGTAAGCTTTCATTTTTGTGTTAAAAAACTTGAATAGTTAAGAGAGTTCAGGTGAGGAATCGTGCAGTGTGCATATCAGTCAACACTGACCACAATTGAAAGGTGAAAATCTGATGTTACTAATATAAAAAAATATGTTAATGTCACATGATTGAACGATTGTAATTTCTGACTCATTCTTGATTTTAACTTCGGTATCAGAATCAAATAGGGAATTATAAACATAGCTGAGATTTGTTTTTCTTCGATTGCTTTGCTGAGATTTGTTTTTTTATGCCTTTTGGGCTACATAGTCACTGCTAAGCTTAAATTGAAGCAGATCGTGTTTATTTCAGATTATTATGTTTGATACTAAGCTAAAAGGTTTCTGGTAAAAGAATAGTATTATAATATAATAAATAATGTTGGAATTTACCTAAAATTTTTACATTCTATTCAATTTGAATAGTTCTCATTGGTAAAATGTTATCTATTTTAAATCTCGTCAATGTTCTCGAAACAATTATTTTCTTGTGTACTTAAATATGTTACATTTTTGGTCTTAAAACAGAACATTAGTTTGTTAGAATGTTCAGACTTAAAATGTGTCAGTTACCAAGTATTTAAAAAATATTTTTATTTATTGGTATATTTTTAAAATTCTTCTATTTGTCTATTCTTTAAATTCTGTTTTCTACTACTTTGCCAATGATTGATTAATTTATAATCTAGTTTACAAAAGGATGTGAAATCACTTGGCTGTAGTACAGTTTTATAATAGCTGAAATTTTTATCCAGAAGTTTTCCAGATCTCATGAATTTTTTTATCATTTCAGAGTCACAATAGCACCAGGAGCTGTCATTTGTAAAGAAAGTGAACTACATGGAGAAATAACAATTGGTAACCTTCTTTTGAATGCTATGTATATTTGAGTTTTAACCATTCCATTTGAAAAAATTAAGAGCAAATTATGACACCTATTAAACTTTTTTAATGCCTGCTTCTGCTTTTTTTAAACATGAAATACCTTGTCCATCACTTCAAAATAAGGAAGAGTTGAAAACTATGGTGCTACATCCAGATCAAACTTCTTTAATTAATTGTCCAGTTTTTAACCATCGTCAAAATTTATTTAACAATCCAATTTTGAACTTGAAAGATTTGGTGGGAAAAAATCCCCACTCAAATCTATTTATATTTGTGTACCTCATTGGATTTTTAAACTTCATATAAATGTTTTGTCTATACCTTTTATACCACACCACATTTCATCAGTTGTCAATATTACGTCAATATAAAACTCATTTTTACCCTTTTAAAATTAATATGTTAATATCTTAATTGCTTTCATTGTATTTGAATCTCAGCTGACATTTTATATCAACTTTATTGGTCTGACTACTATCAATATTTTAACTTTTTTATTGGTTTACATTCTATCTTGTGTTTGGTGCAGCTTATCCTTTTCTGGATCTTGCGCCATAAAACCCAAATCAACCAACCAGATCAAACTTCAACATGAGCTATAGTTATTCTTGTGTTCACTAAATTAGCTTGCTAAAATGTTGGTTAATAGATTGTTGCTTAATTGCATTTAGAGCAATTATGCTTGGTTAAATTCTTACATACAGTGTGTCTGCCATTGATTTTACATAAGGACCCAAGTGTCCTACAAATTTCTAAAGTGGACTATATTGCAAAATAGTACATGTAGAAGCTGCACTGGAATTCAAAACTAATAAACCAAATTACAACTAATTACATGCATGCAGTATGTCGACTGCTCTGAATCTGACAGAACTCTGTTCTGAAAACTAACTTTTTCATTCTTCCACAAATCAGAATTCCAATTTTGGTTAAAGATAAAATCAAAATTGCACAAGAAAGTTGCTCGCACAGTAAATGTCAAAATAAAAATAAATTGAGACATCAATCATGAGCTCAAACTGATATGCTTCAATACAATGTGTTTGTCCAGTCAGCATGTTAACTGCAATGCTAATATTACTATTTAGCATGACTTCAATTTTTTAGCTTGGTGACAAAAAGTTAAAATCATGCCAGGGCCACACTGTTAACTTGTATTTTACCTCATGCTCTATCGAATTAAGCACTTTTGGCCCTGTGAAAGCAGATATGTAACATTTGTCTACAAGAGACGTCCACTTTTTCTTATGAAAAATATTGGTACACACTGAAAAGGAATAGAAACAGTAAAGTATACTTGGCCTCCATAAACTGGTACTCTTTTCAATATTCTGCTTTTGCAATGTGAGGAATTGATAACATTTTACTGTGTACTCCAGCATGTATTTTGCTTGAAATGGCAAGGGTTGCAAAACTTGTTTGTAATTTCAGATGTTTCAGCTTTGGCCCTTGATAGTAATCTTAGCTTTCTTGACCATTATGAAATACAAAATGATCAGTCATTAGCTTACATAAAAGTCAAACCATAACTTAAACCAGTTCATAAACATTCCTACATTCTGCAAATATGAAAAATGAATTAGTATCTTTCATCTCTACTTGTACCCAAGAGTCTGAAAGGACATTCATAAAAAATGCTGATTAAAAACAAGATCAAACTTTAAAATCAGTAAAAATATAATATGCAGCTATACATTGTTATGTAGTACATTAGCTCTGCCTATATATGTTATTTTAGTATTCCCTTATGTACAGGACTTGAGTTTTTGCCATATTTTGTAAAACATTTCTAGTATGTGAATTTTTGAATGTTTTACAATTATTTAGGAAGTCGTACTGTTATACATCCAAAAGCTCGCATAGTGGCTGAGGCTGGACCTATTGTGATCGGAGAAAGCAACCTAATTGAAGAGCAAGTGCAGATTTTGAATGTGTAAATATCAGATTTTCTTTTCTACATCTTAAGTGAGAAGATTTTTTGTCACAATTTAATACGCAATTTCTTTATATAATATATTTACAATATACTATATATCCAGGGCTATTTCTGAGGTCTGAGCTATCCAAGTACAAACCTCATCAAACCATCCCTCTTCTAAAACACATTTGATTTTCTATAAGAAAGAGTGCCTTTCATGAAGCACGTATTCAGAAAATAATTTTGGTCTGTTTTCTTTTTCCCTTATGCTATTATGTTGAATGAGCATTATATTATTTTTTTGATTTTTCAAACTATTGATAAATTCAGGTGCATATTTTACCTTAATGTATGAAACTGATTTTCTCCTATACATGTTTTTTTATAGCTTTTGATTTTAAAATCATTTCAGGGAGAATTTGAGCCCTGTGGGTTCCCCTCAAAATATCCTTGCATGTGAGATAGTGCATATTGAATATACTAATGTAAATTAATTACAAAATACTAATACAAAAACATCTTGTTACAATTGCAGGAAAACCTGCAAAGAATATTTAAAGTTGAAGGCATACTGTGCCTGTCTTTCAGCTACTCCTATTTCTAAGTACATACAAGTGCACACTCAGCACCATTCAAGAATGACCCTAAATATAATCATGTTTAATAACATTTTTTGGTCCATGCTCGAGTACTGGACTTGTATGATATTTACCTTTAGCTATTGATGCTTCAGTGTAATGTAAGCAGAACATTATAGCCTCTGAATTTAATTTTCCTGAATCGTTTTCATGTTTAGTTAACACTAGAGAAATCTACACCTTTAACTTCCTAACAACAGTAGCACTTGACCTATTTTAAGATTTCTGAATAATTTTTCTTATGCTTAGCAAGTTTTCAGCTTCGATAGTGTGTTTGAAACTTACCATATGAAAGTAAATATTTCTTAAATATGGTATGTAATAAATTTATCTAGTGCTTTAACTGAATTCGGAAAATAGATAACATTCGAATCTTTAACAGACAGCTCTTTTCTTTAATATTTGTTTCATCATTTTTGGTGTAAAATTTTTTCTGCAGATTCTGTTTAATTATTTGCATATGTGTCAACTGTATTTACAATTTTCAGATATAAAAAATTATGATACAGTAACCTCTCAGTATATATGCCTCAATATATATCACATTTAGTTACATTGATATTGTTTACTTGTCCCCTGTGGATATTTGGTTTGCAAACAGCTGACAAAATCTCAATCTGTTTCTTTATAATTCGAAACTCAAAAGTCACTTGTTTCAAACAGTTATCTTAATATTGAATTAATAAAATAGATTTGGGTGTCTCAAAAGCATGAATGAGATGGAATTTATATTACATATAGTATCATATTTATATTATACTATTTTAAAACGTTTTCCCATAGATTTTATGCTTAACGTTCTTGTTTTACATTATTTTAAGTAAAAAAACACATAATTTAATGTATAATTTGAGCCTTTTTGTTTTTAATAAGCAAGTTTTTCTCACTTTACTATATTATTATTGCTCATTTTTCTTGTCCCCAAGAAGTGTGGGGGCCATCGTGGCTCAGTGGGTATGCCCAATGCATTAGCAACTTGCGAGTTGTAGGCAGCACAGATTCGATTTCTCCCTTGGTGTATTTCTTTCTTCTCATTCAGTAAAGCTTTCTTTGTGTGTGTACATACTTCAAGAGCCTGAGGTATTGTAATGATCTTTTCTTTTTCCATGGGGTTTGCTGTCTGTGGTAAACATGGGGGTCATGCTCCCAAGATACCAAAGTGATGTTTTTCTGCTTTCATCCCAGTATATTCCCAACCCTTCTATTTTCCCCTTTCACAACATTTTTTACTTGATGTCCTTTAGCACAGCATGGTCAAATATGGCCCTTGCACCATAAAAACCTAGCCCAAGAAGTGTGATATATTAAGGGGTTAATGTATTTCTGAGGAAAAGATACTCTTAATAAATGTTTAAATTTTTACTACCTTGATATTTTTCTCCACAAACATCTTGTGAATTTGTTTTAACTTCATAGCATGAAATATGGTTAGTATATTAGAAGTGCAAATTAAAGTTTATTCATTTTCAGCTGTTAAATATAATTACCGCTTTTTGCATAGACATGCCATGTATTGACATAACTATATTTTACTAAGCTTTTTAGTAGATTGCCTTCTCTTTTCTACAGTATATATTACTGTTGATGTATGTCAAAGAAATTGATTCTGAATACATTAATTACCCACAAATTACTTATGACAGACATCTACAGAAAATAATGTTGATAATTTTGCAAATGAAATATTTTAAATACTTGCTTTTTTTTCTCTTATATTTAATTCTAATACTTGAGTACTTTACTGTGTAAAGTTGGTATTACTGAAATGCAGCTTAATAGTTATTACTTCAAGCACGTGAGTGTTATTTATTTGTAAAGTATCTAATAAAGTTTAGTTATAGCACAAGGGATAAGAACACTGGTTCCCCAACGACTATGGTTATTGGAGCAAATAATGTCTTTGAAGTTGGTGCTCGTATCCTTTTCAAATTGTAATTTGATACTCTTCACTCGTAACTCTAATTATTAAAAGTAGAATGCACTTAAGTATTCTGATGTTTTTAATGAAAACAGGTAATGTAAATTATGTATTTATTTTCTTCATATTAAGAATACTTTATTTAAAACACGTTAAGTATTCCTATTTTTCAAAACTTAACCTTTTTTTATCTACTTCTAATATTTTTATTGAGAGATGATTACAATTGATAGTGTCACATTTAAAACTTTTGTCAAACTAAAACACTCATGACTTAAACAAACATCATATAATCATAGTAGATAAAAATGTAAAGTAACAATTCTTGCATTTTCCTGAACTGCTTAGATCTATTTATCCTTATATATCAAAAACTGAAAGGCAATAAACCAAACTTAAAATGCCTAGTTAATTTAAAACAAAATGCCAATAGTGAATTTCATTTATAGAATTTATTTATTTTATAGAATATATGGGAATGAATTTTTTTAAAAATTGCTTTTGTATTTGACTTACAAAATTAACAAATTTTATTGAATGAACTTGAAATTAAATCCTATTTCTTTAATACTTGTTTCCAGAAGTGCATGTGCAATTTAATTCAAATTATTACTTAGTTGCATTGCTTTCATTGTTATGAAAGTACACACTGCTTTCCTTCATAACTTTTAAAATGAGGCATTTAAAATGTAAATTATTTTTAAAGGGTTTTATAAAATAATATAAATATCTGTGTGTGTGTATAACCATGTTCTATATTAAATAGTTTAACTCTTAATATGTCTTATATATAAGCATATCTCTTTGTATACAGTTGTACAATTATTGATCATTCTTAACTGTTTTATCAGATACAGAATCTTTGAAAATTGGTGACCATAATGTTTTAGAATCTAAATGTATGTATATGTATCATATTTTTACTGTTTTCCATTTTATATTTTGCTAATTTCTCTACACATATTTCTTAACTACGACTATACACACGAATTTAACATCTGTTCTGGTTTACAATAGAAATTGCACATTATCTTTTTAACAGTTACTTTACTTAAAATTTCTTATTTTTATAATTTTCTATTGTGCAGCCTTTTCTTTTATAAAGACATAAGGCTTTTATAAAAACATAAAACATCCCAGAGTTAAGTAATCACCATTCCTCCTGTAGAGCAGTTTGCAACTCTGTGAGAGTGACTGGGGTGGGAAACGTGCAGACACAGCATGGCCGAGGGATGCCCTCGGCCGTGCTGTGTGTGTCTCGGCCGTGCTGTAAAGATTTTCAATGGGATTAAGGTCGGGCGAGTATGCCGTCCAATCCATACGCGCAATCCCCTCACTCTCCAGGTAGTCGTTGACGATATTGGCTCAATGGGGACGCACATTATCATCCATTAAAATGAAAGCAGGACCAATTGATGCAGCATACAATCTCACAGTGGGTTCTAGTACTTCATCCCGATACCGGACAGCCATCACAGAACCCTGTCTATAGATATGCAGGTCAGTGCGATATCCCAACGAAATTCCTGCCCACACCATGATGCTTCCACCTCGGAATGCAATATGCTTGATGATGTTCATGGGCCGATTGCGTGTGCCTTGTTCTCTCCAGACCCTTACACGCTTGTCATCTGGCTCCAGGGCAAATCTCGACTCATCTGTGAACATTTTGAATGAGAGATTATGAATGCCAAGTTTGTTTGTTAAGTTCGAAAGTTTGTTTTCTGTAAAATTGTCATAACTCAATTCTTAAAATTGATGAATCTATACAAATATTCTAGCACTCATGGCACATGCAGTAACAAAAAGACTTATTTTAAAACTGAATGTCTTCAGTACAGACAAATCAAAAGTAACTGTTCACAACTTTTAAAAAATAATGGTAGGTTGATATGAGTGATAACAGCATAAATAAAAGAAAATCGCTGTTTACAACAATTTTTTAACATAGATAAGTTGCTTAAATATAACTTCAACTTATAAAGTAGGCAATCTTGACTTTCTGTCACCACAACAAAGAATTTTGAAAGTTTCATAAGTCATAGTTCGAATTTTTTTCTAACATTAATATTCTTTCAATATTGCAAAAGTTTCATTAAAAATGTATTTTATTTTATCTTGCATGCAATTTTAAATTGAGGGTTGTTGCATGTGATTAATAGGAATTACAATGTATTAAAAATAAATGTTTATTAAATTTACAAAAAACCACAGAAATCAAAACAAAATAAAACTTAAGTTGTCGGCTGTAAAAACAAAGTTGTTCTAAAGATATTAATTCATGATTGTCTTCAATCTTGTGATCTCGCATAGTTGCCACAACTTTCAAATTCTGTTCTATTATTAATTGTAAGTGCAAATGAAAAAAATCAGAAAATATTGCTGAACATGGCCAATGAACACAAGTTTTCTTTTTTTGAGCATGTTACATTTTAAAGCACGGTTTTCAATTTCAGAGATTTAGTTTGGAATGGAAACCACGTAACTGTTTGAGAAAGATGGTGTTACTTACCTATTGAGTGTAAGCTGGTCGAAAGGTACACATATCATCCAGAAACATACTTTCAATATTGGACAGGAATAACTCGTTTTTACCAAGCTCTAGTGCGGAATTGAATGTTTTATTCTCTTGATACATCTGTCCCAAATATTTGGAAATTATTTATATTTTGCAAAGAAAAAAGGCCAAAATAAGTAAGGTATTAGAATTTAAATTCTGTAAAAATAATTAATTTTCTAGCTATACTGGTAAAACAATCTGAGTAATCACAATGCTCAATTTGCATACCAGCTACTCTAACACTGCCAAATTGAGGTTGATTTAAGTATGGTTTTTCAGCTTTTTTTAGCATAAAACTTGCATAAAAATGTAGGCAAAGGAAATTTAAATAATGTATTCACTAAGTTAGAATATGCTTTAAAAAATTTATATCATCTTATTAAAATATTTTAAATGAGTTTTATTTGATACTTGCAAACATAAAAAGATATGAAACAGGAAGACACACCGACAGACTAATGCTGTTAAGTCCATTCACTATGTTACAATAAGTACTCTGAGTATATAAAGTTTTATGAAAATATATCCAGCTATTTGGATGTCATGCAGGCAGACACCAAATATGGAAAATGGATACATAACTTGAAATGGGGCAAAAATATTCAATGCACAAACACTCCATTTTTATTTATATAGATTTTATAATTGAAAAGATGCTTCAAAAATTAAATTCATAAGTGAAGATAAAAATATTTCCCTTTTTCAAATGCTACTTTTTAAATTTTGAGTTGAATTTCAATTTTTGTCAAACCAATGTGGTGCAACATGAAATTAAGAGTTCTCTAAATGGTATAACTGTTATCTTATTTGGTATTCCAATCATTCAAGAGTTTAGCTTCCTGCAAGAATTTCCTCCTTAATTAGGTGTCACTGTTACAATTACGAATTCGTAATCTGTTAATGTTAGTTCAAATAATTTTAATCAGGGATGTCAAGTTTTAGGGACCTGGATCCTTTGCTTTCCTATATATTGGGCTCCGGCCCCTGTAACATGAGGGATAAACATTATAAATATACAGATAATATGTAGCTAAATGTCCAGGGTGGCTCAACTCTTTCATTCAATTATATAACCACTGTATCTGGAGACGGGTGCCAAATACTAGGAACCTAGATCCATTGTACTCCCAAATACTTTTATTTGCCCCATACTCAAACATGAGGTATAGATATTGCAAATAAACTGATCACATCTATACAAACAAAATAAATTGTTCCCTAACACACATGTATGAACCAACTCTGGAGATCTTACTTAGTTGACTTAATCTTACAGTGAGATATGCTTACTTAGTAAGCATATCTCACTGTAAGATCTATTTTGCTTCTCTTGGCATACTTATATAAACAATTAAAAATATTCTATCTTATTTCAATATCTTCATATTTTCTAAAATCAAACATGTTTTATGCATTTGAACAACTAATATCTGTTTTTTTGCTTCAGAGTGTTAATTTTCATAAATGTAAAGCCTTGTATAGAATAGTTAAGTTCAGAGAGCAAAACAAAAATATTCTATCTTATTTCAATATCTTCATATTTTCTAAAATCAAACATGTTTTATGCATTTGAACAACTAATATCTGTTTTTTGCTTCAGAGTGTTAATTTTTATAAATGCAAAGCCTTGTATAGAATAGTTAAGTTCAGAGAGCAAAACAAAAGTTAATCCTTCAGACTAGCTATACAATTCCTTTCTGTACATTTGTATTTGCCATTAATTTTAATATCCTCTATTTAAATTCTAATAAGTTATACCATTTTATTAATGTGGAGCCTGCAAGGTTAGGGTTATGTTCCTGAGTTTTCACATGGGCATCTATTCAAAACCTTTCAAAGATATGTCGTGTAAACAGATCATATTTTAAGGAACCTGCTTGTGAATTGTGACATTGTAGTTCATGCCTGCTTGTCATGACTCCATGTCCAGTGGTCAGTACCTTTTTCTCCCTCCTTATTACTCTACATACCCTTAATTATGACATCATCACTGTTAAATCAGGTGCTCTTCGTTCTCTTTTAACACATATTTAAATTTATGATAGGTAAGAAGAGTAATAAATGGACGATATTTGTCAGGAGAGACTAAAATGATGTTTCTTGCCTTCGCTTGCAATCCATAAATCCACTAGAAAATTTAAATCCAAATGTTTTGATCTTAATGAAGTTTGATTTTATATAAGGACTCTTGTTAAAAAGTTCTTTATTGGGTGAAGATTCTGACTTTTTATTATGTGCTTTAAATATTTGGAACTGTCATGTAGCTTATTTGATTATTCTTTTATCATTTTAAGTACCTTTAATGCAATTTTGTGTGCAATAAATTTAAATGGGCAGTGTTGTAGTTAGTCTCTAATCACTCATTCACGTTCAACACCCGTTTAAATAATTCCATTCTACATTTGTTGGTATTACAGTAACCTTTCGATATAATGCTCTTGGGACAAGAATAAACTCGATATACTGAGTGGAGTAGTAGTGGGAAGGTTGAAATATCTTTTATTAGAAATGAAAAGACACAAATTATGCATTAATTTAGACATTTTTATTTAAAGTTTTGTAAAACTATACATTAGATAATAAATCGGTGGTTAAACTTTTTTAAATAAGTCTAAGTATGGGAGAGTATTCTTGAGAAAACTAATTCCTCCTCATACTCACTTTTGAGACACCTAGATATATTTTTACAAATTCAGTTTTAACTGCTTGAAACCAGTGACCTTTTAATTCCCAATTCTAAAGAAACAGGTTCAGATTTTTCTGTTCACAAACCAAAACTTTATTTCTGAAGAAAGAAGAGCAGTATAGCAGGTGATAGAGCAAGAAATTGCTGTATTAGCAAATGCAAAAATATGTTAATACCTCATATGTATGTTAGTATCAGCATAATTTCAGTGTAACCATGTTTTTCAAATTCTAGTTTAATGATTTTATTGAAGGAGCATCAAATCCTGATCCAATTAAAACAGTCATAAAGTAACTGCTTTTCTCACAATCTTGAGCTTATTTTTCACTCTTTCCATTGTAGTCACAATTCCAGCACTTCATTCTAAAATATTTCTTGTAGTCTTAAACTTTTTTGAATGTTTTTGAACAGATAAGATGAATGAAATAAGAATGAATTTGTAAACTTTTGTGCAAAGAAAAGAGCAGTTTGGCCTGTGATATTATGTTTTCAAGTAAAGGAAATCAATTTGTTTAACATTCAAACCCTACCCCGTTTTGGCTTTATTATTAACTTGTCCCTTTAGGTGTGTACAGGCTTCACAGACTTGAGTTACTCTTGTGATCTTTTCGATTTACATGGGGTTTACTGTCTTTAGTAAATGCTGGGGTTGTGCTCCCGGGATACCCAAGCAATCTTTATTCTTTCATTGCACTACTCTGTCCCCCAATCCCTCTTCTCCTTTCACAACATTTTTTTACTTGACATTGTCTTATGTTTCGCGTAACTTGGCCAAATATGGCTCTTGCACCATAAAACGCCAAAGCAGCAGAGTGTGTCCCTGAATGATCTTTCCCAAATGTTGCAATTTTCTCAAAGATGATATTTTCTGAAAGTTAAATCAGGGTTTTTCTGTATTTTAATATTTGGCAGATAAGTCAGTTGATCTTTTTGTTACGTCCAGGTACAGTTGGAAGGTATACAGAATTGACTTCAGGCTGTGTTATTGGGGCAAAATGTGAATTAGTTTGCAATGAAGTTATTCCTGAAAATACTGTGATTTATGGATCTAACTGTGACAGGAGGATACAAGCTGAAAAGTCTGCAGTAAGTAGTTTATGATGTTCGACTGTTACTCATTTAAATAGCTATGTATCAGTTTCATCTCTTAACTTTTGGATATACATTTTCAAGTTACAAAGAGACTGCAAAATTATAACCCTATGTACGTTAATACCTTTCCATCCATTTATCTGCTATAATGTCTGTTAAAGCTCAATTAGCTATTAATTGTCTTTAAATTTTCTTCAAATCTCCAAATACTTGTAACCATATGATATTGGTTCTTCACTCACTTGAAGAATCATGGCTTTTCATTTCTATTGAAGAAATTTAAATTTTTGAATAACCGTTTTGCAATTTCACAAAGTAGGCTTAATGTGGAAAATCAAACCAAGTTTAAAATTTGTGGTAATACAACTTTTGAAGCAAAATTTTAAACTGTTGTAAATAAAACAAGTATTAAAAGATGTCTTCCAAAGGTTATTAAAATTATACGCATAAAGACTGATTCAGACTTATCCTTTCCCAAAGAAAAATCAATAGGCAGTTTAGTATTAATGAAATAGTAACTATATATAGGTATATAAAAATATTAGATTAAATTAAACTAATTTCTAATTTGTCTTCAGTATATGTTGAAATCTGCATTAAACATTCTTATGAATCTGTATGGAATATTTGCACTTGTTCAATTGTTTATGAGGGACTTTTTCTGTAAAGCCAAATGTAAATGGCATGAGTGGTTTTGTGATAGAACGAGCTTTCTGTATGTTTTCTGTATTGGGTAACCAAACAAAGATCCTTTCTTCTCATAGTATTTGCTTAAACTGAAATCACTCATATCAATGTTTTGCAACAGTTGACTTAAAAAAACTAGATTAGAGCTGATGAAGCTCTGTTTCACATTTGATACTATTAAATTCAGACTCAATAATACTCAATCTCAATAAGAAAAATCGAAATATTTCTTCTAAAACAAAAACAGTGGCCAAATATGGCCCTTGTGCCATAAAACCTCAACCAACCAAAACAAAATACTGTTCATTTCCATTAATTTAAGGCAACTTGTATTCTGTAGTTGCATGCAAGAACAAGATTTCATTTATACAATAGCAACCACAACAAATCATGTCATAAGTATATGTACTGGGATTGTAGCCATTACTGAAAAAATTAATTAAAAATAATAGATATATTTAGATTTCTATTTACAGCAAAATTAATTAACCAATAAAAGCAAAGACGTACATAAAAGTTATGTGGTTATTCTCAAAAAGTAAACAAGATAGCATGCCTAGACTTAAAGATTATATGAATTTTGAAGAATTTTCAGATTCATAAATATCAAATGTCACACAAGCCTTTATTTTCCAAAAAAAATTCCCTTACTTCAATTATCACCATCAGTTTGTGTTGTTTTATTTTGTGTCAGGTTATTGTAATACCACATTCTTAAATTTTAGTATAACATTATTTTAGTGTCTTTCCAAAAGCAAAATTATAAATGATATGGTTGTATCGTTAGCAATATTAAAATGATGGTACTTACTGAATATGCTTTCAACTGAGCATTTTCTCTTAGATACTATGGTTGATTTCAGAATCAAATTCTGTGGTTATCTTATTGATTTCCCATCGATTGTGGATAAAAAATCCAGATACTCTTAAGAATACGAGTTAAATTTATTTCATTATAAACTGCTAAGTAAAAAAAACTACAAATCTTGAAACATTATTTATTTTAACATTTTTTTATCTTAAATATATTCTGATACTCAATCTAAAATTCTGTAATTGCCTTTATTTAAATAAATTGTTGCTTCAAATTTTTTAAAATGCAACATATAGGTTTAAATGTACAATTTTGTTATTTTCAGTCCTTGTAATTTGTTGATTTAGTTATACTTTTTGTCAATCTAATTAGTTGACTAACCTTAAAATTTTCAATTATATATAAATACTGATTTATTTTTTAGATGATAAAATATAGTCTGTCTATATTACCCTAAATTTAGTATTGTGCGTTTATCAAGATTTTTGAAGTTTTGATAAATAGAGAACAAAATGCTTTAATAGCATGTGTAAGAAATACTCTTAATAAGGACAATATTTACTAAATTGCTTAATCGGTTTTCAGTTGGATGGTGATATGTACTTTTTAGATAAATACATATATTTTTAAGTACTTATTTTTAATGAATATAAACTGGCTCAGGGTTAAGCCATAGCTCCTGGTCTAATCAGCACTCTTACTCATAGAAACCTTAATATCATCAACCTACAAGCAAAACACCAAAAAATTTTTTTTTCAAATATGAGCTGTTTAATTTTGCTAGACCAGATTGTGGTAATCTTAAAACTGATGAAGTCCACTTAGCCATTATTTTTTTTGCATAAAGGTTGGATTTTTTCATGAGAAACACTTAGTGAGTGAAGAATAAGGAGTAAAAATTTTCCACTTCGTTTTTTCAGAACTATGTTTCCTGATTTGGTGTGTTTTACTTGTTGACCAACGATATATTAGTGAAGAGTTTAAGAACTTACTAATTTAATCTTTTCATGTTAGTTGAATTTTATCATACTTTTTTGTGTGTATACAGAATTTTCTTATATTCTGATAATTGAAACCAATGTTATTCAGTTTTACTTGTGTTATTTGTATTGTAATAAAAACTATTCTTTGAAAAATATCTTGAATGCAATGCATGTTGATAAACTTTTCTGAATATTTCCTCTTTAGCCCCAAACTTTGCAGTTAGACTTCTTAACAAAGATTTTACCCAATTTTCATCATTTGAGGAAACCTTCTCGGATTGATTCCAAGTGATATTCAAGCTTTTTATCACCTTTTGTAACATACTTTATATATTTTAAAATCTTATGTGTTAAGTCATTTTGTAATGCAGAGGTATCTTGGTTTCTAATTCTTTGCTTCTTATCTTGTGAAATAAAGTCATTATTTGTGAAATTATGTACTTTTACTAAACATTGTTACTTTTATTATTTACAGCATACAATTTTTATATGTTCTGTATATGCTATGGTGGGAATGCAATTGTAACCAATAAAAATATATAAAGTGTGTGAATAACACAAGTATGTTAAAAATTGTATCCTTTTAGTAATAATCAAGACATACAAATCACATGATTTTATTTGGTCTATTTACAGTGATAAATTATGTATACATTGGAATTGAATAATTTAGTTATGTGATGTCACTATATACTAGACGACAATTATGTACATGTTAAATTATTAAAATAATGGGTACAATTGTCTAATATTAATAATACAGTGTTATATCAGTCTACTTTATATTGTTGTCATTTGCCTAATATACACTTTAAAATTCTTCACAAGTATGCAATATGGCATAAATAAATATCATTATAATGAAAAAATTTGTGCAGTTGATGTGAAGACAAAATGTAAATGTTAATTGTTTTACAAACAAATGTAATGGAACCAAAATTTTATTTCAAGGCATTTCTTAGTTGAAAATCTTCATGCTCTTGAACTTCTCTAATATAAATAACTACTGAACAGTAAATTTTTGTTTAAATGTTCTAAAAAATATATATAATTTGTTTTTAAAAAACACAATTATCCATTGTGTTGTGCACACATCTACTATCCCTTGTTGTCGGACATGAAGTCAAATCTTGAAGACAAGTTAGTGGTTGATAACCATGGTGATCTGGATGTCTTGATATCCTTGAACAGTGACTAGAGTGATTATGGTAATGGCCTATATCAGATGTGTATATTTTTCTGTTTATGGAATGCTGCCTTGAGCTATAGTCACTTATTTCTATTTTATCCATTTGTGTATCCTTGACATTCACGGATAAAAGAGTCTCTGGATCAGATACAAATCGGTATACATACCTCTCACCTATAAATAAAAAAACATAGTTGTCAAATGCTTTCATTTAATTCTTGTATTAGCTTAACTTTAAACCAGCTTCAAGTTTTAGCAGTTGAATTGGTTTCAACCATTTAATTATAAAATGCCACTATACTACCCAAAGCAAAATTTGTTTATAAATCTTCATTTATTTATAAACTGGCAGTGGTCAATTTTATTTTTTCATGTTGCTGTCTTACTAGTGAAACACACTAAGTTAAACAATTCTGAGAAAATAAAGGTAAAAAATTCCAATTTTCAAGCATTATGATAATTGCAATTTTACCGCTTTAACAATACTATATTACATTTTGTATTCATTCAATTTATCAGTTTTCAGAGAAGAGTACTTTCATTATGATTATGTACTTCTACAGCAACTTATTAATAAGTATAATAAATAATGAACATTTATTTATTTGTTTTCCAAGTGTTTCTCAGAAAGAAATCTAATTGTCATACATAGAAATAAAATGACTTGGTGAATTTTGCCAGTCATAGGATCAATACATTCTGGTCTAAAAAATAAAAACGTTGTGTCTTGAATATATATTTTGACAGTGTATTTCACTAGTAGGCTGACAATATAATCATCCATTTCTCAAAATTATTAAGAAAATTATTACTGTGCTTTATGCATTTTTTGTTCCATGAATATATGTAGTATCTTACAAAATTGGTTTACTGGTTCAGAATGATCTAATGTGAATAATGAATTTCTATTAAATTTCCTTAAAAAGTCATTTTTATGAAGGAAAGAATTTCTACATGGATCACAAAAGAGCAAAAAGTGGTTGTATGCCTGACAGGCAAACTAATGCAATGGGATCTCTTATTTTGGAAAAGGATGTGAACTGAGCACTGAAAATAGATATATTGAAATTTTAGATGAATTTTGGGACACTTAACCCCACTTATTTACTTTTCTTGTATAGTTACATGTACACACATACAGCACTTCAGGAAAAAAACTCTAGAAATGAGTGTTAAAAGGGAATGGCTGAGTAGATGTTAATTCTCATAGCTATATGAAGATGTCTGATACAATAAATAACGAGGCAGGTAAAAAACATCTAGTAACTAATAAAAATTCAATAAACATAATAGGCTGGCTAGTTGATCAGAGTAGCATCTTCTCTCGAAGTAAGTCTTAAACATTGAGGCTAATATGACTAGAAAACAGAATTAGCATATGGAGACCGATGGTACCACATTACTCCCCTCCCTTACATTTAAAGTGTACAATTGGTTTCAAAATTCTACCCCATTCAGTAGTAATTTGCTCAGGAATGGAAGTATTGGTAATTTTGTGGTGGGTCTTGCAGCAAAATGAGGATTTAACTCCGAATGGAAACAGTTAGTCATGAATAATGTCAAAAGTTTTATTAATTGTCACTTTCATAAGGACCCCTTGATAAGATGCCTCCAGTGTTTTTTTTTTACTCTATCAGTCCCTAAGAAAAATTTGAATGCAAGTATTTAAATCTTGACTAATGAAGAACATTTTTAGCATGATCTGTTGCTGGAATAAGTCTTAATTTTGCCATACGATTCTTTAGATGGACAAATTATGCTGGAAGAATTTTAGAGGGTGGAACACTGGGAAATTTCTGATAATTTGAGTGGACTTTGTAATCCAAAAGGGTGAGAAGAATTTAGATCTTCATGAAATGTAGATCTCAAGGACAGGATCTTTGGCAAAGCTGTACTCCAATGGACAGAATCCATTAGAGCCACCTAAAAAAGGTTGCATGTTCATATCATATCCGGGTCACTGATATATTGGGGAAATACAACGGAAATTAAAATGTTTTTTTTTATTTGAACTGGGCTAATGTTTCAAAATTGTGTGGGTTTGTCAAATGAGATCTCACCAAAACGAGCTTTTATTAGTTATTGCCACTACCAACAAGTTGCTCAATCAATAAAAGTTTTCTGAAACTTAGAATTATTTCTAGAACTTATTTTTATTTTATTTTAATTCTATTCATACCTGCAACTTTCTGCATGATGCCTTTCTCATAGTAATACCGTAATGATCGACTGAGCTTGTCATAGTTCATGGCAGGTCGATTTTTCTGTATTCCCCATCGCCTTGCAACCTGTAAAATATATTACATTTGGAAATTATAAGATTGCACCATACAAAGCTGAACTACAGTTTTGTTCTTATACACTTACAATTGTGTTCTGATTCTTATTTATGTTAATAAAAAATGGGAAAATATTGCTCTAATTTTTTTAACAAAATTCTACAATAGTTATAGAAAAATGCAATAATAATTAAGCAATAAGAAATAAAATCGATACTTAGTAATTAATACTTAATATGAAATTTTAATGGGTAAATTTATTTCATTTATTAAGTAATTCTGCTTCAATTTGATTAGATGATAAACATTCATTTTGATATTTAGAATGTTCCCATTATTGATTTATGTAGAAATCATTCCTTACGAAGCATTGTTGGTGTACATTTTGTCGACTTACAAGCGAAACACCAATCTCAAAATTTTCAATGTATGAGTTATTTAGCTTTTCTAGACCAGAATGTGCTGATGTTTAGAATAGTGAAGTCAATTTCAAGTTTAAGTCAATTTTCCTTAGCAGGAAGGTTAGATTTCTAATCGAGAAACACTCAGTGGGTTCAGCTTAGTGAGTAGTTTTCTCAACTATTTTTTGACTTGGTGTTTCATTTGTAAGCCGACTATTTATTAGAATTGGTAAAGGATATTAGTATCAAAATCTATCACATTAAATGCATCATGGCACATTTTACTGTCCATAGTGGATAGCATGTTCAGCTTTAATATTGATTAACTTTAAAACTTAATAAAATGTATCCTTCTAAAACTTGGTAAGGAATTTAGATTCAAAGATAGTGAATATATTTGAATTTAGTTGTGCCAAATTAGCCGAGACCCTTTTTATAATATACCAGTATCAAAACAGGTACTTCACTGCCACTGGTTTTGCTTCAAATATGTTGTACATTGGGTAAAGGATGTACTCTCATTACAAGAATATTACAGAAATTTAGAAAAACAATATTTCAAACATTGCCCAAAGAATTCTTAGAGTTACAAATTGAATATAACTGTTTAAGACAAAATCGAAATGGCATTAAACAGACGCGAATCCAGAATTTTTCAGGGAGGAAGTGAAAATGTGGTTATGGGTTTGGGGGATGCAGTTACTTTTTTGGCGGCAAGAAAACTAGTCCTAAACTTCACAATCGACCAACTGTTGCAATGGTCCTCCACCCTTTTATGCCAATAAGATGAGTGGGGTTATAGATATTTTTTTATAAATTATAACTGGTTCATATATATATATATATATATATATATATATATATATATATATATATATATATATATATATGTGTGCTAAATTTATATACAAAATTGATTTGAAGAAAATCAATTTTATTTAAAAATTCTTTAACTACAGAACATTCAAGCAAATTCTTTTTTCCTTACTACAGAAACCCACAATTTACTATGATCATTCCTCTAAACTGATTACTACAAAAAGATAATTTATTTTCATGGCCTTGGTTTCCTGGTATTAAAAATTGCATCTAAAAACAATGGAATAATTTAAAATAAGGTTCATTTTGTTTTACCATAGAAAGTATAATTTTTACTTTACTTTAGAGGGTAGCTAAAGGGCTTCATCGATAATTCTACTGTTTCATATAATTATGCTTGCTACCTTATGAAAATAGGGTGGATATATACCAGTAAATGTAATCATATCTTAGTGGAGATCAGCTGCGTAACGTAACTACTGGGGTTGCCGAGATTGGATCGAAAGCAAAAAATTCTAATGCTTAGCTTTAGACAACTTTATAAGTCAACTAGGTTCGTCGTTTTCCCCCGCAAACACTAGAAATCATTTTTTTCCTAAGTTAAAGAAAGAACCCAAAAGGTGCAATCCTGGCTATTCTGTACGGATCATTCAAACTGAAACGAGGAGAGAATGATAGATAATGCTCAAGGTCCCACTGCGCATATTATCTAGACTGGATGCTAGTTCCAGTAAGGGTAATATGTGATTGGGAAAAGTCTACTGAAGATGAGCATTGCGCATGACAAACACCATTTACCAATCAGTAAGAGACCATACGCTGAAAAAACGGGCCATCTGCATTTCCTGGTTGTATTTTTGGAATGAGATTCAAGAACGTTTAAAAAGAAGCTGACGCCTCACTCAGATTTGCATTAAAAAATTGACGTATTTGCTTAAAGTTTTCGATTCTAATTTTTTGCCACCGAATTAAAGGTTTTTTTATTATGGAATACCAGGCTTCCATGGACTTTACTGGTGGATATCATTACAATACAAATTAATAAACTACCTCCTCAGGGTCGATCAACTTGAATTCCATGCCTCTGCCTGTCCACGAAATGAAGTTTCCATTGGACGAAGGATCATCGAGAAGCGAGACTAGAAATTGCCACAGTTGCAGGTTGCCCCTCCGGGATGTGTTCTGCTGCGGCCACTGTCCACCCCCTCCAGCTGGACCTGGGCTAGAATCAGGTGTGAGAAGGGGTGACGGTGGGGGCTCTGATTTGATGCCGGATGAATCCCTTATGGACATTCTCTGGTGGGGCTGTTCTTCTGAAGATGGGGTCTGAGCGAGGGGCGAGTCCGATATACCTGTGTGGGATAACGGAAAATTCATCTGTATCATCAGATTAGAGAACATATTTTACATAACATATTTGAAGAATTCCTAAAATTTCTAGAACGTTAATTCTGTTCGATAGACAGATTGTGCACTTAATTTAAATTGTTCTCTTTAAATTTTCAATACTTTTAAATTCGTCGCCCAACTGGTATAGTGGTTTGTTTGCCACCCAGTAGATCAAGTTTGTTGGTATTTGTTCCTAGGTGCATAGACGTGCAACATAAGTAAACTGCGCATTGCTATTCAGAGGAGCTTAAAAAAGTGACCAAACATGACTGGTAATCACGTGATTGTCCGAAAAATTGACTTGGTTGGCCGATTTGTCATTTTATCGCCTCGTTTAACGATATAGTATCATAACAGGGTAGATGTGTGAATGCACATTTCTATAAAGTGACGACAAAAATGGTGAAATCGCCAAAGTTTACTATTATCTCAAGCGGACCGATCAGATGACGAATCAATGGATGGTCATTTCCCGCCCCGTGGAGCAATCAGATGATGAATATGTTTCCTTCCGGCAGACAAAAGTAATTCAAGGGTAATGTTACTACTAGATTTGGTCACAGGATCCTGGGCACATTGATTGGGAAATTGGCGCACGCCTATTTTAATAAAAAAAAAAAATTAAAAATAAGTTTTTCATATTAACATTTGTTTGCTTTAGAATGTATAATCCGTATATAAAAGTTTCGTTATCGATTCGAAAATAATTTGGGTAAGTAAATGGGCGTTATCCATAAACATAGCCAAAAAAATTTTAAATGATGGTCAATTTTAATTTATAAAAATTAATTTTTTTCATATTAAGATTTGCTTGCTTTATCATGTATAACCCGTTCATTATATGTATATTCAAAAATTATTTGGATAAGTAAATAATTGGACGTTATCCATAGTCATACCCAATTTTAATTTAAAGAAATTAATTACGGCCAATTTTAATTTAAAAAATTAAATTACGATCAATTTTAATCAAAAGTTTAAATCAAGTTTTCCATATTAAGATTTGTTTTGGTATGTATAAACCATATGTAAAATTTTCGTTATTGATTCGAAAATAATTTAAGTAAATAATTGGGCGTTATCCATAGACAACCTGTCCTATCCATTGCGTTCCCGAATCTCAAGTTAACGCTTTATAATTCACGCCACCTTATATCTCGGCCACAAATCATTCCAGATAAACTCGCATTCCTCATTTTGCTAAAACTTTGGGAAACTTCGACAATATTTATGGACGGCCGCCGTTCACTGAACATTACACGGGCAAGTAAATTTGAAAGCGGAGATCTTCGTCACCTTGTTAAAGGATTTAACTTTTATCCTGGATCTGGCACTTAGAGAGAACGGTTTCGATTGAAAGTGAAATTTCGGTTGAGGGAAGAAGACTTTCTAATGATCTATTAGGTATCTTAAAATATTTCATTAAATTTGAATAAGAGGGTCCTAACGACGACGGTCTTTGTCATCTGGGCAATCTACGAGCACTAATTTCGGAAACCGCATCATTATCTTTTTGGGCGATGAATTAGATTCTTCAATTACTGTTCGTCCCGTAAGTTCATGGAACTTTTCAGTTTTACGACTGCGTGAATGTAGACTCGTATGTTTGATTTAATAATAAAAGTTTTATTTAGTGGTATAAATTGAATTATACGTTCCAAAAATATGGAAATGGTTGATGACATTAAATAATGCTTTTGTATTTGAACATCCTAAACATAACTGAAAGAACTTTGGTGTTTACCGATCTAAGAAAAGTAGACCAATGACAAATATTTTCATCTTCACACCATGCATGTTCAATTCTTCAAACTGGAGCACATCTGTCAGAAAACGGGTTTCCATTTTAAGCGTTAAATGAGAGGATATTTCCTTAAATGGGGTAGATAGGCAGTAGTGTATTTGAAGCGAAACGTGTTTATTGTACGTATGAATTCCGAATTGGTATATGGTAGTTGATTGGTTAACGTCAATCAAATTAAACGCTTAACGTAGCCAAAGCGGCGATAAACTACATTTTAAGGTTATCCCGATATGTATCACGCTAGAGCATTTGGGAAGCGGATTAAAATCTTCGCTTTCCGTCTGGTTTGTCTTGTTTGCACCGAAAATTTCTCATACGCAAACGAAAAACCCATCGATAATTAAAGTAATTTTGCGACCTTGTATTTGACAACGTAAGTATTAATGTTTCGTTTTAGTTCGAATTAGAATTATTCTGAGATTTTTTTTGTATCTGAGTTACGAATGACGAAATATTGCGGTCATTTTATGAATGCTATTTTAAGTAAAAATTTGATTTATTTTTTAAGTATACTACATTGTTTTTTTTATCAAAGTATTTCTTTCAAGGTAATTTTTGGAATTATTGTGTTCCTGAATAGATTCGAAATCTAAATCCGACATCTTAAAAATATCAACTGCTTTTTAGTGTAATATTTCAAGATATGTAATTTTAATCTATATTTATTTTCTTTGTGATGTGTGTAAGATCTTATGGGATACCAAATTTATCATTGGATTTCAAGTGAAACACATTAACATAGTTCTGAGAAAACGATGTGGAAAATTTTTACTCACTATTAAACTCACTAAATTTCTTTTTCAAGAAATTCAACCTTCACGCAAAGAAAAATGATATAGTAGATACTTCAGCAGTCTAAAGATCCCAACATATTGGTATAGAAAAGCTAAAAAGCTATTCATGAAAATTTTGACTTGCGTATTTCACTTGTAAGTCGACGTTATGCTTTGTGTTTTTTCTAACAATAATTCTATTTCGAAAAAAATATGGATTTTTAGTTCGAAAGGCTTACTTATTTTTATGCAAAACTCTTATTTTCTTAATCGGTGATAATGCTACTCATATCACCGATTATGTAAGTTGGAATTGCTCCCTCAACAATCAGTAAAGTAGCATTTGCCTAGTTTTATGTTTAAAACAGAGAGCTGCATCCATTATTTCTAAATTCCTCCGTCTTTGGTGGCTAGAGCCCATTGATCAAAAGAAAGGGATTTAATTTTCGCCCTGCTGGCCGGATTAGCGTGTCTTGCAGATAACACTGACCTGATCTTCAGAATAACGAATTAAGTCTATAAGAGGATTACGTCTCGACAGTAAATTTTGTATGTTACGCCAACCTGTTGCTCTCCTTACGGGCTCCAATCTATGTCCCTGGAACTTTTCTTCTTTCTACCCAGATTGATATATCGACGTTTAGTTAACTTACAGATTGTTGAGGTGAATCATGAAAGCTTTGACTTTTGCTAAGGATAAGCATTCCTCAATTTTTCGAGTGAATTCTTAAAGTAATGGGCAATATTTTATCTATATAGATAAAAATAAAATGGTTGTACATTGCATATTTCCGACCATTCAACTTATTTATTCCTTTTGTGCCATTTTACAGCAAAAGCAATGATTTCAGAGCTTCGTGTCTGTCCTTCTGTCTGAATGTATGAGTATGCTACGCCCAAACGGATGAATATAGTACTTTCAGGAAATGTATATTTTGAACACTCACAAAAACTTAATGAAATTCAGTCTCTCAGTCAGTCTGTCTGTATTTACGTTTTATGTCTCTCTGTGTATTTATGTTTGTGCAAGTATCACATAAAAAATTGCAATATCCATAAAATTTTATGTCTTGTTAAGCATATTGTAATTTAGTGAATTCATTATACGTTAAAACGAAGTAACATTAAAATTATATGCATTAGTTAAATTGAAGATTCTATGGTGTGTATTAGGCTAAGCATATTTACTCGAATATATAGATTTTTGGATAATTCAGAGAATCGAAACAGTCAAAGAAGTTTTATCAGATAAATTTTAGTGAAGTACTTATGGTCAGATTGCAAATGAAACACACTAAGTCCAAATTTTCGAGATATATTTGTTTAGCTTTTCTAAATCAGAATGTGTGAAGTCCAGCAAGTCGCTTTTCTAGACATGAAGGTTAAATTTCTTATTGAGAAACACAGTGAGTATAGTGAGTAGAATCCCCCTTCGTCTTCTCAGAACTGTTTCTTGGAGTGTTTCACATGTAAACCGATGGTATAGTGTCTGGCTACACAAAACCAAGATGCACATAGATTATAAGTTAATGCTTTCAATTTTGGTAGCATTAACTATTGTGCGATTATGCGCAACTATTATTTAAAATGAATCTTTTTCCATAAACTTGATAAAATTCGTTATTTTAATAAAATATTTCTTCCAAGTTACATAGCTATACGTTGGTATGTAACTTGATATACAAGAGTTTAGACGAGATATCTCTCTCGTCCATTAATATCTGAAGTATTTTCTAATGACGAGATATCTCGTCAACAAGATATTGACGGTTTTTTATGACGAGATCAAGATCTGGTCAGGTTTTTGATAATGTGTTGGATATTTTTATCTGATGCTAAAGCATACTTACAACTCAACTTGTGATGTTTCTTTTAGATGATTTTTTTACTAATGTTCTAACTCATGATGTGATGCTGTATCAACCTGCTTTTCTTTTTGTAAATTATATCCTAAATTAGTCTAAATAAATTATTTGTTTTGTTAAAATGCCTCCTCATCAATTCATGGCTTCAAATTGGTAGCATAGCGTGGTTGATACTTGTAAATGAGCTTAAATTAGAATTCATTCGAATAAGCCTAACATTGTGTTGCGTTCCTTGGAACTTCTTTTTCTGAAGCCTAATCGCACACTCAGAAAAATGGATTTCAATTCAACTAGGATAGAACAATTGAACGAAACAAACTATGCAATTTGGAGCATGAAAATAGAAGCTCTATTGGATGCAAAGGATATATTCGAAGATGTGATTCTAAAGAATGAACCTGCCTTAAACGAAGATGTGCAAGATCATAAAATTTGGTCAAGAAAAAATAAAGAAGCTTTTGGAATAATTGTTCTTAGCCTGACAGCGGAACAAGCGATCTTTTATAAAAGCATTAAGAAGGCAAAAGAAATTTGGGAAGCAATAAAGATTCGTTTTGAAGGAGCTGTTGAAGATAGAACAGAGTTATTGCTGGATCTGACGAGATTGAAAAAACTGCAAAAGGAAAGCATAGATGAGTACCTTACAAGGTCGTGAGGACTTTCACAGCAAATAAACGAACTGGGTAAATCGGTTACTAAAAGAGAATTAGTTCGGTATATCGTGGAAGGTCTGCCAGAAAGTTATGAGACAATTGCAATGGCATTATCTCTAAATAGAGGCATCAACTTCACAGACTTGAGGCAAACCTTGATGAATTTTTAAAAGAAAAATAATAAGGGGGAAGAAAAGTTCTGTACAGCTTACAGAACGACGTTTTACGAACGTTTTAGACGAGCAAAAACAGAAGCAGAAGTTATGCTACATATGTAAAGAACTTGGACACTTACAGAAAGATTGTTGATTTGGAAAAAATAATCAAAATGTTAAGAAAAGACATTTCGATACTACAAAGCGTGCAAGGAACTCTAACAACTACCGAAATGAGCGTGCACAAGTTTCTGAGGAGGAGCCTAAACTTGGTAAAGAATTAGCTATGACAATAAGTGAAAAAGCGAATGGTGATAAGGAACTGGCAGAATGGCATTTGGACTCTGCCTGTACATCACACATGACCCCAAACGGTACTGGGATGGAAAATTTAAAAGAAGAGAACAAAATTGTCAGTGTTGCAGAAGAAGGTAGAATCATCGAATCGACCTACCGAGGAGAGATTAGAGCAACTACTACCGAAGGAGATACAAGAGCTATCAGATTAAAGAATGTTGTGTGTTCCAAAACTCAGAGGGTAATTTAATGTCTGTTCCGAATATTGTTAAACATGGACATGAAGTAGTGCAATTCAAAAGGAGCATACATTTATGATGAAAATGGTCAATTGGTGTGTGAAGGTAAATGAAGAGACAATATGTTTATTGTGAAACTGATACCTCGGAAGACAAAAACAGAAGTTGAGATATGTCTCCAAACACAAGTAATTCCTATGAAATGTGGCACAGAAGACTTGGCCATCTAAATCATGAATACCTTAAAATGATGTTGGCAAATAAAATGGTACGAGGACTAGAAAAACTCGAAGGACAAATAAAAACTTGTGATTCATGTATAAGAGGGGAAATGGCGCGTTGTTCATACGACACCACCTATTCAGAAACATCAGAAAAACCCCTTGAAGCCTTACATATAGATCTGTGTAGTCCATTTAGAGTGGCAACTTTAAGTGGAAAGAAATATATGATGACAGTGGTGGATCAGTTTTCAAGAAGATACTTTGTTGAGTTTTTGAAATCAAAAGATGAAGCAAGAGAAGTTAACGAGTCTTGATAAGAAGAAAGCGAGAAAATGAACTAAACACAAAAGTTAAAATAATAAGGACAGGTAATGGAACAAAATTTATCAATGAAGAAATGTGTCAATATTTGGATCAAAAAGGCATAAAGCATGAAAAGACTACATTCTATTCACCGAGAAGTAATGGAGTGGCTGAAAGAGCAAATAGAACACTACTTGATAAAGCACGAATTTCACTAATAGATAGTAAATTACCCCTTAAATTTTAGGCTGAAGCTGTAGCTACTACGGAGTATATGCACAATATAACACCCACAAAGAACCGAAGATATAAAACACCTATGGAGCTTTGGAAATCCAGAAAACCTTCAGTACGTCATGTGAAACCGTTTGGATGTGTAGCATATTACAAAATTCATGACAACAAAAGACATAAGTTAGAACCGAAATCAAAGAAAGGTATTTTCATAGGATATTCAAGAGAAAGGAAAGCTTACAGAACATTTGATGTTGAAGAAAGAAAAGTTTGTGAATCATTAGATGTAATATTCGACGATTTAAAGAATGGATATATACCAAATGCAGAGAAAAAATAAATAAACTGCATGGAAATAATAGCAAGGGATTAATGGACTGGGTTAATAACCAAAAAATAAGTAATCGCACACGCCATATAAATAGGAAGTATCATTTTATTAAAGACGACAAGTATTGTGGAGAAATTCAATTCTCACATCAAAATACGAAGGAATTAGATGCAGATATGATGACAAAACACCTTCCTAGTGATATCTTAAACCAATATATGGCTGGATTAGGATTAGGGCTAATAACACCTACCATTGGATGCAAGTGATGATGGACTGTGAAATTGGACTGTTACCAAACTAATTAAAAAGCATAACATAAATAAGGACTGTAGATGATAAAAATATAGGAGAGAATTGTTGGATATTTTTATCTGATTCTAAAGCATACTTACAACTCAACTTGTGATGTTTCCTTTAGATGATTTTTTTGACTAATGTTCTAAATCATGATGTGATGTTGTATCAACCTGCTTTTTTGTATCTTGAATTAGACTAAATAAATTATTTGTTTTGTTAAAATGCTTCCTCATCAATCCATGGCTTCATAATGACGTGATATCTCGTGCATCAATCTCTTGTCAGTGTTTCTAATGACGAGATACCTTGTCGAAACAACCACCAGGAGGGATAAATATTGATTTTAACTGCTATTCTGAACTTTACTTTCTTTTGACATAAACAATTCGATATTCATATAGTGCTCTACAATAAGAACGTTTCGACCAGCATAAAGAATATTGAAAACGCTTCAGCTTAAGATATATTCTGTTCCCCTAAGTCTTATATTTTACATAGATACCTCTGATACATTCAATTTGTTTTAGTTTTTGCTAATTGCTGGCCTATTTTCATTGATGAAAGAGATGTAAAATAGTTTAACTGCTTCAAACTTTAGATGTGCACCTAATCAACAAACACAACGACGGATTTTAAAAACGATATTCTTACATTACTTTAACATTTTTCTAAAACACTCATTGCATCCATTCACTTCATAGTGTACAATATGAAAAGCATAAAAATGTTATTAAATACAAACTGAATAATATATTTTGTATGAAAATGGGAACCATTCTGAAATTGTAAATTTTATTTGGTAAGAAAAAGCTGAAATACCTGTGACTGGAAATTAAAATATAGCTCATTATCAATGTCTGCTGGAAATACCTGAATTTGCAAAGGGAAAAAATGCCATTGAAAAGCAACACTCAGAATTTTATATAGCTCGTTGTACTTACATTACTACAACGAATGCAGTGATATTGTATTTTGTATTTCCGTTTGTCATCTTCCACAATTGCTATATCTGATATCTTCCAATCTTCCGAATATCTAGGCCTATTCTGCAATCCTAGTTACCCAGTTCCCACAGAATCACACGAAACTGTGCACCTAGTTCCCCGTATTATAAATATTCCTTTGTTCGGCAGAGACGTAAAATATACCTGATGTATAACTGACGGCTTTTCAGGCGTCCAACCGTTTTGTAGAATCCTAATTACGTCTCCCGGGACTTTCAGGCTGCCTGGGTCCCGCATATTTATGACGTTTTTCGGCATAAATTTCAGGACACACGCTGTGCTCCAGCCCTTGATAAGATGGAACTCCATAAGAGATGTGTCTACCTTTTAGAGTGCAAATTTTCCAATATTTTCTGTTCTCTTCTCTGTTCCATGTCTTTTTTCTCTATACGCGTCGCGCTCTCTTCTCATCTCTGTCGAAGTTCAAAAGGAATGGCGGGGAAATATATATTCAATGACGTTTTCTTTTTGCTGTGGTATGGTTATTTTTAGGTACCGCTTTCGAATCGAAATGAAATTGATGTTTTCTAACGAGTTGCTTGACTCGTCAAACAGTTGTTGATTGAGATTTACAACGCAGTAGAGGAAGGTTTTTCTTTGTAATAATGGGGCCACAGTAGCCCAGTTGGTAGGTTCAGGGATTAGCAAGCGGAGGTTTGCGAGTTCGAAACTAGAGCCAACCAAAGACCGTCGTATAAGTGGGGGCTGGAGCAAGTTAAATCTATCGTGACCTCAAATGTCCTCACGTTGACGTGAGGACATTTGTGAGATTGGAGAGGGATGACAGCTCAGGTGTTGACCACGTCATCTAACCGTGGTTCAAAACTACGATATGTTGTCCTCGGATTTTTCTCTTCGGGATTGATTCTGGATGGTCGCTAATTGCCCATTCTGCTGCTTCAGTGCGACGTAAATTCAGTTACCTAACCTAACTTTGGAAGAATAATTCCAATAATTTAAGTGTATATACAGATTATACAGTAGTAATACGAATTGTATTGGCTAACTGTTTTTCAGAACTCAGAAATATATACATTGTCTTGCTGTCAACATTACATTCGTTTTCAAAACCAATGCACAGGAAGAAAAATGGGACTTGTATGAACTACTATTGGTCTTGCTTGTGACCATCCAGTAACTGTTTACAAATAAATCAAAATTTTTACAAATTTTGAGCGGCAATTCTTTCACAACGATTCAATATATATATATATATATATATATATATATATATATATATATATATATATATATATATATATATATATATATATATATATATATATATATATATATATATATATATATATATATATATTTATATATATATATATATCACAACGATTCAATATATATATATATATATATTGAACAACGATTATCACAACGATTCAATATATATATATATATATATATATATATATATATATATATATATTGAATCGTTGTGAATCCTATGTGACTTAATTAAATTTTGTATAATAAATTATATTTGCTGCGAGGTATTTAATGTTTTTCCTAGTACATAATGGTATGTAGTTCATGTTTAATGGAATATCCCGTGATAATTGTTTCAGGTTCAATAGTTTTAAATGTCTCAATAATACATTCTGTGCCAAAAAAACTAAAACACTTCGAAGCCAGTGTTCGATCGTAGTGAAACTTGGGAAACATGGGAAAGATTCAAAGAAAATTATCACAATATCAAATCCAGATAATTTTAATATCTATATATATAAAATAGGATGTGTGTGTATCTTTTCTATACAAATCTACACCATTTGACCAATCCACAACAAATTTGGTACACTTGTACTTTACACTTACACTTACACTTATACTTTAGAACACTGCGGTCAGCATAGGCTAACTCTTAACTCCCGTTCTATTGGCCCTAGGGGCTAAAAACTATTCGAAATCGCCATAGAAATAACATTGAGCATAGATTGATTGCTTTAGGCAGCTATGGTTGCTTTACCCCAGTGTTGATCGAAAAACATTTTTTTCCGGAACAAATTAAATTACAATATTTATGTTTGAACTGACTTTTTAGTTCTTCCTATGATGTAAATAAATTATAGATATTTTATTGATGAAGAAAGAATATTTTAAAATATTTATTTTTGCAAGGAAGTTGAAGGAAAGGTTTTCAGGAGTTCAAGGATGATTTTCAAGGAAAGTTGGTGTATATTCCGACCAACTCTCCTTAAATAATTTATTGAATACGTAATGATTTGTAGAATTCTGTTTCATAAGCTTTTAGGTAAGGCGTGTAACTTATTTTAAAATGTCCGGAATAGATACATGTGAATCCTCCGTTGAAAGCAGTGATTTTCTTTCTGAAAAATTCTGTAAAATCGACCTTCTGCTTTTTGAAGAATTTTTATCTATTCAGTTTAATTTGTCTACACCGATTACATTTATTTCTAACCCAAGCACCGTTATTCCGAAAAGCACAAACGAAAAACTCATTGATCATAAAAGCGTAATTTTACTACTCGGTATCTGGCAGCACCAGAATTAATGTTTACTTTTTTATAAAACTTTGTAGAACTTTCTAGAAAGTTGGGGAAACGGAAACTTCACAGCGAAATGTTGCAGTCATATTTGAGCATTACTACATTTCATAAATCATTATCGTCTTTATCAATATTTTTCAAATGCCTTTTTTCGAATTGCTCTATTTCAGAATACACTCAGGCCTTCGAAATTCGACACTTTGCGCATCTTTCGTTTTTTGGAATTCTGCATTTTTTCGACGGAATTTCGTTTCTGTTTGTATTTATGTCTTAATCTTTTACATATTGCAATATATTCAGGAATTAAATGTATATATTTGCGTCCGAAGTATATTGTAGAAGCTATGAAAAAGTTAAAACGTATTTTCCATACAACTTAAATGATTGCACTTTTCTGTGAAAGAAAAGTGATTATTCTAATTCACTTTTCAAGCAACATTTAACCATTTCAACCTAAGCAACGCCGGGTAATTCAGCTAGTTGTTGAATAAATAACAAAAGGATTATATGTCAGTTACTTATAAAGCCCCCTTTGGTGTTGATATATGCCTACGTATGGTGTGGTATGGAGTCAAATGGAGTCCTTATTTTATCCTGTGGTAAATTATGTCAAGCATTCTTCAGCTGCTGTTCCAGATCCCCCATATTCCTGGGGTGGTTTAATTGACGGCCTAGCATATCCTAGATATGTTCAATGCCAGACAGATTAGGGGTTAGTTGGCTGGTTTTCATGGAGCAAGGGCCATATTTCGCCATGCTGCGTAAGTAATGCTACAGTAAGCTGTACAGCGGACGATATGTATCCGTGAATAGTCGATAAGGAAGATGTTGGTGCAGTTTCTTCTTGTCACAGTATCAGTCCATCCTCTCTCGCAATTCATCCTTCAGAGACTTCTTGCCGTGCACGTGTAGCAACCAATGTAGCCAGCGCCTTATAAATGCAGTAGGTGTACGTCCCAGGTGACGTAAGATTTGTCGATAAGATCAACGTACTTCCCACAGTCCCACAACGCGAACCCCCTTTCAAAGTCATTCAGTTGAGTATAGTTCGAGCGTGTCGTCCAGGCATTCTTGGTCGCAAGTGATAGTTATTTAACGCAACACTACCAGAATATTCATTCGAGCCTCTGACATCTTCAATAAGTCAAAGGAAGCGGACTTCAAATGTGCCAGGGCGGACTTGTGAAGTTCGCTTTCTGTGTGTGCTTGATGTTCAGTGACACTCAAACTTTAATCAATTACATAACTGGTACAGAGGAATTTGAATACCATATTTCAAAATTATAGTTGAATGTTTCTAGATTTTTTGAACTTTTTTGGCTCTGCATAATTTTAAAAATTGTAATGAGGTTTTGACGAATGAAAAATGGAATATTGCGCACCCTCTTTACAAATTCGTATTAGTATCTTTTAAAATAGAGAAAAGTGAATAAGAAAAGTATTTACAATTAAACTGTTTTAGTTCCAAGCGTTAAATTTACATTAGAAACAACTAATGTATACAGTGACTTAATCCTAAAGTGAAAAACATTTATAACGGTGTTGTTCAAAAATACTGCAACACCCATAAAAATTGTAACTAGCGTCCAATTAAACGACAAAAAATGATGATAGGTAGCATCAGATAAGAATAAAAGGTATACGTGGTAATGTCATTTACTGTATGATGACATAATATTGCACCATCTATCATTATATCTATATAATATCACTCAACAAGGTTAACAGTCATTTCGTGCATGTGTGATGATGGCAAGCTACGTGAAATTTACCATACTAAGAAAGAGTTATTGCTGCCATAAATGAGGAAAGATATTCAACCTATTATAAGAGAGGGATTTTCAGTGAAAACAAACAAATCAGACGGAATGAGAAGATTTTACTTCCTCTACTCAAAGGGTCTCGCATAACATATATCGGGGTTATCTGTAATGAAGATGTTAACGTGGAAACACATGGAATGTGCGAACTTTGGAATCTTGTTGCTGAACGGTACAGTACTTTTTTAATTACACAAGATGCGGTCATGCTGGGAAAGTGCTGAATTTTGAAAAATTTGAAGTTATTAAAAATATTATCTACAACATAAAGGAATGAAATGTTACTATGGCCTCCAATATATAGATGATGCCTGAGTCAGACCATACTGTTCTTGGATACATGATCAGATTATCCACAACTTACCTAAAAGTCTTCTAGTGTGTCTTGAAATCCTAAATGTGTAATTGATAAGTTGCTTTCCACACTTATTAAACAAATTTAGCGAAATTGATACTCCTTATTTAATTTTTATTAGCAAATAAAGTGTCATGCTTTGATACTAAAGTACATTGCCACCTATAAGTGAGCATGGTTCGCGAAGAGAACCACTGGAGATTGCTTAGCAATATTCAGGGTCGTATCTGGTCTCTGGACTGGATAAACGTTTCCGAAGAGTTGTATCTGGCGTGTGGGCTCGATAAATCTGTCTGGAGCGCCATATTTGATATGCTGACGGATTAAACCTATTCAAAGGGCTGTATCTGATCTGTAGGCCTAATCTGATGACCATACCTGATCCTTGGACCGGGTAAACCCGTCTGGAGAACCGTATCTGCCGTGCTGACCGAGAAAATCTGTCTGGAGAGTCGTATCTGGTTTGCGGGTCTTTAATAAATCTATTTGCCCCAACTCATTTATCATCTGAGCGTGGCCAAATTTACGAGGTGTTGTCCTTGGATTTTTCTCATCGGGATTGATCCCGTACCGTCGTCAATAACCATTGTGTTGCTCCAGTGTGATATAAATTCAACAATCTACCCAACTAATTTATCTTACGGTCGACTATAACGGTCGACTATAACGGTCGACTATATTTCATGAATCTGGTTTCTGAACTTAAATATAATGAAGAACTAATGTATATTTCATAGTGTATTATATGCATTTGAAAACTAAAGATTCAAAAATGAATAATAATCAATACAACAGTAGTACGTGATCTATCGAAACACGATCCGTAATCCTTAGATAGCGAATCACTGATTCAAAGGATCAATGGATATTTTAATCAAAATTAGTTTTATTTTTTTATGAATTTACTATTCTATTCCAACGTTTATTGACATGATATTGTATCTATCCACACATTAAATTATATCTTTTCACATCTATCTATACGGAATACTTGCCTCGTACAAAAGCTCGCCACGCTCTGATCTGGGTTTCCCTACGTTTGTATCAGATTTCCAACTATACCACAACGGGTTTCATCCTCTTCTGACCCTATCATCAGCCGAAGACACGGAGGGGGTGGTAGCACGTTGGATACCTTAATTTGTACCGCGGTCCCCTGCTGCACCCCGTAACGAGGCGGTGGGGAGTACACAATTCATGCTAGAACCATTATTTCCAGTACGTCGCACAACCACCGAACGTACCTCAGGCTGGTAACGTGGGCTCTGCGTATCTGGTGCATGCGCGTGCCGCTATTCTTCGGGCGAACCGAGAGACGAAATTGTATAAAAGATCCATTACGTGTGCCCCCTCATCGTTTTTATACCCTCGAGTAGGATAATTGCGATCGTCTGAAAGAGTTGGTGACAACCAGCCGTTGTAGAGTCCTGTCGAGGATTATTCTTGTAAATTTGTTAGGGATGACAGGGATTGAAAAGTGCGTACTAAGGAATGAGCCCTTGATATACCTACACGTGGTTCGTTCTAAGGCAAATTTTAAATAGTTTGTTTGAAAGAAGAAACATACTTTTTATTCCACTTATTTTTTAAGCTTTTTAGAGTATTTATCTAATGCTCTAAATTCTGAGTATTTTGGGGAAACGAAATGCCGACTTTGGTGTTTGATTTTCTATTTAATGTTAAAATATTTGTGTATGATTTTTTTGATTCAACCTCTGAGGGTTGCAATTTTACTAGGAGAGAGCGCACCCAATTGTAACGCATGCTCAACTCCTGAGCATTACTGTTAATATTTTGATTTCCTGTTCTGTCTTTAATCATCAGCCTTTTGAATAGTTTAAAAGTACAATTTAGAATTTACAAGATTTGGTTGGGGAAAATCCCTATTCAAACCTTTTCCTCATTTATACGTGCTCTTGTTCTTTTTTAAGCATCATCTATTTTTTTTTTCAAATTTGAAATGACTCATCAGTCTACAATTTTTTTAGAATTCAATTCTTCAATTTCCGAGTAGTATAGTTTTGCTTTTATTCCACAACACATGTAATAACTATATAACCACATCTATTTGAAAGAATCCTAAGAAAGATTCTACTGGCCAAGAAGGTCAAAACTGGTTAGGAGCCCTGCAGGGAAGACAGCAGGTTGCAGAATGGATACATACGCGTGAATTATAGGGTTAATTTGGCGAACACGGGGACAGCTTGAAAATGTTAATATGATCACCTTAAAATCATAAAAATAAGTTCTCGTTGCACTTCTATTTGACTTCATTTCCATTGTCTTTATTCCTATTGTCATTAATAGAGATGTGATTTTTCTTTGCAAAGTTATGTGATTCTCGGTGTAGAACATCATGAACTTATTTCCGAACGCCACGAAATTTGCGAGTAAGTAGGGGTGTTTTTATTTTACAGCATGCATAAATGTGACTAAACAACCACATTTATTGGTTGAAAGAATCCTAGGGAAGACTATTGGTGAAGGACAAAAGTGGTTAGTAGTCATATAGGGAAGACTGAAGGTTGCATAACGAATACATACGTGGGAAATCCTCAGAAGGTTAATTTTGAGAACAGGGTGAGAGCATGAAAATTTTTGCACGAACATCTTAAAAATGACCAAAATGTCGATTTTTAAAAATTATCTTTTATTAATTATAGGACTTTAGAGACGCGCAAAAATGTATAGATTTAGCTACATTATTTAGCAAGTTATTAAAGTTTTTCTATCGAATGTAAGGACCGAAACCAAAAGCCATTTAAAATTTTAAAGTGCTTTTTCTTAGATTTCTATTTTTTATGACTACAATGTACATAAAATGCTAAGGCTGCTTAGTTATTGAAGTAGAGATTTGAAACTTTTTGTGGTTATTTACTATGATGTATTTGATAACTGTGCATGGAATAAGGATTTGAAAGAATAGTTATTTTTCCAAAAATTGATGAAAACAAATATGACTGTTTTTCAGTGTTTATAACAAAAATATTTGTAAAAAATAACAGTGGTACATGTAGTCCCATGCACAAAATGTGGGGAACACTCCTTGGAAGATAAATATAAACAAATATTTGGAAAAAAGTTAAAACTTGCAGACGGGGTAGGAATTTTAAAATATTGAAATATTTTTATAAAAATTGAATTTTTTATTTATTGTCAATGAAAAAATGATTTTTTCTTTTGTAATGTTTTTTAATGTGTATTGGAATACGGTACATATTTGTTGTGAATATGTTTTTGTTGTGATTATGAAACCAAAAAAATTTTCAAAGGGTACTTGTGTCCCCTTGAAATCTTAAATATATGTACTTGTTGCATTTCCATTTGACTTTATTCCCTTTGTCTTTAATAAAGAAATGTGATATTACTAAATAACGATATGTGTTTCTCAGTGTAAAGCATTGTGAATTTAACTCTAAGCGCCTCAAGATTTCCGAGTAGGTAATGTTGCTTTTACTCTACAACATGCATAATGACTAAATAACCATATTTATTGGTTGAAAGAACCTACGGAAGACTACAGGTTCCGGAACGGATATATGCAATTCAACAAATGCATACATGTAACGTATGTAATGATGAATTCAACAAATGTAACGAAAACCCGAAACACTTCCCATCAGCGCATTCAATTTATATTCGCTAATCATTTATCCATCGAGTTCCCATGCGCATACTCGTTATTAATTCAATGTCATTACATCCCCCTCAGAAATCCGTGAATCAGCCTCTAAGTTTGATGATCGTGCTGCTTTCACGCACTGTTTGACGTTTCGCACATACTTTTTTCCCTGACTTTAACCTCTACGCAGTTCAGGCTTCTCATTCCTGGGTCACAATTAATATTCATAATGTTATAGAATGTCTTGATGAATCAGCTTCTTTATTTGATTAACCATTAGGCCTACGACTATTTTGTTATAATACGACATATATAGGTGGTCAAAATTGTGTTTTGACACGAACTCGATTTTCTTTAACTCGGAAATCATTTGGCCTCTAAAAATAAGTATATTCTATTGATCGATTGATCACATCAGATTTAGCAAGAAGCTCATGTCCGAAAGAAACTAAAAATAAACAATTAAAATATTTTTTAACTTGCGGTTTTTGTTACGTATTTTATTTTCGATATGGTATCAAGTTACAAAAAACGTTGAAACATCATGTGGAATGGTTTGGTGGTAATGATATTGGATAGATAAACCACATATTGTTACATGATATCTTGTTCGTAACATTCTAAAAACAAACTGATGTTGGGAATTCTCTCTTTTTTTGTTCAACTACTTTCTCCCAATTTAAATTATTCCTCAATCCTACATGTACGAAAATATATCCAAATCAAAAGTATTCTAAATCATTAATTTGATGTATTTCAGAACCATCGAAAATAGAATATTCTTGATCATCGGTTGATTAGTATATTCAAACGTACTTTAAGCGAATTTAAATGATGTATAACGATATTAAACGGGTATAATAATGTAAAAATAAGTACGTTATTCTGAATTACACTCAAATTAAAAGGTCCAAAAGTATAATTTTGTTAACGGTAGTCTTAAAAAATTAGTTTAAATTAGTTTAAAAAATTAGTTTAGTTAAATTCTCCATCTAGAAAAAAAATCGAAACTTTTTGTGTCTAACCTATCGCTTTTATGGACGATGCCTGTTCAATTTTCTATTTCTACTAAAAAGGTCTGTTCCTGAAGTTAAAAATTCAATTAAAAAAATTGTTGCATAAGAATCTAATTCTTATAGTCACTTATCAGGCTAGAAATTTCTCATAATTTCCTAAAACTCGAAACTTTCTAGATGATGCTCGTTTATAAAACCATGCACAGACCAGTAATCAGATATACCAGCCATGTCTGAAGATATATAGCAAAGACCCTAATTAATTAATTAGAATCTATACAAAATTCCACACTCAGGATAAATTAGGATAGCCCCTGGTTCAAAATAGGATCATTAAAATTAGAGGAGACATGGATGTGTTAAAACTCAGAGAATAATCCAGTAGATTAGCTCTTAAATTCTTCCAAAATTTGGAAAATATTGATAATGAAACAATTCAATATTTTCCCAGGTATGATTTTCGTTAAACTGTTAACAGTAAAAGACCACAAGCCATACTAAACTTTTAGAAACCTTTGGATAGCATTAATCCTCTGAGGGGTTGAAATGCACAATTACACCTTGCAACCTTCAATCTTCCCTGCATGCCTTCTAACAAGTTTTGACCTCCTTGGTCATTAGGATCTTTCCAAATGATTCTATTCTAAAGAAAAGACCCATAAAATCTTTCCAAACGATTCTTTTGTAAGGAAGTGTGCAAAAGAATCTTTCCAAGGGATTCTATTCTAACTGGAAGGAAAAGATAATATTAAAATGAATCAGAATCTTGCCTAAGGATTTTATTCTAAAGAAAGGACCAATCGAATCTTTCCAAAAGATTATATTCTAAGAAAATGAAGAATAGAATATGTCCAAAGGATTCTATTCTAAGAAAATGATTATACTCTAAGGAAATGAGCAATAGAATATTTCCAAAAGATTCTATTCCTAGGAAAGGGTCAATAGAATCGTTCAAAAGATTCTATTTCAAGGAAAGGAACAAATAATCGTACCAGATTCTATTCTAAGGAAAGGATCAATAGAGTCAATAAAGGTTGAAGGAATCCATGAATTCTTTAGAAAGATGGTGTTATTTAGTCATTAAGTGTATTGTGGAGAGTAAAAACACTACACTACTGGGTAATCTCGCGACGCACAAAGGGTAAAAGTAAATAACCCCTATAAATTAAAATAGCCGATTTTGCAGAATAATAACTAAATTCAATTAACCAAAAAAGTTATTAAATATCATTAAAAGAATCATATACGCAAAATTATGTAATGAAATATTTAGCTTATTTATTGAAGGAGAATTTGAATTTCTTTGTTTAGTGTGTGAGTATATTTCTCCTTTAAGGTACCCCAATTTCTATAGTTCCTCTCCAATTCAAAACTTAATGCTTGATGATATTAATGTTGAGAAAGCTTGTCAAGGAGAAATAAATCCCTTGAAGAATTTAAATATCAAGATAAAAACGACGGGGGGTGCAATTAAAAAATAGGTTACGGTTGATAAATACAAATCTAAATTATTTTATAGAATCCAGATGATGACGAAGCAGTTCATATTTTATTTGTCTATTTTACCCAAATTTTTCATTTAAGGGATTTTGAACACTAATGCTAATAAATGCAGGCGAGTTATTTTTAACACCTCGTTAGTCGTACTTGCTCTGACTGATGCAAGGTGACTTTTTTCAATGTTACACAATGAAAAGAGCAACAGTAAAAATGTATTATTTATAAATAAAAAATATATTGTTTACATTTATATTTAATTTTTAGTATGTTCTAAAATATACTAAGTATTTTTTTTAAGTTGATAATTAATGGAGTGTGTAACTTGGAAAGAAAATGTCGAGCACCTCACAGATGCATCGTGATCTCATTTGTTAAAAAAAAGACCCGTGACTAATGGAGGGTTAAACTCTGTATTCCAATAATTAGACTTCTCCTATCGACAATTCCTGAAGATTGCTAAGCAATCTTCATAGGTTAGATACGCGAAACATGGTAGCTTTGCTCACTCGCAGTTCTTCCTGATATCAAGCATTTGAGAAATATATATACTGTTAAATTAAACATATAAATTTAATTCAAATATATCAAAAATATCAATTCATTCAATTTAAAATAATGAGTTTAATTTATTAAATTAGAATTTCTTGATGTATCTGTGATAATTTTTTAATAAATGTAAAAATCCAATTCATTAAAACATCCAGACCATCCAATTATATTTCGGAACCTACTAAATTAAATTTTTTTTCTCTCTTTTATTACATTTCTCCTCTAAAATAATCCATTAGTTAATTATGCCTTTATTTGTCATGAATCTCATACTTAGCAACGACTTAAATTCATTTGCAGAATACAAATTCAAAATCGTCCATTGGATTTGTTTCAATTTAGATTTTGTTTCGCTTGAGAAGAAAAGATTTATCGTGAGAATGGTGTATTGGAAAATATTCCAAATCTATGCAACAGAAGTTTAATGTTATTTAAAGTAAATGTAAAATATGAGGGTATATTTTTTGTTCTGAGCACAAACTAAATACACACACATTTGTGTGTGTTATATAAAAGTTTTCTTTGTGTATTTATGACAAAATTATTCAGTATTTCATACCATTTTATTCAAACCGAAGATTTTGACTTAAAATTTTTTTAGCATAATTTTAAAAAATTACAAATTTGATAAATTGCCTATTCACATATGAATCTTAGTTAATTTTGTCATGATTTGGTGTATGATTCTTAAAAGACCATTCCTCTATATTTTCGGTAATCTTTTAAAATCCAGGTAATACATATTCTTTCATAGAATTTATATTGCTTTATTAAATTGTTTCAAATATATATTTAGCTACTTTCCTGAAGAGGATAGTGTCCGAATATTTCGAATATCTTCTCATGAATGCTAGACTGAGTTTTATTTAAATTTAGAAAACTTTTGAAACGTATATTTATTATAATTTTTTTTATAATTTCTCTCTTAAATTTATGCATTCTATCATTTGAAAATGATTTTTTTCGTTGGTTTCAGCCACAAGAAAAAATTTATAGAAAATTCGCTTAAAAGATTTGGGAAAATAGAATGATTTATCTCATCAATTTCTTTTATAATCAAATGAAGAGTAAAAATTTTTACCGAAAATAATTTTGTATTAATACTGTCCTTTCTCGCAAAAATCTTCAGGGTATTCTCAATAAAAATATTCTGCTATTTAAAAGTTTATGTTTTTCAATTGCATTCAGTTGTACTAAAACACATTTATAAAAAGAATTACTTAGAAGGTTTAAGAAAATAGAATAATTTATCTCATTAGCATATTTTATAAATAATTGAAAAATAAAATTTTTTACCGAAAATAATTTTGTTTGTATACGGTATTTTACAAAATCCTCAGATTATTTTCAGTAAGAATATTCCAATTTAAAATTATCTCCAGATATTCGAAGTAGTTTAAAAATTATTCAGCCTGTTAGAAAAGAAGCTTGAGGCAACCATCTCCTAATAGGATCCTTCCAGAGAAATGGAATTCATATAACAACTTTCATCATCTATAGCAACAGTACATCCGATTCTGCAGTGAACAAAGAAAGGCCTTCTATTCCCCCAATCCCCTTTTAATTCACCATAAACAATAAACCAATTTTCAGAGAGAAAATTCTTATCTGCCCTAACAGCGGCCTGGCCATTTATATAAATCGCCGCTTTAAATCTCGAGGACTCCGAGAGCTCGGTGCGCGTTAAAGTTTCACTTAACGTCGCTGTTCCACACGAATCGCACTCGGGATAGAGTCAACACAGAAAAGACATTATTCGGTATTAAAAAAGGCCACCGATGTAAATTCTTGACTTTATTCCCCTACAAAATAGCCCGAAGATACCAAGGCTAGCGAGGTCATTTGAAAGTGTGACCTCTGTGTCAACATTGATAAGGGATTTTATATTGGTCGGAGCAGGAGGGAGAGATGTAGGCGTTATTATCATAGTCAAGGCGTTTATCACGTGGGCTTGAATTATTGTTTTTAGTCGGCTTATAATGTAAGGTTATAAGGCCTTTCTATTGGCATGTAAATTTTTATTACCCTGGGTTGGCTAAGTGTTGGAGGATCAAGAGGGAAAACGGGTTAGGTTCTTTCTTTCAGATCTGTTCCCGCATTAGTTGCTTGAATGGTATTGGCTGATAATGACAGTTTAGTGCCGTTTGATTTAAACTGACTGCTTAGTCATCTAGAATTTGGTTTGCGATTAGTTTCATTAACCCTCATGGTGGTTGTTTCAACGAGATGTCTCGTCATTAGCAAAAACTGACCAAATCTTGATGGACGAATTATTTCTTCACTAGAAGAAAGCAATGACCAGATCTTGATCTCGTCATAATAAAAAAATTGGCAATGTCTTGATGACGAGATATCTCGTCATTAGTAAAATTGATCAAATCTTGATGGACGAGATATCTCGTCGAAACCACTTAGAGGGTAAATAGGTATAGTTTTAGACAGTTTGAATTGTGTAAAAATGAAAGTCGAAAATGCATAGTTCTAAGTCATCTATTTTCAACCGATGAGATAAGAATGGAATTGGTGTGTTTTGAGGATGGTGAAGCTGCTTATGACGAGATAAAGATCTGGTCGTTTTTATTCTAATGACGAGATATATCGTCCATCAAGATCTGGTCGCTTTTACTAATGACGAGATACCTCGTTGAGAGAACCACTTAAGGTAGGTAGTTGAATTTATATCGCACTGGAGTAAAACGACCGGCTATTGGCTCCGGTCCGAGATCAATCCCGGTGAGAAAAGTCCGAGGACAACTCGTAATTTTGAACCATTCTCGGATGACAGTGAAACCGCTCAAATTGTGTAAGATTTATTACATTTCGACGGTTCACTTTTGAACATTTGACAAGTGTGTTCACAAATGATTTCAAGCTATTAATACTCGGATGAATAATTTTGAGCATTATTTTTATTACAAAGAATCACGAATAAATTGTTTTAAAAATATTTTTTAAAATGCCACTTTAGAGCTAAAAGTGTAGATAATAATTTTTGTTCTTAAATCAAGCAAAATTATATCTATTTTTTGTTTGATCATAAAGAAATGTAGTGTATTTTTGGTGTGCTGGAGAATTTTAGTAATTAGTTTATGTGTGTACCGTGAGGTGAAAGAGGTTGATAATGGCTGCTCTAAGTTATTAAATGGGTTATGTCGTTACACGACGGACAAAGCTTATTTTATCCGACCTGGATTATTTTTAGCTTTAACCATAGCAAGGCAATATTTTATTTAGATTAACACCAACTGCATTTACAATGTAAATTAATTAATAATATTTCTAATATAATTAATAATATTTCTAATAATAATATAATTTAAATATAATATATCAATTATTAATATTCTCAATCAATTTTATAAAGCAGTTGACAATTTATTTTTTTAAATTTCAATCTTTTCTTAAAGCGTGTCAAAGATTTAATTACAATACGAATTTATTCATTTACAAGACTCAATTTACATGCTCAATCATTTTCGTATAAAATGTAACGAAAAACAAATATTTGCAGAAAAAATCACAATGTTTTCTCTTCTCACACAGTGCAACTCATTCTTTCAGAATAAATGTCTCTGAATTTAACAGAATACATCCAAATAAAAATTCATAGTTATTAGCGTGCCCCTATTAAAACGATATCACCCCAGATGTTTGTGGGTGGTATTGCTGTAGGAAAGATCGGGACTTGAATACAGGTTACCATGGCTACCTCCTTCATTACATCATCCTAGACTATTCCATTCATGATCGAGGGAAAGCTTAGACACTTTCTTTGAAGGCTTAAGGGGAGTACGCTCACAAGTATCGTGGAGGTTGAATGGCGAGTCGTGATTGGTCGCGACGCGTCACGTGGCGCTGACATCCGAAAACAGCGTCACACAAAAGGTGACAACTCAACGGGGGGATTCTCTATTTTTCTGAAAATACACCCGCCGACAAAGCACAAGAAAACGGTGGTAATGTGCATTGGGATTGCACACCTTCCTCCTATTCAGAACCTTTGGCTCGATTTGAGGTTTAAACATTCGATATGTTTATTTTTTTCCCTTTAGCTCACAAACATTTGAATATTTGGAAGCTTTGGAGATAAGAAAAATGCTGTGCTTCGTTTTTTTTTGGTAACTTTTGTAGTTCGAGTTTTTTTCGCTGTCTTTATTTGTTTGAGCTGTGGTTTCTTTTAAAAGGAATTCCGAGAAAGTCGCAAATTGGGAATATATTTTAAGTTTCTTAATTTTTGTAGATGTGAGGAAAATTTAAAGATCCACACGATAAAAAGTTTGATAAATTGATCGTTTGGCTTCCTGTTATGAAGGAACGCATAACTTTCAAATTCTGAACCTTTGGCACTTGTTTCAATTTATATAAAAAGAATCGGAATTACAGTTATGCAAACGATAAATATGCTCCAAATCGTGTTTTTCTAGTTTCTAGAAAGTCCCAAATTAGGAACATTTTGAAGGTCTCTCAATTTTTGAAGACCCGAGGAAAGTTTAAGGATCGAGACGATAAATATTTGGATAAATTCATAATTTGGTTTTTGGCTGTTGATGAACGCATAACTTTCAAATTCTGTATCTTTTGCGCTTCATAATTTCGATTTAAATAAAGGATCTGAGTTATGCATACGAAAAATATATTCTGAAATGTAATTTATTTTAAAAGAGTTCCTAGAAAGAAAGTTGCAAATTAGGAATATTTTAGGGATCTCTTAATTTTTAAAGACCTGAGAAAAGTTTAAAGATCGAGACGATAAAAAGTTTGATAACTTCGTCGTTTGGTTTTCGGTTATGAATGTGTATATGTATGGATGTGTATAGTTTCCTTATGCTGTACCTTTTACACTTTAGAATTTAAATTTATGTAACAAGGATCTGAATTACTATTATGCATACGATAAAAATGTACTATTTTTCTTCCAGTAAAAACTAAAGCTTATTAACGAATTTATTCAAAGATAGCAATTTTTCGAAACTTACGGGTGAATGGATTTCTGTTGATCCAGAATTTTTTCTAAATTTAAATATCATTTTAACACTTTGAGGGCTCACACGCATATATCCGTTCTGTAACTTATAGTCTTTCCTGCGGGACTTCTAACAAATCTGGATGGGTTGTTTTCTTTTTCAGCAAAGGCTAGATCTGGCCAAGTAGTAACTAGTTTTGACGGTCATGACCAATAGAATTTTTTTAGGATTCTTTCAACCAATGGACTTGGTTATTTAGTAATTATGAGTGTAATAAGGTAAAAGTATTACTACATAACTCTGAAATCTCGTGACGCTCAGGTGGTTAATTTTATTTATGACTTTCAATTCGAGCAGTCACAAAATGTTTAATCTGAATTAAATTTTACTATGACTAAAATATCCGAAACGCATTCTATAATCCATTTAATTTTTACCATACGATAATATATAACTTTGTTATGATACAACATGAAATTGGCGTTGAAATTCGTACTGCATATAGCATTTCATTAGAAAATAAACGAAATACTTTAATTTGTTTTAACTGGAATTAAAATTAATTCATAATTTCTCAAGTTGTTCAATTCCAATTTGTGTAACTTTATTTTCCATGCAATATCTAGGTTTCTCGAATTTTGATAGTAGAATGGTAAAATACTGAATATGTTTACAGAGAATGCATTAGAAATAGACTAATCGGATCATCTGTTGAATATAAATGTCAATAAATTTGCTAAAACAGAAAATTTTGAAATTTTTGCAAATCGATATGTCTTCTAAAACTAAACTTCAAAAATGAGTTGCAAGTTTGAGATGCCTATAAAATTAGTTATCAACACAGACTAGATTTAAAGCTTCACAGCAAGATTAAAATGTCACATACAGCTATTATAGTAAACACAATCAAAATTCATTTTGAATGAGTATCAATTCCAAGTATAAAACCAAGCAAAATAATATGTAGCAAATGAAAAGGGAATAAAAGGAAGTCGGTCAGAATGAAAGTAGAGTAAATCATTACGAACAAATGTTTCATAAACATTTTTCGAAACTATGTATAAAAATCTCAAATGTTTTAAATTTTTTTACATCTTGGTACATAGTGCAGCTCCAACGAGAATGCAGTCGACCTTGAGTCAGTCGATTTTTGAAAAGAGGTGAAAACGCACTAGGAGAAGGCTGCCATACGTAAAAGCATGAATGGCTATCGCCGTGTATGTTTTCCCCCTGCCAACTCATTGTCAATGCTATCTCTTTTGGCATAGAACGATAAAGTTAGAACCAGAATTTCAATCTAAAGACGTCAGTTATGGAAGCGCTTTGTTTACGTTATCACCAGTTCTCTATTTTTAACTAATAGACTGACTCGTTCAAAACCACGTGACTCGACTGTCAACTCGTAGAAGTCGGGTTACACCATAGAGAAAATATAAAAATAGAGTGAGCAATGGTAACCTTTTGATGTGCCTAGGATCATGTGACCAAAACTAATAGTAACGTGACTATTAGACTGCTTTCGTCTGCTGGGTGGAATCGAGCATTTATCACCGGATGGTACACGGGATAGGAGAATAAGCCCTTCCATTTCTTCATCTAATTGGTCCGCTCGACATAGTAGTAGACTTTGGCGATTTCACCCTATTTGTCGCCACTGTAGAAATGCGCATTCACACATCTACCCTGTTACAAGGTGTTAGATCGCCAAACAAGGCGGTAAGATGTCAAATCGGCCAACAAATGCAATTTTTCACTGAGCAATCATATGATTACAAGTAGATATGTTGGCCATACTTTTTGAATAGCAATGTTGTCTACTTAAATTTCACGCTATGGACTATACACTCTTTATATCTAAACAAATGACAAAATAGCATTCATGACAAACCACATGCATTAAATTTAGGTGAAAAAGTGACTTCCTCTTGAATCTAAGCGTTTTTTTAATTATTTCAAGTAAAATTTAAAGAGTTTAGTAAATACTGCAGACATATTTTTGCTTCATAAATTTCTCTGCTAATAATTCAATTATAGTATTTAGAAGTTCAAGATCTAGAAAAACTGCATTTATAACAAAATGTGCTTGCAATCTGTCAGTTTCGCAATGGAATTCACGACGGCTAAATTTGTATTGGCGAAGTATAAATTGCAATTGAATACGAATTGGTTTACCGTTACAACGGAGGGAACTGGAGCTTCCTTTCAGGTAAAAGGGAGTAGTGTTTGGGGGTGGTCTTGATATTTCCAGGGAAGGACTCGATGTACCGAAGGTCCCCACATAGCTGACCCCACCGTGAGCTGGAGAGATACTACTTGAGCTTTGATTCCAACTCCTGGGAGAGATAAAGTATTCATTAGTAAACATTGTATATTGATTCGGGATTCATTCTTCATGCGGTATTCTTTTAAAAGTATTTATATACACAATTACTACTTGATTTGTTGTAAAAGTATACAAAATTGGGATTGGTTAATGGAAATAATATGCTATTAGGAATTAAATATAAATCTTTGATTGCATTTATATTATCTATTAATTATTCATCCCATTAATGGTCTCATGAAAATTTGGGATACACAAGTTGATTTTTATGTAATGTTATATTCAGAGTTGGTTGGAGTTTATGGCACAAGAGGTACATTTGGCCCAAACAGAAGACAGACTGCTTCAAATAATGTACATGCACACACAAGGAATATTTTTACAGACACAGAAGAGAGAAATGCACCAAGGGTAATCAACAGGGATCGAACATGCGCCGCCCACAACTCGCAAGTATGGAGATGTCTTAACCCTCCAGGTGGTTGTCTCAATGAAGTATCTCGTCATTTGAAGAAAATGATCTCGTCATCACCAAGCAATCGGCAATGTCTTGATGACTAGATATGTTGTCATTAGCAAAATTGGTCAGATCTTGATAGACGAGATATCTCGTCGAAACCACTTGGAGGGTTAATGACGTAGCGCAGACATCGAAGTTCCATATTTTATCAATTTTTCACACTAGTTGAAAGTTTCATTAATATTGCCAAGTTATGTCACTGGGGGATTAATTGCAGTGTCATACTTCTGGTGCAATTACCACGAAGCGTCTCAACATTTAACTGATTTTTCTACTTCCACGGAAGTTACTGAACCTATAACGTAGTTTCTTTTAAAAAACTTCCTGGAAATTTTAGGTTGTAAAGAAGTATTCCTTAACCATTCCATTTTCCCACGACGTATTTATATTATAGTTGTTTGAGGCGTGAGTTATGGAAATAGCCAAATGTGTCAAAACTAAAAACATTTTTTTGTATATATGAACATTGATACAAACTTCAACACGCTTTAATATGTACAAAACAGTTCAATGCATAATAGCAAATATTGTTCTATCGCAAACAATTCGGTAGTAAAAAAACAATTTTTAAGAGTAATTATATCCTTCTGAAGTAATGGACATATGAGCTATATAATTGTAGGTTCTTGCGTGCATACATTTCTTCGGCAATAGAAGTACAGAAAAGTGTATTAATAATTTTTATTTTTAAATATTAATATCATATTAACAAATTCTAAAAACTTCGCATGCCAGTATTTGTGTGGAGCATCTATTGATTCATTGTTTTTACCTCCTTTTTGTTGCCACATAACAATAGAATAGCAGTAGAAATGAATACATAAATTAGAACATCAATAAAAATCATTTGAGAAAAATATATATCAAATTTGTAATTTTAAATTAATGATAATTATCATCTTATAAGATATAAGTTATAATTTTTACTTTTGAATAAATATATATAGTGGATAAAAAAAGTTTCCGTACTGAAACGAAAAAGGCGCATAAATAATTATAATTTCTTAAGAAATGTCACCAAAGATTTAGAAACTGCACAAGAAACTTTTTTCATAATGGAGAATATGTTCGCAACAAAAATTCCTTAATTTACACAAATAATAAATAATAAATTAAAACTTTGAGAAAACACAAAATGAAAGGCAAAAAGTTTCCGTACGAAGTATGAAAATTGATCAGAACGTACAGTCCAGCTGTCCCGCATTCAATTACCATAACTATCGATTGAAAAAGCACTTCAGTATAGTGTAAGTAATTATTTCAAGTGATTTTTAAACCAATGGATCGTCTATAATGGGAATTCCGAAAGCTATTCTCTTGTTGGTGATAAAGTTGAGAAATGACGGTTTATCAATGGGGAAAATATTGGCTAAATCACAAGCTAATCTAAATCTACAGTAAAAATCACTGAAGATATAATTAGGTAGAAACTAGAAAATAGGAACCGATCCGGAAAACCTCAGATATTGAGCCAAGGACACCAGGAATATTCTGCGAAAAGTTCTCTATAATCTTATCTCGATAATCGATCTTAGAGCACCACAACTTGCATCCTTTTTGAAAACTGATTACAATCTTGAAATATAACCTCAGACTAAGAAAAGTAATAAAAAAGGTGTTGCACGTAATTCATTAGCAAACTTAACAGGAGAAAGCTTCTTTAGTTTCTAAAAGAGTATGTAAGTACGCACTTAATTTTTTGGGATTCTATACTTTTCAGGGATGAATCAAAATTTTATCTCTATGGTTCAGATGGACCATAGAGATAAGACATGGAGTTATGGCATGTCAGAGTTATGGCATGGAGAATAACGAAATATCAAATGCAACAGAAAACTTATGTAGAACTGTAAGACACGGCGAAGGAAATGTAAAGGTATGGGATTGCATGAGTTCTGGTGTGTATAATTTATGTTTTGTTGAAGGTAACAGGATGGCCATGTGTACCTAGACATTTTGAAACAAAATGTTCTTGCTAGTGCTACGAAACTATCTCTTGGAGGACCATTCAACAGGATAACGGTTCAAAACACACTGCAGCGTTCTGTAAAGAATGATGCCTTTACCATATGTCGCAGCAACTTCCCTTTCCACTAGTCTCCTGATTTAAACCCCATGGAACACTTATGGGAAGAAATCGGTCGTGAACTGAAAAAATTATGATACCACCAGCAAAGATAACCTGAAAATTGCCATTCTGGACGTCTGGAACAAAATTACTCCAGAAACAACAAAAATCTTGTGGGAGCCATACCTAAATTTCTGAGAGGTCATTAAAGCAAAAACAGGTTCAACTGACCATTAAATGATAAGACATGAGGAATAACATTTAATGAAATATTTTTCACCGTACGGAGATTTTTTGTTTTATATTTGCCACTTTTGTGTGAGTTATTGAGAATTAAGCGTTAAATTATATTAATATTTTTTGTTTAGATGCAATAAAAGCTGTCCATGCAATTATGCTCATCTGTTTTTCCATTTTTATTTCTTCAATATTTATATTCTGCAAATAATAAAGGAATTTATTTCAAATAATAAGTGCGTACGGAAACTTTTTTACTCACTGTATATATCGTTTGATGAAATATGTTTTTGGAATTTTACTCATGGCACGTTCATAGGTTTACCTTTAACTTCTATTTGAATATTTTTTCAGCTAATCCATCTTGAACTACCCAATTTTTATACCTTTACAACAAATTGCAAGTAATTGTGTAAAGTATGACTTATTATGGGCTAACTGTAATTTTATAAGCATAGAAAATATGTTACTTACCACCCACTTCCATCTGCATGCTGCGATGGTGTCTCTCCATAAAATTCATGCTTACTTCCACCAACATCTTCACACGTTGTCGGAACTGTTCTCCAATCGCAGCTGGCATTGTAATAGTAAGGTCTCAAAGGTCTCTGATGTTGGACAGGTGATGCTCTCAATTTTAAGCCCGGATCTCCGAAGTTTGTCCTGTTGGGTAGGTCCGCATGTGGGTACAGACCACACGTTCTGTGCAGACAACAATCTGGATTGCACAGGCTTGATGGCTGATCGGCTTTCATCTCCTCACGTGACCAAGACAATCCGCTTCTGCCTCACCGTCAGTTTGGGAACTATCAATAAGTCTTTTAGAAATATGTGATTAATTTTTACTTGAAATAACGAGAGCAGTTGTTTAATGAGTGAAAAAAAGAATTAGTATAAAAGAATTAATATAAAGTTAAAATTTTTAGAGTTGGTAGTTGCTTCGCAAGTTATAATAATTTGCAGTTTCAAATTCTGTTGTATTGTAAAAATGTAATTCCATTTTAATTCCTTTTTACACAAACGTAGTACGAAGACCACTATTCTAGACTCAATATGAGTAAAAGATCCCTGCTGAATTTGTTAGAGCAGAGATTTGTTAAAGAACAAAATATTATTATTTATATCTATATTACAATCTGAACATTCAGTTTAGTAATCTTAGATCCTCATATTGGAATTGGAGAGCATTTCAATCAAATATATGCTCCCTTAAATAATCACGTTACACTCAATAGGAATAAAATTATGCTGAAAATTATTTTTTCCAAAAATCAAAGTTGATTTGGTTCAATTTTAAAATTGCAAGACCAATTTGCTTTTTGACAAGGTGAAAGTGTCATTGGAAATGGCACGAAAGCAGAATAATGATATGAAAATGTGCATTAGTGCTAAAATGAAGACAACGCAATAACTTACATTTACATTTTCCAGTTAAGAAGTTCCCCACTACAAGTTTAACATTAGTATGTATTGCTTTTTATAATGTTTCTCTACACCATGATAGAATGCATAAAGATTATAAACTATTAACATTGTTGTATGATTTTATTAATTTGTGTGTTAAGGCTTAGGCTTATATCTACTTGTATTACTTTGAAACGTAGTACTACAAATACATCTCATCAATGATTTGATCGGGGTCAAGCTGCAATCGAAGTTTAAGATCGGAAGGTAACTTTTTGTAGATGAAAATTCTACAAAATGTTACCCACCGAGGTGTCTGTCATAAAAGGGATCTCTATGTAGTAAGCATGAAAAGGGTACTTAGTTATTTTCATATTTCAAAATTTGATAGATTTCCTCGTGATTAGTGTTTAGCTTTCGGCACTATAGGCTTCGTTCCGAATATTGATGCTCTTTGCGGCTCGGAATCTATTTTAAACCATTATTCTGGTACCAAACAAAGGACTTTAAAGCGATAGACTAAACCTTGTATTTAATGTAATAATTAGCAGCGTTTCTACAAACTGGGTCACACACAAGATTCTTACAATTTAAATCTTATTTCCCTACAGAAACAGATTAATCGAGAATTGTATATATAATTGTATATATGTAAATATATATATGCAAATATATATATATAGACCATCACAACAAATCAAAAAGGAGAAACCAAATAAAAACAAAAGCAAAATGTAAAGAATAAGAACAAAAATAAGAAATAACACTATAACACTAACAGCATTAGCAATTCTATTATATATATATATATATATATATATATATATATATATATATGTATATATATATATATATATATATATAAGAAAATATTATCTCGGATAATCAAGGTTTTACTGTATTGATAAAAGGAATCTTGTTTTCAAATGTTTATTTTAGACCTGGAAATTAAGTAAGACACTAGGAATGTACTTCTATTTTGTTTATTTCTGAAGGTTAAAAAATAGATATGAAACCAATAAAATTTCTAAAGTGATTTAAACCTCTGTTTCAAAGATTTATCGTTAAATGATCTTGAAGATGAATACATTGAATTTTAGTATAGCGCACAGAAAGAAGATTACGCTGTTATATGTACGATTGGCACATTTAGAAAAACCATTTCTTTATAACATTTTAACGGAAACTTCGAAACGATTTTTGTCGTTTTAATTTTGGAGTTCCATTTCGGTACAAAATTCAGACACTGCTCGTTTTTTAATTGCAATACTTTTTAACTCTCCTAGTGGTTGTCTCGCCTTCATCAAAACTGATCAGATCTTGATGGATGAGATATCTCGTCAGTATCAAAATAGTTCAGGTCTTGATGAATGAGATATCTCGTCGAAATCACTTAGGGGTTTAATGAATTTCAGTTATATTCTCAAATAGTTCTCAACATAAAATCTATATATATACTTACCTTTACATATTGTTTATTTTCTTCTTTAAATGACAAAGAAACAAAATTGACATAATCATAATGTCTCAAACAGAGGTAAATCGTCCACGTCCGCATACGAAACGAGGCAATCTACACTTTCAACAGCTTCGAGAAAAAAAATCGGAGAATGTAAGAGCATGAAAATCAAAAGGACGAGAAAGAAAAACCAGTTTCTATCTGCGACAAAACTTTTCACGAAAACCGAATTTGGATAGAATATACCGCGACAGCAAGTAAAAAGAACTTTTGCGAAAAAGATCCTTTTCAGCACCCCCATTCTTTCGGTCCACCCAAATCGAATGAAATCTCGAACGTACGCATTCTCCCCCAAGAGCTACATTACGCGCGCACCCCGATCGCCTGCTGCATTCGGAACCCCCTATTGAAAAAAATATAGAAGGAAAAAAGAATTCACTCCAACAAATTCGGTGCAGTCCGTCTTTTTGTCCGCTAGACTAACATATTTGCAACTCAAGCAGTAGTGGTAGAAGCCGGCAACGATGTGGCTGTATATATGTCCGCAACTAGGTAGTGTTGCCTATCTACGAGAGTTACGAAGCTCTGGATCAAGGTTGTGGGGTGTATATTGTATATACTGGGGATTTCATGTTTTCCCTCCACAAGATTTTGGGATCTGAATCAAAGGGAATATTTCTTTTCCCTTTCGCTCTCTCTTCCACCAACTCTTCATTACAAAATCTCAAATATTTGTCTCTTGTAGCAATAAAATATCCCCCTAATTTACAAATGTTATTTTTTTTAAACTGTTTATCTAATCTTACAGCGCTTTTAATTACCAAAAATAACTATTGTGCGAAAATACAATGGCATATCTGGGGGAAAAGGATCTTGGTCATTTACTGAATTTACCCCCTTTACAAATATTTGACATCCATATTTTAGATCACCATAAAATTGGCCTAGCATACAATTTTCAAACTTGTTAATATTTGTATTAAATTACGGCACTGTACGAAAATTATCACTACTTTCCCTAATTAAAGGACTAGGGTAGCTCCGTTGGAAGAGTACTGTATTATCAATCGAATGTTTGCGAACTCAATTGGTACACGTTAAATCTGTCGTGACCTCAAATGTCCTCACGTTGGGTGGTGTCCAACATTTCAGTTGGAGAGTGGTTCCAACTGAAATGTTGACTACGTCATCTGAACGTGGTTCAAAATTATGAGGTGTTGTCCTCGGATCTTTTCCTTAGGGAAAGATCTCGGATCGTCGTCAATAGCCCATTGGGTTGTGCGACGTTAATTAACTACCTACCTACCTTACTTCAATTGATGTAATTGGTCAAAGATGAAATCAATGTTAGATTTACAGTTTCTGATGTTTCTGCACTTACTTGAGCAAGATAAAAAAAATTCCATATCATCACCTAATACGATAATCATGTAAAACGATCTCTCACTGTTGGTAATGAGAGTGTCATGCATTATCTATACCAATGCAAAGATTGGGAGAGGCTATCATATCTATATTGAACAATAAAATCAAATTTTCATTTTAGTCGGCATGGCTGTTTGGTTGTTTTATGACACAAAGGCCCCATCTCTTCAAGCTACACAAGCAATTTTTTTTATTGAAGTAAAGAGAAATATACACCCATAAAGAAAGTATACCGACACAGAAGAGAGAAATACACTCTGGGTAGTTCTACTTGGTTCTCATGAGAGTGAAAATATTGTGTTGCCTTGTCTGATTATTACAAAAACTGCTGATTGGCATCCCATTCAAGTGGTGCCCAGTCACGTTTAACATACCTCTGATACACTACCGTATACTGTACACTGCTGGCCATTGAAAATGTAGCATGAAGGAAGCATCCAATAACCTTGAAATTTACTTGTACATAGGAAGCTCAATTATGCCTCGTCGAGAAATATGGCAGCACGTTTCTGAATTGACAGAGGAAGAAATGTGGTTTATCGAAACTGTGGATTATTTTTTAGTGAAATCGGTGTCGTGTTGGGCGAAATCAAGCTACAGAGATGTGAAGATGGAATCGGTGGATTCAGGATGGACGAACTGACCGACATGAATGATTCCAGCAGCCTCGTCACACCACTGAACGAGAGAACAGATATCTGGTGTGTGACTTGTATTGATCATACTGCAACACCAAGAACCTTAGCTCAAGAATTAGGGGGTGTTTCACAACAACTTGTGACAGCATGTACAATTTAAAGTCGTTAGCATCAGCGATGAATTTTTTCAAGGTGTCCATTGGTGTGACTACGTTTGATTCTACACCACAACCGGCTGTGGCTGCAGTGATGCGTAGAACACTGCACATGGACAAACGGATGACATGACATCGTATATTCAGAAGACTCATCTCGATTATGTCTACAGTACCACGATGGTCACATCCGAGTCTGGCGGCATCGCGGTGATAAACTGAATCACTTCTGTATTATGTATCAACATACCGGTCCATCACCTGGCATTATGGTGTGGTACATCCACCGCTACATCTTGGAGCCTGTTGTCCTAACTTATCTCTAGGGTTTGCCTGCGACCTGTTTTCACACTAAGACAATGCATGACCACCTGTGACATGCAACGTGAACAATTCCTCAAGATCCACCAGGTTTCATTTCTTCCATCGTCCTCCCGTTCACCAGATTTGTCATGCATTTAACGCGTCTGGTCGATGGCTCCAGGCTATGCCAGATGAAATTTGGTAACGCGTGAAAGTAAGTAGCATGGACTGACATACCCCAAGCGCATATCCAAAGCCTCTTTCTTTCAATGCCGAGACATGTAGAAGTAAATATTGCCACCAACGGCGGCTACACAAAATACTGAGTTCCTCCGATGCAATTTCAATACTTTCACCCTTGTGCCTTACGTTATTTGCAAAATAAATATGGCTTAGAAACCTCTAGTTCATCATGGTGTTGAATTTTAAATGGCCAGCAATGTATTTTGAAAACGAGAAATCTATTTTTTCTCTACTAAATTTAAATTTGTATCAACGCTATTTAATTCAGGAAAAGTATAAATATTCCAGATAGTTTTATAGATAAATGTCTAATTAAACAGAAAGATTCGAATATCTTTTCCCATTATTTACATATTCGTATCAAAGAATGTTTACGATCAAAATTATTCATGCCTTCGTTTTTTAAACTTTTAATACAAATGATATTCATTTGTGAGTAAATTTTAACCTTAGATACTTCCAACTTTGTTTTTTAAACATTTTGTGGGTTTTACATATCCTATGTGGAAGTCGTAACTTCTCTCAAAATCAGAATATAATAGATTATATGCTTGGTCTACCTTCAAATCGTAAATCCTGCGATTCTTCCTATGAAACATCTTTTTTTATTACAATAATATATAATCTTCAATACTTTCGAAGTGGTACTCGTTTGTTCTTAAAAAGTTTTAAAATAGAAATACCCCAATAAAATCTAATTTAACTCTTTTTGCTCAGCCAATAAAATAATGACAATTTTTGTTTGCATAGTAGTTTATATAAAAACAATTGAAAATTGATGGACAGTTTAAGCGATGTAAGAAAAAAGGGGTAGTTACATAGTTTTGCAAAGTTTAAAAATAATCACATTTAAAGGTTTGAAGACAATTATAATGTGTATGTTAACAAGAGATTTATCGATTGAAAAAAGCCACAGAAAGATAAGAAAAGTCAAAATTTTTTGAGATAGACTACTTTTCATGCACGTGAAGAACACTAAATTGCCACTTATCACAAGCAATGAATTTTTAACGAATGAAAAGCCATAATGTTAAGAAATATGTAGATTTATAAACTCTACACAAAGAAGGATATATGTAAGTGGTTCGTAAATAATATGATAAATGTAAAACTTGTATATGAACTAAATGTCTATTTCCTACAGGTTTTTGTAATAAAATTCAAAAGATGTTTTCGCAGTTTCCTTCATTTTATACTGTTCTCTGGTCATTCAGAAATCGTTGTACTATAGGTTGTGACCTATAGTACAACGATTTCTGAACGACCAGAGAACAGTTTAAAATGAAGGAGACTGCGAAAATTTAGAACTTTTTCTCCTGGCCTTAAAAATAAATTCAGTACATATTAAAATTTTGTTTTGTTGCATCACTGAGTGATTTAATAGCGTTTATGAAATACTGCTAAATTTCGAACATGTAGCTATTATTTTAAACGACCTAGTAATTAGACTGAAAATAATAAAATAAAACGTCCTGTAGAGGGATCAAGGCGTTGAATAAAACATAAAAGAAAGTGTAGGCATTTAGTAGGAAAATAAAAGAGGCGACCTTCCATGCTCTAAAATTAAATTCGGAAGTACTTTTCTTCTATCTGAACGGCACACTCTAGTGTATTATTGTATTTGTAAGTTATTTGTAGAATCGCATTGTTACTGAATTTTTACAAGAACTAGATTTTTTTACATAAAATATGAAATGCACACACAGATATGGTTCTTGGGTGGATAGGTAGGTAGTTGAATTTACGCCACATTGGAGCAACACAATGGATTATTGGCGACGGTCAGGGATCAATATCGAAAAGAAAGATAAGGCTCTTGGGATATACTTTGCAGCACTTATAAATTAGCATCTCAAGGAAATGGAAAGAAATTTTCTGGCATGAAATTTTTCAGGCCAGAGGTAGATTGGTTCATTGCTCATTTGTTTTGTTGCATCACTGAGACTAGATGAACTCATTTATATTTTGTGTATTTATTGATAGTCTCAAATAAAATTTTGAACATAGAATATCGAAATGTATAAGATTTCTGTTACAGTTTATTCACGACATCCGCCTTAGATATTTTTACAAGGAAAAATCATTTTTGTAAACTAATGTTTTCATTTTAAGAGCTTTTTAAAACACCGAGTCTTCGGTTACATTTAAAGGTGGTGATCTCACAGATAGTATTTCTATTGCTAACTTCAAACAAATGTTCGCATTTTTCTTATCATACAAGGATTGTTTGTGACTTGGTTAGTTATGACACATCTTTATGGTGATTCAAGCGAAGCAATAATATGAAAGGGAATAATGTTTCCAATAGCTTTCTTTTGTACTTGGTTCGAGGTCATCTCTCTAAAGGGTCCAACAGTATATTAAGCATATTAGGACGAAAGGCTTTCCCTATATCATTAATTGTCGGGCCATATTCATCTGAAAATCAATCATCACAGGGCATGGCTATGGATTCTCCGTGCTCTGAGATTGACAAGGAAAAATTGAAATGATTGAAAGATTGAAATGCAAAAAGTGAAGTTTTAAACATCCTATGACTTCGTGGGAGTTCATAAGATAACTCCTTATATTTTGATAATCCTCTATCTTAGACTTCAGAAAGATTTTGATTGTACTCTTGAAGCACTGGAAAGCAGATTCTTCAGCTGGATTCTACGGCTGATTGAATATCTGGTCCAGAAATAATTTCCTCATTTTTAACTCCACAAAAATACCATTGACTTTGGATTTACTACCAGATGTTAGGAAATTCGTTTCCCAGGTAAGTGAATCCAATACCCTATTCATCCATTGCCTCACAAAATTCTTCACAAATCTTAATATACAGTAGAAAACAGTACATAGTGTTCAGCAGTGTTCTATAGACGGCACACATTAAACTTTCCTTAACTTCTTATCATTTCAACGGTTTGTTTCAATGTTTCCTGTCATTGCTGTCCCATCCGCAAATGAAACAATAATATTTTGTGTACACATTTGAAGTCCATGGGGATGACAGTTATTTATAAATCATTAAATATTCCATTCATAAATTTTTCATTCTGAGATTTTTGTACGAGGATTTTCACATTTATATAGCTTTCCATCATACTAGCAACATGAGCTTATGGTACTGATGGGAATTTGTGTCTTTGTAGAGAATGACAACTTTAAAGTTACCTTTGAAGAAAGCAATACACATTATCTATAGTCCACTATGCTGCACTTATAGTTCAATGCCATTTTTAAGAATATTAAATCATTCAAAAACTATTCCATTGTTACAGGACAAGAAATCCTTAAATTCACTGTGATGCTCTACATTTTGTTTCTTTGTGGGAAGTTTCCCGTAATTTGAAACATGAGTTTTGCTTGTCTTTTTCACACAATTGAGCAATCTGAAAGAATTTTCAAATATAATTAAAGCATATCATAATTTTAGCTTCAATAATTTTACACATTCATAGGAGTCCTTTATAAACCATCAAGCGATGTCACTCAAAATCTATTAATATTGCAACGTACTGAACTGTACAGGCTATAAATAACTGAAGAAAACAGAAAGTGTGCCAGGTTACAAAATGTCGTTAGTCTGATGGAAGATAATATTTCCCAATAATAATTTTTTTATTTAAGTTTAAATATTTTATTTTGCATTTTTGGTAATGGCATCATAGAACTTTCTACAGTTTCTTGAAAACAATCCTGAAACATCAAATGCAGTTTAACGATTATATATATAACGCTGATATTATTATTTATTTATCATTCCAATTCCACTTTTGTTATGTTTCTTTTGTATTCAAATGAACCTTTAAATTTTCTTCCTTTGAATATTTAATAATTTCTACGCCACAATTTTGTTACTCAACGCTAATACATACATACTATGCATAGCTATACGATAATACATAGAAACCAAGTCTTGTTTATTTTGCGACAAAAATCTTTGTAAAACAGTAAGTAAACAATAGCAAGACTTCCCAAATAGTAGTTTAATCATTTCTTCGCAACAATATTGTCATCAAAACGCTAATACACATGGAAACCAGACCTTGCTTATTTTGTGACAAAAATCTTCACTAACCAGTATGTAAACAAGAGCAATACTTCCCCGAATAATTATTTTCATTAAATACCTTGAAGCGGTATCTTTCTCTATATCGAAGTCAAGTGTGGGCAACCAAAGCTAGAATAGACTTGACTGCAAACATGTGATCAAGATAAAATCTATCCACTATTAATTGCTATTGTTATTCCTGTATATACTTTGAAATTGTATTCCCTGGGATTGAAATCTAAGTAGATTCTAAATTGCTTATTCTCTTCGATGCAATTAGAGACATCCTTTTTCTTCTGAACATTTTAATCTCAACTTCGTGATTGTGGGGTACAATCATAAGCTTGTTTTGAAAAACTAGGCCATATGCAATCTTTCTTTAAATAGTCCAGAATAGAGTAGTTATCAAATTATGATTTATATTTCCAAGTAGTCGCTCGGAATAAAATACGCCATCTTGGTTGGAACTTTTATTAACCAGAACTAAATTGTAGATACTTTTTTCCGATTTATAAAGCTTTTGGTGTGAGAGGATTTTTAGTGTAAACAAAGAAGGGACGGTCTGCGAGGATTGTACTTCTGCTGTCCAAATGTTCTCGCATGATATTTATAAGGGATTCCTTAAAATGATGTTTATTGCCATTTTGGCAACGTTTGCCGTCAAACCTAATTAGTGTTGACCAACCAACCTTCATATATCAATTTGGAATTTAATCTTCGGAATTTTTATTGCCAAAGAGCTGAGGCCGAATTCGAAGAACAAGCCATCTGACGTCTCGTTCTAATTACGTACAGGAAACGAGCATCGCCACAGAAACACTCCACCACCTACGTATATTTAGCTTGACAGAAAATGCATCTCATAATTTGAAAGGGATTTGCAGTGTAAACAAACAAACCAGACGGAAAACTGGAACTTTTCTATCTCTTACCCAAATTCTCTTGTATGATACATATCGGCGTTACCTTAAAATGTAGTTTATCACCGTTTTGACAACATTGGCGTTTAATCCATTTAGAGTTTACCAATCAACTATCATGTATCAATTCGGAATTTGTTATTTAGAATTTCTATTGGCGATATGCTGAAGTCGTATTCGAAAAGCAAGCCAAGTGACCCAGAATGCGTGCAGGAAGCACGTTCCACCACAAGAACACTACATTTACCAGGACAGAAAGATCTTTCTATAGAAGGAATGGGCGATCTCACACACACACACACAAAGGTGTTTGTTCTATGAAAATTTGCATTGAGAAGGGGCTGTTTACCTGATTATAGAAGAAAGTGACCATTACGAGCATGAGTCACCTGACTGAGACAGTCATTATGGAGACGTTTCATGTTACACCGAACATGCGTTCCCTTTCGATCACTGATGTTAAGCTTCATTGGGTTCGGTTAGAATTTGGGTGGGTAACTATCTGTTGCTGGCCTTCGTGTATACTCCAGTTACGTGTACAATAGGAATTGGAAAGTGTGCTCCGAACATAAATACACTGTACCTAACCCTCTGAGCTTCACGAGATTTGTGAGTAGCGTTGCTTTTACCCCACAACACGACTGAATAACCACATCTTTCTAAAGAATTCATGGATTATTTCAACCTTTAGAAGGATTGCATTAGTCTTTTCCATAGAATATAATCATTTGGAACGATTCTATTGTTCCTTTCCTTAGATTAGAATCCTTAAAATATTTTATTGGCCCAATCTAAAGAATTGAATCCTTAGGAAAGATTCCATCGGATAAGAAAGTCAAATTTGGTTAGAAGTCATACAGGGAAGACTACACGTTGCCGGGCAAAATTATGCGTGTGAACACCTCAGTGGATTAAAGAAAAAGTAAGCCATTTAGGGACGGTGGAATAAAAGTTGCCTTACATTGGATCCCGTCACTGTTTTTATGGCATTGAACAAGCTGACCAATTACCAAAGGCACAGTTTCCCTTTTGCAACTGTGCCTTTGGTAATTGGCCCTCTTGATGTTTGCCTCTACGTAAAGAGGCAAACATCAAGAGGGTATAAGAATATATATATGTATATATATACATTTAACGTCTACAAGAGAGTACATTTTAAATCTACAAAGAGAGTTCTACAGGAACTGAAGAACTGAAATATTTTATTGAGAAATAAAGCTCGTATCCCAGGCTCCTTGCCCAGAGCGAGTCTCTTGTTTTCGACTTCCTAGCGGATATGACTGCCTACAAAGGCCCATACATCGTATTTGGAATAATGAGATCACCTGTTCTCTTTACGAACTGGACGAAAGTACCTGACCACCAAAAGGACTGCCTTAAAATCTTTCACAATACAATTTCAAATACTGTGGTAGTGTTTTTGAAACATATTATATCATCTCTGACCTCTATTGAGTTGTTCATCGACTGATGGCTGAAAGTTCTGAGACAGGCAGAGTATAAAAAGAAGATAAATACACTATCAAGCGAGAAAATATCTATGAAAATTTTAAGGCATTTGGAAATTGACAAAATGATTCATCAATTGAAATTCGTAATACAAACACTTATTTAAATTTATCTCCATTCAATAAAACTCAACGACTTAGGCTAGGTAAGTAAATATGTAAATCACAACGCATCGTAATACAACCGAACGAAATCACTTTTAGTAAATCTAGTATGTTTGATCTAGTACTTGTCAATATTTGCAATATAAAGTGTTTTAAATATCTACGCCTCTGTATAGGTGTATAATTCATAATCATTGACTTTAAACATTAATAATTATTGATGATAAGATGCACTTATTACGCACGTGGTTAATACCTCTACGAGCTCTCTTTTGAAAAAGAAAACCACATTCTTACCACGATTCAGATTGGTCAGTTGGTGGGTTTGGGGTTTTATGGCGCAAGGACCATATTTGGCAAGCTGCGTCATACACAAGAGAACTTCAAGTAAAAAGTTTTGAGAGTTAAAAAAAGAATGGAATAATAGGATGAACGCATAAAATGATTGCTTGGGAAACCCGGAAGCGTGTATACTAAATACAGTGAAATCCATGAGAAAAGAAAAGATATCTTAAGTACCTCTTACGATTCAGGATGACTCTTAACGTAATATAATAAGTAGTTAAATAAGATGGAAAACATTTCAGGAGCAGAGAAGTGCATATTTTGTTACTTCCCGATGTCCTTATTACTGCAGACCATACCGTTTTCTTTTATTTAAAGAGGAGTTATTGGATTAGTTCTATTTGAGATGACCTCATGCATTTTAAGTACACCTAAACTCCTGTTTATTTCTTTTTTTTAAGTCCGAAACAGTTACCTTAACAAATATCGGTCAATTTTGATTTTGAACTTATACTGTAGGTAGGTTGGTAGTTGAATTTACGTCACACTGGAGCAGCACAACGCTCTATTGGAGATGACCCGGGATAAATCCTAAAGGGAAAGATCCTAGGACAACACCTCGTAATTTTGAACCTCGGTCAGATGACGAGGTGAACGCTTGAGCCTGAATCCCGCTCTACAAACTTCCACTCTACGCCAACGTGAAGACATTTGGGGCCACGACAGATTTAAGGTGCATCATCCCCCATGTACACGACGGTGGTTGGATCGAGTTACGAACTCTCAACCCACCGGTTCCTAATATACGTTGAAATTTCATGGAATCAGCTTGCTAATGGCTGGTTTGATGAAGGCTTATGGCGCAAGGGCCATAATTTGTCCAAGCTGGGCTAACAGCGTCATGTAAATGGACATATACACACAAGGAAAGTTTTACTGACACAGAAGATACTCTCAAGGAGGTATCGAAACTAACAGGAATCGAACTGTAGATATAACTAGTTATTTTAAACTTCCATAGAACGTCTATTGTCGAAATAAATTCGAGAGTATTATTCGTATGCATAATCGAACATTAGAAGTTTGTGTACATATATGAAAATAAAAAATCTCCTATGCGTTTAAGTGCAGCCAAATCACGGATTTTCTTTAAAAAGTTTTTAATTGAATCGCATCACTTTAATCCTGGGCTTCAAACCATAGCTGGGTTTTCAAAACAGGGAATGCTTTTGTGTTACGGTATCTGGTTAGACCAGTGCATTAGCGTTCGTCGCATCTACGATTACCGCTGTTCGGAAAAACGGTCTTTCGTTTAACCGACGTTCCGACAATCTGCGTTCTATTGTAATTTGATTTTATAATATCAAACGGAATTTCAACGCTTGAATGGAATTCTGACGAAAAATCGTCGGCTTACAAGTGAAACACGCTGTCAAAAACAGTTCTGAGAAAACGAAGGGAGAAAAATTTTACACCCAATGCATTACTCACTCTAAGTGTGTTTCTCTCACTAAGTGTGTAAGAAGAAATCTATAACCTCCATGCAAAGAATAAATAACTTAGTGGACTTTACCAGTCTAAAGTACATTTTGGTTTAGAAAAGCTAAAAATCTTATATTTTTAAAACTTTGACAGTGTGTTTCATTTGTAAGCCAACGATATGAAACCTTATAGATTTACATAAATACAATATCATTTGCTTTTATCTCTTTTTTGGTTACTGATATTTAAACGTAAAATTTAAAGTATGCACAAATTGTAATAGAGGTCTTGATAATCTTTATATCCCACTGAATTGTAAAAAATATAAAAAAGTGAATTAACTTCTCTTGAAGTGGGCCTGTTTGAACAACCTGTTTAAAATGTTATTTGCGTTTATATGTTTTAAAGAGCATAGAACTCATAAACAGATTCTTTTGAAAGCAGTTATAAGTTATCCTATCTATATACAACCAAAGGTCTGAATTCCTATTTAATTATTTTCTTAGTCATTCTTTTAATGTCAGAATTATTTTTTATCAGAAATTTTGTTAATGTAGTCAAGACTTAAATGTGCATAATTTAATTTGTTATCAAGACTCAACATAACAAATTAAGACTTAATTTGTCATGTTTAGTACGGATACTTATGCTACATTGTTATCTATTATACCAGCGATTTTCAACCTTTTTAATCTCATGGCACACATAAACTAATTACTAAAATTCTGGAGCACATCAAAAAATGTTTTTGATCTGACGAAAAAATTTATAAAACTTTGATACACAAAAATATAAAATAATTACTCTTTTTTCACTAATATGGCTTTCTAAAAATTCTTTTCGAAAGAATTCGTTTATACGTTGCAATAAAAAATACACTAAAAATTTATGAGTGTATTGAATTTTTTTGTGCATACACTGATCAAAAGTTTAAAACCAAACCGTCAAAATAAAATAAATGTTACACATTTTAAATCCTTTCATCATCCATTGCCATTCGTGCAGTACACCGGTTGAATATCTCTGTATTAGAATATCAAAGAGCTGTCTCATTCATTTCACAATTTTCCAAATGATTAAATACTTTAATAACTTTTTTGCTAATTATAATGTCGCTTATCTAAAGCACCGTTAAATAAGTGGTTTTATTTCACATTTAATGCTGCTCACATATAAATTTGTGTTTTGCGAACTTTGAAGTTTCTAATGGAAAATAACATTAATTTTAATTACATCATTCAAATTGATTCTGCATCAATATGGCTTTGCGAAACTTTGCATAGGCAATTATTGTTTCCCAAGATTAATATTTTTTAAATTTTAAAATCCGAAACAGAGCTCTACTTTCCTAATGGAAATAACAAAAACAATACATTTCTTACCTGAATCCTTTTACTTTGAAGTGATCAAACTGAAGTGAAGGTAGGAATATTTAACACCTTCCAAAATTTTAACTCTTTGAGCACTTTTTTCTGTTCCTTCTACTCGGAGAACCGCTTTGTTACTAGAACCGGAAATTCTCTCATCCGGTTCTCATCTCCCTGTTCCTTCCGCATCTTTTCCACAGGAGAGCAGGGTGGACGTTTGGGAGGGATTTCTTCTTTTTTTGGTTCACCCGTTCTCTCTCCCCTCCCGTACTAAGTTCCTCGCGCAAACACGTGCTAAGCCACGCCTCTGTTTACTTTGAAATCGGTGTTCTGGGAGCGGATTGGCTGGCGTTGCTTAATTGACGAGCTCTGATAGGATAGGTGAGTTTGGGAATTGTTTTTCACCGAGAGGGAGTTTGGGGGAGGATGTTCGGAGACGGGCTGTTGAGAAACTCCATCGATGAATTTCTTTTTGTCATAGGTATCCAACATGCCAAGTATAAATTGTTGGTGTAGAGATATTTCTTAAAGAATCACATGTCGAGATTCCGTGTGATACAGAGACAGAGAGAAAACAAACTTTCCATCCGTTTGAGACAACACTATCAAGCATGCAAAAATTTTTCGTGACACAAATTTACAAAATTTTTTAACCAGAAATTTATGAAAGGTGAAAACCATTGTTCTTTTTTAACCCTCTAAGTGTTTCGACGAGATGTCTCATTCAAAATCTGGACAAGTTTGCTAAGAAAGAGATACCTCGTCAAAACGAAACTACACTATTACTCCAAGGAAAATGAAGATCCAATGAGGTTTTTCCCCTATTATTAAATTCTCCCTTGACCAGAACTGGTGGTAGTTTGGAACAGGTTTTGGCACCAGAGGCTGGCCACTACAGGGCAGTTTTAGACGCGAAGAGAAACCACCAGGAGGATTAACTTTCATTTGCCAAATTTTTATATTTAAACTGACTAACCTCTATTGAATAATGTGCCCCTATTTCTGTTTTTGTGCAGAGTATTTTTGATTCATTCAAATAATTAATAATATTCGAGTTCTTTCCTACCTCTAGTTATAAACACGGAATATTCAAAAATGTGCATTTTTGTAACTTTTCGCGTTTAGTAAAAACTAAGAAATTTCAAAATGACTAATAAAGATTAACACAGGTGAAAAAATGATCAAGAGCTATTTCGGTGGAGCAAAACTTTCACCATCATCAGGATGGATGTAAACAAAGAGAGGAAACTGTGAGTTTAAATACGAATGTTATCCAGGAATAGAGTTCCTACTCATCTTTTCAATCAAGCCTCACTAGGCCGCATGTAAAGGTGGGGAAGCACTGGTGTCATTCACTAGTGTAAATATTTTAATTTTTTTTTATAACAGCCGAAGACTCCAGAATTTTTGTTTTTGTTAAAAGAAAACAAGAATTGATATACAAAATTATATTTATAATGATTACAATTTCATTAAATTATTTTCTCTTTTTAAGAGTCTAAAATTGGTTTTATACTTGGAAGCTTTTACTGAGTTAGTCAAATTAGTGAAATATGTATTGAAAATAAGTATTTCTGCACTCTAATATTTGAACACACACATTACTGCTTAAAAAATTATGTGTCAATAATAAAACATTTTTAAACTATTTATTACTTCTTTTCCAGTAGTCGTTCATTACAAGTAAATAGAGTAGTTTTTCTTGGATATTTTTATCATATTCATATTAACCATTAACCCTCCTGCTGGTTTATCTTTGTGTCGAAAACTTCCATGTAATGGCCAGTCTCTGATGCAAAATCTGTTCACAGGACGAGTGATAGTTTCTTTTTTACTTTGATCTTCATTCCCCAGTTTTGTCTCGACGAGTATCTCGTCTTTAGTAAAATTAGCCAGATCGTGATGGACGAGATATATCGTCAAAACCACTTGGAGTGTTAATATCAATAATATTCGTTTTACAGTCAGTAAAACTGTACAACTGTAACTGTGGAAAGGGGGTGAAAAATTCAAATATTTATGAACTGATTAATTTTATGTCACATATACTACCTTTTTTATGACCAGACTACCAATAAGGTTTTAAGGCCGGACAAGGGGTGACCGAGTGTGGACTGGCTCATCCAGCACTAGGAGGCGCAATTGGCCTCTCACGCGCCATATAGCACTTATTTACGTTCAATTGATAAAGTTACAAATTATCTACATTTACAATCATCCCCTGTAAGCGGAAAATGAAATATTTATAGCTTCTGGGAAAACACATCTTTTCTAAATAACACAAATGTACATTTTGAATAAAGACTTGGACAAATGTCAAGCCTTAACTAATTATTATACATGGAAAAAAGAAAGAAAAAATTTTGATAAATGCTAGAATAGATGACAAAAGTAAATTACGAGTATATGTACTCAAGTTTAACCCATTCTGCTCTACGAAAAATAATAAATACTAGAATCAAGATTCAGGTGAGTGAACATTCATATGGAATAACTGTATTATTCGCGTTAAGTATTGTACATTCAACAATCACACCCACAGATAGGTACTCCCCCATAGAAAATAGAAATATTTGCATGGTAAAGTATTTTTGACGTAGGGATATTACGTAAAAATATAACTACTTCAAGTTCTAGTTTTGTGAGGAAAACATTACAATAAAATGCATTTGATTGAACTTGATATTTTAAGTTTTTTAATATTGATGAATTAAGAGTAAAACTTTCCTTCATTTTTCCAAATGAATCGTATTCGACTGACTCAAAGCGCCAATTAAATTAAATTAAGCCAATATGTAGACAGGATCATATTTTGGAGGAGGCCCAATCTTAAAAATCTAAAAAAACTTTTTTACATGTCAAATAAAAATAGTACTCTATATTTTTTATAAAGATCATATTTGTTTTAAAGACTGAATTGTAAAAGGATTATTGTAAGTGTATAAAGTAACTCATCACTGTTGATCTAAGTATGAGAGGCATTTTCAGTGTAAAACACACAAAGAAACCAGACGGATTGAGAAAATTTTATTTCTGCTGTCCAAATGCTTTCGCATAATTCATATCTGGATCTTAAAATGTAATTTATCGCCTTTTTGGCAACGTTTGTCGTTTAATCTAATTGACCAATTAGATTAAACGCCACATTTACAATAAAATTTAAGAATAAATTTCGAATTGGTATATAGTAGTTATATCGTATGAATTGGGAATTTATTCTTTGGAATTTTTATTGATGAAGTGCTGAAATCACATTCGAAAAACAAGCCAACTGGCATCACATTCTAAATACGAAAAGGAAATACCTATTGTTGCAGGAGCACTACCATCACCAATTTAGCTTGACAAAAATGCCCACTCAACAAATGACCCAACCTTGATTTTAATACTTAAATCTTGCTTCTGGGAATTCATATGCTACTTTTTTCACTCACTGTATACGAGACGTAAATATGTGAATATGTGGCTAGATGGTTGAAACAGCGTAGAAAATTATTGCTTTTGTACCTAAAGAAATGAACATTAATTCAGCATGACTCAATATTGATTGGAATGAGTCTCACTAATCTGACCTCCTTTTTATAAAAACCATATTCATGAAATCGTCAAAATAAATTCTTGTTCTACATTTATTTTAAAAATATGGCTGTTATTCAACTGATACTGAAACCTGTCTTACGTGATGCGCTTGTGGTATTTCTTTAGAAAAACCATGGGAATATTTCTGTTTAAATTTTTTCTTCAAACATTTAATTAAGTTTGCTGTCCAGAACTACTATTCAACATTCAATTTCATACTAATATTCGCACTTTAAGATCCAAAGCTTTACTTAAAATCCCATTTTGTCGTTATATGCATAGAATAATCTAACAGACTAATTTATCTAATAGTCTGATCAGCTTAACCTATTTCATGATTTGATGCAATTATTCAAAAGAATGTGTTTTGTAAATGTGTTATCTGTAGCGTTCCGTTTTCTGTTCATCAGGGATACAATTGGATTACATGTGTAGCGGGGCTGAATACATAAATAAACAAATTACGAATTGAATATTAATTCATTACGAAACATGGAAGAATATCAAAATAAATACTAATTATTTTAAGAATAATTTTAGTATACTTGTGTATCTTCGGCTTATAAGTGAAACACACTATATCAAACAAAAATCAAACTCTGCTCTAGAAAAACTATAAAACTCGTATCTTGAAAATTTTGACAGCGTGTTTCACTTGCAAACCAATGATGCATACTTATGCAAGTATCTGTGTGTTTTTAGAACTTTAAAAAATATTGCATCCATCAGGCATTTATAGTACATTATTTTTAGAGATAACTATCAAATTGGATATATTTCTATGCACTTTCTCTTGGAACAAATTCAAGACATTAAATAAAAAACAAATCGGAACACAATTTAATAAAAACAAAAATAAAAATAATAAATAATAATAATAAATAAAAACAAGTCTGAAAATTGTCTTACATAAATGATTCAAATATAAAAGTGCAACAGCCCTTTCAAAATGAGAGGTCAAGTGATGATAAAATAGAAATATAGAATCAAATGTTTTCGATTAAACCATATAAACAGTTAAAAATGTTTGGATGAGGGTTCTCCCCATAATATCTTCTAAACCCAAGGTATATGAATTAAAAAGCTTAAGACGTTGGATAACTACAAAAACTAACTTTTTTAACCCTCCTGGTGGTTTTCTCGACGAGGTGTCTCACCGTTAGCAAAACTGACCATATCTTGATGGACGAGATATCTCGTCATTAGAAGAAAACTGACCAGATCTTGATCTTATAAAAAAATCGGCAATATTTTGATGACAAGATACCTCATCAAGTATTAGCAAAAATTGATCAGATCTTGATGGAAGAGATATCTCGTCAAATCCACTTGGAGGATTAACAAACCTAGAGCCTGTCTACTGAACCCAACCGCAATATCAATCATGGATCGATCTGCATCCAGGTTCCAGCCTGACATCAACAATCACGACCCCGATAAGCGTGGCCAAAGTCAGGGGAAATATCTGTTTACATAATGCAACATAATGCAATTACGACCCAGCAGAAAGAGATCCCGAGCAGCACAGGAGACGGTTTTCCCACGATGTGTTTCTCAACATGTAGGTCCGTCTCGTTGCAAACGTTTTGCTTCGATGGAGCTGTTAAGATTCGTCCCGCTCTATGCTAAGTGATATTCGCCACGCACTGGGGTGCCGGGGACTTTCGATGCCGTGAAAAATTCGAACCCAAAGAGAACCATCCCCTTTAATTCAATTGTATAAATATGTAATAAATCCCCTCTGGTTGGCGAAGCATGGTTGTCGAGACCTGTGGATGTGTGTGAGTGTACTTTGTGCGGAGGTTCGGTTCGAGTAGGATGAAATTGAATCAATCCAAGAGAGAGATTTCTCATGTTATGTGAGATATAAACAGATCGGCGTGCATGATATTGTTTATACTTTGTTTAAAAGAAGTTCATCTTTTATGCGTTGTAAGAAACAAATTTCCGCATTTTAAAATATCTTTAGCACTAGAGCCACGGTTGGAAGAGTAACGGAATAGCAACCGGAGGGTTGCGAGTTGGAAACTAGCTCCAATCAAATACCGTCGTATACACGGGGGCTGGTGCACGTTAAACCTGTTGTGGCCCCAAATGTCCTCGCGTTGGTGTGGCGTGGAAGTTTGGAGAGGGGGTGCCAGCTCAGGTGTTGACCTCGCAATCTAACCGCGGTTCAAAATTACGTGTTGTTGCCCTAGAATCGTTCCCTTAGCATTGATCCCGGACCGTCGCTAAAAGTCCGTTGTGTTGCTCCAGTGCGACGTTAATTAACTACTTACCTTATTTTAACGCCAAGTTTACCAAACTGATCAAATGACCCATTTTAAGATTTTGTTTGGCATATATATTTCTTCACCTCTGCACCCTACAAACGAGAAATATACCTATTTTTTACTGTCACGGGTCATTTGACGGGTATAAGACTGCGCTTTTACAACATTATCACCTCTAAAACCATTCCATATACACTACTGTGCAAAATAACAAGACACCACTGTGAAGAGTTTCATGCTTCATTGAACTAATATGGCAACAAAAGGGACTAACAAGGCAACTCCATCTGCAAGCTCAAGCGAAGTTATTAATGAGCGTAAAAAGTACCAAATAGGATACTGCCATGAGAATGAAGTTACTAAAATATGCTCACTGGAAGAAATATGTTTGACTAAAGCGTTTAGAACTATCTTGCATCTGTAAAATATGCGGCAAATGAATCGAGCTTTTATTATTGAATATTCAAAAAATGAAACTATTGAATAAAAATTCAAAACAATACCTCACTTATGATTATTTAATCTTTCTTATTTTGTTTATAATTATTAAATTATCAATTAAAACAATATTGTTTATCATTTGAAGTATTAATTCCACTGTTACCTGGATTCAAATGGAAAATGGATCATTTAACCAGTTACAGTAAAAATAGGTATTTACAAAAGGTTGTTAAATTTTGTGTAAAAATGAATCTAGTTACGAAACATTTTCAAATTCTTATAAGGCCCAAGTCATCATAAAAATTGCATTTCTTTCTTTGGTACTCCAAATTGCGAACTTGGATACGCTGCTGTTCCCCTAAACGAAACTGAACTAAATAGCTGAAAGATGCATTGGTGAAACTGTGTTCACCAACAGCGTCCAATTCAATCCAATTAGCAATTGACCCTCCTGGTAGTTGCGTTCACAAGGCATCTCTTCATTTACAAAACTGACCAGATCTTCTTGGACGAGATGTCACTAGAAAAAACTGACCAGATCTTGATCTCGTCATCATAAAAAAGACAGTATTTTGATTATGAAATATCTCATAATTAGCAAAATTGATCAATCGCAGCAGACGAGATATCTCGTCGAAACCATTTGGAGGATTAAGGTGTATGTATACACTAGAAATCACGAAAATTGACCAAAATATCGATATATTTTTTAATAATTCAAAATATTGTCCAACCCCTTAGCTTTCAAACGATACCAAGATCTTGAAAATATTTGAAATGGTTTTCTAGTTATAAGGATTTGGAATAGGTACTATCACCTTAGACAAACACGCTTCCAAAACTTTAAACTCGATTTCTGAAGAACTATGTTTTTTCAATACGATGCTTCTTTCGAACAATGATAACTCAACAATGAATTGATCTATTATAATTACTTTTGTGTCATTATAATCTATATAATACAGTGGATGTTTTGACCCTCAGTCAAAGTTATTGGTTAAGAAATTAATTTTTAGTTGATTTTTAAATCTTGAAATTCCTGAAAAAATCTTGATTTTTTAGACTTCCTTCGTGAAAAAGATTGTAAAGCAATAACCTATTCCCTATAGCAACTTGATGGAGGATCAAATCATGAAGAATAATATTAGGAATAATTTCCAACAGGAATTTTCTTTCTGAACACATTAGCATTTGAGATATCACTGTTCAAAAAACATGCGAATTAGCTAATTATATCTAAATTAGATAATTAATGAGTAGCTTAATCATAATTTTTCGCACTAGAATAAGTATAAGCACAAACCAATGACTTATTGTGGAAAAACTGGATTTTTAAAGTCAAAATTTTTTTAAATGTTCTAGTGTATACATACACCTTAAACAATAAACTATTGAAATTGCAAGTCAAAACTGAGAACTGTTCCCAATTGGTCAATCAATACTTATGCACAGCTTTCTTTAAATATGCTTGCATGGAACTCCTATTAGCTCTTAAATTTTTTCTGTACAATACGCAGGGTCGTTCCAGTTGACGTGCATTTTCACGTTGTCCTCAAAAATAGGGGTGGCCGAAAAACCAAGCGCAGTATGTCTCCAATTTAACCCTCTTGGTGCTTTATCTTCGAGTCGAAAACCTCCAAGTAGTGGGTAGCCTCTAATGTAAATACCTGCTCCAAACTGTCATCACCTTCTAGGCAAGGAATAATTTGTTTTTCCTACTTGAATCTTCAATAGCCCGTTGTGTTGCTCCAGTGCGACATTAATTAAAAGTACTATACCATATCTACTTGGATCTTCATTCTAATTGAAGTGATGGGGCAGTAGTCCTGACAAGATAGTTTGTTTCTATCAAAATGGACCAGATCTTGACCGAAATACCTCTTCGAAACCATTGGAGGGTTAAATAAATGCCCCCAGCAATAATTTTTCCTAAATTATTAATTTATACTTATACATTTGCATATTTAATTCTTAAATTACATTAGAATATTTAAAATGCACACTTCATATAGAAGGTAGGTAGTTAATTAACGTCGTGCTGTAGCAACACAACGGGCTATTGGTGACGATCCGGGATCAATCCCGAAGGGAAAGATCCGATCACAACACCTCGTCATTTTGAACCATGGTCAGATGACGAGAACAGCACACGAACAAGCACCCCACTCTCCAAACATCCCCGCCACACCAATATGAGGACATTTGAAGTCAAGACAAACGTGCACCAGCCCCCACATACACGACGGTCTTTGGTTGGAGCGAGTTTCCAACTCGCAACCCTCCGGTTGCTTATCCGTTACTCTTCTAAATGGATACGGCGGAACTCAATTTTAAGATAGGCCCTATAAAAAGTATTTTAGCTATCATTATTGTTATCTTTACTCGTGAATTCAAGAAACGGTAAGCATGGTATTGGTATTTTCAATTAACGTCACACTGGAGCAACACAATGGGCTATTGGTGACGGTCCGGGATCAATCCCAGAGGGAAAGATCCGAAAAAACGGTAAGCATGATAATGTGATTACAAATTTCTCCTGCTTCGGGATCGATCCCGGACCTCGCCAACTGTCCGTTGTGTTACTCCAGTGCGATGTTAATTAAAATACCTACCTCCCAAATTCCTCCGTATATGAAATCACCGACAATGAATATCCTAAGAAGCATTAAAAGCTCATTTTAGTAGGTAAGTAGTTAATTAACGTCGCACTGGAGCAACACAACTAGCTATTTTCGACGGTCGGGGATCAATCCAGAAGGGAGAGATCAGAGGACATCTCGTAATTTCGAACCACGGTCGGATGACGAGGTGAACACCTGAATTTGTTGCTCTCCCAATTAGGCTAGGCTGCGGTAGCCCAGTTGGAAGAGTAACGGATTAGCAACCGGAGGGTTGCGAGATTAAAACTCGATACAACCCAAGACTATCGTGTACGCGGGGGCTGGTGCACGTTAAATCGAGTAAGGTAGTAGGGTGCCAGCTCAGGTGTTCATCTCGTTATCTGACCATGGTTCATAGTTACGAGAGTACCTTGGTGGGTACTTAATTAACGTTGCACTGGAGCAACACAACGGGCTATTCGCGACGGTCCGGGATCAATCCCCGAACGGAAAGTTCGAGGACGACACCACGTAATTTTGAACCACGATCAGAAGACGAGGTCAACACCTGAGTAGGCACCCCACTCTCCAAATTTCCACACCACCTCAACGTGAGGACATTTGAGGTCCTGACAGATTTAACGTGCACCAACCCCCTTTGTACACGATGGTTGGTTGGATTCGAACTCATTTTGGAATTTATTAGATGAGTTTTCCGATTTTGATAGTTACAGAAAGTGGAAAAACATAGATTTTACATAAAATGTAGAATCACAGCAAAAACTAATAAAAATTCTGCAATTTTCGACCACTGATCTTTTACAACAAATTCAGAATTAGTAACTAGTTAAACATTGTGGATTTCAAAAAAGATTTACTACAATTATTTTGTATTCATTTGCGTTTCAATGCAAAAATTTTTGAAGTGAATGGATTCGCGGAAGACCGTGGTACTCTCTTTGAAGAGTTTTCTATATACAAAGACTGAAATTATTCATGAATGGTATTCATAAATCATTCAGGTAAGTAGGAAGGTAGGTCTTTTACTTGACGTCGCACTGGAGCAACACAATGGGCTATTGGTGACGGTCCAGGATCAATTCCAAGTAAAGATCCTCACCGGTATCGTGATGCATCTTAAAAAGTAGATTTTATTTTGGGGAAGGTTTTTTTGAACAAAATATTTTCACAAGGGCCGTCTATACTTGTTTAGGCAAGAATGTTTATTCACCAGTACGCCTACCTCTCCCAATCCTAAGAGTTTTAATCCCGGACCGTCGCCAAAAGACATTGTGTTGCTGCAGTGCGACGTTAATTAAATGCCTACCTATCTACCTCTCCCTATACGTCTATCAATTCAACCGATTATAGTTTCAACAAGTACAGTTTCAGTTTTGGTGCGCTGAGTAAAAATTTTCGGTTTTCTTATGGATTGTAAGAATTTATTATATGGCGCCATCTGTATTCGATTTTGAACATTACCCTTAGGAGACAAAGTCATTCTTTAATATTTTACTTCAATACATGCAGTGCAATACAATTTAAAAGTCAATTATTATTTCTTTTTGCTGGTGCACTAAAATGAAAATATGCAAAACTGATTAATATATATCAACAAATAGTAAGTACTCTACATCTCATTTAATTTGATGGATCGTGTAACACCTTTCTTGGGAAAAAATAGTACATTGTCAACACGGTTTTTGAGTGAAAGATTTTTTCTGATTTTCGCAGAATTTTCTTCCAAAAACTAATATGCATTCTTTTTAATTAAAAAAATTATATGTTAATGAAATGAAAAAATAGTTTTTTTTTCTTTTGAATTTACAATCTTTTCGACAGTAACAATGAAAAGCAGTTCTTGCTCTGCAAGGTAAAAATAATGTTACTTCTAAGATTTTTAAAATATATAAGTTGTAAACAAATTTTCGATGTGGTGCTGCCATCTATATTCTATTTTCAAAACAATAAAAAAACTGCGGTTAGATCCTATTATTTTATTAAAATAAAAGTGGCAACATCTTTTAGAAAAAGTAAATGTATAATGATTTGAAGGGGTCTTAGAGAAATAAAACACTCTTCAGTTTTAGGGATAGAAAATACAAACTACAGTCGACACTTGTATTAACAAACTGTTTTACGAATTTTCATCAAGTTTCTTCCAAATATAATAGGACTCACTTTAATTACCTTTAAAGGAACTTTCCAATTTTACCAACTTTTTCCATGTAACTTATGCGTTTGTTTATATGACCTTCAACTGTATGTAGATTCTTTAAAAAATCTGGGAAATGTGTCTGGTTTTTCACACGGGGCTATTATACATACCTTGAAGATCATGATCTATGAATTGGAATGATAGTTTTGAACATTGATATCAAAACAGCTTATTTTCCAATAGTTTCAGGAAACGAATTTAGTATGTCCTACTTTCTTTTGTATTTAGTTTACTTCCACTTTCGTGAAATTAACAATTCAAAAGTAAATAGGCAATAACAAATAAACCTTGTAATATACTTGCAGTGGTATCTTAAAATGTTCTTGTAGAAAAATAAGCTTTCATATTTAATGCCTAGCTTATTCCATTCATTCAAATTATTATGTTCATATGTTTATTATGCTTATGAATACACGCACGAAGTGAGAGACCAATCACAAGAGTAGATTTGAGCAACCTTCTAAACTTTTATTTAATCGTCATCTAAAAGAAACAAAATTAAGTCAGCATGATCCATGTGAATTAGGTAGACATTCATACTTATGGTAACTCAAATTTATTCAGGTAATGAGTTTTTCATAATTCCAAATTACAACTCAAAGGATGGTTTTAAAAGACAAATAGGTTGACCTATTAAGGCCAATAAAAAGAGTAATAGGAAAAGTCATTAGTGATATGAGCGTTAAATACCCCATAAAAATTTCCCAATTGTTCCTTCATAAGAGTTATACGCGGGACCACCCTTTGGGGAATAAAATAACTGGCTTCGACTAAAATATAATAATAATATTTTAGATGAGATCACAACGTCACGAAAGAGAATGTACATTTCCCCCCGGGGAGGCCAGACACAAGGCCATATTTCCAAATATGTTTTGAGCAGGCTTCAAATTTAGGTGTGGCAAATTTTGGAATATTTTGCAGCAAATACTGAATACCTTTTAAAACTTGAAACTAAATTTAAGTCACGAATTAGTTCCTTGCCATGACGTCTAATAAAAGCAAAAGGTCTAACATCATGAAATATTTAACGGATGAACACGGCCAATCAAAAACTCATGGCTCACTTCTCATTTATAATCACATGGTGACAGGGGCACAACATCAGTGAGAGGTTCAACGGGTCCATGGTACAGGGCCACTACATAAGGGGAGATGGTTACCGGTACCATGTCACTGGTCTATATTTTAGGGTCCCAAGGGGTCATAGATAGCATGTCATCGAGTCCATGGCGCAGGGTCCCTACACAAGAGAGAGTCAACGGTATTATATCACCGGGTCCATGATACAGGGTCCTTACACAAGGGCTGAGGATCATTGGTATCATGGTACCGGGTCCCAAGCACAAGAAGGATCTCGAGAAATTTAGAAAGTTTTTGTACTGTGATGTGCAATCTACTTTTTAATTTTAGAAAGTTAAATCTCCATTGTATTTGCAATAATAAAGGTATGCAATATGTAAGCAAAGGAATAGAGAAAACATTATACATTTGTGCAGATAAACTAAGAATACTTTGAAACATATTATAGTTCATGAGGGTCCCATCATATCAACAGGTTCCAGGACCCGCCATCACAACCAAATTCCGGGGCCCACTACCTCAACCTGGTTCCAAGATCTTCCATCTATAAACAGTTTCGAGGCCCGTCATCGCAAACCAGTTCTGTGACCCTTCATCTCAACCTAGTTCATGGACCTATCATCTCAACCAAGTTCCGGAACCCGTCTCAAACCTCGCACTGAGGACTGGAGAGTAGATGTAAAAGACCTGTACTGGGAATAGGAATTTTCATGAAGAGCCCATGAACTCAACCTGGTTTAGGGATCCGTCATTTCAAATCAGTCCTAACGCTCGTCATTCCAACCAAATTCCTAGACCTTCATCCTAACCTAGTTCAGGAGTCAAGAGTATAGATGTGGGAGGTCAATAGGCATAGGGATTTTCTAGAGGAGCCCATTATCTCATCTGCCATCCGTTATCTCAGCCAAATTCATGGACCTGTCATCTCAACATAGTTCTGGAACCCATCATTTCAACCTAGTATAGGTGTCCGTTATCCCAACATAGTTCTGGTACCTGACTCTCAACCTAGTTCTGAAGCCCGCCACCAAATTTGGTATTGGAGCCCAGAATGTAGGAGGCCTGTACTAGAAATAGCGTGTAGCATACAGGTGGCGAAATGGTTTGTCCGGTCCATACACCAGAGGACTTTGATGTTGTTTTGAACAGTTGCGTAAACTGCTTAGACTCCATTAACAGCGCAGAAGGGTAGGAAATAGGCAAAATATTGCTAAGGGTAGAGCAGACAGATATCATCATAGAAGTCACGAGAGTAGAACTAAAAAAAATTTCCATTTGGGGTTGTAAAGTACCTAATACAAGCAGTCCAAGGAAAGGGGAAAATTCTTTTATGAAAACTGCTGCAGTCAAATAAACAATAGAAAGTTCTTTCAACACAGGGTAATAGACTGGCGAATGCATTTTTTATTTGTCATCCCGAATTTGATGTGAAGACAATGAGTTAGGGAAGACTAATGTGGCGGAAGTGACTCTCTATTGCAACATACCTTTCGCAGTTGTAAGTAGCCACTTGAATTATTAGAAATATGAATCATGGATACCGTATTTATGCGGACAAACAAAACAGGAAGATAACATTTCAAGGGAAAACACTCGAATATATATCATCCCTCGGTAACAATGTGGAAATAATATTAAATGAAAAGGTATAAATAAAAAGAGAGGGCGCTATTTTCTGTTTTCTGGTATGAAATAATTTGAATGTGATTAACAGAAAAATATTCCAAGTTCTGAATTAAAAACCTCAATTACGAATTTTAATCACAGAAGCTTTTAAAATTTATTTGGAGCTCATTTATATTTTACTCAACAAATATTCTAATTCTTAAAACGCTTATCTTAATTTTTAATTTAAAATTCCAATTATGATTCATAATTAATGAATTACGCATTAAAATTTCGTTAATGTATCATCAAATATTTCGTAATTAAAACTTTTAATTATGAATTTTTATCAAAAATTATTTTAAGATTTACTTGCAGATATAAAGCATTTGGTGCAGTAATATTCTACAAATATTTTTGCATGCTTGAATATTTTTTCATTAGTATCAGAGCTGTAATGAGAATTTATGTTTATTGGAAATCAAGCATGCTAAAGGATTCGTGCAATTTCTCTTCGAAAAGTTTTACTCGAAAAGCAAAATAAAAGTAAATTAAATGCATTTGCTCATATGTAAAACAATGCATCTGAGATTAATTAGCAATGAGTAAATATTTTTTTTATGGATCTTTCGTAAGAACTTAAAATTTATTGTTATGTCTATGAATGAAATTTAGAGTTAATTCTCATATGCATATAATTTCGAGTTTGATAAATAAGATTCCAATTTTAAATATAAAAAGATGATTTTTGTTATACAAATTTAGTTAACATGCAAGCCATAAAACATTTCTTTAAAATTTAAACAAACGAAGAGTAAAAAACAGGATTAAATTACAGTAAAACTTCCCAAATGAACACATTTTTGTATATGTTAAAAACATAAAATTATGTAGGGAGTGCGTTTTGTATTACTTGTATGATTACTTGTATGAGCCCGACGATATGTACTTTACATATATGAAGCAAAGAATAATATTAAAAAGGTATACTCTTGTATTGCTTGTGTGATCGTATTTCGAAACGTATCAATCTGTTAACAAAGATATTTTGTCCAATAGTACATGCAAGTTGTTGTGGTGTAGAAGTTTGGAGAGTGGGGTGCCAGCTTGGATCTTGACCTCCTCATCTGACTGTGGTTCAAAATAATAAGGTGTCCTCGAATCTTTCCCTTCGGGATTGACGCCGAACCGTCGCCAATATCCCGTTGTGTTGCTCCAGTGGTACGTAAATTCAACTACCTGCCAATAGCAAATGATTCATCGTTTTACTTTTCTATTGATACTTCATAGAGCCTGCAGTAGCCCGGTTGGAAGGGTAGCGGACTAGCAACCGGAGGGTTGCAATTACGAACCTCAATCGAACCGACGACAGTCATGTACATGGGGGCTGCTGTACGTTAAATCCATTGTGACTTGAAATGTCCTCACGTTAATGGTGGTGTGGAAGTTTTAAAAATGGGGTGCCAGCTCAAGTATTGACCTCATCATCTGACCTTGGTTCAAAATTAAGGGTGTTGCCGTCGGATCATTCCCTTCGGGGTTGATCCCAAACCGTCGCCAATAGCCCGTTGTGTTGTTGCAGTGCGACGTTAATTCATCTACCGCCTCATGTCTTCTTTTTTAGCCTTCATTCAATAACACAAAAAAGTAAATAATTTAATATATTTGTTATACCTTCAAACAATTGAGACTTATTACATAATTTCATTTCCTTGCTATCAGTATTGAGTTCTTTAACGTAAACATGGTTTTTATGTCGTTAGAGATGACAATGCACAAATATAAGTCTACACTCGTAATGTGTGTTGTGTTTAGATTTCGTAAATAAGGATTGACTGTCTCTGTAAACCACCTTTATTCCTAAAAAATAAGCATGTTTAGAAAGTAGGTTACATTGCATGTAAACACCCCGCATACCATCACAGTTCAGTGTCGATTTTTCTCTAATTTAGAGACCGCTATTGAACGACGAAGAAAAACAAATATCTACACTAATAACTTATGTCACATAGTACGAAAAAGTGAGGCGGAAGTAAACTGACCTAATTTTCATGGAACGTCTCAAGTGTTACAAGGATCCCATTGTACTGACAATTATGGATGAGACTGACAGATTACGGTCCGTTTTTACACTAATTAATATTTTCCGATGACTTGAACGGAACCTGTTACGTATCAATGTAATCAAGTTCATTAGAGAACGGTAGCAGCAAAATGTCAATCTGGAAGATTCAGCGTCTCAGATTCTGGAGACCATTTGTGTCTAGAATTCACTACCTCAAATATTAACGAGGTATTTATCGTTTGCTTCGAATTTTATTCACGTAGGATAGTTACAAATTAATTACAGTAACGGGATTTGAAAGTGAAAACGCTTTAATGTTCGAAACAGAACTTTGGAATCGAATGCAGAGTAATATATATCGGTTGTTGTGATTCACAATATTTCTCTTCTATTCTTCACGTAAAAGATGTTACCACTTCTAATTAACATATATTTGGATGAGATGCCGTTGAGATCTCGTCCATTTGTTGATCGCTAACGATTTGGTAACGACTGAAATGAAGTAATTGTGTATTCCAAAATTATGTGAAACACGCACATTGCTCTTTTTTACTAATAATTCAAATAGGCTAATTTAAAAATCTTGAAACATGTTTTGTGGAGAATTGTTGCTGTGATTAATATTCTACTTACTGTCAACTCTAGTCGCTACAAGAGACATACTCGTATATTACAGACATGGTTGATTGGGACATCAAGGTACATCAACAGAACCACAACACATTAACAAGCGGAAGCTTGTGTTACAAGAACTTTTTAAACATTTCATTAGTTCAATGACATTTCATTATTCCATTAAAATTTATTAGCCCAAGCAAGGATTACACGATTTTTGAATTTTAGACATTGGTCCTTTTCGATAAAGGATTATTTGTATTTAGAAGTATTCAATTGAGCTAAAAAGATAATTTCAGTTTAGAGAAAAAGTTACAGATTCATTCTGTATCCTGTCTTTCTGTATTGTCTCTGTCTCGTTTCCAATGCATACATTTTTATTGAGATTAATTTACAAAGGAAAATTTTATCCTAGAATAAAGCGATTTTATTTACACAAAATATCAAACTATGAAATTATAGTGAAATTATTAGTATAAATTTAGAGAAACAAAAATTGATAAAGAAATTTTTTAATATAAGGAATCCCTTGAATTTAAGCAGCAAAACGTTTAATTTAAGTTAATTTAGTTAAAACGTTAACGGAGTATCGAAAATGTAATAATACTTGAAAAAGATACGGAATTTTAAAATTTGTTAAACATGATATATTTTTATCACATATGCTCCACCTCAGATTAGGAGCATTCATAAAGCTACTAGTTATAAAGCCCTTTTGAGATAAGAATACAATGGGCTCTAGAAATCACTTATTGCTATTCAAGTACGTATTATTATCATTTGTGGTGTAATCGTAAATAAGGAGTGTGCATTAAACTTTCCCTTGACGTGGCTTCATTGATCATGGATATTTCCAACTCAAAATACTCAGAACAGTAGGTCAATAATTAAATCTCACTCAATCTCAGTAATAATCTCACAAAAAATCAGTATTGACAGAACTCAATAATTCAAACGCACGACGCAAAACTATATCTTAATTAATAATTCTAAATGGGATTAAAACTTTAAACATATTATTGGGGTTGCAAATCTATATACTATTAAAGCAGAGTTGGCGTCTGCCTGCCTGTTTATCTGTTATCTATACAAATCTACACCAGTTGACTAATCCACTCCAAATTTGGTTCACATAATATTTAGAACCCTGCGAGTAAAGTAGGCTACATATGTATCCCTGTTCTCTTTTACCTAGGTGTGCAGCTGGGGCTAAAAACAATTCGAAATTGCCATAGGAATAATATTGAGCCTAAAACGATTGCGGTAAATAACACAGTTTGTTTTCCTAGTATTGATCGAAAATCAAATTTCCAATAAAATTATCTTACCAGTATTGCTCAAAAGCAACTTTTTCCAAAACATTATATTTAGATAATTTAAAATTATAATTTATGTTTGAACGGATTTTTTATTTCTTTCCATAATACAAATAATTTACTAATATATGTATGATTGATGAAAAATGAATACTTAATTTTACACAACTTACATTTCGTAATGGAACACACAAAGCCCACACGAAAATATCATTGATCATAAAAGTGTAAGTTTTCTCCTCAGTATCTGGCAACGGCAGAATTAATGTTCTATTTTTGTAATTTGATTTAGAATTCCGTGTTTATGTATTTGAGTTGACAGCGAAATTTTGCAGTCATATTTGAGCACATTTTCAAGTATTATTAATATGTGTTCTTTTATAAATAAATCATTTTTATTGTTTTTTTATCAATATTGTTCAAAATTCTTTTTCCGAATTGTTCTATTTAAGAATATATTCAGAAAATAGAAATTCGACACGTTTCTTAATCTTTTTTCAGAATTCTGCATTTTCTCAATGCTCCGAATTTCGTTTCTGTTTGTACTTTTGTGTTCCAGTATTTTATATATTGCAGATATATTATTTAGGAGTTAAGTTTAAATTAATTATTTTTATTTTCTGTAAAATATCAGTAGACGTGGGCAATATGTGTAGTATGTATATTTCGGTATATGTATATTTAGACCAACTTTCTTTAAGTCTACGGTTAAATACGCAATGGTTTGTAGAATGCTGTTTCATAAATATAAATAAAATATACAAAACAAAATATTTTTACGTAAGGTGTGTAACTTCTTATTTTAAAATAACCGGTAAAGTTTAAAAAAAATTCACTCTAAAATAAGAGGGGTTACGTTAAATTGAAACGGGTAGTTACAAGTTGTAGTTCAAATATATTTCAAAATTTTTATATAGATTTTCATTACAAGACGATTAAATTAATTTAAGTTTACATTTGTTTTTCATGGATATTATTGATAGTTGTACTCCATAGTCAACTATCCACATATATTCTAAATAGGTACATGATTTCCATTTAGAAACCACTCTGAATTTAAAAAAGTACCATAAGGATTCGATATAAAACTGAATGTCTGTTGGAGTACAGAGAATTTTAAATAAGACTGCTGATCTTGGAACAATATCGGTTAGGAATTTTGGAAAATTCTACATTTTTCTACAAGGTCGAGGTTACATACTTTGTAAGTTGAAGCTGTAAATGCTGAAAGCTGTGTCATGCAACTTCGAAACATGTGAAACATTTGTTGAACGCAATGATTTTATTTTTTACAAGCGCTGTAAAATCGACCTTCTACTTTTTGAAAAATTGTAATCGATTGAGTTTGCTTTGTCTCCACTAATGACATTTATTTTTAAAACAAGCTCCTTTATTCCACATGCCGTTGAAAGGAATTTTCAAGGTAATGGTAATTAATTAACGTAGCACTGGAGCAACACAACGGGCATTGGCAACGATCCGGGATCAATCCCCAAGGGAAAGGGAAAGATCATGAACAGCAAAACGTAATTTCGAACCACGGTCAGATGACGAAGGAATTTTCAAGAAAAAAGTGTGTTTCAAAATAAATTAATCACGAATGCCCTAACAATTTAATTTACCATCATCTCTTGGTGATGAAATTCGAAAATATCGCATACCTGGTGCAAGAATGCCACGAGTAAAACATATTCATAGGGAAAACTGAGTTTAAGAATATACGCCGAAAATTCGCCATTTTTACTGAAAATGAACGTACGGGGATATTCGTAATCACTCCAAAGCTCAAAATATACTTCTGTAGTAGTCGCCTTAGAAATTTGTTTTTGTTTGTCTTACAGCAGAAAGTGAATGAAATTTGTTGTCTTACAGCGATGAATATGAAATGGATTATATGGATGAATATATCATACATACATATCTGCATCCGAAGTAAATTGTAGAAGTTATGAAAAGTTAAAACCATGTTAAAAATTATTTTTTGTGCACTTAAATGATGCTTTCATTTTGTTATGAAAGAGAAATGATTATTCTGATCACTTTTCAATCAACATTTAATCAATTCAACCCGTGCAACACCTGGTAATTCTGCTAGTTATATAATATTATATACTTATTGATAATTTAATTATACAATCGCATGTCTTTTTTACCAAGTTTCTGTACTGATATAGTTTGCGTTTTCTGTTTTTTTTTTATTATAAATATCATTGCCTGCATTTCGTTTCCATATATCTATGTCATGGTTTAATATTTATTTACTGTGCTCGAAAAATGTCTCGTCAAAGTATTTAGGTTTTACCGAGGGAGTAATCGTAGTTTTTTCGTGAATACTCGGGTCTGATGTTATATAGATGAATGAATGAAGCAGACATGGTAAGCTTGAACGATTGCTTATTGTGAATATTCAACAATTAATTTACAGTTTGAACTATTAAAGTGCTGTTTGATATTAATATTGAAAGATAATTTTATTGATTAAAGGCCTGTGGTTGTAGCGTAATTCAGTAGCTTTCGAATGATGCCACTTACTCTCAGTCGTTACTCCAAACAATCCAAAGTTACACTGACCCAAAGTTCGCCCAACACCGTGTAGAATCTCGAAATATTGTCCTCCCTCCCCACGCTCAGTGCGCATGTTCACTCGGTCCGAAGGTTATATCAGATACGGACATTATTTGTCTGCACGACGCTATATTTACTTTCTGGATGTTTCTTCTAGTTCTGAAATCATGAAGTTTTATATTATTTAAATTCAACTCAATTATCATCAAGCTTCCTTAGTGCACGATTTTTGTTGTCCAATATAAATTGTAGCGTAGTTTTGTAGTTTTCGAATGACACCCCTTACGCAAACCTCACTCCACAATCCAAAGTTACACTAGCCCAAAGCTTGCCCAGCACCGTAGAATGTCGATACTTTGCGAACCCCCTCTCCGTGCTCAATACGCCTGCGCACTCGGTTCGATGGTCATGCCAGGTACCGACCTCCTTTCTCTACGACGCTATATTTATTAACTGGGTGTTTCTTTTTGTTCTGAAATCGTAAGACAAAAGAGTTGTAACTCATTTTTGTAGCTCTCGACTTTTCATGCATGCCTACAGGTACTGTTCCGATTTTAAAGACGTATTCACGAGTCAAAAAATAAGATGCTTAAACCTCTATGGGCAAAAGTAATTTAACTTTACTTTTTACTAGATAAATACTTATTACAAAAATACTCAGCTCGTCTATAAACTTTGAGTCATCTTTATGTTTTCAACTGATATCATGACAAAACACCTGCGAGTAAGTAAATACATATCTCACCACAAAGAGCTACCTAAATAACCATTATGAACTCTTTTTTTTACAGTTTCTCACTCTTAACAAGATTTAAAGTCCATTTTGTGTGTGTGCGAATAAATAAGCCATATCTTTAACGATAAAAGCTTTTATTTCCAATGTCAGGGTTATATGTTCATTCTCATACCAGGAGGTTACGCTTTTGTGGGTTGTCATTTAAAATATGCAAATACACTGCTGGCCACCCAAATTGCAACACCAAGAAAGACAAGAGATATCACAACAAAATTTATTTTGTAGATAACATGTTGACCAAGTATCAAATGATTAAATTTATAGACTTCTGTGAAGTGTGGTTCCTGCCAAAATCAGTAGCCAGAGTAGCCGCCATTGTTGGAGATCACCGCTGCCACACGCCTCGGCATTGATTCAAAGAGACTTTGGATGTGTTCTTGGGGTACAGCAGACCAAGCAGCTTCCACACGTTGCCAAAGTTGATCTGGTGTGGCAGCTGGGGATGTATTCTGGGTCAATCGTTGAGCAACCATGGGCCACATGTTTTCTATCGGCGAAAGATCCGGAGAGCGAGCTGGCCAGGGGAGCAATTCAATCTGGCGATTGACGAAGAACCCTTGGACAATGCGTGCCACGTGTGGTCACGCATTATCCTGTTGAAATATGGCTGTGGGCAAGCCTTGAAGGTAAGGAAGGACAACTGGCTCCAACACCTCGGAGATGTAGCGCTGGCTGTTTAAAGTACCGGCAATGCGTACTAGAGGAGTGCGAGAGTGATATCCAATACCGCCCCATACCATAATACCCGGTGCAGGACCAGTGTGGCGGTGCATAACGCAGCTGTTCAGCATCCTCTCTCCACGGTGTCTCCAGACTCGAATCCGACCATCGTGGTGTTGCAGACAGAAGCGTGACTCGTCAGTAAAGACAATTTCATTCCATTCTGCCGTCCACATCCTTCTTTCATCGCACCATTGGCGGCGGAAACGTCTGTGGTTCTGGGTAGACGAAGCAATGGACGTCTTGCGGACAGACCACTCTGCTGTAAACGGCGTCGAATGGTACGCGCAGACACTGGATGATGCGGTACAGACTGAATGTGCTGTGCTATGGTTCGTGATGTGGCTGAGCGATCCGTCACTGCCATACGCACAATATGCCTATCATCACGTGAAGTGGTGCACTGAGGTGGATGCGATCGAACACGTCGGTCCGTCGTACCCTCCTGCATCCAACGATCACATAACCGCATTACAGTTGTTTGGTTTCGTCCAACACGACTACCGATTTCCCTGAAAGATAATCCACAATCTCGGTAGGCCACTATCCTTCCTCTGTCGAACTCGGATACTTGATCAAAAGATGATCGCTGTTTTCTACGAGGCATAATTGATCGTTTTTTTGAAAAAACCACAACAAAAACACAATTGCCGTACTTGAAATCGTCGAAATCTCCAAGCCTTAAATAGCGCTTTGAAGTGGCGCCACAGGTGCGCGTGATGTGCGTCTGCGCTGAAATTCTAATCATTTGCATATCTCACCTCCGCTAATGCATGTTGTAAATTTCATATTATTTGCATGCTTCCTTCAGGGTGTTGCATTTACGGTGGCCAGCAGTGTATATGTTCTATAGAGCTTTCCCACTTCCCATTGTTAATGCATAAGTAAAATGATAAATTGTAGATTTTTCAAATCCAACAAAACAAGTCGTATTTATTTACCGATTGAATGCCTACTGTCCGTGCGATGTACTGGATACAAATAATTCACCTGTACAGTCATAAGTAAATAGACTGTATAATTAAAACTTATTTTTTACAACAAATCCAATAGAGGTATTGACTCTAAAATGGTGACCACACTAGTCTAAAAATTCTAAATGAGAAATCAAGTAAGTTCAAAGGATATTTTTTAAATGTTGCCACAACTGGCGTCTAAAAAATAAAACAAAATTGATTAAGAAGCAACCTGATCTTAATTCTCCTCTAGGTAGGTAGGTATTTTAATTACGGTAATGGAAATGGAGTAACGCAATGGGCTATTGGCGACGGTCCGGGATTAAATCCGAAGGAAAATATCCGAGGACAACACCACGTAATTTTGAACCATGGTCAGATGACGAGGTCACAACTGAGCTGGCATCCCACTCTCCGATCTTCCATACCACGCCGACGTGAGAACATTGAGGCCAAGGCAGATTTAATGTGCACCAGCCCTCTTTGTACACGAAGGTCTTTGGTTGGATTCGAACTCGAGGTAAGATATCAATGCGCAACACAAACAATAATTATTTTGCTTGCTCAAACATTTACCGTGGTGGTAGTTTTGAACACCTATCTAAAATTCGAAGTGAAGCATAGATTTAGTTTCATTAGATTAGTGGTAGGCAGTTAATTAACGTCGCACTGGAGCAACATAACTGGCTATTGGTGGCGGTCTGGGATTCATTCCGAAGGGAAAGATCAAAGACAACACCTCGTAATTTTGAACCACGGTCCATTAGATTAGTGGCGGAAACAAGTTGGTCTTTGTGAGTTGAATTCTTGGCGTAAAATAATACCTTTTAATATGCTTAGAGAAACTAAACAAGTTAAAGTGTATTATTTTAGGTGCTCAATTGTGAATAGAGTTCTCTCTATTCTCAACTGAAACAAATGTTTTCAGTTGAGAATAGAGCCGCGGTAGCCCTGTTGGAAGAGTAACGGATCAGAGGGATGCGAGTTTGAATCCAACCAAAGACAGTCGTGAAGAAAAGGGGCTGGTGCACGTTAAATCTGTCGTGGCCTCAAATGTCCTCACGTTGGCTTGGTATGGAGTTTTGCAGAGTGGGGTGCCAGCTGAGGTTTGACCTCGTGATCTGACCATGGTTCAAAATTACGTGATGTTTTCCTCGGATCTTTCCCTTCGGGTTTGATCCCGGACAGTCTCCAATAGCCCATTGTGTTGCTTCAGTGTGACGTCAATTAAAAATATCAATACCAGTTGAGAATATACTACTGTGAGCTCGCCTCCCCCTAATTCTCTTAACTCTCCTAGTGGTTAAAACGAGATATCTCGGCTGTTAAGATTTGACCAATTTTGCTACTAACGAGGTCTCTAGTAATCAAGATATAGCCGTCTTTGTTAAGACAACGAGATCTAGATCTGGTCAATCTTTTTTTAATAACGATGAATCTCGTTCAACAAAATCTGGTCGGTTTTGATAATGACGATATTCCTCTTCGAGACAACCAGCCGGAGAATTGATATTCTCAAAAGTGGAATCTACGAAAGGTGTTTCCTGACTTAATGAAATAGACGGAGCATATGGACAGGTTGCTGGTTGCTGTCGTATGATCTCAGATGTAGATCAAGTGGACTTCAAGTGAATCGCTTGGGCCGATTGGCTATCGAAACGCAAACTAATGTTTTCGATAGCGATCGTCAATAAGTCCCGAGGATTCGTGCTTTCCTCCAATACCACGTGACATTCCGCGGAGATCTTTAAACCGAGCGATTGGAAGAATTAACATGAAGCTGCATGTCCATGCTTTGCCTGTTTCTTTAAAAGGTCAATGCGTTTGAAGCAATCACGCTTCAGTGAAAGACCAAGAACAATATAATTTAAATACATTTTGCTGTATAAATTTCTTGTATTTTCCCCTTTCCGAACTTCCAAATATTTGCCGGGCTAACACATATTCGTCGCACTAACCACCAATCCGTATTATGTCTACTTTCTAAATACAATTTAGAAAGAAGTCGTAACATATATTTTGCGAGAATAATGGCGTCCGATTAAATGTTTGGTTAGTGGCCTTTTATTATAAGAGATTTTCTGTTAATACAGTCCCTCTTTTAAATCTTTATTTTTTTTATCACGGAAGTCTTAAACACGTTACATATTCCAGCTTTTTGCTCAAGGAATATGGGTGTCATTCCCAAATATGTAGAGTGGCTCTACCTCATGCAATGTTTCGTATCAGGATATAAGGATGCCAAGTATAAAGGGTTCGAACCCCTTGCGATCCAACATCGTTATAGTTGGGCCGCTCTTAAAAAAATTGTTGCCATTCGACCTCATGCAATACGTCGTATCAGGATATAATAATATCCGATTTATATCCTGTTCCGAAAACAAACTCATACTATATGAAGCAATTGAGTTCTACTTACTCCTCTCTGTAGTTTTTCATTAAAAAAATTTAAGTTTTACTCCTTTTATCCATTTTTGTTCAAAAAGAAATGGCTAACATCTTCGAGGAAAGAGCTGAACATCTGCAAGGTCATAAAAGCTACTTCTGTCAGACTTTCATCCAAATATATCAAATTTCTATTCATAATTTTGTAAAACATTAATTTCGTAATTAACGATAGTTAAAAATTAATCAAAAAAGGAGCATAGTATAAGTTTTGTCAATTGAACCATAAGAAAAAAAATTCAGTGTAATATTAGATTATTTTGGAAGACATTAATGAGTCCAGAAAGCTAATCAAACATTAGGTGCTCCAAAATTTCCATATTCATAAAATCCAAAAACTGATAAATATGGTTTCCAAAGTTGGAGTTTGATAATTTTAAAGTTTGGCACCCAATTCGGTGTTGTTGAAAATTATAAAGATTGTGCACAAATTCTTGTGAAGATGATCTATTATACAAATATTAGACACATAATTTTGTAGAAGACTTAATTACCTATTAAATGGTACCTTTGAATTTGTTCCACTATGAGCGATGCGCGAATGAAGAGGGATGATTCGCTTCTTCCCGCTGTAATACATCGATTGAATTTGAAATAATCGAATTATTTCGGCCAGCGCATGACATTTAAAGGTCATCTGGTATGCCAGTTCAGAAACATCGGATTCTTGGAAAACAAGTGGCGCAATCGGAAAATTCCACGTACATTTCATGTAAGCCCCAATACATGTCTGAAAAGAATATTTACGAGGAGGAATAGCACCCTATGTCTCTCTTACATCTGAACATCGCAATTCTAGTAGCAATAGTGATTTTACAATTCAACAGATTGCACCCCGGAATAAGACCACCATAACTCAAAAAATGAATTTCTAGTATTATGTGTAGAAAGACTAAATATATGCTACGTGCTACAAAACTACCACTACAGAAACCAATAGAGGGCAGTTCTGGCAGTTTATCTGCACGTAGGAGCATGCATCTAGTCTTCCTACGCATACAACTAGAAATTAATTTTTTTAGATATCGTGTGGTATTGCAGCGGGGTAGGATATGCAATTTGTGGTTTTTCTCTTCTGACAATTTGTATGTTTTAAGTGAGTTGTAGGGGCGCGGCATGGTATGGAACCGCAATGGACAAACCATAGATTATGGGAAGAGGAGGGAGGTAGTTAAATAACGTCGCACTGGAGCAATACAAAGGGTTATTGACGACGGTCCGGGATCAATCCAGAAGGGAAATATCCAAGGACAACGTCTCATAATTTTGAACCATGCTCAAATGACGAGTATAAAACCTGAGCTGGCACTCATCTCTCCAAACTTGCAAACCACCCTAGCGTAAGGACATCTGAGGCTACGACAGATTTAACATGCACCAGCTACGTGTACACGACTGTCTGTGGCCGGACCGAGTTTCGAACTCGCAACCCTCCGGTTGCTAGTCCTTTGCTCTTCCAACTGGGCTATCGCGGCCCCCATAGATTATGGGAAAGCGATACTTATACCGGAAACCTACAATAACCAATAATTTAGTAGTATTTTAGCTTTCGAAATAAATCGTAGCTTCAGTTTTAATATCCCATTTAGAAATTCGATGTGCAGAATCTATGAAGCTGCAGCATTCATTTCCTACTTTTCTATTTACCTTTACAAAAGCAGGCATTGTTTCAAATTTGAATATTTCTAAATCGCAAGTGTGTCATGAAAGATGTGTAATGTACGCGACGTAGTTGATGGAATTTTCCGTTTGTTGTTTCAGCTATATGCAGATGAACACGACATGATTGTTATGGCAGATGAACATTTCATGATCGTTATGGACGTTAATACTAAAAGCATTTTCTTTCTCTGCAAACACATACTACACAAAACGCGTTTTCTTGAAAAATCGATATGTTAGTCATTATTTATTTTAAACCTAAGTAAATAAATTTTGTAAATAGCTAACGACGATATTTACTGTTTTTAATTTCTAGTCTTTTACGACTACAATACAACTTAATCGTAATCTGATCACCAGAAAATTGACTAGACTTCGATATTAAAAGCAATCAACCAACCATAAAACTGACTGACACAAACAAGATCTGTAGGTAGTTAATTAACATCTCATTGGAGCAACACAATGGGTTATTGCCGACGGTCCGTGATCAATCCCGAAAGGAAAGACACAAACAAATAATTCAGAAGCTATAAATTGACCATTGGACTTCTTTTTAGTCAGTGAGATGGATTTCCTCAAGTTTACATAGAACAAAAACAAATAAAATGAAAATGAATCAAGTTATCCGATGTTCTTTTAACTCGCCTCGGCACCGGACCTACATTTTACTCATAGAATCCTTTATTAAGAGAGAATGCCTGTATGTAACGAGTGTGTGGTTCATTTCACTATATCATACTTTAATTGATTGTAGAGTTTTTAATCATTATTCTCCAAGCTTCATTAAAAATCTTATTCTTAATTTGCAAGATATGATTTTAAAAAATTCCTACTTAAATTTATAAAATATTACATAGCTTCAGATTTTTAAATTCTATAAAGTACATTTATCTTTCAACCCTCTGAGTGGTTTCGACGAAATATCTCGTCCATCAAGATCTGACCAATTTTGCTAATGACGAGATATCTCGTCATCAAGATATTACCGGTTTTCTGATGATCACGAGATCAAGATCTGGTCGGTTTTCTTCTAATGTGACAATGATCGTGTTTTCTTCTAGTGACGAGATATCTCGTCCAACAAGATCTGGTCAGTTTTTCTAATGACGTAATATCTTTTAGAGAGAACCACCAGGAGGGTTAAACTGCATCACTTCATCTTCTTTAAGTCTATTATTTTACTATTCTTATGACAGTGACGGTACATTTTTATCTAATCTGTTTAATAGAATATGAATAATTGATTAAAGTGTTTTGGTTTCCTGTTACACCATATTTTGAATTTACTTTTTAATGTTGGTTAGATGTCTTGTATTGGTCTGTTTTTGGTCTTGTGTTGATCAAGTTCTGTTATTGGATCTTGATCTCCTAATCAACTAACCAACAGAGCTCATTCGAAGAACCACAATCTTTTCAAGTTCATTTTACGGAGGCGTTCACATTATGAGCGATTAGGAGAGGAAGGGAGAAGAGGTAAATAATTTTCCAGGCCATGGCTTTATCCTTGGAAATATTTTCCACGATTCTGTGAGCGATGAATACATTTTTCGCTTTTCTGCATTCGTAAACAAACATACGATCGCTTTGTTGAAAGACGCTTTTGTGTATTCCTTATCATGGGAACTCTCTTCGTGAGTACTGAATGTTAACACCTGCATAGATGCTTTAATCTCATTTTTACGGAATGTTGTTTAGCCTGAATTAGTTTTCTTAATCATTATTCATTCGTGTCCTTGTATGGATAAATTTCGTTATTACTGAATAAATAAATGTAATGTAATAGAAGTGAAAAATGTGTAAAACTCGTATAGTGAATTAGAATAATTAAATGTCAGATATTCAAACAAAAGCATTGTTATGTCTAAATAAGTTAAACAATCTTATTGCTTTGTTATTAAGGTCAAAGGGGGTTGAATAGTAACGAGGATAACTGAAAACTATCCAGATGGTACTTGGTTTCATGCCCATGGAAAATGCTAAAATATCACCATTACACTTTATCTTTGAAAAGCTAATATGAGATGTTTATTTTTGCTTTAGAAGTCTGGATTCCATTTGATGCAATGGAATTATATTGCGATTCCAATGAGAAGGCAAATGACTTCAAGGAAGTCCATTTATACAAAGGTGGTTTAGCTCACAAGGGAGAGGGCTGCTATACTCAAAATCATGTATAATGTTCGTCATAGGCTATTATTTGTTTCTATAACTAGTAATCACTGCTATGGCTTCAAGCAGTGAACGAAAAACTCGGAACCAGAAACCACCAATTGTAGGAACGCACTGTTTCCTGTCTCCTCATTTGACGAACAGACTCGTCCAAAACAACGTGACTCAAATGCCGATTCGCCAGAGTTGATCCCCCTTGGTTCTCTGAAACTAACGTTTAAACTATCAACAGCTTACAGTACATTAAGGTGTTTATGCTGCCATGATGGTCAGAGGCATCATCTCGAAGCTGGATCTTTTTGAGATGTATGTTACTTATATAAGTAATCCAGATCTCACCTTGAAAATGAATCTCATACCTTCCCTGCATGCCCAAAAAGACGATGTGGTGAATTCAGAGATTCAGAAATCCCATCAACCCCCACCCTTAGTACCAGACTAAACTGTTCATTTTAACTAACAAAATTATCTCTATAGCTCTTGCGTTTTTTCTACCTCTTTTTTGGATTAGATTATCTGTCTACTCCTTCTGCTCCCTTGGAACGTGAATTAGACTCCTAATTGTATCAATTACATTAAACTCCATCATCTTATTTATCTTCCTTTATTTAAGTACTTAACGACACTTTCTTTAACTTCCATCTTTTATAGAAATCTTTAATTAATAACATTTTGATATTAATTATGATGTGGAGGTAAGCTGATTTCAGTTACGTACTCTTAATTGATACGTGCGTTCCGTATATTAAGAAACTAATACTTAAGGTTGGTTGGTTTTTATGGCACGATGGCCAAGCTTTAATACTTAAGAAACACTAGTTAACAGTGTGATCATTCAACCAACTGTTGAGTTTGCTGTTTTCTAGAGTGATGTGACATTTGATACTTTTACAAGCAGAAGTTTAACAATCACTAATTCTAAGGACGAAACTGGGAGATTTTGCTTTTCGGCAAGCATATCATAATGTAGCTTACGCGAACACGATAAATTACAATGTTTTTAAGAATGCATATTTTCTTAGGATTCTGGGTCCGCAGTAGCCCATTTGGAACAGCAATGGATTAGCAACCGGCGGGTTGCGAGTTCGAAACTCGGTCCATCCAAAGACCGTCGTGTACACGGCGGCTGATGCACGTTGGCGTAGCGTTGAAGTTTGGAGAGTGGGGTGCCAGCTCAGGTGTTGAACTCGTCATCTGACATTGGTTCAAAATTACGAGGCGTTGTCTTTGGATCTTTCCCTTCGGGATTGATTTCGGACAGTCACCGATAGCCCGTTGTGTTGCTCCAGTGCGACGTTAATTACCTTCCTAGCTTAGGATTAGCGTTTTTACACTCTCACCTCCGAATATAATATCAAGCTAGTACAATACTAGTGTAAGAATAAATAGTTGGCTTACAAATGAAGCACTAAGTCGAAATTTTCAAGATATGTGTTTTTAGCTTTTCTAGTCCAAAATGCACTGATTTATAGACTGATTAAGTCTACTGAGTCATTTTTTTCTTTGCATGTAGGTTAGATTTTTTTTCTTAGTAAGTAAAACTTAGATAGTAAAAGTTTTTCCCTTTCATTTTTTCTCAGAACAGCTTTTTGCAAGTAGACGATATAGCGTTTCTAATAAATACGGTCGTAAACCAAATAATACAATTGTTAAGAGAGGAAAAATCAAATTCTAAATACATTTGAGTTTGGATGTTGTTATTGCAATTTAAAAAGTAAGAGGAGGCTATTCCTCTACGCAAATATTGCTTCAAAGATGGGCTCAACCCTTTTGGTGGTTGTCTCGACGAGATATCTCGTCATTAAAAAGTCCTGATTAGATCTTGATCTAGTCAGGTTTGTCTTGATGATGAGACATCTAGTCATTACCTAAGTTTGTCAGGTATTGATAGACGAGATATCTTGTCGAAACCCTTGGAGGGTTAATATATATTTTTTTGAGCTGTGGAACTATTCTCATAAAAGTGCGGTAAACTAATAGCGTATACCATACTGTAATTGAACTTTTATGAAGGTGGAATCAATGGTGTTAATGAAGAAAGCTTAATTGGCGATTGGAATTAGATGGTATCATTAAACACAGCGGAAGCTTAAAGTGATATCTGCAATTGGTATTTGACCGTATCCTTCCATTTCCTCTCTTCTTTTTTACATTTTCGAATGCAGTTCATGGGATTAAACTTGTGACTTTTAATTTCAACCGAAAATCCTAAAAAATGGGACTACTTTATCCGAACCTAATCGTTTCCGGCGGGAAACTGAGCATAACATTCTATTTATCGGGTCGACAATACCACGGTAACGTAGAGAGAGTGAAGTTTTCAGAGCGCGTCGCTACTCATTAACGATAGCCCAGTTTTTTGGCAACCGTTACGGTTAAGGTGACATTCACGAGTAGAGTACAAAGGCCATTTCTGTGGAAACGAGAATTCGAAACCTAGTTTATATGGTTTACATACCATCTTTAAGTATTTAAACTTTTAACTAATCTGCTAGAATTCGCTCAAGAATGCACCTGCAGCTATTTGTACCATTCTTGTAATTTTCATGTATCGTATATTATTCTATTCCTTTTGATATTTCAATGGTTTGGGGCGCTGAACAAAATTGTTTACTCCTTTATTGTAGGGGAATGAAATATTTGCTATAATAAAAAAAACAAGCAAGCCATTGTGCACCCAAAGATGTCACCAGCAATAACAACTGTGCTATGAGAATGATTTTCAGTGTACTCAAACAAACCAGACGGAAGATGGGGACTTTTCTTCCTGTTACCCAAATGCTTTTGGTCCTACTTTACCCTTACTATCTTAAAATCTAGTTTTATAGCCGTTTTGACAACGTTAGGCGTTAAATCCAATTGGTGTTGACCATTTTAACTATTACATATAATTTGGAATTTTTATTGGCGACTTGCTGAAATCTTTATCGAAAAAGAAGCCAACTGTCATTACGTTCAGAATATGTACAGGAAACACGTATCACCGCAGAAACACTACCACCACCTATATTTAGCTTGACAGAAAAGTATCTCATATTGACCAACTGTTCTCTCCGACACAGCAAATTACATAATCGAATGCTTCTAAATGAATATTCTGTAAACTTTAAAAATAAATGCGTAAATGCAAAAAAGAACATGCGAAATAAAAACCAATTTTATTAAAAGTTAACAATAACTTGATTGAAAGCATTGACATGATTGAATTGATTGACCAGTAGCCAACTACTACACACTACAACTAACAATTATCAGATATTAGAAATCTGAAAAGAAGTTCGTTTCCTGCATTATGACCCAATTGGAAGAGCAAAGGATTAGCAACCGAAAGGTTGCGAGTTCGAAACTCGGTCCAGCCAAAGAACGTAGTGTACATGGGGGCTGGTGCAAGTTAAATCTGTCGTGGCCTCAAATGTCCTCACTTTGGCGCAGTGTTGAAGTTTGGAGAGTGGGGTGCCAGTTCAGGTGTTGACCTCGTCATCTTACCATGATTCAAAATTACGAGGCGTTGTCCTTGTATTTTCCCTTCGGAATTGATCCAGGACCGTCACCAATAGCCCCCTGCATTGCTCCAGTGCGACGTTAATTAACTACTTACCTACCTGTAAAATAAAAGTTAATGTAATTCTAATAGTGATAAAATAGGGTCTTCACGCGTCTTTAAAATTAATTTCCATCACTACCAAGGTTCTAATGGAAATTAATAATTTTTTCAAAATTAAATGTTTTTAATTCTATTATATCATCCTTTAAGTATTCGGAATTGTTTTATATTTTGGAAAGAAATCAAAACTGTTTAAATATATGTATTATAATTTTTATTTTATGAAAGTGGAAGATGGTAATTGTAATGAATATCGCACGGTGGGTTGGTAGATAGTTAATTAACGTCACACTGGAGCAACACACGGGCTATTAGTGACGGTCTGGGATCAATTCCCAAGGGAAAGATCGCGGACCGTCATGGACAATACCTCGTAATTTTGAACCACGGTCAGATGACAAGAACAACACCTGATCCGGCCACCCAAACGTCGCACTGTGAAAGTAGAAGAAAAACAAAATTGGTTTTCCCGACTATACCGGTAGAACAATCTGAGCTTGACCTGATGCATCGTGCTTGTTCAGAAACAGCTATCTCCACAAACAAAAAACATTAGTTTTTCAGGTTTTTTGCTTGTTTAAATATCTCAAACTCAAAAGTTCAATTTTCTAAGTTAATCATTTTTGTATCGCGAAGAACAGACGCAACATATTTCGTTCTATTATTATGGATCAAGTATTATAATTAATCAACAGAAGCGCTCACAGCGTGACTTATATGTTCTGTTGACACCATAATAAATTTCCCCTCCTTGTAAAACTTATTCAAGCTGTTCACAAAATGAAAGACGTGTTCGATAACAAATTAAATCTAACAACGAATTCAAAATGACTACTGCCTTTTTATTTCTAATCCTCATGTTTTTACTAATTGCGAACAGTGCAGTATTTTATTGCAAAAGTAAACAGATAATATCTGAATAACTTTGCGGAACCAAACTGTATGGACAAAAATATTTTAAACATTTAAAAGATAATTTATTACACATGCCTTGAAATAAAATATTTTGCGATAGAAGTTTGAGGTGGTGTAGTTGAATTTACGTCACACTAGAGCAGCATCCATCGAACGTGAACGTTGGATAACCGGATGTAAAATTCTCGTCTTCTGGTGGCTTGTTTGCTTACACTAAAAATGCCTCTTATTTACCCTTTATTTATTACTTTTTCGAATGGTGTAAATATTTGGGTTTTACTAATATTTATTCTGATAACGAATAATGCTAATGTTTTTAAATATCTTAACGTGCGTTAGCTGTTTCTTATATAGTAACTTTAACCGAACTGGGACTAATGATGGAACCCAGCGTATTTAAATTATTCATATAATATATCTTTGGCAATGAAATCTGAGCATAAAATTTGCATGTAATACTTTTTATCTATACTGTCTAGATCCATGTCTACAATCCACTTCATAACAAATGGCGAGTGAAGAGTAATTCGACAAAAGGTATAATAAAGGTTAATATTATTCAAATTGTTAATATACGTATATGTACTTAGAATTTCATCAAATCGTTTTGCTGTCAAACATAGGCTTAGTTGGCCAATTGTCAGTATATGATGAAAGTTAAGATTTCGCAATGTGAATTGAGTGACTAGAAAATATGATGACTTTCTTGCAAGTGATATTGTACAAGTAAAACGAGTACTGGTACTAATTTCCGTATGGGACCTAAGATTATACAGAATTTGCTAAGTCCTCTACTACTGAAGGATTGGAGTACAACTTACTCATTCAAAAGCTAGAGCATCTGTTAAATCCTGTACCCATGATTTTTGTTGTAAGATTTAAATTTCGTCAGAGGATTCAAGGTGAGCGTGAATGTCTCAGTATTTGGTAGAACTCAAGCGCCTTGCATGAACATGTGAATCTGTAGATTTTCTACTAGCTCTCCATTTGCGGAATTCAATGGGAAGAAACACAAAAAGGATTATTTCGCAAAGAAAAATCTGAATCTGTGGAAGCATGTGAAATTGCAGTCTCAATGGACAGAAATTCGGAAAACATCTGAAGAACTTACCACACTTTCTGACAAAAGAATCTATGTATCATTTAAAGATTGTTACCGAAAATCCATTGAAATGGATGGTAAAGTGTGTAATTATTATACATGAAAATCAAGTTTCTGAATTGTGTTCGATACTTGTAAATGGCGGATCGACCATCATCATTTGAAAAGCGTTGTATAAGAAATTACAAACTAAATTGGTATAAAATTTTCTCTGTGCATAAAATATATCAATATATACCAAATATAGATGCCATTGTTATAATGTTTTCTTATAAATACCACAAATTTTTGGAAGAAACATCGAGCCCATTAGGCATAAAGATTTCATTGAAAATGAAACAAGAATTTCAGTAAGGTCACCAAAGAAATTCTCAAATCTAAACAGGAAAGATGTTTGGAAATTTGTTGAACATTCTAGCTGGGAAACTATACTTGTAACTGTAGCAAAAAAGAATGGTGACGTGTGGAGATTTTAATATCAGTAAACAAATATATTGATTAAAATCTTTTGACAACACATTAAGATTTATTTTCAGCACTTAATGGAGGAAAATAGTTTTCAGGACTAGATTTAAGCCATGCCTACCAATAAATTTAGCTAGATAAACATTTATAAAATATCTTTAAATATCCAACTCGTTTTAGTACGTCCATCAAGACGTGATGGACGCCATATGGGATAAGCAGTGCTTTAGCTACCCAAATTGCTGGCCTACTGCTGGCCACCCAAATTGCAACACCAAGAAAGACAAGAGATATCACAACAAAATTTATTTTGTAGATAACATGTTGACCAAGTATCAAATGATTAAATTTATAGACTTCTGTGAAGTGTGGTTCCTGCCAAAATCAGTAGCCAGAGTAGCCGCCATTGTTGGAGATCACCGCTGCCACACGCCTCGGCATTGATTCAAAGAGACTTTGGATGTGTTCTTGGGGCACAGCAGACCAAGCAGCTTCCACACGTTGCCAAAGTTGATCTGGTGTGGCAGCTGGGGATGTATTCTGGGTCAATCGTTGAGCAACCATGGACCACATGTTTTCTATCGGCGAAAGATCCGGAGAGCGAGCTGGCCAGGGAAGCAATTCAATCTGGCGATTGACGAAGAACCCTTGGACAATGCGTGCCACGTGTGGTCGTGCATTATCCTGTTGAAATATGGCTGTGGGCAAGCCCTGAAGGTAAGGAAGGACAACTGGCTCCAACACCTCGGAGATGTAGCGCTGGCTGTTTAAAGTACCGGCAATGCGTACTAGAGGAGTGCGAGAGTGATATCCAATACCGCCCCATACCATAATACCCGGTGCAGGACCAGTGTGGCGGTGCATAACGCAGCTGTTCAGCATCCTCTCTCCACGGTGTCTCCAGACTCGAATCCGACCATCGTGGTGTTGCAGACAGAAGCGTGACTCGTCAGTAAAGACAATTTCATTCCATTCCATCCACATCCTTCTTTCATCGCACCATTGGCGGCGGAAACGTCTGTGGTTCTGCGTCAAGGGTAGACGAAGCAATGGACATCTTGCGGACAGACCACTCTGCTGTAAACGGCGTCGAATGGTACGCGCAGACACTGGATGATGCGGTACAGACTGAATGTGCTGTGCTATGGTTCGTGATGTGGCTGAGCGATCCGTCACTGCCATACGCACAATATGCCTGTCATCACGTGAAGTGGTGTACTGAGGTGGATGCGATCGAACACATTGGTCCGTCGTACCCTCCTGCATCCAACGATCACATAACCGCATTACAGTTGTTTGGTTTCGTCCAACACGACTACCGATTTCCCTGAAAGATAATCCACAATCTCGGTAGGCCACTATCCTTCCTCTGTCGAACTCGGATACTTGATCAAAAGATGATCGCTGTTTTCTACGAGGCATAATTGATCGTTTTTTTTAAAAAACCACAAGAAAAACACAATTGCCGTACTTGAAATCGTCGAAATCTCCAAGCCTTAAATAGCGCTTTGAAGTGGCGCCACAGGCGCGCGTGATGTGCGTCTGCGCTGAAATTCTAATCATTTGCATATCTCACCTCCGCTAATGCATGTTGTAAATTTCATATTATTTGCATGCTTCCTTCAGGGTGTTGCATTTACGGTGGCCAGCAGTGTAGTTTTGCTCCTGATAAAACAGTTGTTGCTATTGCTACAGTTAACTTCAAAGATGGGCAGTGTTATGTGCAGCGTTGAGTACAAAAAAGGCTCAGAACACCAATGCTGACACCATGTGACGTGCTTCAATGGAATGTAAAATTGGAACGAACATGATATTTTCAAATTAGCAGATAATATTATAAAGACATAATTGTAGCTTATAAGATAATTATTTCATCTGCATAGGTGTGTTCTCTTGCATGTCAAAATTGCTGTCATTAACAATGTGATTTGGAACCAACTTCGCGAAATTCTCCGATCTGGATACAATTGATCAACATGAGCCAGACACCTTTTATTGTCAACATCGATAATCCATGTTTTATCACCTTGAGGTCTGACCAATATTCTCCATTGATGGTTTTTATGGGAGCGAGCCTTTTGATTAGATGCAAAATACCGATTTGTAGTATTACTTCAATCATAATATCTCTTTTGAATATTATGATTTTGATATACACGCATATGTATACTTGGATGTAGAAGAGTCAATAGTGTACGAATTGATATTTATAGGAACAGTTCTGCTGGACGTAATTCTCTAGTTCAGTTAGTTCATCAGAAAACGATGCACTTTCCTATTCAATGTGCTGTGATTTGTTGTTTCACTGTGCATTTTAGTTAATGCCTACTTAAATATCTTTGTACTATACTTTCAGATAATTTATTAGATTAGGGATGATATGTTGGGATGAAAGTGTTTCTCTGAATTCGATCTTAAGAATCATTTAAATTCTTATGATAGTAAATGGGGAAGGTTCGGTCACACACTCTAATGGTAGTCCATATATTGAGAATATTTGTTGCAAAACTTCAATGGGTATGAGCAGATGTAATGGACGACATTTGCATGATTTCCAACCATCTGGAATAGCTATCATCAACTAGTAAGAATTTTTTTACGTTTTTGAGCAAAGTCAATATGAATTCTATCCCACATATATTTAGACCAACTCTAAAGTTGAAGTGGTGTTCCTGGTGCCATTTTACCATTCTTTTGGCAAGCTGATCAATCTTGCACAAGGTCTTCACTTTGTTTATCCAAATGTGACTACGTAGAGCAGCCTTCATTTTTTGAACTTCCCGAATGTGTGTTACACAACAAATTAATAGTCGCTCGGGTATAATAACTCGCATTTTCTAAAGAAGACAAGTGGTAACTTGACGAACAAAAGAAAGAAATTTTAGCAGCATTACTGTTGCTTTTACTATATCTGTGTGTGTGTTGGTTATTTTCAAATCTTCATAAAATGAATAATAACACTGCAAGAGTCATTAAAGCCTTCTGTTCCAGATAGTGTCTATATAGGACATCAAACAGTAAAGTGAATCACAAGTGCTAGGTTAATCAGTAGGAAGTGCGAATACTATTTCAACTGATACTGAATTCTTCATTTTTAACCCTTAACATAACGCTGTTATTCGTGGTTTAGTTAATAATTTTGTGTATGGTGCAGCTTGTCCTGTTTAGGATCTTGCGCCCTAAAATTCAAAATCCAATCCAATCCTATCGATTATTACAGAACTAGATCCAGTATCTACTAATTTGCAAATTACCACAGTTACTACTGTTAGTTGAAATTATCTATGCTATTTGAAAACAACCATCACTTAGGCTTATAATCTAAATTAAAAAGAGAAAATACTGTGATATATTAATGTGTAATGTATTAATGTGCTTGTGTATTAATTAAAATCGAACTACTAGGACTAGTGATCGAATAGTGCGTATTTAAATTAATCGAATATATTGTATCATGGACAATGAAATGAGTATTTTTATCCTTCACATTTAGAAAATTATATAACTTTTTATACACTGCTGGCCACCGTAAATGCAACACCCTGAAGGAAGCATGCAAATAATATGAAATTTACAACATGCATTAGCGGAGGTGAGATATGCAAATGATTAGAATTTCAGCGCAGACGCACATCACGCGCGCCTGTGGCGCCACTTCAAAGCGCTATTTAAGGCTTGGAGATTTCGACGATTTCAAGTACGGCAATTGTGTTTTTCTTGTGGTTTTTTCAAAAAAACGATCAATTATGCCTCGTAGAAAACAGCGATCATCTTTTGATCAAGTATCCGAGTTCGACAGAGGAAGGATAGTGGCCTACCGAGATTGTGGATTATCTTTCAGGGAAATCGGTAGTCGTGTTGGACGAAACCAAACAACTGTAATGCGGTTATGTGATCGTTGGATGCAGGAGGGTACAACGGACCGACGTGTTCGATCGCATCCACCTCAGTGCACCACTTCACGTGATGACAGGCATATTGTGCGTATGGCAGTGACGGATCGCTCAGCCACATCACGAACCATAGCACAGCACATTCAGTCTATACCGCATCATCCAGTGTCTGCGCGTACCATTCGACGCCGTTTACAGCAGAGTGGTCTGTCCGCAAGACGTCCATTGCTTCGTCTACCCTTGACGCAGAACCACAGACGTTTCCGCCGCCAATGGTGCGATGAAAGAAGGATGTGGACGGAATGAAATTGTCTTTACTGACGAGTCACGCTTCTGTCTGCAACACCACGATGGTCGGATTCGAGTCTGGAGACACCGTGGAGAGAGGATGCTGAACAGCTGCGTTATGCACCGCCACACTGGTCCTGCACCGGGTATTATGGTATGGGGCGGTATTGGATATCACTCTCGCACTCCTCTAGTACGCATTGCCGGTACTTTAAACAGCCAGCGCTACATCTCCGAGGTGTTGGAGCCAGTTGTCCTTCCTTACCTCCAGGGCTTGCCCACAGCCATATTTCAACAGGATAATGCGCGACCACACGTGGCACGCATTGTCCAAGGGTTCTTCGTCAATCGCCAGATTGAATTGCTTCCCTGGCCAGCTCGCTCTCCGGATCTTTCGCCGATAGAAAACATGTGGTCCATGGTTGCTCAACGATTGACCCAGAATACATCCCCAGCTGCCACACCAGATCAACTTTGGCAACGTGTGGAAGCTGCTTGGTCTGCTGTACCCCAAGAACACATCCAAAGTCTCTTTGAATCAATGCCGAGGCGTGTGGCAGCGGTGATCTCCAACAATGGCGCCTACTCTGGCTACTGATTTTGGCAGGAACCACACTTCACAGAAGTCTATAAATTTAATCATTTGATACTTGGTCAACATGTTATCTACAAAATAAATTTTGTTGTGATATCTCTTGTCTTTCTTGGTGTTGCAATTTGGGTGGCCAGCAGTGTATATCCGTCTAATTCCTTCACATTTAGAAAATTGTATAACTTTTTATATATCCGTCTAATTCCATGCCTATCATCTACTTCGTGACACGCCTTAAAGTGTTTCATACTCATTAACAGAAGTTAAAAATTATTAACTAAATATATGGATTATGTAAAGAAATATATGACATGTATTTTGAATGTAAGCTTAATTTTAATAATCTTCTATGATCTGCTGAAAGGGATATATAGTCTTTATATATAGGTGTTATATCAAGCATCTCTATAAATGTGCTATGATATTCGTGCTAAGCTAAACCTTCAGATTCATCCCTGAAATTTATATATTCTATAATGAACTTCTCAATAACACCCAACAATGGCTGAATTTTAAACCTTTTTGATTTTCTATCATTAGTATACAGGGCCGAGTGAAGGTCATCGTATTCAATTCTGCAATATTTATGTGATTGCTTGAATGGACTTCCCACCCAACACTGCTGGGAGCCTCTGAAATAGCGCGCTTTTCTGCGACATGCTGCGTACAATGACGAATGCTGACTCTCCTACTTTCACAACCATTTTCACTTCTCTGTATGAGGGTGAGTCTATGTAGCAGACCATTTCCTTCTGAGTAGCAATTGCTTCATGGGGCATATTATTGCATAAGTTGCTAGCATCTTTTCCTGGAACTTTCTTGACACCATCAAATGTGGTTAGATCCCCATGGAGCTGAAGTCTCGTTATCCTTGGAATCAAAATCACGAACGTAATTTTCGCTTTTCTATTCGTGATATTGTATATTGTGTCGTGTCGAATTTGTGAAGTTTCGGATTTCCAAAAGAAGGGATGCTAAAAGCTTGTGAATTGAATTTGTAATTCAAAAGATATTTTATAATTTTATTGTAATTTAGCTTTGATCAGTAAATTAGCAAATGGAAATAGTAATTTTTCTCCCTTGTGAAGTTTCTAATAATTTAAAAATTGTATCCTATTATTTCAATTTAAAACGATACATTTGAAATGTATCTTTTGTTTCCAGAAGTTTGTTTATGTACGCACATTTACTGAGCTATATATTGTTCAGTCGAAAAAATAATGGAAGAATTCAATTTCTCTCACTCGAAAGCATATTTCAACATCCCTAATTGAGGAATTTAGAAAACTGACACGATAAGACATGAATTTTTTGCCACACACACACAAACCGAAACAACTGTGCTTCCTCAGACACCTAATTTACCTAATCTAGTTTTATGAGATTCTTTTTATTTCCTTAATTGAAAATAATTTTGAGAGATGTTATTCCTGACGATCGAAGATAAAAAAATTTCACAAACGGATTTACATGCGATTAAAAAAATTACTAGAACTGTCTTAAAAGAAATGAATATTTAAATGAAACTAAATTGTTTCCTTGTCAAAATTAAAATATTTTGAAGGTTTTATTTTGGAGAATTCCGATATTGGTGCTGTCATATAAATAAGTTTGGAAAGATATGCATATTTTCTATTAAATGTTGGGGAGGGAGTCAAAGGAAGACAAGCCATAGTTATCTTTTTTTGCCATGAAATCTCAGCCAAACCCCTTCGAAAAGTTTTCTGATTTTGATTCACCACGGGCAGTCATCATCGGTCTGGAATGGTTAAATGCTGCAATTCCTCGTTTGCTTCATAGTGGACATCTAAAGACATTGTCTTGAGGTTAGCGTCCAACCACCTGTTGATGAAGTTGATTATCGTTCCGGAATCGATGGAACAACTAGATTGGTCAGAGCCCTCTTTGTTGTGGCGGGGCAAAGGAAACTCAGGCTCCCAAATTTGAACTGCATTTTCATTTGACTGGTAGTGGCAGCTTGAATCTATGGAGGCAGTGTTTTTGTAAGCACTGTCAATCCGTGTCCTCCTGTTTGCATCTAAAACAACATAACTGTGCTTCATCAGTCACCTAATTCACCTGATCTTGTTTATTACATTTTTTATTTCCTAAACTGAAATTAATTTTGAAAAAGTGATTTCTTCTGATGATTGAAGACAAAAAATTTCGCAAAAGAACTTACATGCGGTTTAGAAACAATTACTCGAACTGCTTTGTTCTGGAGAATTCTGATATTGGTGCCGTCATATAAATAAGTCTGGAAAGATGCATACTTCTATTGCAATGTTGGTGTGAAGTGAAAGGAAGCCAAGCCATATAAGATATTTCTTCTCAAGAACTCTGCCAATTTACATCAAAAAGTTTTCTGAGGTCACTGTCGGTAAAGTCACAATTGGTTAAGTTGAACTTATTACCAACTTTGTAAGATTGCACGTGCACTTAACATTTATATTTCTAAAAAACCCCACGACCCGGTTCTTTTGAAGTCGTTGTCATCTTCGGATATGCCTGGAAATGTTGAAGGCTTCGATTCGTCGTTCGCGCAATAGTGGGCGTCTATAGACGTTGTCTTGAGGTTAGCATCCAACCACCTGTTGAGGCTGTTGAGTAACATTCTAGAATCGATGGAACAAGTAGACTGATCTGAGCCCTCTTTGTTGTGGTGGGTAAAAGAAGAACAGGTTACGAAGTCTGGTCTACACTTTTATATGGATGGTAGTGGCATCTTGAATCCTCGTAGGCAGTCTTTTAGTAAGCACTGTCGATCCGTTTCCTCTGGTTTCACGGTTTGAATATAAAAGAAACTCAACTGTGCTTCCTCAGCCACCTAATTCACCTGATCTAGCTCTATCAGACTCTTACTTCCATATGAAGTCAGGACTGCATTTACAGATGGCTGGTAGTGGCATCTTGAATCCTCGTAAGGCAGTCTTAGTAAGCGCACCTATGATACAAATCCTCTGGTTTCTCGGTTTGCACATAAAAGAAACAAAACTATGCTTCCTTAGCCACCTAATTCAAGTGATCTAGCTTTTTCAGATTGTTTTTCTTAGGAGGATTTTATACGAAATCTTTATTGCATTCTCAAATGGCTGGTTATGGCATCTTGAATCCTCGTAGGCAATCTTTTAGTAAGCACTGGTGATCCGACTCTTCTTGTTTCCCGGTTCGCACCTAAAAGAAAATTTGAAGTTATTAGTGAACGAAAAGTAACATGTTTTTATCACCAGGGTGGTATAGCTATATTTGGATGTCATCGTCTTTCAGTGGATTGCTTCTCATTGCGACATTTCTGTCAACGAAGAGGAGGTTGTGCTTGCTAAAAGGAGCACAATAACTCAATCTAACTGTTGTGATGCCTCATACAAATCCACGGCCTTAACCCTTCTGACGGCGTGGTATCTCACAGTTGTGTTGACGTAAACGGCACCCAGTAAAAGCGAGTTCCCCTTAAAAGTGCCAGGGTTTGGACAAAGGGAGTGCTTTCCCCTTTTTCAGTCAATTGGTCGCAGCAGTAATCTATTTAGACCGGACCATCAAAGGAGAGCGATGACAGTGATAGATAGCAAAGCCACGGGCTTCTTCCCAGAATACCCTAAGTATACCACCTAGAATCTTCTCAAGTGTGCTTCTCAAATGCTTGTGGAATGATTTTCAAATAGTGAAATAATTCAGGGGCCCAAGATACATTCGACTGATCCATACAAATATTCTTACACGTGTTTGAAAAACAAATATTTACTGTAACAATGAGAAACTTTGAAATTATAAATTTATATATTTTTCTTTTACTGAGTAATTTTCTACTAATTGTAAATAAGTTATATTCCAGCATTGATTTTCTTCCCCACAAAAGTTTGCCTCCATTACACAGATTTACAGCATGATTTTTGTATAAATGAAGCGATGAAATTATTTATCGCAGTTGAGTTAGACATGAGAGACTTAAAGCAAAGCTAAACAAAAAATATTCAATACTTGCTTTGTTAATGTAAAATATAAGAGTAACCACAACGGATATTATCCCAAAAGTTTTCAGATTTTGGGTGTTCACATATCCGTGAAGAAATGAGTAAAATCAAAACCGTACACATATGGTAAACTGAATTATTTTGCACCAATAACTTTTTAAAGAAAGGAAGTATGGGAAGTTTGGAATCTTCTTGATCACGATTTTGAACGATTATTTTTATTAAATTTTAATGGTCTAGTTATTTCAGACAATCCTCTGAGAACCCCAAATGGCATCCGGATAATTAACGATTCATAGGCGCAAGATACAGAATACAAAAATGGAGGAATTAAGTAAATCCCGAAACATTTGCGATTTGTTTCATATAAATGGTTGAAAACAATTTATAAATCCATACAAATGATTTGAGTGATAATGGTTTGACGTAGCCTCAAACAGTTTTACACAATAAAACCTAAATTTCAACCAGCATTTTCGAGGGTCTGTGTCATTTAATTTGTCTTCCATTGAAAATGAGTAGCCTGGTTGGAAGAGTAATGGATTAGCAACCGGAGGATTGCGAGTCCGAATCCAACCAAAGACCATCGCGTAAAAGGGGGCTGGTGCAAGTTAATTCTGTCGGTAACCTGAAATATCTTCACGTTGGCGTCTCAAATCTGATAATACTAAATACATTTTCTTCGCAAGTTCTCCTTGCAGTGTAAGTTCGTTTCGAAAATCGAATGACGTGATTTTTTTTAAAGTAATAAGCCCTAAAGATTAAAATTTTAATATTAATGAGAGACAAGGGATTTCGTTTAACTTCGATGTACAGAAGTCTCGCATGGAAGGTGTTTATAGCCCAACAAATATAAATATTTGGTGATCAGAATGAGATATAAAAATCAGCGCAAATTATTTTAATTTTGGCCTGAAAAAATTACACGCTACAAGATTTCATTAGTCCAGTGATTGATAGCTAATTTCCTCCTCCATTTCCTTATAACCTTGACATAATTAATAATTGTTTTTTGATGCATGCACTTTAAAAGAATTTTAAAGGTATTTGCGAGTAAATTTGTTGAAACCGGGCCCTCTTATAAAACACTATCTGAATTATCCGGCTTTGATCGAATTGTTTGTAACTCATCGTAATACTCAATAGTAGTCCTATGGGGATTTCGAATTGTTTTGAGATCTCTCTACAGACCCAGGACAAATCAAATGGAGTTAATATCTAGACTATGTTTCTCGCAGGGTTTTAAAGAATGAGTAGCAAATTCGATGTGAGTTGATCAAACTGTGGTAGTAAGGATAATCAATGTCATTTCTATGAGGATTTCGAGGGCAGCGGTAACCCAGTTCGAAAAGCAACGGATTAGAAAACAGAGGGTTGCGAGTTCGAAACTCGGTCCAGCCAAAGACCGTCGGATACACGGAGGCTGGTGCACGTTAAATCTGTCGTGGCCTCAAGTGGCCTCACGTTGGCGAAGTGTGGAAGTTTGGAGTGGGTGCCAGCTCAGGTGTTGTTCTTGACCGTTGTTCAAAATTATGAGGTGTTGTCCTGGGATCTTTCACTTCAGGATTGATCCCGGACCATACCCCAATAGCCCGTTGTGTTGGCTCCAGGGGTACATTAATTAACTACCTACCTATTTGGATTTCAAATTGTTTTCCTTCCTGACCTGAGTCCTTCTCCTGACCTAGGACAAATAGAACGAGATTAATATATAGACTATGTTTCCCGCAGGCTTCCAAAAATTGAATGTACTAAATCTGGTGTGAATTCGTCTGACAACGGTGATCTTGAAAATATTCAATGTTATTCCTATGGGGATTTTGAATTGTTTTTAGCCTTTCTCCAGACCTAAGACAAAAGAACGGGTTAAATATGTAGTCTATATTTTCCACAGGATTCTAAGGAATGAATGTACCAAATTTGGTGTGAATTGGTATGACAGTGATCGTAAAAATACTCAATGTTATTCCTAAGGGGATTTCAAATTTGTTTTGGCCCCTCTGCATATGTAGGACCAATTGAACGGGGTTAATATATAGCCTACGTTGCCAGCAGGATTCTATAGAATGAATGTACCATATATTTGATGTGAATTGTTCAGACAGTGATGGTAAAAATACTTAATGCTATTCCTATGGTGATTTCGAATTGTTTTACCCCTTCTGCACACCCAAGAAAAATAGAACGGGGTTAATATGTAGCATAAATTACCCGTAGGGTTCTGACGAATAAGTGTACCAAATTTAGTGTAGATAGGTCAAACGGTGTAGATTTGTATAGAGGACAGAAAGACGCCAACTCAGCTTTGTATATAGATGTCTCTCCCCTTGTTGCATTATGTGCGTTAAGTATATATTTTTTCTGATCTGAAATGTTTATAATTAAATGAAATATATGGCAGGTAAAATAAGAAAAGCTATACAAATACGATGATTTGGGAAATTCAGATTACAAAAATTTAGTCGCATCTGCTAGTAGCATGGTGGTGTTAAAGAATTTTAAAGACAAGTACGAACAAGTACGAAGTACATTTGCCAAGACTGGCAAATGTTAACAATTTTAGGGGGGTAGGACGTCTCATTACCTTCAAATGGTAAAAGTTCGGTATAGGTATGTTCTAGGCATATTAAGACTATATTCTCTCATTTGATAGTGTGATATCTAGGAGGTGTTCTAGAAGTGACAGACAAGAACGCATCACCCCTTAAAAAACTAAATTTTGTTTTGTGCAAATTACATTTATACGAAGCGAAAGGTCTTTACCCATAGTTTCTTCTTTTTTGCAAAACATTTTTATTTAGCATGATTTTCAAAGGGTTAATTATCCATTGTTAATTAATATTTGTGATAAAGAACCAAACTAGAGGTTTTGGAATTTTTAAATTCTTTATCACATCCATGGCCCGCAGGTAGCCAGCTTCACCAAACCTATTAGAACTCCGTCAATTATCGCACTTCATCAAGTTTCCAATGCGTAAAGAAATATTAAATTAAACAATTGTGCGTAATTTAAAATGTATGTCTTGTGATTTTGGCTGCAGCAAAAATCATCCCTTTAATTTTTTAATTTTCAATCTTTTTCCCTGAATTCAGGTCCCTTCGTGTTGTTATTTACTTTTCTTTTGGTAAATTTTTAATAGTACTTCAAATGAAGCATTTAAAAATGTTTTCATCTCAAAAAGTAAAAGCAAAATAGCAGTGAGAATACTTTTCGAAAAGTGCTTGTGGGTTCCAAATTTCCAATTCGACTTCTTTTTCCCGAAGAACCCGAAGATAGATGCTGCCAAAGTGTAGCTTAACAAAGACAGGAATGCCGTCGTGATACTCAACGAACACGCCAAAGGGGACTTGAGGGATACCATTTTAGGGCTTGTCCGTTCCCATCATGACCCCTCGTACAAAAGGTCTCCAATCACGTTTTTGACCCTTAGCCGTGAGAATGATCTTAAAAGTCGCTTTGAATAGAGGCCCCTTGCAGTTTTCATTCTTCCTTTCGGAGTTCCAATGAATCCATGAAACTCATCCCCTAAATTGTTAGGTTCTACTATGGAATTTCACACGTTCCTGAGGCAAGTATCTGTCAGTTTCAAAGAATCAAAATTGAACAGAAATATATTTGTCCAATTCATTTTTCATTGAAATGGACTTATTCATTGAAAAATCATTTTATTTCAAAATTAATAGTTACAGGTTTCGTGTCTAAAAACGTTTGTCAGACAAAACGTGCAAACGTATTTTTATGAAACAGCATATTGCAGTAAGAGTGAATAGGCTATTCAGAGTTGTTTAATTCAACTGAGGATTGAATTTAAGGGAAAATTTTAAATCGTGTCTAACTGTTGAATTTACAAAACGTCAGCGAATAGGTTGGCTACCACACCAATGATTCATCTTTACTGTTATAATGACACGCTTTACATAAGACAAATAAACGCTTAAAATAAGACAAATAAAATACGTTCTGCTATTGAAGGTTGTATTGGATTTTGAATATGTCATTCAGTATCCCATCCACCGAATTCAGTTTTGACTGCACATACATGTGTTCCTTGAATAAATTCGTGCCGCGGTAGCCCGGTTGGATGAGTAACGGTTTTGCAATCGGAGGGTTGTGAGATCGAATCCAACCAAACACCGTTATGTATAGAGGGAGCTGGTGCACATTAAATCTGTTGTGGTCTCAAATGTCCTCACGTTGGCGTCGTGTGGAAGTTTGGAGAGTGGTGTGCCAGCTCAGGTGTTGACCTCGTCATTTGACCATGGTTCAAAATTACAAATTGTCCTTGGATCTTTCCATTTGGGTTTGATCCCGGACCGCCGCCAATAACCCGTTGTTTTGCTCCAGTGCGACGTTAATTAAATACCTACATATCTTGATTCAATTGCTCTTTGAGACATTCAAGAATTAATGAAACATTTCCTTTCTTAAAAATAAATTAAAAGTAATTTCTATATGTATTTTGTACCGATGATGGTAAAGGTTCGTAATTTTAGTATCACCTTCAAATGGTAAAAACTTGGTCTATTGATGTTCTAGGCATATTAAGACTGTATATTCTGCAATTTGATAGTCTAATATCTAGGAGGTGCTTTAGAGTAGACATACAAGTGCGCATCACCCCTTAAAAAACTAAATTTTGTTTTTTGCAAATTACATTCATACGAGGAGAAAGGTTTTACCCAGTTTCGTTTTTTGCAAAATTTATTTAGCATGATTTTCAAAGGGTTGATTATCCACTGATAATTAATATTTGAGAGAAAGGACGCAGCTAGAGCTTTTGAAATTTTCAAATTATTTATCGCATCGATGGCCCCCAGGTTGCCCATTTCACCAAACCTATTCGAACTCTTCCAATTATCGTACTTCGTTAAGTGTTTATTACGTACTGATATATTAAATTAAACAATTGTGCGTAGTTTAAAAAAGTATATCATGTAGTTTTGAATGCAGTAAATATCATTAATTTTTTAATTTTCAACTTTTTCTCAGAATTCATGTCACTTCGTGTTGTTAATTGCTTTAAGTTTTTATTTTTGTTTCGTAAATTTTTAATAGTACTTCAGATGAAACAATTTGAAATGTTTTGAAACTCAAGATTGTGATTCCAAATTTTCAATTCGACTTCATTTTCCCGAAGAACCCGAAGGTAGACGCTTCCAAAGTGTAGTTTAAGAAAGACAGGAATACCCTGTTGTTATAGACTTTGAAACACGCCAAAGGCAATCCATTGACAACATATTGTGAGGAAGTACCTTTTGGGCATCGTCCGTTCCCATCAAGACCCCTCGCACAAAGAGTCTCCAGCCACGCCCTCTCATTAGAGGACACGGTCGAAGGGGAGGAAAAGTGACCGTTCAAAGACTCTCGGGGTTGACACTTAAGCTTACATTTTGGTTTACGAGATATCTGGGGGTTGACACTTAAACTTGCATTTTGGTTTACGAAATATCTCGGGGTGGCCACCTGAAGGGTTAATAACACGTAAACAATAAAGATCTTTCTATATCCAACTTCAATGAAAATATTAAAGAGAAATGTTGGAAAAGGAGTTTGTGTTAGGCTCCTTGACTATCCGAGAGCAAAAGCCATTGCCGTTTTCATGATGACCACTGGCCATGACAGTCTTGAAGCCCACTAACGATACATTGGAATTCTGAGTAGCCCCTTGTACCCGGGCGGTCATATGGGCATCATGATTATGGATGTCAACCATCTTCACTGCTTTTTCCTTTCGGGGGAACAGTTATTGGGAAGCAAGAGATTTATCTTATTTGTCTTCGTATTTTTTTCTTTTTTATCTTATTAATTGTAAATGTTCCTCTGTTTTCTCTTTTTAACTTTGTACTAGTGGTCGCCCAGTGGTTGAAATTCGACCATAATTCATTTAATTTTTAGGTTTGAACGTTAATAAGGTTCTTTTGTCAAAGAGTATACCTCTATATTCATTGCATATAATTTTTTTGAATTTTGTTCTATTACGTAAGCTGCGAGCATGTACAAATACGTCATAGGAAAAATGCGGTATAGCTTGGTTAAGCCATATCTAAAAAACAATAACGCGTTGTTTGACATTTTCTTGGTTTTTTTTATTGCTATACTGGCCACAGGTTTCGCCAAGGCTACACAGTTAATTTGCCTATCTTTTTCAAATTATATAAAATTTAAATAAAAAATAAATCCAAAAAATGAAATAAGGAATACGTGCTTCGTATTGTTTTATATATTTTTTATTGAAACAAAAAACCCGGGTGGTTAAAAAAATAAATGTTGTCCATTGAACTTGAAATAGTTCGACAATGAATTTAATGATTCAAAACTTCTGTGTAGACGATGTTTTCTGTAAAAACTCTTTCATCGTTTGCTAAATGCCCTTGACCGTTATATTCTGAAATATAAAATCTCAAACCATCGAATGATCGAACTCTACTTGCTGCGACGTACAATTGACCATGTGTAAAAACTGGCTGCCTCAATAAAATTCCAATTTTTTCGAATGTTTGTCCTTGAGACTTATTTATTGTCATCGCAAATGCAGGTATAATTAGAAATTGAGTTCTTTGAAAGTTAAATGGTAAAATACAAGTAGTTCCGGAATATGTTAAATTTATACGTGAAACCAAAATTCTCTTATTGCGTGCGGTTCCAGTTAAAACTTCGCAATCAATAGTATTACGATGCATAAATTTGATGCGCATTCTTGTTCCATTGACTAATGCTTCCTTTGTATTTAAGTTTCTGATCAGCAAAACGATGCAATTAACTTTCAATACTAACTTATGTGGTGGCAAATTATGCCAAATCTCATACTCCTCCGTGCGCGCAATGTGCTTAAAAATGTACAAAGTTTTTTCTTCACGTATTAATATATAGATTTTATCCATGCTTGTATTTTTCAGGCCCAAGGATGTATGTCCTCTACCCCATTCGAAATAAAAAAATGTTAAGATGTCATTATTGATTAAAATAACACAATAATTAATTTACCTTATTAAACATTATTATGTAAGAACTATTAAAAATTAATGAAACTTGCAAAATATAGATAACATATTGCATCTAATTCTACAGCTCTAGATTAACTTTTATAGTTAAATTTTGGAACACAGATATTTAATTGGATGAACATGTAGTGATCTTTCTAAAGGTTTAAATTATGTTCACCACAATCAGATCATTATTTGAATTGCTGTAAATGAATAATGGTATCTCATCAAAATTTCGAAGGAAAAATAAATTGTACAGCTTTAGAGTTCAAGTAATACTTAGCATTATAAAAATTATAACATATTTATAAAAAGCATAACATATTTATATTACATGCCACGTAGCTTCAATATAATTCAGCCAAAATTCAAGTTTTATGATTTTTCTCGAGAATGTATTTGACAGTTATACATTAGCTATTTAACACATACTTAAATCATCATTTATTTTATCAAAAAACAACTAAAAAAATCTTTAAAAGTCAATTCATATTGCTAAATGTTTGCGTTGACGACGGAGGTCCTGTGGAATAAGACAAGTTTTTTGAAAACAATAAAATCAATTTGTTTAACAAGGAGATAATAGGCACAGATATCAGGCATCCACGTCCTGCCACTCTGAGTGTGGACGAACAAGTGGTCGAAAAAGCTGGAATTCGAAAGGGAGTAGCTGTGAGACTACTTCAATCCCAACACACAGGCTAAAAAATAGATCGGAAGTGGTTAAAAATGGATATCGTGTTTAGTGACCGTGGTGTCATCTGGGGATATCGCCGTGACGTGCGTTGACAGTATGCATGATTTTACCAGGAGTTTATGTTGAAATTGTCTATGAGGTATTTTATAATTTGTGTAATCATTTGTTATGATTCCTCAGAATATGGATATTTCTTTTCTGATATTGAGAATATATAATTTTGTGAATTTTCGATACCATGGAGTATGCTAACCTTTTAAAAGTTCATAATAAAAGTCAGTAATGTATTTTTGTTTTGTCCACGAACCCCATATCGGAAATGAAAATCCAAGTACACATTTGTTTTAATTAGTCCACTCTAGGATCTATATACATGTTTCATTATCGTATATGGAACAGAAATCGACGTTATTTGTAAAGTGGTGAATAGAAACAGACGAATGTAAACAGTACGAAATCAACGGCGACATGCTTCATTCGCCAATTTTGCATGTTCTGGATAAAATCAAAGCTATAGCGTTGATCTTAGCATTAGTTTTTGGTCGCCAAAGCGGAAACAGGCGATCGCCAACCTTCATTCAGTTAAGTCGCCTAGTAACTGACAAAAGCAGGGTTACCAAAATTGAAAGAGTATCACTTATGCAATCACCATACTAACGCCAATCTGTACGCCATGCCGTCAAATAGATTTTAACCCTTCGTTTAAATGTGCTTCGATACATTGCTAAAAATGTATGGAAGAGCTCACCGCTGTAGTGAAATTTTCTGCTAATGATGACAGAAGGTAATGAGATATCTTGAAGATAGAAATCAGCGTAGAAAAGAAAATGTGATTGAACACGAAAATAGTCCTAGACGTCCAAAAGCATCGAATCGGCAAAGTGAAAGTGAAAGATAAATGATTGAAATGGGCTGTTCAATATTAATGTTGGTAATATGACTGAAGTGTAGACTTTATTGGATATAGGATTTAACAAAGTACACGAAATGCTGGTTTTCATATTTGATCAATTGCATTTAATTTGAAATCTAGAAAAAGGAAACCGGACTTCGTAATATATTATTCCTCTGTCAATGATAACAAGACACGAGGTGTTTCACCACAGGGCAATAAATACATTATGCAATCCTTAAAGTACGACATCCTGTTTCAAATAAATGAGTACATTTCTTCAAGGAAACCCACACATATCTCGCGAATACTCGAAAACCGCTTGACATACAAATTTAGATGAGAGGAACAAAATTCTGGTTTAGATGACTTTGTCATCTTAAACGTTAATTATACCATTAATTATGATATATTGATGCTTTATACAAGAGTTTTAGAAAAAGGATTTTATGTATTAAAATAGTTACCGAAAATTGGCGACAAAAAGGTGCGAAATTTTATTCCCATGGTTATTTTAGATGATGTTTCAAGTGTTTTGTTCGTGCATTTAGTTTATATGTATGTACATTGCTTAAAATAATTAAGTTCTGGAGAATTCTTCAGGTATCCTTTTACAAAATTGAAGAGAAAAGCATTTTTAATGTTTCTAGGCATATATTAACCCTCCAAGTGTTTTCGACGAGGTATCTCGTCCATTAAGATTCGAACGATTTTGCTAATGATAAGATATCTCGTCATCAAGATATTGCCCATTTTTTTATGATGACGAGATCAAGATATGGTCAGTTTTCTTCTGGTGACGAGATATCTCATCCATCAAGATATCCACCAAAATGGTTAGCTCGTTGAAGCTTTGATACTGATGACGTGAGGCACCGTTACTCTGAGGGATTTGTTTCATATGAGCTGTTTTTATATTTAATTAGTTGTTAATTTTAGCTGAAGATGATCGTGGGTATTTGACAGTTTACCATAATGAACAAAAATATAAAGAAGTAAAAAATAAAGTGTTTTTAAAGTTTTAACTTTTCTTAAAAATAACTTCAGTATTATCATAATATTCAAAATTCAAAATGCAGTGAATAATATTGATTTGCATGAAGTAACCAATGTTCCATTTTGTGTGAAGTCGTGCCTTGAAAACCCTTTTTCGTTTAGAATTCCCATTTACAAAGAGTAAACTACTATATTTCAGATACACAAACAAAATTAAGCAGCGTCGCTCGGGTTGAATGCATTCGATCATCATTGTTACTTTTTGCTTTTGTAGAAAAATCTAGATGTTATTTATGACTATTTCATATGAATTTTTATTGCGTGTTATTGAACCTCAACTGAACGATTTCATATTTAACTTATGACGCAAGTATAAAAGTTATATTCATCCTTGTAATATACTGAAATGGAAAGATTTCAAAATGACATCAACATTGATAGTATACTAAAATATGGAATAGAATACTAGTATATTCAGAAATTTTTTAAAACAAAACATGATTTTTCCCAAAAAATCTCCACGTCCGTGAACACATCAATTGATTAATAATGGTTTGATAAAATGAAATTACATATTTTTTGCAAAATCATTAGCAGATTTATTTGATGCACTATTCGTTTATTCGAAGTATCATCATTCATAGTATCATCATAACCAAAATGTCAAAAAGCGCAAGAGCTGTTTTTATTTTGGAAAACTAAAACAAACATTAAAAAGAAAATTTAACACGGGCGCTTATTGAGATTTGAAAACAGTTTCGTCGCAACCTCTGGTAAACAAATGGATAAAAAATATTTTATAAGCTTTCTTGAGGTTGAACGATAATCGTCAAGAACTGTTTCATAATATTTTCTGGTCTGGTAAATCAGCTATCCTCTCAGATGAAACGAGTTTGGTGTTTGTGCCAAACTACTTACAGAACTACCATAACTGGACACGGGATAATACTCATGTGTCCAGTAATGGTAGTTCTGTAAGGCACTAGGCCCTGAAAAATGCATAATTCCTAGTGTGCTGCATAATTTCACCCACTGTTGAGCCTATATTGCTCCAAAAATAATTTGGCAAAGCTTGTTCATTTTCAGACATTGTGCCTAAAAAACTAAACCAACTTAATGCCAAAAGCAGATCCTACATCTGTGTTTTCCGGGCCCAGGCTCATTACCTGAGGTTGTTTCGTATTTGGTACAGATTGGTCAAATATGACTCTTTCACTATAAAAAACTCAAAACCAACCAACCGGGTCCAGGTGAAATGATGGACATCAACCTCAAGTACTAGGTTATAAGGCGTGCTCATCACGATTTAAACATATTGTTTTCCAGGACTTATTTTAGTCCCACTAATATAAAAATATTTGTTTTCCATCCCATACTTGCGTAGCTCAATGGGTTTGCCCACTGTGCTAGCAATCTGCAAGTTGTATGCACCACAGGTTCTATTCCCTGGATGTATGCCTGTCTTTTGTGTCAGTAAACATTTTTCTTATGGGCATATGGTATTACTTGGCGTCGTCTGTCATGTTTGGCACAGCTAGATCAAACATGGCCCTTGCATCATAAAACCCAACTAATCAACCAGCCTTCCGATACCTGCACTCCTCCATTGGCAATATCTGCTAAACAACTAGGCATAACTTGTCTTCCTCATAATGTACCTCAGTATTTTACTTGTTCTTGCTTTTTTATTCTTCTGTAACAGTTCAACACCAAATTAAGTTTCTTTAAATAGTAAATGATAAACCTGCTCATAATCTTAATAAATTCCATAATAGATCAATTGAAATATGGTCACTTTTCTTACAAAAGTAAATGATAATAGTTAATAGTTTACACTTAACCACTAAGTGCTTATCGGACATTGAATTCCGCCGTTCAAGTCTATTCTAGGATATGTTTAAATCCGCTTGTGGTGTCAACTTGCATATCTCCATTACTATAAATGCAAAGAAAATATTTATAGCTTTTTAACAGAACACAAACTGCTTATTACAAAACAAAGCGTTTTTCAGAATTCCTCGGCTTCCTCATCCAAGTACAATTTTAAGCGTCCTTCTCATGTTAGGAAGGACGCTGATCCTTCTCATATTGGGGACTGTAACAGATCTGACCAAGTGGTATGCTAGATGTTACTGTGGTGAACACAGAGAGGAACGCAATCTTGCCAAAAGTGATTTATTATAATACATATCTAACAGTGTACTAATTACAGACTAAGGACATCGCACCGCCCACTCTAAATATCTGTTCTAAGCTTAACTTTTAAAAAATACAATCGCCTAATTTATTTCGTGAACTTTATTTGAGGCAACGCGCTGGTAGACATGCCAGCATTTTATGTTTATAGAATTTTGATTAATTTATATTTTTATCTACTAGGTTTTCATTTCACCAGTATTCATCTTCACGTAAAATTACATCCGTACAACAGAACGCACGTGATATGAATCTCACAGGGACCTTGTTGAGAGATACCGGAAAATACCACCATTAGCGTAATGTAACATTAATAGCTGGGGATATCGATATTTGGAACGAAAGCGAAAAAATTCAATGCTTGAATTGAACTCGATTCACAGTTGCTTCTTTTCATCCATAAAAACAATACAATACAAATAATTTCTAGCTCTAAGTTGAAAAAGATCCCAAAAAGTGGAATCGCTCCCAATCCAGGCAACTCTGAATGGATCATCAAACGCTATCTTAGAGCTTGATGGCAGTCTTTTACAAAGGCGGTAGGCAGGTAGCTGGGTTAAAGTCGCACTGGAGCAACACAACGGCCTATTGGCCAACGGTCTAGGATCAATCCCGCAGGGAAAAATCCGAGATCAACACCATGTAATTTTGAATCACGGTCAGATGACGAGGTCAATACCTGAGCTGATACCCCACTCTCCCACACTACTCCAACGTGAGGATATTTCATGACAGATTTAACGTGCACCAGTCACGCACACCAGTACCCACGTACACGACGATCTTTGGTTGGGTCGAGTTTGGAACTCACAACCTTCCGATTGCTAATCCGTTACTCTTCCAACCGGGCTACCGCGTACCTTTACTAAGTGAGGAGAGAATGGTATTATATGCTCGCCAGGGACCCATGCGCATATTATGTGAACTGGATGCTAGTTTTGGTAGGAAGCATGGGGTAGAGGAGAAAAATCTGCGCTGAAAGTACCCATTGCGCATGACAAACACCAGTAACCAATCATAGTAAAAACCACTTGAGTCAGAAAGGAAGGGGCATCCTCATTCCCTGGTTGTTTTTGTTGGGTGAGATTCAAGGATGTTAAGAAAGACTTTTTACTCGGATTTACATTAAAGAATTATCATTTGCTTAAGATTATATCTAGTTTAATTTTTTCGCCCCCGAATTAAAAGCTTTTGTTTAGGGAAAGCCGTAATTCTGTCCTTCCATGGACGGTACGCTATTGAATGCTACAACATCGTATATAGCTAATACTGTTTAAGTAGGACTGATCATCATTACGGAGGTTCACTTAATTTGGGAGGGCCTCTCATTTCGCAAATGCTGTCACGACATGATTGACCAGGTCTGGATAACAGACATAGCATGCATGAATGGCTACCCACCTCCTATGTATTTTCCCTTCTGAGTTCTAGGAAATTTACTGTAAACCTGTGTATGAATTAGAAGTAGTGAAGCTGAATAATGCTGTACAGTGACTAACTGGTTTGGAACCGGACTCATAAAGGGGAACTTCGAAGTGTTAAAAGTAGGATATATGATCTTAAATAATTGTTGTCGTATGAATAAGATAACGAGTTTAGTAACATTAATTCTAGGAAATAGCACTTGTTTACTGTGTTGTCATCCTGGGAAAAGATATCTTGATTTGTGTCAAAAATTGATTTAATATTAGCAAAAAGCGTAAATTAATCCGTGAGTTTGGGATAAAAATAATGCAATGATATTCATTTTATGAGAGGGATTTTCAATGCAAACAAACAAGATGGAATGCTGACTTCACTTACACTACTTAAATATTCTCGCTGTATTTGTTATAGCTGTATTTGTGACGTTTGGCGTAGGTCAATCAACTATCATATATAAATTGGAAATTTATTTTTTGGAATTTTTATTGGCGAATTGCTGAAATCGTATTCGAAAAGCAACCCAGGAAACACATTCTGACCCTACATTTAGCTTGGCAAAAAATGCCTCACATAGAAGGTAGGTGGGTTCAATTAACGTCGTAACTAAAGCAACTAAACGGGCTATTAGCGAAGGTCCGGGATCCCGAAGGAAAAGACCCGAGAACAAAACCTCATCATTCTGAACCACGGTTAGATGACGAGACGACACCTGAGCTGGCACCCCACTCTCTGAACTTACGCATCACGCCAACGTGTGGAAATTTGAGGTCACAGCAGATTTAACATACACCAGCCCCACATGCACGACAGTCTTCGTTTGGATCGAGTTTCGAACTTTCAACCTTCCGGTTGCTAATCCGGAATTTCCTGATCCAGGGAATTTCCTGATTTTCCAGTGAGCCTGTCCATTCCTGACATTACAATAGAGTTTTGCAGTCAGCAAAAGCAAAAGTGACTATGCTATGTATTACACATTAATTTCAACGTTGATCGTAAATTCAGTAAAATGTTTCACAAATGAAGATGTATTTGTGAAATTTTAACATTATGTTCGAAATATGAAATAATTTTATGGTAACATTAGTTACAATGGAATTGGTTAAAAAATATAAAAAGTTATGACAGTTTTAGAATAGTGATTTATCTCCTTGAACTTGCCTGTGTTTAGTGACGGTGAAATTGCACGAGTAATTCCATTGAATGGCAAGAAAGTGTTTCCTATTGGAAAAGTTTTATGAAATGAAGAAGATTGCTTTCGGTGGCATACGTAGAGAGAAAAAGGTTTTTCCTCTCAGCCACCTGTTCATTCAAACCTCACGACGGAGCATGGATTACAGGGTGTTTGAAGTTCAATATTAATCATTAGAATTACGAGATTTGCATTTTAACATTCCAAATGGTTTATATCTGAAATATCTCATGCATTTATAACTTTTAATTTCTAGAGGTAAATAATGTGCAGCATTAAATAAATGGTCAGCTCTAACCCTATAAGTGATTTTGACGAGATATCTCTTCCATCAAGATCTGACCAGTTTTGCTAATGATGCGATAGCTCGTAATCCAGATATTGACGATATTTTGATAATGACGAGATCAAGATCTGGTCATTTTCTTCTATTGACGAGATGTCTCGTCCATCAAGATCTGGTCAGTTTTGTCAATGACGAGCTACCTCGTCGAGACAACCACCAGGAGAGTTAAGCCCTTACTATGATGATAATTAGGGTTCTGTACGGTTTATTTATGGGAACCGATGAAATCAGAATTAGTGATACGAGGAAAAGATTTGAACTTAGCCGAATTGAGGGGCATACTCGTTTACCTTATCACCCCCTCATAATTCCTTTTTGATGTTAGATTGCAGCATCGAGATTTTTAAATGTCGTCATTAAAATTATAAAAAATGTATTCCTTATTTTTCTCTCATATTCTTTACAACGTCGACTTTCAAAGGAAACGCAGCTTATAAAAACAGTTCTGAGAAATCTAAGGGGAAAACTTCTACTCACTAAACGTGTTTCTCAAGAACTCTAACATTCATGCAGAGAAAAAATGACTTTCGTGGACTACACCAGTCTAAAGAACTCCACTTTCTGGGCTAGAAAATCTAACAAACTCATATCTTTTAAATTTTGATTTAGTGTTTTCACTTGTATGCGGACGATATGTTCTTCGTTTTCCAAATTCCAAAGTTGCAACAAATAATTTAATTTTTCATATTGAATTTTTTTCATACTTCACCCAGTTGATTTGAGTAAATTATACTTCATAGATGTCTATTAATATTCAGAACACAAAATTCTGAGAAAAATACAAATGACACGAACATTATCCTCATGTTGAGAATTCAAGATGGAGAACATTTCTGAATTATTCGTCCATAAATAGGAAAAAATTATAAAACACACGCTGCAATTTATTATCACATCCAATTCTACACGCACCGTGAAGAAATTTTTATGAATGAACGCATTTTATCGCTACCTATGCCACTAACACCGTAACCAAGACTTCGTTTTCCGAAAACTGAAAAAATCGTTTCAAATCCCACGGCAATTAATTATGTTGGAAGAAGAATGAAAACAAAACGTTTCGAAATTTCTCCTTTTCGCGAACGCTGCCGAAGAAACAAAACCGAAACCAGCCTTAAATTATCTCGCGAAAATCTATCACAGAAAAGAAACGATTCCCTTTTCCGAGTGGAGGCGTTGCAAGAAATAGCCCTTTCGATGACATCACAACCCGAGCATGCGCAGAGACGACCCACTCGGATTCACGTGGAGCCACGATCCCGCGCCAACTGCAACCTGAGTTGAGTCGGCTTTCGTTCAACGCTGCCATTCCACCGCAAGATTTCTTCTTAACATGGCTGCGTTAGCTGGCCGTGCTATACTGATGCTTGTTTTCGCAAGCGGTTTTTGTCACTTCGCTCGTGGGAATTTGATGCGGCTTTTCGATGCTAACGCTCCCGATTTCGTCAATGTGTCCGATCTCAAATACAGCATTCGAACTTTCGTTGACCATGTCGGCGATCGTTTGAAGTGTGTGGAGCATGGTCTCGAACATTCCGAGTGCGTTAAGGTGAGTTGTTTTCGCCCCCCTTTCTTTCACTTCCGTTGCTATAGAAACCGTTTGTACACTTGTTTGCGGTCGGGGGACGCTAAGCGCTACCAGTTGTGTAAATGGGAATAAAAAGAATGTATTGCGGATTCTGAGTGTAGTAAACACGTGTTTATTTCGCAAATGACAAGAATATTTAAAAGTGATGCATTTTCTAGTAGCCAGAATTTCGATGGCTAGAACTTTTGAACAGTTTAGCTATTTAATCATTATAAATTTGTAATTTTATTGCAAATTTAATGTTTGAATATTTCTGAAATTATCAATAGTGAAATTTCAATGTTTTGTGAATCTGAAACTTTAAAAACTACCATGATGAAAAATACCGTTTGTTTGTAAAACTACCATGATTTGTACCGTTTAACGAAGTTACTATATGAGCCCCCTTCGTAGTTTTGAATTGGTATTGGTTTGATGTGGAAAGAAATTTTATTGTAAATATTGTTTTATCAGTATATTAGTGTTTGCATCGAATAGAAAACTAATTACATATATTTTTTTAAATATTGTACATGTTGAAGGAATTTGAATGGTTCAAGAAACATGAATTCGAGTTCGATTTCAGATGGTAAAAAGAACAAAATTTTCTAATTTAAAAATCCTAATAACATACATATCAAAAAGTGGGCTTTGAAATGGATCAATTTTTCGTTCTATCCATCAATGTGGGTAAAAACGAGAACTAAAAATCGGAACAAGACACTTTCTTCACTTAAAATACATAGGGAATCACAGTTATAGTTACGAAAAAACGAAAAATTCTAATTTTAAAGTTTGTCTTTTCAATTTCTCAAGGAAGTTAATTGTATAACGGTGTGGTAAAGGAGGTAGTATGTTTTAATATTACCCACAGTTGAGGATCAACTCCTTAAAAGGCCGCAGAAAAGCTTCGTTCGCTTATATGTTTCGGAAATAACAGCAACAATTGATGGTTACTCAAGTGGAACAAGACAGGTGAAAAACAATGCTGGAAGCTAGACCAAAAAAATTAAATATGCTTTTCATTGATAATAAATGTGTTATATTTACCTTTTTTTGATTTCCTAAATTTTGAGTCTCCAATAGCCCGTTGTGTTGCTCCAGTGCGACGTTAATTAAAATACCTACCTAAAATTCGAAATATAAATTAAGGGAATTTTGGTTTGTGCTAATTTTATGCAACATCCTGCCATTAAGTAATTTATTTGATGAAAGTTACTTTTACCATTCAATGCCATTTTGTGAGGTAGTTGCATGTGGTGGGTTACAAGCTCCCACCTCTGCCCCTGTGAGTTGCAATCAGAATTGAGTGTGAATTTCTGGCTGGGCTTATCTAAACGGGTAAAATCGTAATAGATATTAAGTACTGGGTGTGTTGATACCATTTTTCTTAATTGCGAGAAATAGGGAATACATGAATCCATTTACGTAGGTAGGTATTTTAATTAACGTCACACTGGAGCAACACAATGGGCTATTGGTGAAGGTCCGGGATCAATCCCAAAGGAAACCATCTAAGGATTATACAAGTAATGGGTCCGATTGATTCTTTGGGGGTGGGGTATTTGGGGTATTTCAATTAACGTCACACTGGAGCAACACAATGGGCTATTGGTGACGGTCCGGGATCAATCCCAAAGGGAAAGATCCGAGGACAACACCACGTAATTTTGAACCACGGTCAGATGACGATATTGATTCTTTGATAATAACAGTTGTAAACTAAAATTTTTAAATTCACATCCTGAGTAAAAATAGTTTATATGCAAACAAAACCATCGAGTATATTACATCATTTGTATTTCAAAACGATTGAAATCGTATATTAATTTATTTTCAGCCGATAATTCGCTATATTCTATATTTTTTGATTCATTGATTAAAATATGGTATAGAAAAAGTAATTACTTAAAATTGTATGCTTTTTCATCCGTCAAGATCTGGAAGAGATTCAAAAATTATCTAACTCTTAGATTATAAATATTATTACTATAATTTGATTTTTAATTCAAATAATAAGTATTACTCATTTATTTAAGTTTTAATGTTGTATAATAGAAAATTATTTTCATGACATAATTTTTAACTACTTATTAGATACATATAAAGTATACTATAGAAGGTAGGTAGTAGAATTAATGTCAAACTGGAGCAACACAACGGGCTATTGGCGACAATCCGGGATCAATCTCGAAGGGAAAGATCGAGGACAACACCTCATATAATTTTGAACCATGGTCAGATGACGAGATCACATCTCAGCTGGCACCCTACTCTTTAAACTTTCACACCACGCTAACGTGAGGACATTTGAGGCCACGATAGATTTACGTACACGACGATCTTTGATTGGATCGAATTTCGAATTCGCAACCCTCCGGTTGCTAATCCGCTACTCTTCCAATCGGGCTTCCGAGGCTCAACTGTAGAAGGATTACAGAATTTCTGGCCACAAAGAATCTAGTTTTCTTATTAATTTTCCCGCAACGCCAGCTTAATGATCGTATAACTCTTCAAGTACTAATTGACGTTAACTTGTGAGTCTCCGCTTTTCTTCTGGGCACCAAGGAAGGATCTTCCAAATTGTACTCACCCTGAATTGTGGGGATTAGGCATGCCTTCCCGATTATTAGAAGCTGACCTGCATTTACTTCCAGTCTTGAAGTAGCTAGGAAACTTCAAGCAGCCAATCCGACTTCGGCAGATACGAGACGAACTCGCAACCAAGCACTTCAGTCTACTACTTTCTTAAAAGCGACGCCTTAAGCCGCTCGGCCACTGCTTGGGCTTGTAAATTTCAACTGAGCAATTCATGTTGAAAAAGTAAACATAAATAGAATTTGTTGCGAATGACTAAATATCTAAAAATGAAAATTCAACCATCTCGGTCTATTGAGCGAAAGTATTTGAAATGCTGATTGGTGTTAGATTTAATATCTATAATAAAACCTCATGATAGATTAAAATAAATTTCACTCGTATGTTCCTTTTGCCAATTTGCAATCCTATTCATGAATATACTTTAGAGGCGATTACTATTAACTGTACAGTCCCAATGCAACCCTTTTTATAGACTGATGCAATCTTCAGTTTGACCTGTCCTCATTTGCATAAGGATGATCGGCGGAAGCCAAACTGTCTGTTACTACTTTACGGATAAAAATGCAAGGAACAAAGAAGGAAAACACGGAGGTTATTAGTTTTTCTTATGTACGTCACGTTCCAGTCGATTCATTTGATCTAGGGCTCGGCTCAATATTTTAAAAGATCTTTACATGGCGTAAAAAACCGACTACGTTTCTTGTTTATAAATTAGTTTTTTGTAATAACCTACAGTTAATTGGTCGTGATAATTAGTGGTGTCATGATCACTAATTATCAAGACCTTTATATGGCGTAAAACACCGAATCACGTTTATCGTTAGTTTATTATTAGTTTTTATAATAATCTACAATTAGTTGGTTGTGATAATTAGTGATGTCATAATAAATTAGTCAAAGATGTGAATAAAAGTGAGTTTCCTCCGAGAGAAATTTAATATATTTCCACTAGATAGTACCATGGTATTTTAATATGATTCTTCCTCATGTAAAATACACTGCTGGCCACCCAAATTGCAACACCAAGAAAGACAAGAGATATCACAACAAAATTTATTTTGTAGATAACATATTGACCAAGTATCAAATGATTAAATTTATAGACTTCTGTGAAGTGTGGTTCCTGCCGGCAATGCGTACTAGAGGAGTGCGAGAGTGATATCCAATACCGCCCCATACCATAATACCCGGTGCAGGACCAGTGTGGCGGTGCATAACGCAGCTGTTCAGCATCCTCTCTCCACGGTGTCTCCAGATTTGAATCCGACCATCGTGGTGTTGCAGACAGAAGCGTGACTCGTCAGTAAAGACAATTTCATTCCATTCTGCCGTCCACATCCTTCTTTCATCGCACCATTGGCGGCGGAAACGTCTGTGGTTCTGGGTAGACGAAGCAATGGACGTCTTCCGGACAGACCACTCTGCTGTAAACGGCGTCGAATGGTACGCGCAGACACTGGATGATGCGGTACAGACTGAATGTGCTGTGCTATGGTTCGTGATGTGGCTGAGCGATCCGTCACTGCCATACGCACAATATGCCTGTCATCACGTGAAGTGGTGCACTGAGGTGGATGCGATCGAACACGTCGGTCCGTCGTACCCTCCTGCATCCAACGATCACATATCCGCATTACAGTTGTTTGGTTTCGTCCAACACGACTACCGATTTCCCTGAAAGATAATCCACTATCTCGGTAGGCCACTATCCTTCCTCTCTCGAACTCGGATACTTGATCAAAAGATGATCGCTGTTTTCTACGAGGCATAATTGATCGTTTTTTTTTGAAAAAACCCACAAGAAAAACACAATTGCCGTACTTGAAATCGTCGAAATCTCCAAGCCTTAAATAGCGCTTTGAAGTGGCGCCACAGGCGCGCGTGATGTGCGTCTGCGCTGAAATTCTAATCATTTGCATATCTCACCTCCGCTAATGCATGTTGTAAATTTCATATTATTTGCATGCTTCCTTCAGGGTGTTGCATTTACGGTGGCCAGCAGTGTACAAAGCCAAAATTGTGCAGTATTTTGTTAAAAAATAATTAATAAAAATAATTAATAAAAATAATTAATAATAAATAATAGTAATAAATTATAATAATAAATAATAATTTTTAAATAATAAATAATAATAAATAATAATTTTTAAATAATAAATAATAAATAAATAAACACTGCATAATTTTAAAAATAAATATTTCGATGTTTATGAAAGACGTCAATGCTATGATGACTCCCATGTCCATGTTTGGGGAAAACTATCATCATTTTGTATTTGATTTCATGTTTAAACGTGGAAATTAGATTTACTCATTATTTACTTTGATTTCAATGCTTAGTCTTTCATGCTGCAGATCGTATAATAATATTAAGTGGGAAATTATTTTACTGTTACATGATTCTCCGATTACAAGTAGGTTGAACGGGGTTTATAGTTATTTGATTGCCAGTAAGTAGAACGTAGCTTATAACTATTTGATAGTAGCTTATTTCTTTCCTTTTAATATGGGGGCCGCGGTGGCCCGGTTGGAAGAGTAACGGACTTGCAACCGAAGGGTTGCGAGTTCGAATCCAGCCAAACACCGTCGTGTACAAAGGGGGCTGGTGCACGTTAAATCTGTCGTGGCCTCAAATGTCCTCACGTTGGCGTGGTGTGGAAGTTTGGAGAGTGGGGTGCCAGCTCAGGTGTTGCCTCGTCATCTGACCGTGGTTCAAAATTACGTGGTGTTGTCCTCGGATCTTTCCCTTTGGGATTGATCCCGGACCGTCACCAATAGCCCATTGTGTTGCTCCAGTGTGACGTTAATTGAAATTCCCCCCCTCCCTTTTAATATGAACATATTTTAACATTTAAGGGCTTTTTTCGAATCGTAAGCAAGTTAATGACGCTTTTAACTGGAGGAAGTTTTAAATTTGCAATTTTAGTACTTTTTAAAGTGAACTTTTATTTCCTCAAAACCTTACACTTAAATTATATTTAAAAATATTCAAGCTTTCAAAACGAAAAAGGTCTTTAGAATTAGTAATTTATAACTAAAACGCTGAAAGATTTTAAAATTAATACTTAAAAGCAAATTCTATGATACAAAACGGAAAAAGTTTCTTTCTCTTAATTACACCTCATAAAAAGCGAAATATAATGTTTTCCAAAATTTATTGCTGTAATCTATGAATTTTCCCATTTAATGCATGAATCAGTTTTCAAAGCTTAAATAGAATGCATATGCACAAAAATCTGATACCACTTTCGTCAAAAACGTGTTGTCAGTTTATCCAATTCTTCAGAACAATATAAAAAAGTAATTCATAGAAAAAGAGAAAGGAATGGTATACTTTCCTGTATTTTGCAATATAAATACGCAAGATTATAATCATTGGATACTAAACCAGACAAAGCAGCCTTTTAAAAAGACTTATAAGTTTATTTGTCCTTTGAAACAACATGTGGAAGAGACGACAAAAATCTTGAATAATGACCATTTAGGTGGCGAGTCACCTTCCAAGGAAAGAACTCGAAAGACCATTTAAAATTGCTTGTCCAACACGTGCTAGCATTGTACGAGAACGCTAAGTCAGTGAACGGGAAAGAGATGTCACTCTGTGACCCAGACAGAATTAAAAAGCAGCAGCACTTGCCTGGGGTGAAGTTTGACCTTGCCTTCACTACCTTTCAGATAACGTTAAAAAGAAAGATTAAATTAAAATACTTGCAGCCAGGGACTGTTTCATAATGTACGTCTAGTCGATTCTGTACATTATGAAATAGTCTTTGGTCGTATCTTAATTTATTAATTGCTTAAACGGTGACACATATTCATATTGTCCAAGACATGATACGTATTACTTATCAAATATATTTGGGGAGAATCTAAAACAAAGTTCGAATTGATCTTAGAGAACTCTCAGTGCTGTACAGATGATTTAAACATTTGTGTATTTGTTATAAGTATCTTAATTTTTTGTGAAGGGCACTACGCTAAAATATTTTTAGAAAAACCCTTTATTGGTAAAGATCTATCACCTTACATGAATGTATTGGATTATTCCAAAAGTGATACAGTCCTTTACAAAAAAAATTAACACATTCAACTTTTATAAGATACGTTTACCACTATTACTTACAGCTAGGTCCCATCATAATTTTCAATCTTCAGTACGCTTTTGATAGAAGTTCTTGGATTTTAATACAAAAAATCTCTTTTCGGACTTCATATTCCGAATTTAAACAATTCCATAAGGGTAGTTTTGAATGCTTCCAATAAGATAGTAATCTGATGGCAGCATATCATGACAATGTGGTGGATAATTCATAGTTTCTCATTCAAATTATCTTAACTATGCAGTTTTTCTTGGGCCGTGCGTTGTCATGATTGAAAACCCAAAACCCACTTTCTGTTCAGGGTTCTTTCATTAATAGCTTATTTTAGTTTTGTCAGTTTTTCGCAGTACAGCTGTTTAGTGACAGTTCAATTTTTAGGAAGCAGCTCATAATATAAATAACGTTTGAAAACAACGTTAAGATTTGATTCAATCGACCCGCAATTGATTGATGAAACATTTTTGAAAATTCCAATAAAACATGCAGATTGCACGATTACGCAATAACTGTAAAACCCTACACTTTCATTTTGACCAACAAGCTAGGAAAAGTGTTAGTTATGGGATAACCCAATTTTTTCACTAGCAAAAATTTAGGAACTAAATTTTTTTAAAGGAGAGGTGAGAGCGTACGTTCTACAAGCCATATCGAACACACTTGGTATCAGAATATCAAATGAATGAATATTTGTACGCATTAGCCTTAGTGAACTTAGAATATTTATATACTACACCAGCCTCAAATATTACAAGGCGGTGTGACGTCAGGCATCTCACTGTCCCTGAAAGTGGTTAAGCTATACTGCTAATGCTAATAAAATATGACCAATAAAAAAAATATTAGAAAGGTATCAGTCTTTCTCTGACACTTTCTCTGCCGACGATATTATCAATGACACATGTCATTGATAATATCGTCGGCACTTCGCCAAAAGCAAGCATCTACAAAATCATTGATTTGAGGAAAACGCGTTTAACATTTTGAAAAAATGAAAGCGTCGGTATCGATTTAATTATTTAGATGACAAATTTGAGTACGTGCTTGGAATAATATAAAACATCAAATAAGCCTTGAAAATGAATCGAAGTAAAAACAAGCCAAATGTGCAAATTCGTATCTGGCAAGGTGATTTCGCAAGGGATTTTACTGAATATGTAATGCTGTGGTAAGATCAGTAGAGTTTTATTTTGTAATGATTGAACCAGCCATCCCCTACCTGTTACTTTAGAATGAAGCATCTAATCTTTTGGGTACTGAATCATCTTATTTTTTGGATAATGAAGCACCTTTTTTTGGATAATGAAGCACCTTTTTTGGATAATGAAGCACTAGGACTCTTCTCTGAACACCGAAAGCGATTAACTATGATCATTAGTTAACGTCGGACAAAGTTCTAGTGATCGAAATTAACGTAACTGATTAGATTAACGTTACATTAACTTTCAATTCGTCACGTGTAATAAATGGCATATGTAAATGTCGAACACAATTTTATTTTGATAAGCATTAATCATTTATTTTAGATTATTATTTTTATTTGATTATAATGATTTTACGCATTGTCCCATACTTTAAATAATTTAATGCATGAAAAAGATTTTTTTCTCGTAATGTTATTACTAAGTAGGCAAAAATGGACGGAATCATTTGATTAAAAGTTGATTTAGCTGAACAATTTCAGTAACACATGTACTTGAGTTGAATTAAATATCAGAAAATATTTCAATCGTGTGTTACTTTATCATTCGTTCAACTTAGAGCAATAAATTTAATAAGAAATTTTCAAAACATTATAAGAATTAATTACAAAATATGCATTTAGTTGAAATTGAAGCCAAAGCTTATTTTACACTATCTTTGATTTGGCTTGGAAATTTGTTTCTACTTTTATAACTTAAATAAGAAAAATTTCAGAAAACTTTTTTACATTAATGATATTTATTACCTCATTATTACTACGTAATATGTTGGTAGTCACCAGACTAAGTGAAACTTCCGAAATTGAATTAATTTCCATGACGCCTTTACAATTAATAGCTTGATAAGTGATGGCAAAGATTCAGCTATGTAACCTCCTGAAACGGAAACGCTATAGGAAGTAGCGTAGTCATCCTTCGATAATGACGACTTGTAGTAAAGCTTTAAGAAAAGATAAAGAAATTACGACTATAAATATAATACGAAGTAACGACAAGCCTTATCTCCTAAATGTTTTACATTTTTATTGAGAGCATTTCATTGACAGGGAAGTTTAAGAAATTCACTAACACCTACAGCCTTTATCTTATCTAAAAATGTAAGTATCCCACAGTCTAAATAAATGAAGCGATAATATCTACTTTAATTTGTTCTTTTTCGCTTTCCTGTAAATTGTTTTAGCTCGTGTAGCAAATGCCAGATGGAAGATCTTTCCGTGTACGATGTGTAAATAAACAAGAGCGTACGTTATTTCCTCTCTTGCTACTTTCTTTGTTTTTAAATATGTTCTTTTGTGAACATGCTCTCATAATGACTTAACTGTTGAACCTTTATTCATTTTAACGGAGCAATTTGCTGCTGCTATGGAAGAACAAATGTTCGTACGTAGAACATAACGAGGATGATTAATCGTAAGGATGGCAGGTATATGGAATTCTGGAAAAGTCGTACTTACATAAATTATCAAGCTTTTAACTTTTTATATACAGTCGTCATTTGACCTTTTAAACAATTGTCTTTTCGAATTAGCTGTGTATTTATGATTTTAGAATATCTAGACCAGTGGCTCGTTACCTTTCTGTGGAGCATGATTATAGCCTTTTCACTACCAAAAAGTTTCTGTTAACCACATTATGGTCACCATTGGTTGAATTGTTAAAGAGGAAAAGTTTCTTTTCAAATTTTTATCGCACAATTTAGATTTAATTTCATCTTTCATCTGTTATAAATATTTAGAGTTTCGTGCAGACCCTAATGGATCTTGTCTGATCGTAATAGGGAAAAGGATAAGAACGCTTTGTATCCTTACTCTAATTAAAGTTATTTAATCAACTCCCCGGAAGTCAATTAAAAAACTTTGCACTACGTTTAGAAAAAATATAAACTAAAAATATATTGTATTATGAGTAAAATGCCAGAAATATATTTTAACAGATAATATGCTTTGAAAAGTAAAAATTCTGATTTATTATTTGTCAAACGATAATTATTCATTAAAAAGTAAAAATTTGATGTTTTTCAAACGATTCTTATTAATGTTTTAATTTTATATTTATCTTTTTTGATATTCTTTTGCTCTGTGGCAATAAAAAGAGATACAAACAATAAATCAATAGTTGTTCCACAAAAAATGAATACGAAAATATTTTGGAAATTTGTTAATGAAATTATATTTAAATAAAAATTATTAATTTTTAACACGCTTTCCTGTTCGATTGCCAACGAAATGTATATTCACGCAAGAACTTGCAAATACTTATTGTTTATTTCTGTACGTGACGGATGCAAAGTATGCGTTTTGATCATTTATTTGGCGAGTTTCCCTCATTGCTTGTGGGAAAAACAGATAGAAGTATAAGAGCCTCGTGAAATAAAGCTTTTTTTTGGAGATGTTCTTATAGAAATAATACGTACCTTTTGCACATAATAAACGACGACTTAAAAATAATACCTAACTTAAATTTTGCTTGACACAGTTTACTTGTCCAGAATTCTCGATTACTGAAAACAAAAAAATCGAAATGTTTTCTAAATTTATATTCCATTGTGAACGAAACGTGCCCAAACAATGGCTTTGAATTCAAGTGAAACTTGGGAGTTGGAGGTCACTCTTTCTTCTCTTGGGACAGTGGCAACTGAACGATCTTCTAGCGTTCCGTTTGACGAATCTTTTTTAATTTCCGTGTCATTTATTCAGTGAAGTGTGCAAAGGAAACAGCGTTGTCTTTGAAAGAAGAAATGTCGTAGGATATAATCGCTAGATATGGTTTTTATGTCTATTTTTGGAGTAAAAATGTCAAAGGTTTAAAAATATGTACACGTTTTCATGTTACCTTGTACTGTTGAGCTACAGTTATGTAATAATATACCCGAGAAAGACTGTTATGAGTGTTGGCAACAATGAGGGAAAATACCTGTTTTTTGCAAGTATACGGAAAAGATGAAAGTCAATTGCAGGAAGTTGATATTCGTGTTTCGTATGTTTGGCTATTAATCGCTGTTTTGACACATGACATTTCCTCTCTTCGTAATTAAAATGATTTTTCATATTCTGCGATAGCCAAGGTACCTATCGGATAGTAATTTCTTATATTTCAGCTTTTATTTGAGGTGGGCAGTTATTATTTTCTACAGAATCACAAAGTGTGGTTAGATTGCCTGATGGTTAGATTTTGTGTTATGAATTAAAACGACAATTCATGTTCTCTCTCTAGCATAAAAAGAAACTGTTTTTACAACATTATTATAGCAAAGAGATTTTTCTAAAAATGAAAAACAAATTCGATGGGAGGTTTACGTTTATATGAGAGCCATTTCTGTCAAGCTCAATGTAGGTGGCGGTTGTGTTTTTGCGGTGAAATGCGTTTCCTGTACTTATTCCGAACGTGACGTTACTTGGCTTGCTTTTCGAATGTGATTTCAGCACCTCGTCAATAAAATTTCCAAAGAATTAATTTCAATTGATATATGATAGTTCATTGGTCAATGCCAATCAGATTAAATGCCAAACGGTGCTAAAACAGCGGCGATAAACTACATTTTAAGGTGGACATTATATGTACCGAGGGAATATTGGGTTGTGGAGAAAAATCGTCACTTTCTGGTTTGTTTCAACTGAAAATCCCTCTTATACAAATACATTTAAGAGCTTTCTTCGATCTTGTCTTGGTATGAAGAGAATTTCATATGGTTCTAATAAATTTTAGAGCATTATAAGTTCTTTCCTTTATAAGTCATAGGATTAAAGTAAATTCTCAGCATCTGATGTAGTTGTAATTTTCTTGCTGCCATTTTCGAAAAATATTTCGTTTCAATATTGCATTTCATGTCATGTTTCATCACACACGTTTACTTGGTAAATAAAACGAGTCTTGTCTGTATCACATTCGTGTGTTTGCGCAACAGACTTCGTCACTGGTTGTTACTGTAAAAATGTATTGTGATTTTCCTCTTACATTTCCTATTTCCAAGTTTCAGGATTTTCTACTTACAGTTTCGGTTCTACTACACGAGTATAATTGCTTTCAACTTAAATTTAATTTATTCTTATACTTTAAAATGCACTATCTTAAAGAATGAAATGCCTCGATTAAAATTTTGGATGAATGTCGATGAATTTGTATAAGGATTCAAACTTAAATGTTTAGCGAATAATAGATTATTTTTAATTTTATAAATTAAACGTAAGATAATATAAGCATTCCTAGCTTAGTATATGAACCCTAGTTCAAATTTAGCTTTCAAAGAATAAAATTTTCTTACATTTGTAAATGAAATTCTTTAAATTTACAAATGAAATTCTTAAATTTGCCAATGAAATTCTTAAATTCGTAAATGAATTGCTTTTATGCATTAGAAATTTGAAAATTCCAGAAAATTAGTGCAAAAATGAGCCTAAATCTCTTAAACTGGACTAAATCGTTGAAATCAAATTCAATTTTCAAAATCGTAAACCGTCTTATTTAAACTTACTAAAATTTAAATTCAATTTTTATTGAAAAACATGCCATTTAAACTGCGAAAAAAGTAACTATATGAACCAGTGCTGGTGAATGGTGCTAGAAGAATGACATATCCAATTAATATTTCAACCGAAATGAGGTTTAAAAGTAAAATTTGCCAAAGTTCCTTTAATATTTATGAGTGGTCGTGCCATTACACAAGCTTTTATTCCGTCTCGTACGTTCCGTTTAGCATTACCGTTGATTGGTAAAAAAGATTATATAGGACTACAAATTTCAATTTACATACCAAAAATTAATCAACTTCGAATTAATTCATTCCAAAGTTGAAAATTCTTAAAGTATTTACTCCACACTTTCCAAATGACTAACTACCCTTTTAAAAAACTGGCCTTCGACTTGAAAGTTCTGTCAAGCACCAAGTCGACGAAGGACTCCCTTCTCTCTATATCTACCATATTAGGATAATCTAAGACACGTTTTCGAGTTCTGTGAATGACATAGTGCTTGTCCCTAATCGTTACAACATCACCCACAAATATGATGATACGGGTAGACGACCTCGAGGCGTTGTGCAGTTGCTGGTTGAGTCTTAGACGGATGGCCAAGGTCACGTGTGAGGTCCTATTAACGCTACATTTACTTTCTTTACCTGACCCGGTTAATGGCACGTGCTAGCATGGATTTAAACTTTCGCTCCCGCTCAATGGATTTCCACGCACCGGTGACATGCACTGACTGAAGAACGCGTCGGTCCTTAAAGGGACAGTGGACTTTCGAAACAAACTTTTGCAGTTGTTATCCGATTGTTATGAAATTTGAACAGACTGTTTTCTACTGAAAAGTTTATAAAGTTTGGCCCAACAATATTGAGTTATTCGGAAGTTAAAACATAAAAGTGTCCAAAAATTTTAATAAATCAAGCAAAAGTTGATAGATCTCACGCGCATTAATTTTCCATGTTTGTCAAAATTTCTATTTACAGTTAATTTAAATTTTTAAATTTTTGTATGCATATGAATCAAATGAACTCCACTTGGTAAGTGTATTGCTCAATTGTAAAGCAAAAAACTTGCACTAAAACATCTAAAAGTTTGCAAAAGAAAGTACATGCAACATTTTAAACCAAAATTTCAAAGTTTGGAAGCATGATAAATTTTGCATTTGCACTTTGATATATACAACAGATGTCAAGGATTATCCAAAAATTAATCAACTCGATGCATAAGGAACATTTTGAAGTCCACAGAATGTCAAAAAATCTCAAATGGAGAAAAAGATATTTTTGTTGTAAACTTATACTTATCTATTATATCTTTAATGTTGTATACGTAATTAAAGCAAAAATTATCATAATTGAAAAACTCTTTTTGCTATCCACAGAATTTAATATAAATTGATCTGTAATTAAAAAATCGATTTTTCTTTCGATTTTGATGAGTTTGAAAGTCTACTGTCCCTTTAACGATTGTGATATGTTTGTATTTGAATTGTAATTTCAGACATAAAGTTTTCACTACTGTTTTTAAGTGTTAGTCCATCAAATCAATTAAATTTTATGTTAACGGATGTAGAAAAATGATAAATGAAAACAGGATATATACCGGATATTAAAACAAAAATATGTAAAAACTTTTTGAAGTAGTTTAATTATGACTATAATACTGTTGAAGTACTGTAATTTAGTTTAGAGTTGTCAAAAATAGAGCGACTAAATAGATATTAGTTTTCGCAAAATATTTTAAGTTCTGAATTTTTATGTAGATTCTTCTATACTAATGCATTCAGCGATTTTTTATATTTAAATCTACTATGCTCGTTGAAAGTTAAAAACTTAATTGTTGTTATTTCAAATATTAGAGATGGTAGATGCTTAGATACTTTATTTACTTCAAATCTAAATAATGAAATCTATAATTTGTGGATTTTATACTACATTGGTAGTGAAATTATTGGAGCCACACAATGCAAAAAAGGTATTTTCTGAGTTTCGGGTAAAAATGGATTGTGGCTATGAGAGGGAATTTCAGTGTAAAGCACACACAAACCAGTCGGTTTACAAATATTCTACTTCTGTTGTCCAAACGCTCTCGCATGATACAAATCAGCGTTACCTTAAAATGTAGTTTACGGTCGCTTTGGCAAAATCTGAGTCAATCGACGTCTAATCTGTATTCAATCAATATCAATCAGCTGTCACATATCAATTCGGAATTTATTCTTTGAACTTTTTACTATCGAAGTGCTGAAAATTGTATTTGAAAAACAAGCCAAGTGACGTCACGTTCAGGAAACACCCCATATTACAGCAAAAACTCTTCCGCCACCAGCAGAAAATTCCTTGAAAATGAAGAGCTTGACAATGTCTCTCATGTGACAAGTTAAGAAATCAAAAGTGTTTATTTAAAATTTGTTAACATAAGTATGCCACAAAAATAAAAATAATTTAATGTAACCAGGCTTTAATTTTCGTAACTGGTTGAAATGTAAAATCGTTCATTTATAAAGGTAGACCTAATAGTATGATCACCCACTGTACTTAAGGAAAATAATATTCGTGTTGCATTCAAACTAAATTATAATTTATCTAATTTAAATTCTTCGTTAATTAAAGCATTCATTTGTTAAATAAAGTGCATTTTGAATAAGAAACGGAAGTAGGAAGCGGCTGTAAAAAGAAGTAACTTCCGAGTAGATATATAAAAACAAACAACTCTATTATAAAAAACCTTTCCGGATGTTCCTTTAATCGTGACCGAAAGGTTATGTTTTTCTTCCTCTCCGTTACGGTTCCTTTTACTTTCCAGTGAATCAAATTCTGACAATTGATGTGTGCGTGATCTATTTATAGCATTTAGGTCTTTTCTTCACAAACCCCTGCACTTTTTCCCAAAATACCATAGAAAGTTTATATTTGAATTGTTTTAACTCAAGCTTGAACGTGGCAACAAAAAACAATTCAAGAGCTCCGGGCAAAGTAACTGATAAGCCATCACTCCAAATTTTTCAGCAGAGTAATTTGCATGTTTTGAAAAATTCCAAAATTATAATTATTATAAATTATTCAAGAGGTAGGGGTATGTAGTTGAGTAAACATTGCACTGAAACAACACAACGCGCTATTGGCGACGGTCCGGGATCAATACCTCGTAATTTTGAACCACGGTCAGATAATGAGTTCACACCTGAGCTGGCACCCTACTCCCCAAACGTTGGATCGAATTTCGAACTCGCAACCCTCCGATTGCTAATATGCTACTCTTCCAACTGGGCTACCGCGGCTCCTATTCAAGAAGTAATGACTATTGTTGAAAACCTTTTTCATTACGGAATTTTCCTTTTTCGGTTTTGCTTGAAGCGCCTCAAATTAAAGCATTTCTCTGCTCCTTTTTTTCAGTACATCGTCACCAAGTGCCCGACCCCTTTGGCACATCCACACCCCTAATATTTTTGGCTATTTCAATCCCCATAATATGATTAGGAACTTATTTGACACTTTCTCCCTATCATTTCCCAAGCTAGGTCGTTGCATGTAAGTAGCATATATACAGCAGAACGAGTGTGAGTGCATGATAGACAGTGAACCATCAGAAGTTCCTGTTTCATATATTTAGGTTGGTTGGTTAGGTTTTTGTGACGAAGGGGTATATTTGGCCATGCTGCGCCCAAAACAAAAGTGATTATGTAAAGTAATGGACTTACACTCAATGAAAGTTTTATTGACCAGAAGAGAAAAATACACTCAGAGTAAGTGATAAGATTCGAACCTGCACCGCCTAAAGCTCGCAGGTTGCTAGCGTAGTTTGCAAACCCACACAGTCAGCTCTATTTTGTAGTACCTACCAATTTGATGGAAACTCCTGGGTAATGTATTAAAAGCAAAAAAATATGTTTTAGTTATGAAGTGGTTGGTTTTTGGGTGTTATGGCAGAAAGGCCATATTTAGCTAATCTGCTCCACTCTAGGTCAAGTAAATGTGCATACAAACTAGAAACGTTTTTACTGACACAGAAGAGATGAAGGAGGGATTCCACCCAGGGAGGAATTGAACCCTGCACCGCCTTCAACTTGAAGGTTGCTAGCACAGTGGGCAAACCCACTGAGCTACTAGAGCCGCTAGTTAGAAAAGTGGTTTTCCTCAAAACACCACTGTGATATTTAACACTCTCCTCGATAGTAGCCTATTATTACTTTTTCTAGTTAATATTTCATGGTTACTTATGCAAAAGTTTAAAATTAAATAGGTATAATCCAAAGAAAGGTTAGGTATAATACAAAGAAAAAATGTTCAAACTGATGCCATTTTATACCCATTCATGAGTAAGAAATGGATGAGTTTGCAACAAGTTTGGTTTCTTGATTCGCGGTGTCCAAACACGAGCTTTCTCCATGTGCTATTACCCCCACTTTAGCTACAGGCATGTACCATGACACACGGGCTCAGAAAATGTGAAAAAATTTTGCAATCTAACGTGTGGTACAGAAGTCCCAACAACAGGTCCCTAAGACAGGAATCTCTTGGCCCCTCCCACAACATATTTTATGTTTGTACTGTCCTTTAGATAAATAATGAGATAAGAAATGCATAAAAAGGTTTGTTCCCAAGCAACACATGTTTAAAAGAAGCGACTGGGTTCTTGCTTTGACTTCGCCTAATAATTTTCCAATATTGGAACTATAGCGACGCTCGGTGTAGATGTATTGTTTTGTAGTAAATTGCAAATTTGCTTTCAAGGTTACTGGATTTTCCATGTATTTTATGATTTTTCTACTCACGATTATTATGGGTTGTGCACGATGGACAGTTATTAAGAAAATGTCACGTGTACATCCTCAATTTTGTAGTACCATGAGAAATCAACGTGTTAACTTCTGTAGTGCATCAAAAATATTCAAATGTTTTATGATGATAGTTTTTTGGTTTATTTATTAGAAAATTAAACGCATGTGTTCAAAAAATAAGATCTTAAACTATTATAGAATATATGCAAATTGATCATGAAAGGCATTTATTTCTGATGTTCGGATAAATCTTTTGTATGCAAATGTGATTTTGATTTGATTCCGAAATTTATTGAAGCTGAAATAATAGTTTTTTTATTTTCATAGCAAACCATCATAAAGAACCACTTTTATAGCCTTCGTTATTCTCATTAGGAATAAAGAATACATTGAAACGCAAATGATTGGTTGTGATGTGCGTGTCCGATTTTTTTGCGTTGCGCAACCATGATATATTTAAATGGATTTTATTGACTTCGACTGTGACCTTTAAAACAATGTCTTACGTAAAGATGTATTGCCTAACGTAATCCTCTTAAGTTGTGATAGATGTAACGCAAAGCAGTTGTTGAGACGTGATTTAAATGATTGATGCGGATCCAAGCAAGCTCATCTTTAAAACCAATTTTGACATCATTCCTATCATTGCTAGATGTTTCAATGCGTTCCGTCTGCAAAGGAACAGGGGATGCATCCTTTTATCCTCACTGCAATAAACTTGTTTTTCTTGTTACATGTAAGTCTTCAGAAACAGTTAATGGCATTGTCCTATATTCTAACACCACTTACAGAGGGGTGCGTTGCTAAGTGAAAATAAAGTGGCGTCACCGTAATTTGGTTTTCTATACAAATGTATTTCCTACAGGTTCGAGCTTCTGTCACAGTCAAATAAATAATCTTTTTAATTGACGAGTAAATTTTTCTTTCGGGGTTGGAAATTAGGAACAGAAAATCGGGCGTCAATGGCACCTAAACACTTTCCTTCTGTATTCAAAATGTTCTGCTTGAGTACAATTTTAAATTCATTTCGTTTTCTTGGATGTACAAGAATAAAGTTTAATGACTAGGGCCTGGACATTTGACTTCCATGCCCCTATTTAAAAAGATGTGAAGTAGATATTTTAATTAATGTCACACTGGGGCAACACAACGGGCTATTGGCGACGGTCCGAAATCAAACCCGAAGGGAAAGATCGAGGACAACACCACTAATTTCGAACCACGGTTAGATGGCGAGGTCACACCTGAGCTGGCACCCCACTCAACAAACTTTCACACCACGCCAACGTGAGGACATTTGTGGCCACGATAAATTTAACGTGCACCAGCCCTCTTTGTACACGACGGTCTTTCGTTGGATTCGAACTCGCAACCCTCCGGTTGCTAATCATTTACTATTCGCAGCCCACCCTATTTAAAAAGAAGAGTTTAATTTCTTAGAAAGGAGATTGAATGGGTGATCGGCCGAAATCAGACAAAGAAGCAAAAAAAAAAATCAGAAAGGGTTGGCATCCAAAATGACGACTGGATCCCAAAACTAACTCGATTGTTGAAATTTCTACATTGTTGAAGTTACAATTTTAGCTTCAAAATATAATTAACGATAGCTAATTTTAAATCTTGGTTTCTTTTATACTAATAATTATGCTTAGGGTAGGGAAATTGAATTTACATCGCACTGGAGCAACACAACGGGCTATTGGAGACGGTCCAGGATCAATCCCGAATGGAAAAATCCGAGGACAATACCTCATAATTTTGAACCACGGTCAAATGATGAGGTCAACACCTGAGCTGGCAACCCACTCTCCGAACTTCCACACCAAGCCAACGTGAGGATGTGAGGCCATTACAGATTTAACGTGCACTCCGACTACATGAGCCCCCACGTACTTGACGGTCTTTGGTTGGATCGATTTTTGAACTGGAAACCCTCCGGTTGCTAACTGGCTACTCTTCCAACATGATTACAACTGTCCCATTTGTATTTAGAATCTAGCAATGTGATAAACATATTTTGAAATTGTTATAGAATTAGCCTAGCCTAAAATGATCAAGCAAAAGAATAGTTGCAACCAGTATATCATAGCTCTTCGCATCTTATTTTTTTATCTCAATGTATTTTAATCTATTATGTTTAATTCATTAAGATTGTATGCATCTAGGTCTCTGTTAGACCAATTCATACATTTGGATATTACGTCTTAGATTATAATTCTTTATACAAAGAAATACATTTCATTTTTGGTCTCAATTAAGAAATACCATTTTGTTGCCATTCGACTCGGGTGCGCCAGAACAGCACATGGCATATATGATCATAAGACTAGGGATCCCCATGTAATAATCTCCCCTACCGCTATCACCGAATTATATGCTTACTCTCAGATCATTAAACTCTTCACCTTGACTAAACAGTGCAATTGCGGTTCGACAAGTTCTTGGAATCGTTGCTTCCTTTGAAGTGTTTTGTTTGCAAGAATTCCTGGCTATCTAATAAAGATGAAAACCGGAAGGCCTCTCTTACTAGTCACGACTTGTGTGCTTCAGGTTGAAAGGCTAATGTGCCTCAAAACCAAGTTCATTAACTCGGATAGGAAGGATTGAACAGTTTTCGCACGGTTCCTGATTTCAAACAGGATACTTCAAAACGTTATTGCAAATTCCAAAACTTTTTCACATTTCCCGAGACCTCCATAGCTTTCGGGCCCTATATGTACGTGGGGTCTCTGAGCCAAAGAGAAGGTTGAAAAAAAATCTAAATTCCAAATTGAAGTTTAGCAGCAGGGAATTTAAGTTCAAGTTTGGCGACGAGTTCTTAAAAAGTAAAATAAGCTCTGAAAGGTTACCTCGGGGTTACTGAATTAAATAAACAGGAAGGTAATTGTTTAGCTGGAATTATTTATTTTTTTATACTCCGTCCTGCTAAAAAAAACTAAATATTGATTATACTAGTATATAAACATCGACCTTCTTTTGAAATAGACAGCATGAAAGCGCAGTTTCATGTTATTTCTCCCTATCACAGAGTTCGATCTGTCAGGTAGTATTAGGTGAAAGCTTGAATTCTAGCGTAGGACAGATGCTCCATTTATTTCATTAGAATATACATGGCTTTTACGGCACGTAACGATGTATACAAGCATTTTGCCGGAGCACGAATCCTAATTTGTCCTACATTAGAATTCGTACTCCGACAATCAGCTTGTGATACTCGTCGCACAATAATAGCCATCGACCTTCTAGGTAGATAGTTGAATTTTAAGTAGCACTGGAGCAACAAAACAGATTATTGGTGACTGTTCAGGATCAATTCCGAAGGGAAAGATCCCAGGACAACACCTCGTAATTTTAAACCACGGTCAGATGACGAGGTCAACACCTGAGCTGGCACCCCACTCTGCAAACTTCCACAGTACGCCAATGTGACCATCGACCTTTTAATGAAATAGAAGGAGCATGTGCGCGCTATTTCGTGTTATTTCTCCCGATCGCTCGTTTTGAAGTTCACCAGGTGAGGGTCATGTGTTATGGGAAGAAAGCATGGATCCTAATGCAGGATTAATGGTTAAGAGTGAAGAAAAACATTAGTTTGGCGTTCGATAATCAAATGGCACAGGTTGATTTCTAAACCCATGTGATCTATATTTCTGAGATCTTACGATAGTGACTACTCCCACATGCTCTAACTATTTCATTTGAAAGTCAATGTTAAAAGTCTTAATAACTGGTAATGCGAATATCTAGGGTGATAAAAAAACACTAGTTTGCCCTTCTATAGCCAATCGACTCTAGTCGATTCCCAAGCTCACGTGCCCTACTCTTCTGAGTTCTTATGACAGCGATTTCGTAAATATGCTTCGTCTCTGTGTATAAAACTATCATTATCGATTTACCAATTACTATTTTCTATTTTAACGATTGTTTGATCGAATAAAATAATCATTTCACACTTAAACGCACAAATCGGTTAATTTCAGCGTTGAAAGCAGATGGTTAATAGCGCATAGCCTCATTTTTACGAGCACATCTTTAACTTCATCGCCAAGAAATACAATCAACTGACAGAAACACATTCCCTCCTTTTAAAAACGAAATCGTTCATTTCCCCCATTTCTTGGCACCCTCGGCTTTTCGCATTTAATGGCGCAGTTCGGTTCTGCGTTTCGGATTTTCGTTTTTCCACGCAGCTGGTGGCCCGTTAAATTATGTTGACTTTCTTTCTTGGGGGAAAAAAGCGAAAAAAGAAAGCGAGGCACAACAATGGTCGTAAAAATGTTTAACTGAATGAGAGGTTGCTCCATCCTTGTGTGAGAAGAAACCCGCTGGACGGTTCGTCGAGCAACTTGAATGCCCCGATGACCATGAGGATATGTAATTGAGCCCGAATAAATGTGTCGATCAATAGATTCGTCTGTACTTTTTGCACTTAAGAAAGGTGGGAAAATATATCGACTTTCGTAGGCATTGACTACACGTATAATTTTCACCTTTGCAAAAACCACGCAATGAAAATGAAGGTGGAGGGATAGCAGAAATGAATGGGCACGTCTATCAAGGTATAAATAAAATATATGCTTGAAGTGGTGCTGCTATTCAAAGTCTAGTTCAGAAATTAATTTATTTTATGATTGTTAAAGACTGTTAATAGTTATTATATGAACTTAAAAAGTCACTTAAAATAGCACTTGAGCACAGAAGATTTTAACCATTCCAGGGAGTAGGGGAAACTAGCGTCCCATTGTAACTGAAAGGGTTAAGGCTAGTTTTTTTTAAATATTTTTAATACATCCATATAAATATTCTTTTATTTGGGATTCTGATATCAAGAGTGATTTAGATAGGTGGTGGGACATAAGTGTCTGTTCTTCCTTTAAAAATCTAAACGTACTCAATTTTTGTTATACGTAAAGTACATTAATTTACGGTGAGGTTCTACTCAAATTAAAAAAGTATTATGCTTAGCATAATGCACTTCATAAGGTTAAACAGTTGGATCGAACAGTATCCTTTAAGGTATATTTTTCAGACATACTCAAATGCATTTTACCGAACTTTCTATTGTTAATATTTTCAAATGACGGATATTAGCTCCCATGCCATTAGTCCATAAGCTATCCAATACTTTTGAACTACACAACTACAATATCTGAATGCAGTGTAGACATTTAAGTGTTCATCCAGAACTTTCTATTGTTAATATTATGTTGTTTTCAAATGACAGATATTAGCTCCCATGCCATTAGTCCATAAGCTATCCAATACTTTTGAACTACACAACTACAATATCTGAATGCAGTGTAGACATTTAAGTGTTCATCCAGAACTTTCTATTGTTAATATTATGTTGTTTTCAAATGACAGATATTAGCTCCCATGCCATTAGTCCATAAGCTATCCAATACTTTTGAACTACACAACTACAATATCTGAATGCAGTGTAGACATTTAAGTGTTCATCCAGAACTTTCTATTGTTAATATTATGTTGTTTTCAAATGACAGATATTAGCTCCCATGCCATTAGTCCATAAGCTATCCAATACTTTTGAACTACACAACTACAATATCTGAATGCAGTGTAGACATTTAAGTGTTCATCCAGTCGAGTTTTTTTGTTGAGGCCAATTTGTCTAAAGTAGCATAAATTACAGATTGGGGCATCTGCAATTCCAATTCAAAAAAGATAAGCCCGTAAGCAATTACGCAACAGCTGCTCCACATGGAGCATCAGGGATAACAGAAATATTGTTATTGAGTTCAGCCCAGCTCTTTTTCTAGATGACCTCAAGCACTCTGTTTAAACGCTCTGAAGGATTCATACGCGTAATTCAATTTTACGACCTGTAGTCTTCCCAGCATGACTTTTAACCAATTTTGACTTCTTCACCAATAGAATCTTTCCAAAAGTTTCTACACTAAGGAAATGAGCAATAGAATCTTTCCAAACCATTCTATTTTAAGGAAATGAGCAATAGAATTGCTCCAAAGAATGAGCTAATAGAATCATTCTAAAGGATTCTGTACTAAGGAAATGATCAATGGAAGCTTCCCAAAGGATTCTATTCTAAGGAAATAATCAATAGAATTTTTCCAAAGAATGATCCAACAGAACCGTTTCAAAGGATTCTATTCCCAGGAAAGGACTAATGTAATCGTTCCAAAGAAAGATTCTAGTCTAAGTAAAAGACCAATAGAATCTGAAAAGGTTGAAAGAATCCATGGATTTTCAGAGGATATGGTTATTTAGTCAAAATTTTTTGTAGTGCAAAAGCAACACTACTCTATTTGTAAATTTCGTGACTCTTAAAGGCCTTTAGTTTCAATGAATATTATTAACCTTGATTGAACGATATGCTACTGCTCTAGAAGATCTTTGGAGGACAAAAGCACATTTTAACAAGAAATTTTGTTAGTATTATGGTCTTGGGATGAGACTAGTATAGATTCCATGATACATATTAACTGGTGGTGTATGTATACCTTTTACCATAACATATATGGATATGTGAAATGGTGTGGTGGGTACTTTCCCAATAAGAAAGAAATGGTAATTCAGATCAATTTTTAAATGCTTAGTTCAAATTCTGAAAACAATTACAAGGTCGCATTTTTTCCAATGAATCAAAATCGAACATTTTAAGTAGGTCATGTTATCTTTCCTTGATGATCCCGATAGCCTACATATCCCTTGTTGCACTTTATTCCTCATTTTATTCAAATTAGTTTTTTTAGCTTTCTTAAGACTTTATAAAATGGAATAAAAAAACCAACAGAAATGTCTTGAGCTATCGACATCTGCTTACACTTGACCTAAAGAAACGCTTGAATAGAATCGACAATTAGATTCGGTCTCTAAATGCTACTTCGCGCGAGGAGTACCTGCATTGACAATGTGGTACGTGCCGTTACGTAGCACGAAACTTAACATTTTTGTTTAGAAACATAGGAAGCGGGGAATAGAAATGATTCAGGAACTCATATTTATCATATAAAGATGGATTTTCGAATGATGGATTTTCAATCTTAAGATTATCCTCAATCCTAAGATCTCGACGTTCGACGTCATCTTAAGTTGTCTTAGCATCGACCATTCCAGAGTCACTCATAGATTTTTATTGGTCGACGAAACCACACCATCGTGCAGTATTGCCAACAACCTCTTTCCATTAGTCCCATTTTAACATCTTGTTCTGGTCTTAGGTTTTACTTACCTTTTTTTTTTTTAACACAATACCACCTATTTTATCTGTTTTGTTGCTCACCCACCACATTCATCCCTTTTTACATCTCACTCTGGATTTTATCGCATATATAATACATCTTATTGTAATTGTGTTTCGTAACAAAACTCTTTTAAGCTTTAGCTTTGACAATTTTTTGTATTCCTTGTTCCTGTATTTGCATACTTTTAGAATTTTTTAATCATTTTTGTTCCTGTTCTGGTTGCTATTGAATATTACTTAATCTTGCGTTTGGTACATTGTCCGCTATCGAACCTTGCGTCTTAAAACTCAAATCGACCCACCAACCTAAATCCTAAGCGTCGTTTTTAGGATGGTTTAATCTTTGATGTTTCTCGTGTTTATGTTGCTGAGATTTCTGCAGTGTTTTGTTCTGAAATAGTAGTTTAAGACCTTTTGATTTCTATTATACGTTTGAAATCCCCACGCAATCAAGGATTCAAGAGGATTGGTTTGGTGGTGTAGAGTAAATTTTTTGTAACATCAGAGTAAATCATACAGGGACCTTAGACTCATAGTCCAATCGAGATCCAAGTCCTACTTTAGTTTTATTTATTTAATGCCCGGTTTTCGGTACAAGGGGCGAAATCACGGCTTTTTGTGGAGGAGCATGGCTATTTGTGTCCTACAGATTTATAAACTGTATTGTGAATGGTGCATTTAGAAGCTCTCTGGAATTCAAAATTACTAAAAAAGCAAGACATTTATTAAAAGTGCGTAGTTATATATGATACCGACAGTTGAACTCTGTTAAAAGTTTAATTTTATTGTTCTTCCAAAATCAGAATTCCATATTGCTGTTAAGGCCAAAATTAAAGAACCGAAAACATGCGCAGGAAAAGTTGCACGCACTGAACGCGAATAAAATGAAGAGAATTTAAATGAAATATCAATGACTGCGCTCGAATTCGCACGCTCCAACATGGCGCATGGGCAATATTTGAATAAGACTTAGGATGTCGAAATGTTTTGAAAGTATTAGGTATATTTTTACAAAAAAAAGAAGACACATGAGATTAAGTGTCAAATGAAAATTAGTAAATAAAATTGTTTTTATCCGATGCAACTCATAAAACACGATGTTTCTAACTTTTGGTCGCGGATTTCAATAATTGTAAAAACTGCTGTTTATTGCCTAAAATACAAGTAAAACAGATTAATGATACTAATTTTTCCGAAATCTGATTAACAAATGAGTCCAAATTGGCATACTCAAAAATAACAATTTTAGAAACTGTAAATCGTTAAATGTGCTAGTAGAACGTTTAGATTATTATTGAAATATAGCTGTTGGATTTCTTTTGTAAAACTCATTGGATTTAGTTCTTTATACTTTGTACTTTCACTTTGTTACAAAATAAATAAAAATATTCCTGATAGTTTTCTTCTTTTCAAGCAAAAAACTGCTCTAAAATGGGAGAAGCAAAAAACAGGTTTTACAAGGATGATAACGTATACAATGTTTCTATTAGCAAAATCGTGACAAAATTATGTCATGCTTGATTCGGTGTTTCGTGTTCTATTTCTGTAATTTATTTCATAATTTCTTACTTGAATCTCCCGAAAAATGTTTTCGAGGACTCCTATTGTGATTCATGGTTGGCCATTGTCACACATACTGGAATCGACACCAAAATTGTGTTCCCGTTACGTAAGAGTTTTCACCAGCCTTTTCAAGCATGCAATTTACTCTTACGTATATACTATACATATATAAATCTCAGTGACACTTCGGACTTATTGAAATTTTTTTAATAATTCACTATCGTGGGAAAATGTGTTTCGTCACATGGTTTATTGTAATAAAACTTTCGTAAACTAGGTAATGCATATTGTTGTGTTGCGACATCTCTTAGAGACTAAGTTTACAGTTATTTTGAAAAGAACCAAAGAAACAAGACTATAACAGATAAAGATTTACAAAAACTTTGATCTTTCAATAACGCTAAGAAACTTTTGATAACAATCTCTGTATACATCTATATTAATAAAAGGAAGTATGTGTGTCTGCCTGTCCTACGAGATACAAAAAATCCTATTCAACTTATAAGCCTAAAATTTTGCACGAAGGTATCTCATACATACCGAGAATGTACACCTCAGGCTTCGATTTTCAAATTTTTGAGTTTAAGGTATTTAAGAAGTGAAAAACCCGAACAGCGAATGTATTTTTGTGTACGTGGAGAAAGCTGTTTTTGCACAAGCACGAGACCTCAGTCAAACTAAGATTGTTGTACCGGTATTCCATGGAAATTTTTTTTCCAAAATTATTTTTACTGAATCTAATTCTAATACTTATGTTTGAAATACCTTTCATTTCTTTTCAAAATATAAGTGATTTCCGTATATTTTAGAGATGATATAAAGGATTAAAACATTTTAAATTAGAAAACTTATTCATGTCCGTTAGAATCTTGAAGGATATAAATTAAATTTAAAAGCGCGTGAAGATCAAATTTTACCACAATTACAACTACTTTAATTTTTATTTTGTAGGAAACCAATCTTTAATAAGAATAGAACAAGAGAAACCCAACTGACAATAAAGGTTTAATTTTACTACACGGTATCATACAATTCCAGAATTAATGTTTCATTTTTAATTCGATTTCGAATTCTGAGTATGCATCTGAGTTAAGACAGCTGAATGCGTTTATATTTGAGCATTTCTAGGTATTATGAATGTGTTTTTTTGTAAATAAATTGTTATTGTTTTTTAATGGTACGTTATTCAGAGTATTTTTGGAATTATTCTACTCCTGAGTAGATTTTAAGTTGAAATCCGATACGATTGCTCACAGCTTATGGTTTTCAGAATTCTACATTTTATGAGCGACTTAAATTTCATTTCAGTTTATTAAGCTGTTACTGCTTCATTTAAGTGTTCCGTTATTTTATGTGTTGTAAATAAGTTATTTAGGGAGTTATATTTTAACCAATAATTTATTTTGTGCTCGATATTGCTAAAGTCGTGAGATTATTTCTTAATGGTATGTGTCTATTTTGACCATTCCTCAAAAGTTAACATAACCTCATGGTTTAACATAATGATTGTAGAGCACCGTTTCATATCATAAAAAGAAAGAAATGTACAAGATAAAACCTTTTAAAATAAGACTAAGCTAATCGTTCTTTGGTCAGAAAAAACCTGAACTAGGACTTAAAAATGTCTTAATGACTGAAGGTCGATGTTATTTCCTTTACGAGTTGAAGCTAGTCTTATGCAACTTACAATTACACGGAGAATTTTTGTTGAAAACAGTTATTTCCTTATAAAAAATGCAGTCAAACGACTTAACGTTTTCTAAACAATTATTATCAATTACCTTTGCTTTGCATATGATTATGATGCTTTGCATACGTAAACAAACCACTGGAAGACGAGGAACTTTCTTCTTTTTATCCAATACGGAACGAGAGGGATTTTCAGTTTAAGCCAACAAACCACCTAAAGACGACGGTTTTACTTCCGGTGACTCAAGAATGGAATAGGTACCGGAAGTACGTTCTACCACAAAACTCTAGCGCCATCTATATTTACCTTCATAGAAAATGCTTTCGCACGGAAGACATTTAATTTTAAAACGAGCTCTGTTACTTCTTGTGCCAATGAAATTTTCAAGATGTCTTTGTTTAAAATAAATGAATAATGAATAGCGTATCAAATTAACTTCTAATCTCTCCATTAATGACTGCGAAATATGGAAATAAGGCATCCCTGATGTAAAAGTGCTGTCAGTCAAAATATCGATAGGAAAAATGAGTGCAAGATTTCGAAGTATCTTCTTTATTTCAACTTAAGCAATATGGTGCAATATTTTGCTAATAAATAATAACAAACATTTTCTGAGCATTAAACAGGTTCACAACATCTTATTAATTTGCCCAAAGACGATTTGATATTTTTTTGACGTCTAAACCTATTTTCTCGTTCATTCACATTTTCTGTGCTGATTTCCATCTTCCAGATTTCTTATTGTATTCTGTAATCAGACTGCTGATGAATTTTATTAGAGTGTGGAGCTCTTCCGTGTAGTTTTAATCATTTCATGTGGTATTTCAGCTCCACAGCATGAATACCGTATACTTAAATTAGTAATTCAAAAATTGGCGTATGGTTCCGTAATGGTTGATTTATATTGTTCACATCCGATTGTTTCCATGTATTGATAGGAGAACATTGCAGTTTTTCTGTTATAACTTTCATTACACTGAAGTAATTTGTGGACCCTACTCAAAATCAGAGAATTTGGCCATTTTTTACCAAGGTACAGATATAGAGATTATTGATTTTTCACAACCAAATTCAGACTGAAAAACAACATTAATTGAACATGAGCTAGCATCAAGATTCAAAAATCATTTTTCTTCTTTTTAAGCCACCCACTTGTGTTAGGCGGAGTGAAGTTTTGTGGGTGATAGGTGAAGGCTAGTATTATTTATAAAGGAAATGGTTTTTTAAACATGACGCCTTTTGCAAATGTTTGAGGAAATGAGTAACTTTTTCAAATCTATTGTTGCTAATGATCCGTTTTTAGGAATCAATCAAAGAAATAGCAGTTACTCCTCTAACTTGACAATACTCATTTATCTTACTTTAAGCGTGAAATAAGCAGGATAAGATGCGGTTTCGAATATTATTTAGTTGTGCTTGTGAGAGTTTCATGAATAAGAATTATTTTTATACATTTCGTATCAGGCACTCTGGACACTTGAACTTGATAGAAAGTAAACAATAAAATAAATCTTATACTTAGCTTTGACAACCTTGTGAGTCAGTACCGTTTGCTGTCATTTCTTTTCGTGGAGACAATAAAATATGAAACACAACCCAAAGTTCATAGGTAACCCAAATCGCGTAATTGCGTAAAATCGTGGCAACTTTGGATGATTCAAACGCAATCTTAGACTTTGCGGCAGACTTTTACAAAGGTGAAAAATGAGGAGAGAATGATAGACCATGCGAAGGACCAACTGGGAATATCATCGTGTCTGGATCATAGCATCGTTCGGTGGTATGGGGAAGGGAAGAAGAGTATGGGCTGAACATACCCTTTTCGCAGTACAAGCACCATTAACAAATCATAGTAATATCATAGCAATAGGTTATTGGGTTTCTAGGCTTACCACGGACTCTTCACCACTTCCCCTTATATTTTGATATCCTTTCTTATAACTGTATCCTTTGGTCTCTTCCCTATAAATATATCATTCCTCTTATGACTATAGGATATTGTATACTTCTATCATCTTATCTTATATCTTATCTGCATTCTATTATCCTTCGCCATGGCTGAATTCCCAATAACTGTATATTACGATAACCTACCTGTAATGTGCTATTCACCCCTATAATTATATCAAAACGCTCATTGAATTATTTAAAATATATAATTGTGATGAAATATTTTCTGTTTTCTGTATATCTCTGTATGTCTCTCAATAACAAAAATAATAAATCTAAATAATAATAATAAATGAAAAAAAAAACTATATAGAATTAAGGAATCAAAGTGAGAGATCCCACTTTCTTTTTCAAAATAATATTTTAATTGTAATATAATTATTTTAATAACAATGTGTTTTGACAAAGTAAATGGGCTCCCTTCGATTCCTTAATTCACTTTGTTTCCTTAATTCTCAATATTTTTGTTTGCCCTGAATTTTTTCTTGGCACGGATATAGACGGTATTTGCATATTGGCGAATAGCAACGAACGGATATAAACCATATAAAATCCTAACCTTGTCAATACATTTAAATGTACTTGATTTAAGCTGTGGAGTTATAAAATATTGTTCAAAAATACTGGGAAAGGGAGCGCTGCTCCAGCAAATTTCTTCAACCTTACAGACAGAAAGCAATGAGAAATCAGGGAGATATAAGTTCAGAAGAGAAAATGTGATCGAATGAGAAAATGGGTTTAGATATTAAAATGTACTGAGTCGCCTTTCAAGTAAATAGGATACAATTGAAGTCGACACCCGGAAATTAACTGTGGTAACATGGCTGAAGTATGAACCTTTTGACATGTACCGTATTGGAAATAAGAATTAACCCCAGTAGAATGCGCATGAAATGCTATTTTATGTTTTTCGACTAATTTTATTCCATTTGGAGGCATTAAATGTACATATCTACTTTTATCGATTATAAACGGATAAATAAAGTATAAAAAGTGAATAACGACACTGCTATGAATTGATATAAGTAGAAATTTCAGCGTTGATGCTATACGCTGATTTTCTAAATACATATAATCTTGCACAAAAGTATTGTTTGGGTTCGTTGGTTGGTTGGTTATTTCCGGGTTCTATGGCGCAAGCGCCATAGCTCCAGACTGCTCTAAACACAAGACATACAACACATTGGGGAGGAAGAAAAAGCAAAAGCAGATGGGTAGGCGAGTATAAAAATAAAAGGAAGGAAAGATCACTCGGGTACCTCGGGGTTGTGATGCCCGTACACACCTACAGAAGATGTGCCTCTGGGGGCACTATTGTTTTGGATACGTAATTTGAATCACAGATGGTTCGAAGTATGAAACTTGTGAATAATCTCTCAATTAAAAAATGTAGTTTTTATTTAGTTTTAAAAGATCAGTTTTTTTTATATGAGCCAAAAAAGCGTTTTGTATTCGGTCCGAAATTTCATATTTTGGGGCACCTTTCCCCAAAACCATAATAATAAATAAGATGATCAGCCACGTTGGGTTGCACAAATCAAAACCAACTTCTGAAACTGCGCTTACGTTGGTTCACATTAACTTTCGGCTATCATTCATTTACCTTATTTTAGAGGAACTCATCAGACTAATCCTCAGAAGATAGATAGATTCACTATGGTTGCACGTTCCCATTTAAGATCGTCATTTGGGAGAAAACTAATGATTTCTCCGAGTACTCTTCATTCCTTAATACTGATAATCGATGAACACCTCCACCGCAATCGATTTTTAAGGGCTCTCCGTTTGCTTTGGTTACCAATCGAAACATACACGTGAGGTGTTGCACACACACATCTTACTTAATGGGACGGTTCAAAGCCCTTTAATGTTCGATAGCTAAAAATAACATCGACCCACGCTGGTGGCAAACGTACTGCACGTCTTTTTTTATATCACCTTTCGTTGCAGAAAGAATCGAGAAGTAAAACAAAAATCACCTGAAAACTATCAGGCGTTAGTATTTTTGATCAGTTGTATAGCATCTACTTTATGGTATTTCTTTCGTGAAAAGTTGTGGTCCAATGATTCATCATCCTGTGACTCAAGGGAACTGACGTCTAGTTCCTGGTTCGAGTAGTAATATCTATGCCCATCGATTATTTCAGTCTGGAAAGTATTAAATTGCTTTTAGTTAGGATATTTTTCTTTTCTTAACCAGTGAATTCATAAAGGTAAAGATAATTTTTTTAACTGTTCAAGAAAAGGATCTGTTGTTTTCAGTAAATTTTAAATGTAGTACAATTTTCACCCGGATGAATCCTTTAAAATTTTTATCCATTGACAGATTGACTACCACAATAGAACCAATATATAACTTTATCACCAGCAATACATTTATCTACCAAATTGTAGAAACAACAATATAATATCCTGTCAACAATACGTATATATCCTACCAAAAATATAATATCCTACCATCCATATAATATCCTATCAACACTATAATATCTTAGACAATGCGTACCAATAGAACTAACGGTGAAATATCCTACCAATACGTATGTGCAACAATATGTACCATTAAAAAGCAACAATATGTACAAACTAGTAACAATAATATGCCATTCCTACCAATATGTATCACCAATATTAGAATCAACAATATGTATGCGTAACAATATGAATCAATAGGAGAAGCAACAACATTTAATTCTATCAGAAATATGTATATGCAACAATATCTACCAATACATAATCCCATTAATCCACCGATGGGTTTATCGTTTTTGATTTAATGTGTGTGTGGTGTGACGTTAGTAACGCGATTTGAAAAAAATTGGTGAAATATGCAAATCTGTATATCACTGTTTGGGATATTTTCCATTTATGCAAATGGAAATAACATTTATTTTATTCGAACAAAGTACAACGAATTTTATTCGTGAGTTTTATTTGTGACGTGCAGTTTACTAAAACATAGTTATTAATTTACTTTTTGGCACGAAAAAATTGTGTTTTTTTCTTGCAAAAGGGATATATATTAAGTAAATTGAATTTCTTTAAGATGTTACTGAACTATATAAAGGTTTTGTTCATTTATATTTTCTCGGAGAACTTGTTTGCACAACTTGATTGGATTGAGAGGTATTGAATTTCTTAGATATTCTCACAGCTTTTTCTATTAAAGAAGTTTAATTTAATGTTTATGCAAAATGTCTTGCTCTAAGTACTGATAATTGCTTTTTGTTGGAATTGGTTGGAAAATGCTAGGAACCATTTGGTCATTATGGTGAAAACTGATTAGAAGTTATGTAGGGAAGACTGCCGATTGCTGAACGTTTTTCTACGTGTGAGAATTTCAGAGGGTAAAACTTAAACATTTTTTTTCTATTGAGAGATTTTCATTGTAAGCAAACAAGCCAGACGTCCTGAGAAGATTTTATTTTTGTGGACCAAATGCTCTCATATGATACACACTAGGAGTACCTTAAAATGTAGTTTATCACCGTTTTACGACGTTTGGCATTAAAATTACTTAGTGTGGACCAATCAACTGTCATATATCGATTGTAAATTTATTTGGAATTTTTATTGATGAAATGCTGAAATCGCGACTTTAAAATAACAGGCCAACTTACGTCAGATTCGGAATACGTACCGGAAATACGTATTGCCACAGAAACATAACTGCCCCTATATTTAGCTTGGTAGAAAATGCCTCTCATACGTAAAATGATTTATTGCACAAAATTAAGGGGAATTATGTTTTATAGTACAAATTATACCCACATTATTTAATGGAAAAGTAAATTTATACGATTACTTATCTGTAAGGTAAGAGATATTGACTATTCATGTTAATCTTTGTCTTACACTAACAGAGAAAATCGTTTCTTACAGTGCTTGGATACGGATAAGATCGTCGACCTATTAAAGTTGGATCCTGCATCCAAGTCCATATCAAAAACAAATGCTGAAGACCTCTCCATTTTTCTCTCTCATCAAATTCTCTACTTCGAATCGATGTGCATCTCTCAATCAAAGGGATGCCATGACATCAATGATTGCCAGGAAGAAGTTCTGGAAGTCATGGGGAGATACTCATCGCCAATGGAGTCGTTAGTAAAGATACTGAGAATTTTCAAGATGTACCTAAAGGAAGAGGAAGGCAAACAGGTAGGATGAATTATTTTGTTTGGTAAAATCGTAGTTAAATGTGGCCTTTGGGTAATTTCATTTTTTGTCGTCAGCTAATTCCAAATGGTAAGACATCAAGTTGGCGACGGTAACGTTTGTAGTCCGGCTTCCAGGTTGGTTGATTGTTTTGGGGTTGTATGGCGCAAGGGCCATATTTGGCCAAGCTCCCCCTAACACGACAACATCATGTAAAAAATGTCATGAAAGCGAAAAAAAGGGATTGCTGGACAGAGTAGTGGGATCAAAGCAGAAAAGCTCCGACTCACAGGTATAAGAAATCGGGCCACGAGGTTTGAATGAGTCTATTCTTCAAATTAGATAATATGTTGAAACGTAAACATAGCACTTCCACAAACTGGCGTTTTTAGCTCAAATTCTGGTTTCACGTTTATCGTTTCGAAATCGGTAACAGTGATAATGACTTGGAGGAGGAAAACCAGCAAAGCCGATGGCCATCCATGCTTTTGCATATGGCAGCCTCCTCCTAACGAGCTTTCACGACTTTTCAAAAATTGACTGACCCAAGGTCGATTTCCTTCTAGTCGGAGCCAAACTATACTTAGATTTAACCTTCTGTTCTTTGCAAAATTGCTGTTTTGGATGGACCTTTCAATTTTGTTCATTTGTGTTTAAGTAATAACTTGTTTCTGATTATTTGCCTTCAAAAATTTAACATCCTTTTGAATTTGTTAAGAGTTTTAGCAATTTAATATTTCATTCATTGTGGCGCCCTTATACTTCCGATTTTTGAGAACGTTGTTTTATCACATAAAAGCTGTATTTCTATTTTAGCGTCCCATGAAAATAATAAAATACGTGTTAAAAGTTTTGCTAATTTTTTAAATGTAAGGTAACCCATGAAATCAAACACAAAAATATTCGGCTAAATTACATAAAAAGTACAAATATTAAACAAAAACGTGAAAATCAATGTCTAAGATTTCTGTTTTTGTATTTTGGTTTACACCTTAGACTGGGTTTGGTTAAAATATTGCTTGCCCAAGGTATTTGGTTAAGATACAACCAATTCCATCCTACTCTGCTTGAAGATAGATTTTCAATGAATTACACGATTCAATGAATATAAAAACACGCGATTTCTTCATATAAAGGTAACGATAAGGTACAAATCTTTAAAATTATGTCAGATTTTAAATCGTTTTGATTTTTTATATACCATCCAGACCTTCCTGTACAAAGATATACTCTTTTGATTGCTCTAATGGTAGACCAAAATCAATATTTTGATTCAAATTTACGGCACAAAAGTTTCAAAATTTCTATTAAAAATCAATATATACATACATTACCTTAGTACTAGCACTAAATTCAAGGGTATACTACTCCAGGTGTGGATACACACTCCTAGATCATTATCGAATATACTTTGCAAATTCTGTAATGATCGAGAGGGGCAGTCGCTATTTGACCAAATTTTGATTTGAGCTTCCTTCAAACTAAAAAGTGATATTCAATGATGGATTGTTGATAATCATTTTTGACACTGAATTAATGGTCTTAGTTTTAGTTAACACTAGATTGCACAAGGAAGTCAGTTTGACTGCTTTTTTTAATTTCGTTTAGAAAAAAATTATACTTATAATGATACGATTTCTTAGATTTCATGTGACTTTTATACATGATATAAGTGCATTTATTAATAGTTGTCTTTACCTCCCCCTCTTTGTTTCTGATATATGTATGTGTTATACCTATATTGCCCAAAAGCAGTCATTTTGACTGCTTGGGAAATTTGACTTAATTCAATGAATTTTATTATTGAATTTCGTAAATTTTATTTAGAAATCACAGAGTCTAGTATTTATATTTTCGAGAGAATATTCCTTTGTTTTTGCGTTCCTTTTCGCTTCATTGTTGTCCATCGCCATGTGCGCAAACATCGCGCATCGCGTGACGCGCGTACCGTTTCTTCCAGCGATAAGTAATGCGTCGATAGCCACAATCGGCACAAAATATAAGTTGCACATCAAACAAAAAGTAGTGCTTTTTACTCTTATCTCTATGCAGTGATTCATATTATATTATTTGCCCCTAAATTCATGAAAAGAATGTCTAATACACTGCTGGCCACCGTAAATGCAACACCCTGAAGGAAGCATGCAAATAATATGAAATTTACAACATGCATTAGCGGAGGTGAGATATGCAAATGATTAGAATTTCAGCGCAGACGCACATCACGCGCGCCTGTGGCGCCACTTCAAAGCGCTATTTAAGGCTTGGAGATTTCGACGATTTCAAGTACGGCAATTGTGTTTTTCTTGTGGTTTTAAAAAAAAAAACGATCAATTATGCCTCGTAGAAAACAGCGATCATCTTTTGATTAAGTATCCGAGTTCGACAGAGGAAGGATAGTGGCTTACCGAGATTGTGGATTATCTTTCAGGGAAATCGGTAGTCGTGTTGGACGAAACCAAACAACTGTAATGCGGATATGTGATCGTTGGATGCAGGAGGGTACGACGGACCGACGTGTTCGATCGCATCCACCTCAGTGCACCACTTCACGTGATGACAGGCATATTGTGCGTATGGCAGTGACGGATCGCTCAGTCACATCACGAACCATAGCACAGCACATTCAGTCTGTACCGCATCATCCAGTGTCTGCGCGTACCATTCGACACCGTTTACAGCAGAGTGGTCTGTCCGTAAGACGTCCATTGCTTCGTCTACCCTTGACGCAGAACCACAGACGTTTCCGCCGCCAATGGTGCGATGAAAGAAGGATGTGGACGGCAGAATGGAATGAAATTGTCTTTACTGACGAGTCACGCTTCTGTCTGCAACACCACGATGGTCGGATTCGAGTCTGGAGACACCGTGGAGAGAGGATGCTGAACAGCTGCGTTATGCACCGCCACACTGGTCCTGCACCGGGTATTATTATATGGGGCAGTATTGGATATCACTCTCGCACTCCTCTAGTACGCATTGCCGGTACTTTAAACAGCCAGCGCTACATCTCCGAGGTGTTAGAGCCAGTTGTCCTTCCTTACCTTCAGGGCTTGCCCACAGCCATATTTCAACAGGATAATGCGCGACCACACGTGGCACGCATTGTCCAAGGGTTCTTCGTCAATCGCCAGATTGAATTGCTTCCCTGGCCAGCTCGCTCTCCGGATCTTTCGCCGATAGAAAACATGTGGTCCATGGTTGCTCAACGATTGACCCAGCATACATCCCCAGCTGCCACACCAGATCAACTTTGGCAACGTGTGGAAGCTGCTTGGTCTGCTGTACCCCAAGAACGCATCCAAAGTGTCTTTGAATCAATGCCGAGGCGTGTGGCAGCGGTGATCTCCAACAATGGCGGCTACTCTGGCTACTGATTTTGGCAGGAACCACACTTCACAGAAGTCTATAAATTTAATCATTTGATGCTTGGTCAACATGTTATCTACAAAATAAATTTTGTTGTGATATCTCTTGTCTTTCTTGGCGTTGCAATTTGGGTGGCCAGCAGTGTAGAAGTGATTTATTGAAAAAGCTAACCAACATAGTGAAGAGTGCTCCGATAAAGAATAGATGCAATAAGCTTTGAACTATCATCTGAAGATGAAGCGGTTCACATTCAAAGTGAGGCATCTGAAATTGAAGATAGCGATGAAGAATCGACTACTAAAAAGATGTAGGATGCGAATTATTTCAGACTATGAAGAAAATGAAAACACCTTTCAGGAGATCGAAAACTACTGCTGATGGTACTGTGTGGTCAAAATTTGAAGAAGGTGGTATTCCTGGCAGATTACTATCTACATATATTTTCAAGGATATGAAAGGGCCAACAGGCTACCCAAAAAGGAATATTATGGCAGATAATGCTATCAGTGCATTTTCGTTGATAATAATGGATAACCATATGATGACGCACATAATAATGTGCACAGAAGCAGAAGGTCGCCGAATTTTGAAGAATGATTGGACAGCATCATTACCGGAAATACTTGCATTTATAGGAATTTTATATGCCCGTGGAGCTTACGAAACAAAAAATTTAAAATTGTCGTATTTTTGGTCAACAATGTGGGGCCCTGAATTTTTTAGGAAAACAATGGCCAGAGAAAAATGTATGTTTGCGGAAAATGTACGCAAAAAAGAATTTCTACATTTATTTGCAAAAAATGTATAAATAATAATAAATAAAGTAATTTTTTGTTTTCTAAGTGAAGTAAATTTTCTTTATAATATAAAATAACATTAAAATTAATTTTAAATACATTTCTTTATGTATTGGTTATTCTTTCACAAAGCAGTCAATTTGACTGCTTTTGGGCAATATAGGTATATACTAAATTTCAGTCTTTCTAGTGTTATGCAAGTTTAGAATGTGAGTAGCTAAAATCAGAGTTCGATCAGTGTAATGTCCACTCAACTATAAAATTCAGAGATACTATGAAATAATTTAGGGAGTTATGTTGACAGCTGAAGTAGATACACTTGAATTATTTGTTAGTACTAAGATTCGATATGCATACATTGATCTTTTAAAAATAGTTTTGAGACTTGGTGGTAAATTCGAATTAAAGTACAGATTTTGATCTATCATGTCAGCAATCCAAAAAGTTGTGCTTTGTATAGAAAGTCTGGTTGGTATATGAGATCAAAACAGCTTAAAATCTGACATAATTTTAAAGATTTGTATACTATCATTACCTTTATAAAGATATCTGACGAATTCACATTTTTATACTATAAAATAGTGAAATCCATTAAAAATCTATCTTCAATCAAAATAGAATGGAATCTGTTCCAGTTTAACCAAGTATATGGTGCAAACAATGTTCTTTAGACTAAAAACAATCTAAGTTATAAGACAAAATGAGAAAAAAATACTGTAGACTGATTTTCGCTTTTTGTTAACATTTGTAGTTTTTACGGAAGGTGACAGAATACTTTAGTGTTTCCGATTTGGACGGGTTTTAACATTTTGAATTTTTATAGCAAACAATTTAATAATTATTCAAGTATTTTGATCGGAGGCTAAAATAGAAAAAAAAGCTTTTACGCTGCAAAATTTTAAATTGTAATTTTAACTACATCTTTCTAATAAAATTCATGAAAATAGAAAAAACCGTGACGTGAGCGAAAGCTTTTGTGACTCACTGTAGGTTAACTAAATAAAATTGAGTCACCACTAATAAGAAATGTTTAGTCATTTCCGTTGACAAGCAAAACATTAAACAAACTTTTAAATGTTTTTTTGAGGAATCAGCACAAGCTATTATATTTAGATAATATTTTTTGTTATAAAATTAATTACGTGCTTGATTGTGTTTTGGGAAATAAATATATCCTTCCATCTCTAAACATTCCATAAGGCTTGATATTCTGTTCAAAATGTAGTAAATTAATAATTATAGAAATTGAAATTCAAAAATCATCCTCTTGAAAATTTCCCTCTCGAGTTAAATACTAGCTTATTGGTGTATTTCCTTTTACTACATGTGTATGTCACGGTATATTATTTAGGAAACTTTTAATTTTAATTATTAAAATGTTTCTGTTAAGGCAAGTTATATCGCTTGACTCTTGACATGGGTTATTGGCTACAGACTTAGTCGCCAAAATGCTTAATACTTTCCATAGATGGAGGTACACTTTTTTAAAAGAAAAATAGTGTAGTGGTGAAATTTTTAAATCGGGTAGGGTCCCCAGTAGAAATGTTAGAAGAGTAGTGGATTAGCAACCGAAGGTTGCGAGTTCGAAACTTGATACAATCAGAGAACGTCGTGTATGTAGGGGCTGGTTCATGTTAAATCTGTCGTAGCCCCAAATGTTCTCATTGGTGTGGTGTAGAAGTTTGGAGATTGAAGGGCCAGATCAGGTGTTGACCTCGTCATCTGAACGTGGTTCAAAATTACGAGGTGTTGTCCTCGGATCTTTCCCTTCGGAGTAGATCCCTGACCGTCACCAATAGCCCATTGTGTTGCTCCAGTATCAAGTTAATTTAACTACCTACCTACCATCGTTGACGGGTTAATAGATTACTTCTTGTTCTGTACAGAGTTTCTTGGTGAACTTTGCATTTAGTATTGCGTCACTTCCAGTTATGCGCTGTGTTCTCTCCCACAACATCCCATACCCTTTAAAATCTAAGTAGTGCTTAAGGCTTCACTTCAGTCACCTTATCTCAATATAAATGCATGAGTCTAAAATTCATAAATGACTCACGAAGTTACAGTACTTAATCAGTTTAAAATCGTTTCTAAATTTATTCAGCCTTTTAGCATGATGTTTGCACAAACACACATGAAGACAGACACGAAAAGCGGGAAACTAGGATTTTACTATAAAATAACACAAGGCGGATATTTAAATTTGGGATGGACAATGTATAGATTAGACATAGTACTTATTTGTTATGTGCTCAGCTTGACTTTCAACAGAGATGTCCCAATTAAGTGACGTTTGTACAGTTTTTGAGAATTTCTTCAAGAACAGAACTGAAATTAAGAATAAATAAGTTGAAATAGGACGAAACAATTCATTACTCAAACGAGCGCACACTGCATTTTTATTTATACAAAGATAAATGCTTATTATCTAGAGAAATAATAACTTTCCGTGTGCTACAGAAAACATCGCACATCGAATCTAAGGCATGGAAATTTTAAATAATTTAGAAGAATAATATTTTGTTTTCTCTCTCAAAACTCGCTTTTTGACAAAATATACATGGCTCACAACATGTTCACGTTGACCAAAAATCTGTAGATTGTTTTATAAGATGTTCTATATTTGGAACTTTCTTATTGTGTTTAGGAGAGAAAGTTTACTTCCTCACTAACCTACATTTTGCTCATCCACATTCACTTTTTGTAATCTTTTCTGATATAATCGGGGCATTAAACTTGTTTGGGGATAGAAACAAACACATCCTTTCTGTGTCTTCGATTTTTTTTCTTACAAAACCGGTTTACTTCCGAATAGAACTACGAAGCATGATGTGATAAATTCCCTTTTATTTCACTAATAAATTGTGCTAAATGGCATAGAATTGAATAACACTTGCCAACATTTGCATTAATCCTTAAGTACAGAGTTATACTCAGATAAAATATAACACCATCATTATCGAATGGAGTACAATGCAAATTATTAATTTGCAAGTACATGATATTGGTTTTCTTTATTAAATAAAGTTTCAAACTCAGTAAAATCTATGTAACCTTTTATACAAAAAGGATTTGTTACATATAAATGAAACTCCATGTCTTGGAGTAAAAGAAAATATATTAAACATGTATAAGCTGAAAGGAAAAGGTGCTGCGAAAAGAATTATGAACACTAATTTAGAAGTACTTGCGGTACCGTTATCTAGGTTAAACCTTTCTTTCCAGCAAACACATATACTATTTTAATAATTTGATTTCTCGTAGTACCTTTTATTGAATTCATTTTCGGTTGTTCAAGTACGTATTGAACAGGATCAATATGTTTTCATTGTTTAATACCTTGCATTTATTACAAATGTGAAATGCTATCAAATCAACCGCTTAATTTGAATATGCTTGGTAAGAGATTTGGACTGTATAATATTGCTAAAGCTATACGGCAGCTCCAGTGAAATTCTATAACAGTCTGATGACAGGAGGCAATGAGAAATCTGGAATACACAAATCAGCTCAGGGCAGTGAAATGTGAGCGATCGTGAAAATAGTCTTAGACACCAAACAATGCCGAATAGTCTTTAACAAGTGAATAAGATGTAATTGAAGTAGATGATGATTGATGTTCAGAAGATAATTATGGCAAACGACTGAGATGTGAACATTTTGCCATGCATTTTGCTGAAAGTGAAAATTAAAACATGAAGACCGAAATGCTATCTTATGCTTTTGATTAATTAAATTTCCAGCATATGTATATCCATGCTCACATTCATTATAAATGGATTAAAATAATGTATTAGGCGTTAAGTAACGAGACACTACCATCAACAAGTTTGAAACTAGTGCAAATGCTGTGCGCGGATCTGCTAGTAGAATTGAATTTTACTTCTCATTATTTCAAAAAATAAAAATTACCGAGTTTCTTCCAACTACAGCGAACATATGTTTTTTTTGCAAAGGAGATTCGTAGATAAAAAATGAAATTTTCGAAAAATGTGAATCGAAATTTTGGGAAATTTGTTCAATAATTCAAAAAATATTAATCATCATGCTGGATCAAAATCCAAGAGCTTTAAATAATCCTATATTTTGGAATACAGCATGGTTTACGATCTTTAATATTACAGTAAATTCTTCATTCTTTCCCAATTACTCTTGTTGACTACATATCGTCAAGCCACAAGTTAAACACATTAGGTCAAAACCTTAGTTCTGAGAAAAACAAATCCTATTTACTAAATGTCTCTCAAGAAGAAATATAACCTTCATGCTAAGAATAAATGGCTGTGATTTCGCCAGTCTAAAGATCACATTCTGCTCTAGTAAAGCTAAAAAACCTGTCAATTTTGATTTCGTGTTGTGACGAAGCATCTTACACTCCTTTTCCCGGAGGTGTTCCTCTCCCCTTTCAGACTATGGAGGCGCCGATCAGCCCAGCAGCCATGGTTCGGTGCCGGGGCACAAAAGGTGAATGGGAACCGAAGCCCCTTCATCTCTGCCGACGCTCCCAGGGTTTTGAAGGAATTCGGGGACAGTTCGTCTCGGCGGCGCCCGAACATTCTGGAACTCATGAGAAAAAAAAAAAGAAAAATCCACCAGGAGAACTTTGACCAATGGGGGACGAGAGGACGTCCCCCACCGCCTTTTGCCGACCCGAGTCCGGGGAGGATGAAGGCAGACGACGCTAGAACTTCAACGGTGTTGGGAGTATCTCTCAGAGGTCCCAGAAAGGGTACCGCCTTTAAGTCCCGTTGCGGGCAAATTTGTTTTCTGTACTGTACATATTTCATGTAACTGGAGATATTTCTTTGTTATTAAATAATCCAGAAAGCAGTACAACCATTAGTACTCATTTATACGATTTCCCACCACATAGTGTGAAGACGCTACAGTGTGTTTTACTCGTAAGCCGACGATATAATTTTGATCCAATTTTAACCGAATGATTAAAAATTTCATGTCATTTTGAATAGCACACTTTGAAATCTCATCTGAAACGCATACGATATCATCTACAGTTTCGGGAATCAATTATTCTTTTTTTCCATTTCTGTATAAACCAAATCTATTTCATAGTGAAAATACGTTAGTACTCTACCTGATTTGCACGTGGAACATTATTTTGGTGTGTTGGAAATTTATTTCACGGATGTCAGTTCTTTTTTAGTAAACAAACAACACGTGGAAAACATTCCTAGAAGTAAAACGTTGTGTTGCTAAAGTGCGATGTTAATTAAATACTACCTAGAAGTCAAAATAACACATACGACCTTTCTCACGGTGAGTTTTATTTGCCCCTAGATCTGCTGGTTCCGTTCGAATAACTAAAATAAACGAGCTAGTTCAAGGCTTACGTCTCACCACCAGAATGATTGTGGTCCCGGTAAATGATTATATATGAACTCGCATTATGGAATCATGCTTTCATGTTACTTCAATGTCAAGATCTGCTATTACGAGCAATTTATCACTGATTCTGTTATCGAAGATTTTGTTCCTTGAACAATCCCACTAGTTGATATTCCGCCCCCATTCTGCTTGCCGCAGCCAAATGTGTGTCATTTCTATTTAAAAATGCTTGCTCATTATGGTGCCGAACACTCATGTTACAGGTCGTTAGTTTGAAAAATTGCCGCCTCGCTCAGATATTAGACTTGTTACTTTCGGTAAGTTTCTTTTTCGAGATAGTTAAGGGCGAGTATTAAGAGATTGAAAAATGGGTTAGTCTCCAGTGTAATTCTATCCAGTTTTGTTTCCGTGAAAGTGTTTGAGGCTGAAGTTTTTATGCTTTTGTTAAAAAATAGTTTTCACCTACCTAAGGTGATAATCAATAACATATTGTTTTTATTTCATAAGCTTTGCAGTTGGTTTCAGGAAACTTAGAGTAGTACGTAGAAATGTTTCTGTTAAAGCAACTTTTAGTTCTTTTATTTCCCTAAAGATAGACAGAATTATATAGGAATAATGGTTTACATTGCGCTGTGGTGGTTGGTCTCTATTGCTGTGAACAACGTTTCACACTTTGAAGAACGTGACACTTAGCAATGACATTTATTATCCACACTTTATACAACTGTACACTACAGTTTGAGATTCGTAAGAAGTGAAAATTCTGTCTGCAGCTCCCCTTTTTACCACCGAGTGTTCGTGCTTCCTCAAAAACATCACACACAATTCACATGAAACGTTAAAGCATGCGCGTGTTCACTTTAATCTCTGGCGAATAAAATTAATGAGATCAGATTCATACAGGCATTATGACTTTCTGTGTGGCATTACTGTTGCATTTTGTATATGATTGTACATAATGTTATACAAATAAATTACTAATACAGCGCCAACTTTATTATTAGCAAAACGTTTTGTACAAATAAAGAAAACTCAAACAATTTCTTGCACTTTTTTTACTGCAAAGGCACTCAGGAAAATAATTTATTAATCCCCATGTGTCACTATGTGGTCCATGAAATTAGAACATAAAACGAAAAGAAAGGTGGTAAAATGATCAATGAGATTCTAGCTGCTTCAAAAGTTCTCTAGCCTTCCAATAGCGTGTATTGACTCCTTCCCTGATAATGTCGAACATTCCAAAACGTGGTCGCAGTCCATGTCAACCATCCCTCTGTACAGGACACATTTTGGGCTACCACAGATGCCAAAACGATGCAAATGCTTGGCCAGATAATCATATCTTGTCAGTGATCTAAAAGCCGCCACAGCTATCGAGGGTCTACAGGGATGTCAGAAGTGGACTCCCTCCAACATTTTGAGTTCTATGCTCTGGGCCCCTCTATTTCAAGATCTCAAATAGTTATACAATTTGCAAGTTTACAAGAGGCAAGTTATACAAGATAGCAAGTTATACAAGAGGCATAGTTTATAGTTATGCAATTTGCTGTAGAGATGACTTAGGAATTTTCCTGTCATCATTTCGTCACAAAGGGAAATTTATGGGACATTGTTGAGACTTCCATGAGTTCAGCGAGCACAGCCGTGGAGAATGGAAAGACAAATGACTACCACTGTTCTACGGAGACTGCGTCTGTTAAGATAAATTCTCTAACTATTTTATGCATCTGCCATGGATAGTTCCCCTTCTCTCTTGTGTTTAAAATACGTAGATTACATTTAATCTCATATAATTGTTATATTCAATTTAAGAGGCATTGTTTATAGTATGATGAAACTTGTGGTATATCAAGGATTGTTTAGGCTTTTAAACGAAAACGCACGTCAGTTTGAATGTTATGAAAAAACTCACCAACTTGTATTTTTCTCTATTGATCCTACGCCCTTAGGGAAATTGCCTAAGACTCAGAAAGCAAATATGTCAGGTCAAGGCATAAGGTTAAAGATAATAGGATTGTTGTAATTGAAAATTACATAATTCTTACGGGATCTTTAATTGCTTTTCGTACACCTTATGTACTGAAGATAAGAAGTTTTGTTATGCTCTTGGTAAAATAGGGAAACGTTATTAATATTTTTCAATTTTGCCTTTTCGGTGACCCGTGAATCGTACCTATTTAATTTTCGAGCACAATGTCAAGGTAAATAATTTCGACCGATACCATGCAAGTTAAAAGACAGCTTGTTTTTTGACAAAAAATTTTGGATACCAAAATTTTCTTTTCAAAAATGAGAGAACCCACTAATTGTAGTTTCTATTACGAATTTAGAAACTTTTTATATTTAATCTGGAAACCAAAAATGTCATATTCATTCGTTTCACATTACCTTTGTTTTAATGTTCCTGTGTTTGCTTACTTAAAATTTTTTTTTAATCCAAACTTATTAAATTCTTATTTACTCAATAATATGTTGCAATTATTCCACTTCTTTTGAATTGAAATTGTAATAATTTTTTAAGTCTTAAAAAACTGACTGTTTCCTCGCTTCTTCAAGACGACACGTAAATGTCGGCCAGCTTCTCCTAAGTACTCCAGAAAGACATGTCACCCAGTTCAGAGTGAGTGAGATGTGGCAATACTTTCCATAGTGCCCAGGGTCAACACTGCAACTGATACGTTCTTGCCAATTAATACTTGAATGTTTATGCGTCCAAAAGCTGATATTGGATAAAAATGTTTACAAGTATTTGTGACCTACATGATGTTATATAAGATTTTCTAAGAGGAAATGAAAATGAACCGTAAATGTGAAATAATAAATTGTGGAAATCTCCGAGCGGCACCAAAACTCACGACACCAGGGCAATTTAACACTATCGGGCAATATTCACACAGAGAGAGAGAGAGAGAGAGCGAGCAATATAAATTCTCTGCATAACAGCAAATATTTCTATCTTTGTTTTCTTCCTGCACTTACAATAGCCGGTTAAATATCACTGTTAAAGTGTTTAATTCTTTAGTTTGACAGTTTATTTAAAGGTTTTTGAAAATTTTTGTTCTAACTTCTGGTCTTGCCTTTAAATTAACAACCTAGACACCAACACTGTGTCTACAGCCAATAAAAATACAATGTCAGTTACAATAAAAAAATATAAAAATCTGCTAACAAATTTCAAGGTAGCTATTCGCGAAATAACGCTACGCATTGCTTTGCTTCTTTTTAAATATTTATTTTTTTATTAATGGGTAATCTATAGGAGTATAAATAAAACTCTTCAACCACAGACACAAATTCCTGGAGAGCAGTATTTGATCGGCGGGTCAGTTAACCTGTTCGGAGGGCCGTATCTGGCCTGCGGGCAGAGCAAACCTATTAGGAAGGCTGTATCTGGTGTCTTCGGGACAGATAAACCTATTAAATACAACTCTTTTATCTTACGCGTACGGTATTTTATCTTACACGGTACTTTATGTTACGTGCTCGTTACTTTATCTTAAGCTTACGTTTCTTTATCTTACGCGTGCTGTTCTTTACCTTACACGTACGGTACTTTATCTTAAGCGTATGAGTATTTGTGAGCGCCACCTGACCCCAACTAGACAAGAGTTATTTTGCAAATAGCTAATAAATTAGTAAATGTTTATTTTGGTTATTTTTTAGTCTTTAAATAGGAATTTATTAACTGCAAAACAAATTAGCTATAAAATGTTTTGTCACATTGTCAGGTTTGTAATTATGAGTCCATACCAGTGCCCTTTCGTGATTCAACTTGCACCACACAAATTTCGTTACATCCTTTCGATCCTGCCCTGCTCTCAGAAGCGCTCCGCTATATCAAGCGTACAATTTTCCTCCATTTAACCTCATAATCATACCGAAAAGGGGCCATTTTTTACTTTTTACCGTCGTGGTGCCATCGCTTTCAGAACTCTCATTTCAGACCTAACTTACTGACACATTTTCTGCATCACCGACAGAGCGGTGTGCAGCTTTCGGGATGGAGCTGCAGCTTGTAGGAAGTCGCATTTAGTGAACGGCCCCATCCGATTGGTATCGGAAGTCGTCTAATCTGATTCCACCCTTAATCCCGAATTAGTGTCCTGGATTGATCCTGATCTCTGAGTAATGCACCAAACCACCATACATATTTATCAGCAAAAACAACGCTGTTTCATTAAAGGTCATCGGTGCCATTTTGCTCGTATTCCCTAAGCCTGAAATATACATTGAAATGAAAGCGTTTTTTAAAATTAAGGTAATTAGTAAAAAATCGGATTGGCTGTGTCGGTTGGTTGGTTTGGAGTTTTATGGCCCATTGGCCATATTTGGCCAAGCTGCTCCAAACACAAGAGAACGTAAAGTAAAAATATCGAGAAAGGAAAATGAGGATTGGGGAACAGTAGTGATGGGGCTGTGTCGGAGCACGTGCGCATGTTTTACGTAATACACGTAAATAAGTAAAACATGCGTCCGTGCTCCGACACATACGTATAGTACTTATTTGGGTGTAGGAAATGAAAGAGACGAATTCAGCAGTCAATTCACTGTTTTTTGAAAGCAGACGAGTTGTTCCGCGTAGACTAGGTTCGATGTATTTGTTCTTGGTTGACGAATATATGCCGACATTGTGAAATTAAAAAAAATTTCAACTGCTATCCAGTTTGACAACCAACACTATATTCTATTGAGTGAGTGCGAATGAAGTGGCCGAAAAATGACCATCACACTTCGATAGCGATAACTGAAAAATACAGTACCTGACCTACTCGAAATAATCTCCCTCCGAATTGACACACTGTTGTCACTTGTCTTACAAGGCCATGATCCCGGAACGAAAACAGTATTGTGGCTGGGATGCGAAGAAGTCCTCAACTGCACGGTGAACCTCTGTATCTTGGGTGAACCATTTACCAGACAGAAAGCGATCCAGGCGACGAAACGGATGAAAATGTGTAGGTGACAAGTCAGGGGAATAAGAGGGATGAGGCATCGCTTCATAGCCCAACTCACGTAGTGTCAGCATCGTCGGTTGTGCGACATGAGGACGGGCGTTATCTTGCAAGAGGAGAACGCCATGCCTGTTTACCAGTCGGTTGTTTCACCATCGATTCCGGTGCAACTGCCGTAATTCATCACAATATCGTTCTGAAGTGATGATTTGGCCACTTGACAGGAAACTGCGATGAATTATTCCAGCTGTAGACCACCATACAAGAAGCATAACCTTCCTGGGATATAAGGGTGGCTTGGGATGCAGGCTGCTGTGCTTTACTCAACCATTGTGCAGATAATTTCCGATTGTCATAAAGGACCCATTTCTCGTCTCAGGTAGCGATTCGCTGCAGTTGAGGTTCTCTTTCATTCCTGGAAAGAGCGATGCACAGACTTCCAAACGTCTCATCTTGTTGTCAATTGTCAATTCATGAGGCACCCAAGAATCCATCTTTTTGACCTTACCTAGTGCAGCTAGACTGAGAACAATTGTAGTGTTGTGGTCACCCAGCTCGGCCGCTATCTCATGACATGTTCTCCGCGGTTCAGCTTCAACCACGCTTAGCAGAATATCGTCTTAAACTGCAACTTCTCGGTGACCACGTGGTTCGTTGTTCAGGTCCATATCTCCACTTCGAAACTTCGCAAACCATCGTCGAATGGTTCGTTCATTGGCTAATGAATGCATTCCTCCCCGAATGCTGTGTTAATTTTTCGAGCAGCAACTGCAGCAGAATGTCTCAGTTTAAATTCGTAAAGGAAGATGACTCTCAAATCTGAGTTTTCCATGTCGAATTTGGAAGCACCTTATGCCCAAACAAATTAAATCTAGAACTGGTACTTCACACGCGTGATAGCTATTTATAGTAGCTCTGTGACGTAAGATGCCGGAACCTTGTAAGTAATTACTTTTAGCTGTATGGGGGTCATTCCCAAAGCTATTTCTCATCGGACATTTCATTCGCACCAACCCAATATTTCAGTTCTAATATCTTAAATCGACAGATCTGGACGTTAGCTTTAGTTTGAGACAAATTTCTTACGTCGTAGCGCTTCTCAGTTCCGCGTTATACTGATTTAAATTTTGCTGGGCGCAGTGGAAAATCCCCAAAACGCTGCGGCGTTCCCGCTTATCTTAGTGCCCAAGGTGAATAACAAGTCTTTGTTCTCTCAATTATCTAATGACACTAGGTTTGGTTCACGTTGAAAACATAAAATTATTAGATCGAACTCGATGCCCATATTTTCGTAATTCTCAACTTTCCGTAATGGCTACCTAGTACTGGTCTCATTTTAAAGACGTATCCACGTCAAAAAAGAAATCCTTCAAAACATCGACTTATAAAGAAAAAACTTGGAAAAGATGTCAATAGCCATTTAGGTCGAGCAAGACTTCCATCGTCATCAGAAGTAGTAGTCACTTCTGTCTTAATGATGGTGGGCATCTTGCTTCACCGAATTGATGATCTTTTCTAAGTTTTTTATTAGTCGTTTCATTTTTTTCTAGAGTGCAAACAATTGATAAATTATTGTTTTGTTTCTTGTTATGCGTTTTATATGATTTAGCGCAAAACATTAAAAGAGGATCCTTTGTACTGTTTAGAAAACGTGCATACATTACCCTAATTCTTCGGACGGAGAATAAGAAGTTCATAGTCACTCGTGTGCACGTTCTTTAAATTAGTATTCATGCCCAGCTTAAAAGAAAAAGACCTTCCAAAGTAGCTAAGATTTTAAGAGGAAAAAAAGTGGTGCATAAATATACCGCATTGACTTTTTTGATGCACTTTCATTGAGAAAAGTACCTTATTTGACGTATACATGCATTAATTCTCAGTTTTTAATTTTTAGTTGCGAAGGTTTTTCATTTTTTACTACCAATTTGAATAAGGTTTTCATCTGTTTATTTACCTAAAATAATTAATTTGGAACAAATAATTAGAATAATATTTATGGCCTGTTTTATGGATTGCGTTTATTTTTCAAATATTTCATCTATAACTGATAGATGATACTATTGGTTACATATTCGTCTATTAGTTGATAAACTGCCGTTACAGAACCACATACAATAGAAATACAGCATATCTAAATATACTGGTATTATTCCACATTTTACCACATGAAGTTTTAGAAATACAATAACCTCTCATTATATTGCGCCTCGATATATCCCCATTGCATACTGGTCCACCGATGAATTTTAAGTTTGCAAATATTGGTGTTTTGGGGCACCACTTTCTGGTGGTTCCGGTTCTGGCTTCTGGAAGAACCCCAACTCAAATGCTGGCTAGCAGCAATCAATTTTTCGATATTATTTCAGCGTGTTATCAACTGTGCCATAATCATCTCAGGAATAAGGAAACAATTTATTTAGATGTAGCAATTAATACTGGTAAATGAATAAAGAGCAAATGGTTTGACATGCGTACGGAGAAAATTTGCGCGGCACACTGCTAATCGCAGAATTCTTAACGCGAACAGTTGTAACGATAAGAACATTCTTAATGCGAACAGTTGCAATGATAAGAACACCAATTTTAGAAATCTTTTTAAGTATTGCCACAGTGTAAGTCTCAATCTGTTTCTTTAGAACTGGTATATAAAAGGTCTCCTGTTTCAACCAGTTAGTTATGTCAGTCTTTTTCCGTGGTCTTTACTGCCACAATGAGAAATTTCGTACGGGCATCCGAAGACATCAAGTTATTCTTCATCTGTCGGGCTCAACTGGGTGGTTAAAAAGTCACAAATGAGCTAAGTTGTGACTCCGACGAGAGGGCAGTCGACCTTGGGTCAGTCGATTTTTGAATGGGAGTCAAAGCTCGTGAGGAGAAGGGTTGCCATACCAAAAACTGATGGCGATCACTATGGATGATTTTCTCCGCGCCAACTCGATATCACTGCTATCGCTTTCGGAACCGAACTTGGTAACAGAATCTGTACTAAAGACGCCAATTGTAGAAGTTCTTTGTTTTTGTTTCAACTTATTACCTTGTTTAACAATCCTAGTGGTTTATCTTCGCGACGAAAACCGCCCTGTAATGGCCAGCATCTGTTGTAACAACCTGTACCAAACTGTCACCAGTTGTAATCCTACTTTGTTCTTCATTTCTCCTTGGAGTAATAGGGCATTTTTCTTCAACGAGATATCTCGCCATTAGCAAAATTGACCAGACGACGGACGAGATATCTCTTCGAAACTATTTGGAGGGTTGAAGAATAGTCTCGTTCAAAACCACGTGACTCAACTGCCTTCTCTCGCGGGAGTCAGACTACAAATTATACTATATGAGAATATTATACAGCATTGTAGTTTCATATAATTTTAAGTCCAAAAACGTTTGATATATGTATAGTTTGCGCTTTTTCTATCATAAGTAAACTTTTCTTTCCCTTCTCAATGTAATAAAATGTCAAATTTTCTCTCTGTTAAACAATCTGAAATGTTCTTCGGATTTGGGTACAAGAGGCCAACTTCCAATAAGCATTAATTAATAAAAGGGTATACATTTTAAGATTTATATCAACAATACTTTACATTTTCCTGGTATTTTCACGAAAGGTTACCTACTTCGTTAGTTAATACCGTCACGAAAATTTTCTTGAGTTACTGAAATTTGAGGCTTTCCTGCTAAAGCGAAACAGGTTTCTTACATTTATTTTTGGTATTGTAACGACGGCTAGAGAAACGATCACCACGGCAGCGTGGGAAAATGGAAAGTCTTGTTGACTCAGGTGTCGAGAGGAAAAGCCCACACACCATAACGACCACCCGAAAACATCTTCTTAATGATTTCTTAACGACAGCCAGCCAGCAGGGGTCGGAAATCGCTGTGGTTTCAAAACAAAGGGCAGGCACCTTTCTGTCGCTCTTTTCGACATTTCGAGACCAAGAAGATTGAGATAAATGATGATGAGTTTCCGACAGGGTTTGATGGTCCCCTTTCAAGTCCGCCGAAGTCTGTCGTAAAAGTTGAGGGGAAAGACCAACGTGAGACAGCCAATCAAGAACGTGAGAAATCTTCAACACCCAATCCAGCACCGACAAAAGGCGGACCCGAAACGGAAAGGAGGAGTCGATAAGCACCCAACATATAGAGAGTTTTTAGAGAGAGAGAGAGAGACGGAGACAGAGGATCAGAGAGAGAGCTTGGAGAGAGGCGGTCAGCAGAGACCGTTTTTGGAGCTTGAAGTGAATATCCGTTCACTGTTGTGCATTTATCCCACCTTGGGATCCTATACTCGCCGGAGTATTTTAGTGAGAAAGGCTCGACCGTAGCCGTAAAGGAGAACCCTCCTAGAGATCCGTGTAACTGCTCATCCTAGTAGTGATCCTGTCCGGAAAGACTGAGATTTCCTGCCTTGGAACTCTGTACTCATTCGAATAAATTTTTGTTGAGAATAGGCTCACCCGTAGCCGTGCGTTAGACTTCCCCGAGCGAAATTGTGAGGCTCGCCAGCAGCCCTAAGCGCCTCGATAGAACTTTGGACCTTCCAAGGAACTAATATTAATGAACTTTACATTCATTTTCCGACTTTTTGTACAAATTGTAAAATAAACCAATTTAGTCCAGAATCGGATATTTTCAATGGTAACTAGTCTAGCTACCCGTGAATCAAGACGTTACAGTATTTATATTTCACTGCTGTAATAATAAAAATAAGAATTTTTGGACAGGGACGATTGTAGGGCTTAAATTTAAATTTAATTGCACAATTAATGTTGTTGCGTAAGTCAGTTAATTGTATAACTTATGCTGTTGCGAAAGCCTCTCAATTTCATAGCTAGCATAACACTTTATTTCATTTCTATACTTTTCACCTTCAAATGAAAATAACAATAACGTAATAAGACTGTCCGTGAAGTTCACTCTGAATGTAAAATTTTGGTTTCCGACATCAGAACAGACAAGCAGAACCATTAAGTTCCATAAAGGTTGTAGGTTAAGGAGATTTAATTTTATTTACGATTGTGAAAAATCGGGTAAGTATTACAACTCAGCATTGCTCCAGTACATATACACATTTGGAACTATATGGAAATATTAGCTGTCAATCAAGACAAGAAAAATGTATACTACAAATACAAGACCATCGCCTTGTCTTGACAGATGAATTAATTTATATATATATATATGATCGCGCGTATAATGAATAGTTTGCTTTAAAAAATAAGCGATTCGTTCCTTTTAACAAAAGGAACTGATTATAGAACCCTACAATTATATAGGTCTTTTTGATATTCCTTGAGTTATTAAGGTATTATTTTTGGCCAAACTGCATTAAGGATGCAGAAGAATACGTAAAAACGTGTGACCCGTGCCAGAGAGTGGGGAAACCGAGGGAGAAAAAGAAAGCCCCATTAAAATTAGTGCCGGTGATTAAAGAGATCTTCTCGAAAATTAATGTAGACACCGTAGGACCCCTTCCTTATTCACAAGTAAGGATAATAGATATTTAGTGACTGCTATCTGCATGGCCTCGAAATATCCTGAAGCGATACCCGTTCGCGACATCAGTTCAGAATCGATAGTGGAGTCCCTCATGATTATATTTAGTAGATTGGGATTTCCCAGGGAAATACAGTGTGACTTAGGCACTTGTTTCACAAGCAATTTGACCACCACGTTTTTTTGACAAATTTGGCATTAAGGTTACGCACAGTTCTGTTAGACACCCACAAAGTAGCCCAGTAGAGAGGTGGCATAGACCCGTGAAAAGATTATTGAAAGTTTTATGTTTGAAATCGGGATTAGATTGGGATAAAAATCTACCTGCAGCTCCCTTAGCATTAAGAACGGTAACTCATGAGTCCACAAAATCTAACTCGGCTATACTCGTACACGGAAATAATCTTCGAACTTCCGAAACCTTACTTTTCGAACAGTGGGCAGAACCGGAGGAAAAAGAAAATTCCGTGACCGAGTGTGTGTTGGAATTAAACAGTTTGAAGCGTTGTCGGGAATTGGCCTGTGAAAGAATTTCAGACATACGAAACGAAAGGAAAACCTGGTACGATAAAGATGTCGTACGCAGAACTTTTAGAAAGGAAGCGATAGAGCTGATACCAGAGTATAAGCACGAATTTCAAAGGCTAAAAGTAGAAATTACCGAAAAACCCATACTTTATCCCCCCGATTATAGCAGGGAATTTATCGTGCAAACCGATGCATCTGATAAAGGGATCGGAATTATCATAGCTCAACTAGGACTACACAATAATGAACAGCCAATCTTGTTCTTGAGTCTGAAATTTAACTATACAATAGTCCACAGAGCAAGGAAAGACAATAAGCACGCTGATTGCTTAAGTCGCGTGGAATAAATAACATTTGACACTTCAAATGAAAATTGATTGTAAATATTTAATGGTGTATAAATTGTAATCTATGTAAAATGTAAATATAAATAATACTTGTGTTTGTTAATTATGTATATGAATAAGATTGTAAAATGTTGGAAAGTTAAAACCATTAGTTATAGCTGCCTCTGAAGTATTGTCAATACTTCCTGTATGTCTAACCCCTTCCTTTTAGATTTTGCTCTCTAATACATCGCAAAATCTCTCTATGGGGAGGGGAGGAATTCTGTAACGGCGGCTAGAGAAACGACCACCACGGCAGCCGGAAGACATAGGGTCTGACCGCTCAAGTGTCGAGAGGAAAAGGCCACACCGAAGCGACCACCCGAAACATCTTTTTAACAACTGCCAACCAGCAGGGGTCGGAAATCGTTGTGGTTTCGAAACAAAGGGCAGGGGCCTTTCTGTCGCTCTCTATGACATTTCGAGACAAAGAGGACGGAGATGAATTACGATGACCATTGCCGACAGGGTTTTATGGTCCCCTTTCAAATCCGCCGAAGTCTGTCGTAAAAGTCAAGGGGAGAGGCCAACGTGAGAGAGCCATTCGGGAAGGTCCGAAGATGGTGAGAATTTTCAACAGCCAACCAGCACCGATCAAAAGGCGGACCCGAAACGAAAAGGAGGAGTCTAGAAGCACCCAATAAATATATATAGAGTTTTTGAGATCTTGAGAGGATCAGAGAGAGAGAGAGGAGCAGACAGAAGAGAGAGCTTGGAGAGAAGAGCAGAGAGAGAGAGAGAGGCGGTCAGCAGAGAGACCGTTTTGGAGATTGGAGTGAACACCCGTTCACTGTCGGCGCATTTATCCCGCCTTGGGATTCTATACTCGCCAGAGTATTTTACTGAGAAAGGCTTGCCGTAGCCGTGAAGGAGACCCCTCCGAGAAACCCGTGTCGCTACTCGCCCGAGTAGTGGAGACTTCACCGAGATCTAAAGTTCACCAGAACTGACAAAGCTGATTTATCCCGCCCCGGGATTCTATACTCACCTGAGTATTTTATTGAGAAAGGCTCGACCGTAGCCGTGAAGGAGAAGCCTCCTAGAGATCTGTGCAACTGCTCATCCTAGTAGTGGAGATTGATCTGATCCTATCTGGAAAGACTGAGTTATCCTGCCTTGGGACTCTATACTCATCTAAGTATTTTTGTTGAGAAAAAGCTCACCCGTAGCCGTGAATTAGACTCCTCCGAGCGAATTTGAGAGAGGCTCGCCAGCAGACTTAAGAAGCGCCTCGATAGAACTTTGGACTTTCCAATGAACTAACATTAAATGAACTAACTCTTCATTCATTTTTCCGACTTTTGTACAAATTATAAAATAAAATACATTAGTCCAGAAAAGGATACTTTCAATGGTAACTAGTCTAGGTGCCCGTGAACCAAGACGTTACAACACGTTTAAATTAGGTTGAAAAATTTAGATGTACGGTTAATTGAATTTTAGAATAACGTTTACTTTTATTTTTTGGTCTGCTTTTGTTTGGCCTTCATGTGATTTAGACCTTTTTGCCCCATGGAATATAACAGTGGGAATAGTTGTATTGATTATTTAAAATCAGCAAATGTCATGCATAATTGCACGTCCTAATTATATTAACTTCTTTATGTTAGGTTATCATTTTCTCATTAACAATCTCGTATTTTCCTATACAATCTTTCGCCAATTATTGTTAGTGCAAGCCAACAAAGATAAATATTTCTAAAAATGAGTGAAAGACGAGATAGGTTAATTTTGATGAATTATCTGTGGATGAATAGAAGACGTCATGTTCACGTCAATGGATATACATAGACAAGTTTCATAGCTGTCTCCGCTCTACGTGAAAACATTTTGAATGTAGTCGTCTCGTATTTTTCCATAATGTAACGTTGGCGTGGTGTGGAAGTTTGGAGAGTGGGGTGCCAGCTCAGGTGTTGCCTCGTCATCTGACCGTGGTTCAAAATTACGTGGTGTTGTCCTCGGATCTTTCCCTCTGGGATTGATCCCGGACCGTCACCAATAGCCCGTTGTGTTGCTCCAGTGTGACGTTAATTGAAAATACCAATACCAATACCATAATGTAAATTTATTTTTCGAAGTCTTCCGCTTCTACTTCCGGGTCAAAAAATTATTTGCTCAGCGGGTGTTTCAGGCTCTTGGTTCTGTTCACATATTCATATGTACTGCTGTTTCATCTATTGTCGATTCTGTTGTAATCTTTACACTTCTTTTGCTACCTCACGCAACTGTTCGTCAAAAGCCTGCATATGCTTCAGGATAGTATAATTTAGTGATTATAACTTCGTAATAATTGCATGACATAGATTGTGTCAGATTATACGAGTGAACTATTAGATTTATTCCTGTAGTTTGTTTCAGCCCTAAAAATACATTGTAGAAGAATATAAAAACTGAAGTATTGAACTTCCGTCTGAAAGTATGGTTATCAAATTATTTTATTCATCAATAGACAGCAATTTCTGGAAAGCGTCTTTGTTACACTTTTTCAGGACCAAAATTTATTATAAGGAAAGATTACCAAAAATGACTTCCAAGAGTTTATGATTTTATTGTATTGTCGTAAAAAGATGTTTTTGATTAAAATTCGACATGAACATCGCAACCGGTGAACTAATCGATTCTATTGTATGGTTAAAAATTTTAATGCGTTGGATAATAGGATCTTATTTTTATTGTTTTATAATATCCTAAGTAGTTTAATTTTTTAAATTATTAGCTACATGAAAATTTTTATATAAATTGAGAGACTATTTTTAGGGAATATATATCTATGACAATTCAAAAATAAATCGATGGTCAAATTACAGCTATATATAGATATAGCTTACTTTAAGTGAGCATTTTAATATGGAAATTTGTTTTTACCATTTATTTTCATTGTTTTCACTCTTTAGTAACGTCGACAGTAACGTATAGCATGATCATTTATCAGAACAATCAATACAATGCAAATAAATCAACCCCCTAAGTGTGTACATGAAACTATTTTCAAATCACTTTATTTATCTAGTAGCTACTAAAAAGCTTAAAAATTTTTCTAGTAACTTGCTTCTTGAAAGATCTTTGAAGTTCAAACTATATCTACTAATAGGAAACATGAATTTAGGTAATATGGACCACTTACTTTATTTATACTTATTTTAATGTAGTAGTAACGGCTAAAAGTGTGTTAATTTGTTGAATACGGAAGTGACAATAAAAAATATAACTAGAATTCGAACTCGAGAAATAATGATACTGTATTGAAAATATTTGGTCAAGATTTGAGATTAGTGAATCGAATGCAATGTTTTATGGTGTTTGAAGCATTGTTTGTTAGACAAAACATGCTTAGCTTTCCATTCGTATAGTAACTAATTATTTTACGTTCAACAATTTCTAATTATTAACTAACGGTAACTAATTATTACATCGTTAACAATTTATCCGAACATATTTAAGTAAATAAAAGATTTGTTCCTTAAAAGTTACTTTCTCATGGTTGTTACGAAATAGACTCGCAATTACTTTCAATCCATTGAAAAGCGAGAATTAGATCAAGCTATCAATTGCAGCTCCTCGATTGATAATTATAATGCACCCTCTTACATAATCGATTACTTCAGCATAAACGAATAGATTATCTTTGTATTGATTTTTTTGATAAGTGATCATTTTCTACCTTTCTGTCGGCGTTACTAAGGAGTTGCTATGTGAAAACAAATTGCCATGCTAATTTGTTCACCTAAAGTAGGCTATATATACAAGAGCGATATAATTTTACTATGGATTCATTTTGGAATTGTCATGTATATCTCATAAAAATGAATTGTTCTTCCAGTTAGATATTTCTTTGCATGTGGGTTATAAGTTATGAATTGAAACTACTCAAGATTTAGTTATAAAAATCATTGAAAAGTAAGATAATTATCATTCTAACACATTGATAATTTTAAGCATGCAATACAATTGATTATTTCACCTGCTCTGATGTGCATGCTGAATTTTATTCAAAAACATCTTTAAGTGACACTATAATAAAATCATGAACTATATTCTGTGATTTAATTTTTCGTAATTTTCCTGATTTCCCATTTTAAAAAAAAGTTCTGTTTGGGATATTTTAGAAATTACAATGCCTGCAATTTTCATTAGACTTGTTTTTGTGCGGAACCAATATTTTCATATTCCAAATGTGATTTTATTGTAAATTTATTATTCACCCTTTTCCAATGCGCAATTTTTTAATTGAAAATAATGTATTATTGGGGGCACACATGTACGAATGTTTAATACCTACATATGTCGAAATTACATGTGGTTCACATTTATTATTGTCTCCAAATTCGATTCGATAGATTATCCAAATAAATTTCAACGTTGTTTACTTGGATTGTTCCAATATTTCGCGATTTTTTAAATTAGAAATAATGTATATTCATATACAATTACGAATGAATTGACAACAATGAACACAATTACAAAAATATGAAACATTTCTACTTTTAAAAATACCCGGAAATGCCTAGATTTATTCAATGCCAACTATTTGCAATTTATGTAAAAGTTTTTATTTAAATTAATTTTTTCACCTCTACATTTTTGAAAATTTGATAGGTTCCTTTTTTATTGAACTGTAACTTGAATGTACTATTTTTTTGGTATGAATAATTACTTATTAACAGTTAAAGACTAAATACACAGCACTTTATTGGAGTTAATTTATTGATGTACTCTTTAATAATTACTGTTATTATTAAACAGTACGTCAATGACGAACTTGAATACCAGTTGTCGTTTTCTTGCTTTGATTGGAATACGCAAGTAATGCGAAACGAGATTTTTGAATATTTCATCAAGCACGTAACGCAGAAGAGCCACGCCCCAGAGAAGGTTAAGAACCTCACTTGGATTTCTGATGACGGTCTAAAACCTTTTAGGTGTTCAGTGCCCCCACAACTGCTGCCAGGAGCCGAGGTTCATTGTCATTCCACAATTATTCTCGCCATTGTCATTTTAATTTTGGGAACCAAACCTACTTTTTTGGTTGACAAACAAGGGGAACACTTTTTTATTCTTTCTGTGAAAGGGAGTTGACGAATGAGTTTCTCGGTATTATGAACAAGTTGGAGACGAACGCCTGTCTGAAAGATTTTAACTTTTGATTCTTGTCTGCGAAAAGTCTGTATTACCTGTCACACGGATATGGTGAAGGAACTGTAAACCTCCTACATCAGAGATACTCAAAGTACACAACTGACTTAAAAAATTAAGTTAAATGAGTTTTTCAGTGCGTAAAACATTGTTTATAAATATTTCAACTAAAATAAAACTGCACTGAATAAAAATAAACTTCAAACATCGACAAAATGGCAAAACAATCCATTTAATTCTCAAACGGAAGTATTTTTTCTTTTTCGATAGTTAGTATGTTTAAACTGAAAAAAACCTTTCATACAGTTGTCATTTTTTTTCCAATAATTAATTGATATGAGATATTGATAATGAGAAAAATATAAACAACGGAAGTATGAATTCTGATGTTTTGAAAGTTTATATTATATGAACGCAAAATATAAGGGATATATAAAAGTGTAAATCTAAGATATATATTTAGGAATATGAGGAGGTAGTTGATAGATAGTTGAACTAATGTCGTACAGGAGTAACATAACAGGCTATTGGCGACGGTTCGGGATCAATCACGAAGGGAAAAAACCGAGGATATTTGCAATTTTGAACCACGGTCAGATGACGTAGTTAACACTTGAGTTGGCACACCACTCTCCAAACTTCCAGACCACGCCAACTCGAGGACATTTGAGGCCAAGACAGATTTAATGTGCCCCAGCCCCCACGTACACGACGGTCTTTAGTTTGATAAACTTTCGAACTCACAACCCTCCGGTTACTAATCCGCGACTCTTCCCAGCGGGCTGATATGAGGAATAAATAAAGTTAAAATGACAGTTTTAAGAAAGACTTCAAAAATGTAATTCAGAAATCATGTCAAACCGATGTGATCATATTAAAAATTCTGACTATTCTTTTATTTATTTAAAGTGAATGCTTTCTGTAAACTTTTATGGAACTGAAAATTGTACAAAAGTTACAAAGGAGTAGATTTTTTTGTTTACTTGACCTGGCTTAAAACGGGTGTTAATGGATATTTTAAATAAGAAACTACTCACTCTTACACAATGTTTGATGCTTTTAGCTTTCGCACTTTCTCTTTCGTTGCGAAATATTAAGGAAACTCAATCCTCATTTGGTTCCAGATTTGAATTCATCCATTCACGACTACGTTCTGCTTTAGAGTAGAAAAGAAAAAGCAAATCATAATCATGACACGGTTTACTTCTATTTGTAAATGTTGAAAGTTATGCAGTTTTTTTTGGAAGAATCTCTGTTGTTTATAACATAATAGAGTTCAGCAGAGTTCACATTTATGGCGACCAACACATACGCTTAACGGCTGATGTTGTTACCAAAGAGCAGTAAATTATACATATTGAAAACAGAATTAATGTTTATCCCAAAGAGAAAGGCATTGTTACTATTATGTATTTTATTTTATTTTATTACCCAGGGTGACACATTTAAAAATATTAACACATTCTTGACATATTTTTACAGTTTATTATGGTTGGTAGTTAAATTGGCTATTGGCGACGGTCTTCAATCAATCCCAAAGGTAAAATCCAAGAACACCTCTTAATTTGAGCCTCAGAACAATGCATTAAGAAAAAACTTTAAGAGTTATTTATAGTATTTTTATTTTTTCCGAATATTTAACATTATGCATCTTCTGTTGTGTGGAGTAGTTCATACACACATTTCATGGCGGAGTTATCATTTCCTTAACATAGCAAATTTTATGAATAAACTTGGATTTTGAGAATGAATTGGCAAATGAATTTTGTAATTCGACAAATCTTCCCAAATTTCTTCTATTTCCACTGCTTTTATTTTTATTACTAAAATTAAACAACTTTATTCCAAAGGAACAAATAAACCACATTACAGGTATTTACAGAAATTCTATTTATACTTGCATAGTTCATACATTTCAAAATTAATTCTAAATATACAAAATTACTATTTATACATAAATTGTCTTCCATGCAAATCAGTTAGTTTATTTAAAAATTAGAACTAAAACTATATTCCGTCAACAAAACGTTGCCACATAAAAATACAAAAAGAATTAATAAATATTTGCAATTAAATGCGTGGAGAGAGAGAGAGAGAGAGACTTCTACAAGAAATTTTTATGAGGCGTAACATTTCATTTATAGCGTGGATACAGATTTTGTTTCCCAAAACCTTCTTAACATAAATAACTTTTTTCGCTGAAGTAGTCAATATACAACTACCGTTTCGATGTTTCAATTGTATTTCTAGTGCAATTTACTAAATTCTTTTTGGATGGCATTCTTAGATCGTATCTCATTGAAATCCATATTTAAAATCTGTTTTGGCCACCAACATATGAAATGACGTCCATCCCTTTTCTTAAATGCGAAATTCAATTAGTAGAAAGGAAAAATCCGAAATGTTTTGTAATTATATTATTACGTTATTATGAGAGGATTTTTCTGCCAAGCTAAATGGGGGGGGGGGGTAATTGGCTGTAGTGCTTTTGTGATGGATCATACTTCCTGTACATATTTCGGACGTGATGTCATTTGACTTCTTTTTCTAATACAAATTCAGCACATCACCAATAGAACTAAAGAATGAATTCCGAATTTATGTATCGTCGTCTTAGAACAGAAACTCATTAACTGATAATTTTTTTCTGTAAAGTTGTTTGAGACTAACTATTAGTTTTTAGGTCAAAAGTGAAAATTATAAACATTTTGATACCGTTATACATTTCTTAAACATATTACATTATGACAATCGCTCATCATTATGAAAATAAACGTTTAATGTCTCCGTAAACATGTCAGTTAATGAGTTTCTGCTCTTCGAGAACGATTATAGTTAATTGGTCAATGTCAATTAGATTAAACTACATTTTAAGGTAAACTCGATATGTACCACGTAACAGGAAGTAAAATCCCATTTTCCGTCTGGTGTGCTTTTACACTCACAATACATCTTACGATTTATTGCAAAACAGAATCATATATTTTTCCGTGAAATGGTGTCTCTTAATTTTGTTTAACTATTTTGGCAATGTTATTTGTAAACTACTGATTTCACCTGAAGCAAATTATACATTTTTTTTAAAATTGTCGTCTTGTAACGGATGCGGTATGTTACAACTCGGTATGACACTTTTTGGAACAATGAAAATGATTCAGCGCGCTCGTTGGGGTAAAAAAACTCTACTTGACACCTATTATATTTTTACCTTGAAATGAGTCCAACCATTGGTCACAGTCAGCGAAGCAAAATGACTGTTTTAAAGAAATTATACCTGTCAAACTGTTATAATTGACGTTGGAGGAAGTGAGTAGAAGATAATGAATACATCCGACACAACATACAATGAATTCGAATAAAGTCCCCCTTTTTTCAGTGTGTTTTACCGTGGAATTAACGGTTACAAAGCGGATTTGCTGTCACAGCACACGCACTAACACAAATTAAAGACAGAATTATGTATGTCCTTGGCATCTAACTTGCAGAGCCGGAATCCAATATACATAATTTTCCCGTGCTCTGAGGTGCGAAACGATTGACATTGGAATGTTCTTTTGGGTGAAAAAGGGAAGGAAAAGACGCGATATGAAACAGAGGTTGGGAGTGAAAACGTGTTTTTCTTTAAGATACCAATTCATGGTTGAAGACTTACGGTTTCCTTTTCTGTTTTGTTAGTCATGCCCATATTTCAGTTCTGAATTTTTTATTCAACCGGACACCTTCGACTGTATGCATTCCATCAACAAAAACTTGCCTCACAACTCTAAAAGTGACTTACTAACAATTTGAGATCTGATGGCAATGGTGGGCTAACCCACATTCTATAAAAACAGAAAATGAATTATTGAGTGATCCGGACATAAATTCAATAATAGACCGGAGGAAAGAACATTCTAAGAGATATTAATAATAACATTGTATTAATATTGCCCATATTCTACTTTAGAATTTTGTGAGTTCAGAGTAAAAGTTTATTTTTCGTTGGCAGATCTATTCGAGTGTTGCTTGATAGCGAAACACATACAAATGAGGCCTCTTTTTTGAGCACTTAAGATAAATATATCTATAGAGAGTTGAAGAGCTGCTTCACAAACTGCAATTTGTTAAATTAGTTATGCTAATCCCAGGGTTTCATACCGGCTAATTCCATTTGCAGCACTAGCCGTTTGTTATCCATATTAGAAGCAGATAACACGCAAAACATAAAGAGAGATCCTTTTGAATTTTTCCTAGAACTATTCAGAGCGAAATTGGTGTTTCCCTGAAATTAGTTCTCTGGTTCTTTAATTATTCATCACAATTACTCAATTTGGTACTTTCAGTGATGGAATATTTTTCATTTTCACGTCAAAAATTACTCTGTATTGGCCAGTTAATGGTAGGAAGGATGGAAGGATGTGCCTAGAATGTATGGTATATATGTGAGGCGCAACGTGAACCCATCTTCCATGGTGCACAGGGTAACGCAAAGTAGTTCACCAATCTCCTTTGTAATGAGTAATGAGTAATGTTCAGTTGACCGGGCGTTAGGAAAAAAGTATTATTTTTGCACAAGATTCTTTTATTTATTTAAGAAGTAAAATAGTAGTTTGGAGAATTAACCATAACTCTATGTATTCATGTTTAACACAGTAGTAAATGCATTCTAAAATTATCTATACACTTTTTACATTTTAGTTCACAACAATTTTAGTTGATTGAATCGTAGTTATGAAATCAGTGAAACTTATGAAACAAAATATGGGATAAACCTGATTTCTATCACCTAAAATTGACTTCAATTGGCTATAATTAAGGTCTGTAATTTAATCCATGATCTGATCTTGTTGCCCTAGAATGCAATCTAATAACTCAAGTAACTCAAATACCGTACATTATAGTATATTTTCTGTGTTGTGAAAATATTTAACTAAAATACAGAAATATAGGAAGTTTTGAGGTAAGCAAAGGTTAAGATAAAGAAGTTTAGGATTTCAATAACTTTTTTAAATTTTTGAAAACTGATGTAATCCAAACGTTTTCCTTCTTAAAAAAAATTATATTCAGGGAAATGAATTGCTATTGAAAACGTCAAACAACATATTTATGAAATTAATATTCTGGGTCTCCAAGTTTCTTTGCTTATGAGTTTAGAGGCAGCTCTTAATCTATTAGGAATTAAGTACCAATATCACCCAGTTTTATAAAATACCTGTTTAAACATAAAATTGATGACATATTGATTTAAAGGAGTAATTACTATTTTCGACCCCCCATTCCGAGGCAAATTCAACTAAATATTTTCAACCAATTCCATACTTCGTGCAACGGAGAGGGTGCAACTAAAGTTCTGTTTAATTCTGGGTTCGGTAATTATATGAGAGAAAGTTAGTGTTCCGAAATAAAATTGTCATTTAACAATTGGAAGATTCGTTCGAGGTAGGAGCATTAATTACCGTAAAACCACATTTGAACTGTTTATGATAATGTTAAGAAAATAGCTTTTTCATGACGAAAGAAAGTTCATAATTTACTCTCAGTCGTAGTTAGTTAAATTTTAAGTAATACGCTTCCCACCAAACTAAAACAAATTCACAAAAACTATATAAACGTAATCTTCCTTACATTTCAAGTCTCAAAATATTTTGCTATAAATTCGTTATGTGATATTTTACATGAAAAACCTTTCTGTCGCTGTTATTATAATTTACATTTTCTTTTATAATTAATTCTCGTATGAGAGACATTTTCTGTCAAGCTAAATAGTAGGGGTAGTTTCTGCGGCGGTACGTGTTTCCTGCGCGAATTCTGAATGTGACGTCAGATGGCTTTTTGAAATACGATTTGCCACGATACGATACGCCAATCAAAGTTCCAAAGAATAAATTTCAAATTGATGTACGATAGTTGATTCGTCAACATCGATTAGAATAAAAGTAAAACATTGCCAAAACGGCGATAAAGTTCATTTTAAGGTAACCACGGTATGTTTCAATCGAGAGCATATTTGGGCAGTAGAAATAAAATCTGCACAGAACGTCTAGTTTGTTAAGACTGAAAATACCTCTCACGTCTGTTTTAGATATTCTTATGAGTTAGTTTAGGTTAGAGTTCATTCAAATTGTGTTTTGTTGCTTCCTCACTTGGTTGCAATTATAAGTGATGTTAAAATGTACTATCCCTACTAAAATGTAATTAATTTTTAGTTAGGTAAATATAACACATACTGAACGTAGTTTTGTCAAGAAAAAAGAGTAGAGATAAAATAATGTATGTACAGAATGTTCCTTGAACGTGAATTTTATCTCATTATTAGCGTATAACTGCTGTTCGTTTTACTATGTAATTGCATTTGAACAAATATATTGTATTAGCATTTTTATCTTATTGACTCTCAAGCTGCAATCAAGGCAGAGTTGCATCTGTCTTTCGCAGTAGCTCAGCATCAATTTCCAGGTGTCAAATTGCAATAAATTATATTATGGTCAATGGCCGAACTATCACACGGCAGTGGATCTCCAATCATTGCGGTGTCTATGGCAACGAATTGGCGCATGGATTGGCTAAGGTCGGTTTGGATTTACCCCTGTTATGTCCTCCCATTGAATACTATTCAGTAAAAATGATTATAAATACACAAATAAAACATTCTCGATTAAATATTTGCTAATATATAAATAAAGAGGAAGACTGGAACTCCTTACTAAGGTCTCAGTTGTCACAGAATCTACCGAGAGCTATAGGAGTCGGTTGTTTCCGTGTTCACACTGGGCACGTTTACATGCAAAATCATCTCTACTGAGTTTGTTTGTCAGACTGTCCAACTTGCCCTCTGTGTGACCTTTCAGATATAACGGGAACCCAGTTGCCCTAATCTTACTGACGTAGCAGTGAATAATACAGCTGATGTTATACTTTTTTCTGTTTCAAGACTATTGGTCTGCAAGACAGACTGAATTGAATATTATCTTTGTCATGACTATGTCGAACGTTCTTTTTTGTGTTTAGTTTCATACTTTGTTTCTGTGTAAAGACTTTATTGTGTTGGCAGACAGATAGCTATGGCTAAAAAGTTGAGGTCTAACATTTTTTTTTTCATATCTGATAGCATGCATTAAATGAATAAATGTTTTTTGTTCAGTTAATGCATAATCAGTTCCAAAAAACTAATTTGAGTATTACTGTTTGACTATACATTTCTGTTTGCTTTAATGCGTGTTGAAATGTTCATACTCTTTTTATTCATGTATGAAAAATTCTCACTAAAATATATGAATGGAAGATAATCAGTTGGATGGACAATCATGTATTCTTTGTCCCGTGACGATGTCGAATATTCTTTTGTGTTTACGGCACGCTTAAATATGTAGATCAAGGTTGTCTGACGGACACCTGTGAGGTGTTTTATTTCGATTGAAATCTATCTTTTTGTAATCCAAGAGAAGAAAGCATATTTTGTCAATTATTAGATAAGATTTGTGGCCATATTAAATTTTTTTTGCTGTCTTTTCGGTGGAATTTCACCATTATATTTCTTGTAATTTAGCTAATTCAAGCTAGTTTAGCTTATTCATGAACTGAAAAAAGGAATAAAATAAAGTCAGCTTTTTTACGATGAATCATGAAATCTCGAAAGATTTTGTATTTTTTCTTAGGAGAAAAGCATCGTTAATAAATGAGAATTTTATACAAAAAGCATAATTCGTAGAAAGCAGAACTCATTCAATTCAGTTTTTAAAAGATACATCAATAAATTCAAATATTAATAAAATATTAAGTAATTAATTAAATAAATTAATTAATATTAACGCATGCATTTTTAGCATAAGAATTTGTTAGGTTTTGTTCAAATTATCTCGAATAATTTGTGTTATAGGATGTTAACGAACACAAATGGGGGAAAGACAATTTTCGTTGAAACAGTAGTTTTCATAATTACTGCAGAAAAATAAAACTGCAGTTACGCAGGGAAACTTCCCAAGTGAATCTGAAAAACAAATTTTTAAAACCAGCCGTTTAGTGAAAATTTACAATGTCGTTCATTTTCCCCCGCCTCTTTTCAAGTGAGCCATAAATCCTCAGTTCCTTCAAAGTCAGCGCGGTTCACGGTCACGATAGAAATTTTGACAAGCGGGCAATTTTCACACACAAAAGTTTCCAGTCATAAATCTCGAAAATATGTAAATCTTGTTACTGCACCAGCACGCGATAGCACTCTCGTCTGCAATTAAAGCTGGGCAAAACCCAATGAAAACGCTTTTATAATCTGTGTAGGATTGACAGGAATATTTGGCCATCTGGGAAATTTCTTATTTTCCCAATTACCTCGAGAATTATTGCACTTTAGTCACGGGGTGCCACATTAGTGGTTAGTGCTTCGGCGTATGTCCAGAATAATCGGAATGTATTGTCAACATTATGGGTTTTCACGTGACGGTAACAGCATAATTTTGTTGCATTTCCATACAAAAAGATGGATATTATCATTTGATAAAGAATGTTTACTTAATTGATGTTCGGTTGACCTTGTGTGTTGGATATAAAGTCTTATAATTTTAAGCAAAGATGTCCTTGAATAAACACCAGCATATTTTTAGTGATTTGTCAGTGTTCACCTTTTGAACGGCAGTGTGCTAAAAAAATGTTTTCTTTAGGGGAGAAATTTTACGGGTGAAAAGATCTATCACCCTATATGGATATATTTTGCCAGCAACAAAACTTCCATCATAGGTCTAGAACAGCTACCTTTTCCAGCCCATGGCACACTGAATTAGATACCAAAATTTTGTGGTACACCGATATATATATATATATATATATATATATATTATATATATAATATATATTATATATAATATATATATATATATATATATATATACATATACATATATATAAAATGTTTTGCTGATATAACAAAAAATGTACGATTTTGATTGCCTTACAAAAATATAATAGTAATTACCATCACTTTTTGCTTTAAAACGACTTTAAAAAATATCTTTTTTGAAATAATTTATTTTTATGATACTTTGTAATAAAAAATTACACTAAAAATTATTGATACGGATATTACCTAAAATTATTTGTGAACACCCTTGTCAAAAGTTCAACCATTGAAGTGAAATAAATTTTACCCAATTTAAACCGTTTCACAATCTGTATGGCATGCCGGTTGAAAATCGCTGATCTAGAGCAAATACTGCCCGACATCAGAATTATCGAATGAAAGAGCGGTTTCATATCTTATTAAGCGTACCTAGATTAATTATATACACTAGCGGTAACCCTTTCAAAGGTGGTTGGGCACCAAGGGTTATATGGAATAATTATATGACCATTAAATTAAAATTGTTTCCTAACACAAAACCTCTGAGATTTTTAAATTTAAAATTTCCTTCCATTAAAACTTTATCAATGCCTGCAAATTTTGTTTATAATAATAAATTGCATTCTAATTTTATTTAAGTATTATAGAATCTGAACGATTTTCTTTAAATATCTTTTCGGCAGCCATGCAAAAGACATTTCTCTATTACTTTTCTCCTCTTTTTCTTTGTAAATTAAGGTATATTTTAAAATTTCTCGTACCGGAAAATATCCAAGGAAAGAATTCATTTAAAAATAAAAAAGTCATGAATTGATAAAAAAGGGACTGACTGAATGCATATCCCCGTAATTCTATCCCCAATCGCATGGGCATTGTGTTCTGATTTCTGGTTATCAGTTGGAAGTTTCTATACATAATTTGAGATATTGTTGTAGAAAGAAATTTTATCATATACAAGAAATGTATCAGTTTCAGCATAAATTATGCAATAATTTCTTTTGTTGTATAAGATAGAAAAGAGATCCTATTTTCTTAAATAATTGCATTACTACTTTCTTTAAAACCTTCAAAATCAAAAGCAATATCTTTCCTGAGTGCACTACTTTCCTAATCTATATTTATTAGAATTTTATAGAAAGGCAAAAAGTTTTTTTTTCAAATGTCAGTTGTAAGTTATGCAGACGCACTTATATAAAATACTTCCCAATAACAGTAAAAAATATATTTCTACGAATAAACCACAGCAATACCTTGAACAAAATTAAATATTAGTTTTGCATTGGTATATAGTACCTTTCGATTGATTTCTTTTTTGATGACGTAACTTTCAATTGTTCTATATGAGGTTTTTTTAAGGTTATAAATTGCATCTAGCACATATATAAATTTCCATTTTCTCGAGACATCATTTTAAAGTTATCTGAAAATTAGCATTTCTTAAAAAATAAATGCCAACTTCTTGGCTTACTTTACTTTTGTTTTTATAGCCTTCACCGTGATTCATTATTATGCGTTAGAATTAAGTTAAAATCCAAGTGTTCATTATTCTTCGAAATTTCGTTCTTTACTTAAGTTGTACATTATCATAACGTTTTATTTTATTTTCATTACAGTGTTTCAGTGCCGAACAGATTTTAGACGAATTACCAATAAATTATGATGACTATTCTCAACTACGGACTACACGACATATGTTTTCAATTATAATGGGGAAAATAAAGGAAGGTGAGTGGACAAAGTAGACTTATTACTCAGGAAGACTTTAAAAACATTTTCCAATCTACTTGATGAATTTTCTGCTTTTAGGTTATTGCATCGAAATCGGAGAGTCAGTGACAGATTTTTTGGACGACATTTTTCATCATTACGGAGATGAATGTTCACCATACATGACTCTGAATGGTAAGTCTAGTCGGATTTTATTTTTAAAACCTCAGTAAATGGAGCTTGAACACAAAAAGTTATTGATTCATCAATGAAGATAATGAATTATCTATGCAAAATATACCTAATATTAGGGTACATAGGTATTTTTAATTTTAAGTAACTTATGTCAGATCCTATAAAAAGTCTGAATATTTAAGGTTTCGAGAGCTTAGAGTTTACTATAACAGTATACTGGGGGTAACTGACATTTTAAACACTTCAGTGTAAAAAATCAAGTAACAGTTTTTAAACTTCTCTTACTTTTATTTAACATTTTATTATGTGATTGAACAAGAGGATTAGTAACCACAAAAATAACATATTATAAGAATTATAATTGTATTTAATTAAGCATAGAAAACTAAAAAACCTTTTCAGAAGTATGTCTTCCAAAAATTTCGAACTTCCATTAAACAAATTTAGGGGTTATTAGAATAAATCTTCGATGTGGGGAATATTAGATTTAATTTCTAAATAACTATTTGTAATGGAAACCTAAATATAAAATTCTCCAACTATTCCAAAATCCTTAGTTATATAACTATTATTTTGCAATAATTCTAAATAGCCTCTTTAGAAGATTAAGTTTTTCATATTATTTTCTAGGTCTCAAAAGAATGATACATGATTTACAAAGTGGACCAGGGAAGGATCACGATCATGAACATCACCATGCTCATCATCATGATCACAGTCATGAAGACAATCACGAATGCGATCATAAACAAGGACATTTTTCTCATCATCACTCACATGATCATTCGGAACATGGGCACACTCATCCACATTACGATCTCCATTCGTATCACGATCACAACGACAGTTTCGGACACGACCATGATCATGATCATGACCATGGCCATCCTCATTCTTCCAGTTACTATCACCCAGAACACAACGAAATTGCGAAGGATAGTCCCGTTGTGTCTACATCTCCGAAACAGATAACTACGGTGATAAGAAGATCGAACGAAAGTGATTTAACTACTACATATGCATCACAAACTTCATCCGATTCTACTGTTTCCACAAGTGAAACTCCAAACGCTTTTAGCGAGCCATCAGAAAGCAGCAGTACAGTCAGCACGCAGACTAATATCTACTTAAAGGCATCAGAGTTGGAGACTACAACTTCGGAAGGTATTGAAAATAGTAGCAGCAACACAACTGAAGCTTCTTTAGGTGATCCGGAGTTACCCGAGGTGAACTCAACCTCTCATCGAAAGAAGAGATCTGCTCATGGAGAAAAAGAATTCAATGCCCCTTCCGCCTCTTTGAGAAGTGATCTATCACATCCAGAAGAACAACCTATAGATGAGAGTCGACAAACATCTTCACCAGATGATGTGAAAAAAGTTTATTTGTTGCAGTATGATGACCACAATCGGAACATTGATTTGGAACTCAGTGGCACCCCTCATCAGTTTGCCAGCATGGCTAAGAAGGTGTGAGATAGTTATATTTATTTTTTTTTCTCTTCTTTGAGTGACAGTTTATGAATTCTAAAATGTAGAAAATGTAAAGTATTCCGAAGGTTATCTATAACTTATTCATTGAACACTTTTTGTTTCTTGAATGAATTCTCTTCTTCAGAGAATGAGAAACGAAACTTTCAAAATAAAATTAGTGAATAAGTATTTAAAATACTTGATTTTCGCTGCCAATAAGTGGAGAATTCATAACACAAACTACAAACTATAGGCGATTGCTACAGATACTATTTGGCTAGAATAAATCTAATTTAATTTCATTTTTGAGTTCCTAATTTGATTCATAACCACTATGAAATTCGATTAATTGCTAGAGGTTTTCCACCCAAGGCCCCAAATGCTGATATATTGTGGTTTTTTAGTCTCGATTTGAAACCATTGGGTACATTATAAGTCTCTCTTAAAGTGAGTGTATCACGGAAGACTAAGAATGCTTCGAAAAATTTAAAATGCCATGAAACGTGAAATTCGATCCGTTTCCGGGCCAATATGTTTCAACAGAATGGTTTGTGATAAGATTTAACGACTTAGTACCAGCAAAAGGTAAACATTTCTTTCGGGCACTTGCTCCTCTAATGTCATTTTGATCCATACGCATAGATCACCACGTATATTATTAAAATTCTAATACAAAGAAGCACTTTTTCTAGAAGAAATGAAGTCATTTAATAAATAATTTGTCGATGCCCATTGATACAACGTACTTCTTAATATTAATGCAGCACAACTAAAATACACTCGATACCTGCAAAATTAATTTCATAATTTTTATTGACAACCATTTTATTGACTTAGTACCAGCAAAAGGTAAACATTTCTTTCGGGCACTTGCTCCTCTAATGTCATTTTGATCCATACGCATAGATCACCACGTATATTATTAAAATTCTAATACAAAGAAGCATTTTTTCTAGAAGAAATGAAGTCATTTAATAAATAATTTGTCGATGCCCATTGATACAACGTACTTCTTAATATTAATGCAGCACAACTAAAATACACTCGATACCTGCAAAATTAATTTCATAATTTTTATTGACAACCATTTTATTGACTTAGTACCAGCAAAAGGTAAACATTTCTTTCGGGCACTTGCTCCTCTAATGTCATTTTGATCCATACGCATAGATCACCACGTATATTATTAAAATTCTAATACAAAGAAGCATTTTTTCTAGAAGAAATGAAGTCATTTAATAAATAATTTGTCGATGCCCATTGATACAACGTACTTCTTAATATTAATGCAGCACAACTAAAATACACTCGATACCTGCAAAATTAATTTCATAATTTTTATTGACAACCATTTTATTGACTTAGTACCAGCAAAAGGTAAACATTTCTTTCGGGCACTTGCTCCTCTAATGTCATTTTGATCCATACGCATAGATCACCACGTATATTATTAAAATTCTAATACAAAGAAGCATTTTTTCTAGAAGAAATGAAGTCATTTAATAAATAATTTGTCGATGCCCATTGATACAACGTACTTCTTAATATTAATGCAGCACAACTAAAATACACTCGATACCTGCAAAATTAATTTCATAATTTTTATTGACAACCATTTTATTGACTTAGTACCAGCAAAAGGTAAACATTTCTTTCGGGCACTTGCTCCTCTAATGTCATTTTGATCCATACGCATAGATCACCACGTATATTATTAAAATTCTAATACAAAGAAGCATTTTTTCTAGAAGAAATGAAGTCATTTAATAAATAATTTGTCGATGCCCATTGATACAACGTACTTCTTAATATTAATGCAGCACAACTAAAATACACTCGATACCTGCAAAATTAATTTCATAATTTTTATTGACAACCATTTTATTGACTTAGTACCAGCAAAAGGTAAACATTTCTTTCGGGCACTTGCTCCTCTAATGTCATTTTGATCCATACGCATAGATCACCACGTATATTATTAAAATTCTAATACAAAGAAGCATTTTTTCTAGAAGAAATGAAGTCATTTAATAAATAATTTGTCGATGCCCATTGATACAACGTACTTCTTAATATTAATGCAGCACAACTAAAATACACTCGATACCTGCAAAATTAATTTCATAATTTTTATTGACAACCATTTTATTGACTTAGTACCAGCAAAAGGTAAACATTTCTTTCGGGCACTTGCTCCTCTAATGTCATTTTGATCCATACGCATAGATCACCACGTATATTATTAAAATTCTAATACAGAGAAGCATTTTTTCTAGAAGAAATGAAGTCATTTAATAAATAATTTGTCGATGCCCATTGATACAACGTACTTCTTAATATTAATGCAGCACAACTAAAATACACTCGATACCTGCAAAATTAATTTCATAATTTTTATTGACAACCATTTTATTGACTTAGTACCAGCAAAAGGTAAACATTTCTTTCGGGCACTTGCTCCTCTAATGTCATTTTGATCCATACGCATAGATCACCACGTATATTATTAAAATTCTAATACAAAGAAGCATTTTTTCTAGAAGAAATGAAGTCATTTAATAAATAATTTGTCGATGCCCATTGATACAACGTACTTCTTAATATTAATGCAGCACAACTAAAATACACTCGATACCTGCAAAATTAATTTCATAATTTCTATTGACAACCATTTTATTGACTTAGTACCAGCAAAAGGTAAACATTTCTTTCGGGCACTTGCTCCTCTAATGTCATTTTGATCCATACGCATAGATCACCACGTATATTATTAAAATTCTAATACAAAGAAGCATTTTTTCTAGAAGAAATGAAGTCATTTAATAAATAATTTGTCGATGCCCATTGATACAACGTACTTCTTAATATTAATGCAGCACAACTAAAATACACTCGATACCTACAAAATTAATTTCATAATTTTTATTGACAATTCTGTATCCAAATTTCGAGCATTTAAGATAAGGCCTTAAACCAATTTGTATCTTTGTCATTATTCAGGTTTTGAATATACTTGATTTCTTTATGGCATTTTATGGAATGATACTAAAACTGAGATTATTATAAGACGTCTTAAAATGTTTTTGTTTATGATAGTGTTTGAGCGCAGAAGATCTTATTCAGAAATTTGGACACCAAGTGAACAGCACTTTGACGAAAGGCGATTTCATGGAACTCTGCCCGGCATTGATACAGCAAATTGTTAGTGGAGTATGCACGGAACCAGCCCTACCTCCACCACTCTTACCATCTCGTATGGAATGTAAGTGCAATAAAACAAGCATTTTCTTGCATATTTTTTAATCATCTGATTTACACACTGTTTGTAAATATTATTTAAAGGAAGACTTCACAAACATATGGAAATAAATTTCTAATTGATTTATTGAATCTAATAGGACATTTCAGAGAAAATATTTTATCAGATTTTTTATAAAAAATTTCTTTTCTAATATTTATAAGTTATTTCTGTAGGAAATAAAATTATTAAACAGTTGTATTTTCATAGGTTGATGGTATTTGATAAGTTTAACTAAGGAATATGGTGTTAAAGAACTAATTTTAAGTTTGATTAGAGATATATTTACTTTTGCGATATTATTAATGAATAAAATATTTGTTTATTATTGAAATGTTTTACAACATTGATGAAATGCGTTTTGCGCGATATTAATGAAATGTGTTTTATATTAATGAAATGAATGTGAAAACGCTTTTGACTTTCGTGACTAGATGTATTTCACATGCTGACCAACTGAATTTTATCTTGTTTAGACGAAAAAAGATTGGTAAATACCATTATTTTTATATCAAAATTATACTTGTTTTTCAGCTTGACAAAAAATATAATATATTTTTGGAGGTGTCACAAAATCTTATTAATTAGTTTGGCGTGCCATTAGATGAAAAAGGTTGAAAATCGCTGATCTAGAGTTATGAATATCAGTTACTTATATACCAGCGTGTAACAATCACCAACTTGCAAGGGCCAAACTTGGAGATTTTTGGTATTGGGGTATTGGTATTTTCAATTAACGTCACACTGGAGCAACACAACGGGCTATTGGTGACGGTCCGGGATCAATCCCAAAGGAAAAGATCCGAGGACACAGCACCACGTAATTTTGAACCACGGTCAGATGACGAGGCAACACCTGAGCTGGCACCCCACTCTCCAAACTTCCACACCACGCCAACGTGAGGACATTTGTGGCCACGACAGATTTAACGTGCTCCAGCCCCCTTTGAACACGACGGTGTTTGGCTGGATTCGAACTCGCAACCCTTCTGTTGCTAGTCCGTTACTCTTCCAACCGGGCCACCGCGGCCCTCTGAGTTTTTGTCTAGCATTGCATTGTAATGCCTTTTCTAAATGCTTGATTTGTAAATGGATAAAAAACATTAAATTTACACAACAGTTTGAGTCGAACATTTTTACTTCTGGAAATAGTGAATATTACTACTATCACTATAGAAAAAATATTTGTTTTATTTCTTATAGGTTTTAAATAATGGTATGCAAACCATAAAGAGGATCCGTTGCTAAAGAAACGTGAACTTAATACCCTAAACCTTAAGAGCCGATTATAAGAAGTTCATGGGCACTCGTGGTTCACCTTCTTTAAATTAGTATTCATATCCAGCTCAAAAGAAAAAGACATTTAAAAGTCGCTAAGATTTTAGAGGAAAAAATCTGTACATAAATATACTGCAATGTCTTCTGTGATGCATTTTCATTGAGAAAAGTAGCTTATTTGACGTATACATACATTTCTTTCCATTTTAGATTTATTTTAAGAGTCCTGTGAGCTCAACAGGTTTAATATCGCTGTACCTATATGCATCTCACGTACGGAGATGAAGATGATATACATGCCCATACATTTGTGGGTCTTTATGTCAGACTTATGCATTATTTTATAGAATATCTTTTTGGAAGCCATTAATAGTCCTTGGTTAAAGCACATGATAATTGGGTAAAAGCATGCTTTGTTTTCTAAAAAGGAATAAGTAAAAAGATCAATTAACGATGCCGTTATTCTTAGGTCGGTCGGTAGTTAATTACCGTCGCACTGGAGCAATACCACGGACTATTGGCGACGGTCCGGGATCAATCCAAAGGGATCCAAGAACAACGACTCGTCATTTTGAACCACGATCTAATGACGAGATCAACACCTGAGCTGACACACCATTCTCCAAACTTCCACACCTCGGCAACATGAGGACATTTGAGGCCCAGAGAGATTTAAGGTGCATCAGCCGCCGTGAACACGACGGTCTTTGACTGGACCGAGTTTTTAACTCGTAACCCTCGGGCTGCTAATCCGTGACTCTTCCAACTGGGCTACCGCGACCCGCCGTTCTTCTTAGATATCAAGACTGTTGAATTCATACTTTTCGTGGAATATTTAGTAACGCATATCGTTGAAGAATATTTGGAATGTAGGTTATAGACAATGCATTAATACTCAACAAATTTAATTTCGTTATTTGTTAACGTATATTCTTAAATAATAGTGGAAATGTTGGTTATTGGCAATGCATTAATACTCGGCATAGCTTTTAAGTGCGTTAACGTTTTTCAACGTATATTGTTAAATAATAGTGGGAATGTAGGTTATGCACAATTAAGTAATACTTATGAAAGCGATTAAGCATATCTAAAATTCCACGGTCCATCTTTGCCCAGAATTGGTTACCGTCAGTTGAGCATTTATTTTTCTGCTGAACTGAAAACGAAAGTTTCACTGAGTTTATTTGCGTTTGTGTCGAATTTTAATCTTTTTAAGTTTCCTGCTTACTATAAAACTGATAATAAAATACTTGTTTCTGTCACATTTGCATAATTCCCAAAATGCACAATAAACGATGAATTGATTGACGATGAGGATTTTGATGATGGCTGTTTTGAGAACTGCTGAGAATGGACGCCTGAAAACAATTGAAGCGGAGATATTCTCAGAATATATCCGTTTTCTCTCTCTTTATAAAAAATTACTTTAACTTGAATTAATTTCTAGCTTGTTAACAAAAACATAAGTATGTGTCGTAGATACTTACGAAACATACATACAAGAAACCGTGTTGAAGTATTTTAATAAATCTTTCGCACATCCATCACTTTTACTCGTTAGTATATATCCTTTTGTATATTTGATGGGGTGCCAGCTCAGGTGTGACCTCGTCATCTGACCATGGTTCAAAATTGCGTGGGATTTTCCTCGGACCTTTCCCTTCGGGTTTGATCCCGGACTGTTGCCAATAGCCCGTCATGTTGCTCCAGTGCGACGCGAATTAAATACCTACCTTTTGTAAATTTACAATTGACATGATAAATAGATGTTTTTATTTTAATAGCCCGTCGTGTTGCTCCAGTGCGACTCAAATTGAACTACTTACCTACCATTTATTTCTATTTTAAACTATACGTGTAAAATGGGCTATAATACTTTTTATTTCCAAAATCGATTAAGTTGCTTTTTAATGTTATTGTTTCCTACGTATGTGTGGGAGCATGGTTAAAAAATCCCCACTTACTTGGAAAGTATAGTTATTAGATTAAAATAGAATTTTGTTTGTACTAAACATCAAAACTATTACATCTACTTGATGGTAGTAAATTTAAACAGAATATTATATATTAGTATACGTATATAAAAAAAGATGAAAGAAAGTTCCTGTGCAACATTTATCTTTTCACTCTGATATTATAAGGTTCAGAATTTGTCGTGTAGTTTATTGCTCTGTATAGAGAAATAGATTTTGTCTGACGATATGAAAATACATAAAATATATATTTAATACGCAAAATATGTAAATGATTTGAAAAAGAAATATTACAAGTTGTAAAAATAAATTAAGGCATGGAGTATAGTACACTTTTTTATGGTAACTTTGGGCAGGATATTTAACATTCCTTAGCTCTGCAAATTCTTATTAATTTTCTTTCTTATTTTCATCAATTCCAGATCATTGTTCAACTTTACCAAAAGTTATTTGTTTTTCTTACCATGCATTTAAGTTCGGAAAGTGAGGTGCTGACCTCGTCAGCTGACGCTAGTTAAAAATAACGAGTTGTTTTCCGCGGATATCTTCCTTCGGGAATGATTCCGTACCGCCACCAATAGCTCGCCACCCAAGCTCGTTGTGTTGCTCCAGTACGACGTGAATTCAACTACCTACCAGCCTACCTTACCACCGTACTTAAAAACAGATATTTCTCCTAATTTTATTAATATTCCTTATCATCGCATAATTACGATAAATGAAATCCTTGTGACTAGAGTTCTAAAAGTGTGAACAAAAGCAAAAGAAAATGGTAGCTGTTTTCCTGCTGAAGAATGGAATAAAAATGTAAACCATTACGATGCTATGCGCGTATAAAAATATATACTTGACACATCACGAGATTAAGATGAGTGAGGCGACAACACGTGCTCTTGCTTGGGTATCCTATTCTATGCACGATTTACATCTGATTTTTTCAGACAATCTCATTCTTCATTTCGTGACACTTTAGGTGGATATATAACTCAAATTCAACCTGAGATTGATTACATAAAAACTGTACATGTTCTTTGGAGAACATTCTTGAAAAGACGAATTCTTTAAAAACTTTAGGTATTTATCTAAAGTTCCCTAGTTTCTAAAGGTTTATGATTTGGGAAGTAAGACAGCCTATTAGTATTAGTTGTCCAAAGTTTTGTATGCAATATTATAGCCCTTTCGAGATTATAACAATATTAGTCAGAGTTACAGTGGTGAGTCGCTTGACAGTAAACTAAGAATAGTAGAGCTGGCCTTGATCTCCACCACACGCAGACCCGATGGATGATCATCCGATCCAAGGCCAAAGCGGGATTCATCCCTAAACATGATACGCTGCCATTTCTTCCAGATTCTCGGTCATACCATAGAGGGAATATAAAAGTAGAGTGAGTAATAGTAACCTTTTATGTGCCCCAAACTAGTAGTAATGTGACCCTTAGATTTTCTTTCGCCTGCTGGGTGGAACGTAACATTCATAATCTGATTGGCCCACGAGATGGGAGAAGACATCCATCCATTGATTGATCATCTGATTGGTCCATTGATTGATCATCTGATTGATTCATTGATTGATAACCTGATTGGTTCATTGATTCATCATCTGATTGATTCATTGATTGATAATCTGATAGTAGTACATTGAAGATTTCACCACTTTTATAGGATTCGCACACCTTGTTATAATACACTGCTGGCCACCCAAATTGCAACACCAAGAAAGACAAGGGATATCACAACAAAATTTATTTTGTAGATAACATGTTGACCAAGTATCAAATGATTAAATTTATAGACTTCTGTGAAGTGTGGTTCCTGCCAAAATCAGTAGCCAGAGTAGCCGCCATTGTTGGAGATCACCGCTGCCACACGCCTCGGCATTGATTCAAAGAGACTTTGGATGTGTTCTTGGGGTACAGCAGATCAAGCAGCTTCCACACGTTGCCAAAGTTGATATGGTGTGGCAGCTGGGGATGTATTCTGGGTCAATCGTTGAGCAACCATGGACCACATGTTTTCTATCGGCGAAAGATCCGGAGAGCGAGCTGGCCAGGGAAGCAATTCAATCTGGCGATTGACGAAGAACCCTTGGACAATGCGTGCCACGTGTGGTCGCGCATTATCCTGTTGAAATATGGCTGTGGGCAAGCCCTGAATGTAAGGAAGGACAACTGGCTCCAACACCTCGGAGATGTAGCGCTGGCTGTTTAAAGTACCGGCAATGCGTACTAGAGGAGTGCGAGAGTGATATCCAATACCGCCCCATACCATAATACCCGGTGCAGGACCAGTGTGGCGGTGCATAACGCAGCTGTTCAGCATCCTCTCTCCACGGTGTCTCCAGACTCGAATCCGACCATCGTGGTGTTGCAGACAGAAGCGTGACTCGTCAGTAAAGACAATTTCATTCCATTCTGCCGTCCACATCCTTCTTTCATCACACCATTGGCGGCGGAAACGTCTGTGGTTCTGCGTCAAGGGTAGACGAAGCAATGGACGTCTTGCGGACAGACCACTCTGCTGTAAACGGCGTCGAATGGTACAGACACTGGATGATGCGGTACAGTCTGAATGTGCTGTGCTATGGTTCGTGATGTGGCTGAGCGATCCGTCACTGCCATACGCACAATATGCCTGTCATCACGTGAAGTGGTGCACTGAGGTGGATGCGATCGAACACGTCGGTCCGTCGTACCCTCCTGCATCCAACGATCACATAACCGCATTACAGTTGTTTGGTTTCGTCCAACACGACTACCGATTTCCCTGAAAGATAATCCACAATCTCGGTAGGCCACTATCTTTCCTCTGTCGAACTCGGATACTTGATCAAAAGATGATCGCTGTTTTCTACGAGGCATAATTGATCGTTTTTTTTTGAAAAAACCACAACAAAAACACAATTGCCGTACTTGAAATCGTCGAAATCTCCAAGCCTTAAATAGCGCTTTGAAGTGGCGCCACAGGTGCGCGTGATGTGCGTCTGCGCTGAAATTCTAATCATTTGCATATCTCATCTCCGCTAATGCATGTTGTAAATTTCATATTATTTGCATGCTTCCTTCAGGGTGCTGCATTTACGGTGGCCAGCAGTGTATATTATCGGTGTACAGCATCGTCAAACGATGTGATAAGATACAAAATCGGCCAGCCAAGTCAATTTTTTACAGATTAGTCGCGTAATTACTAGTCGACATATTGGTCACACTTTTTGAAGCTCCTCTATATAGCAATGCTCAGTCTACTTATATTTCACGTCTATGGTGCTGGCACCACATTTGCAGCATCAGCTTACCAATCTGTGGTGAACCTTCGCAAAATAAAACACCGAGAAACCGACGAGTGATTAGATCGCTAAAGGCCTTCGAGAGTTTCATGCATCAAAGCCTCTCTATGTAAATACAGATGAGAAAAAGATGGGCCGTTGGAGGTCAATTGCAACTCGGTTCGATTTCACGCATATCTACTCAATGGTTACAAAAAGTTTTCACATAATAATCTTAACCGAGTAACACCATTTGTTTTCGTAACCCATTAAAGAATCAGTTTTCCTCTTTACACCTGAGCTTCTGTTCCTTTATAGTGCTTCCGTTTACCTAATAAATAAATCAATAGAAAAGCTGTTTGCCTCTTTCTTTTATTGATTTCTAGTAGGCATCGCGTGCTTTGTGTGACTGCTACTCGTTTTCTGCTTATTCTTGCGACTTCTAAATTGCTCTGACATTTAAAAGAATGACTTTGTATTTTCTGTAACTTCAATATATAAGCTTAAGAGTATTTTTGAATATTAATGATTGGTTGGTTTGTTTTCTGTTACTTGGGGGGTTTTATGGCGCAAGGGCCATATTTGGCCATGAATATTAATGATTGAAGAGTGGATGAAGATTTGAGAAGTCGTGAAAAACAAATCAAAACTCGCTATTAAAATTGCCCCTAATGTAAGTTAAAATAATCTCCAATCTTAGTCTTCAAGTAGTTTCGACTAGATATGTCATCCATATCAAGATCTGACCAATTTTGCTAATGGAAAGATATCTCGTCATCAAGATATTGCCTATTTTTTGATGATAACGAGATATCTCGTCAATGAAGATCTGATCAGTTTTCTTCTAATGATCGTGATCGTGTTTCCTTCTAATGAGGAGATATCTCGTCCATCAAAATCTGTTTTAGACAATGGGAAGTTTAGAAATTTCATATATAAGTTGTATAAAGTGTCCCCAAAGTACAACCGAGGAGGAATCGAACCTGCGCAGGCTATAACTCACAGGTTGCTAGCGCAGTGGGCACACCTCGAGTGAGCCATGGCAACCCTCACAATTATAAGACGTGTGATATAGTCATCAATAACAAATACAAATGAGGGAAAAGAGAAATATGTACATTGATAAATTTAACACATGTGTTCAGAAATGTTTTAATACCAAGATGTCATTTATTTCTTTTATAAAAGATTGGAACATGAGACTTAAATTATTCATGTCATATTTTTATTTCATTCAATTAAATGTTTTATTGACAAATATAAATCCATCGTATGATTGTTGAATACTACATGATCAATATCGTACGCAATGACCAGCATGAATATTTCGTAATTGTGTGTCACATTGTGTAAAAGGTTGGAGGCAAAAAATCTCGTTTTTATTTTTCGTAACAATATTCCCAGCTTATTTAATCTCATTATTAACAAGAATAATTGATTCTAAATTAATCAATGCATAGTTCCTGTGCAGTGCCATCATCTAACTGTCTTGTCTCAGTGGGTTTGCCCACTGGCCTAGCAACCTTTAGGTAGATCAGATTCGATAACTGTATCTTAGTTTGAGTGTATTTCTCTCCTTTGTATCAGTAAAACCTTTTTTTTGTTTATACCCATTATTTGATTTCTGTGTTTTTGGCGCAACTTGGTCAAATATGGAATTTGCGTCATAAAACCCAACCAACCATTACATAAGAGTTTTCTTAGTTAAATTGTCTTTACAGAAATTGTTGTCATTTCATCACTCACATAATCAAAAAGTGTTGAGTTTCGAAAACTGAAGAAATACTTTGCTATAAATTGCATCATTGATATGTAATTGTGACATAACCAGGAAGGAAGTCAGTAAAATGGAAGACGCCATTATCTGTTCCCGAAACCTCTGCCATCTGATGTAATGTTGGTGTTAATGTATCGTGTTTTTGTCTGGCTTATCCAGTTTCTTAATCAAATTGTATACATGAGTTTAAAGTGCTATATTTGTATGCTATCCGCATCTTCCAATGTTTTAATGTAACCTTTTCCTTGCAGCATATGGTTACGGCTCTCTTTCTGTCTTCATCATAAGCCTTACATCACTTGCAGGTGTTTTGCTTCTTCCTATAATGACGAAGCATGCGTACAACTATATCATCTCTGGGTTTTATGGATTGGCATTCAGTACGCTTGCTGCTGATGCCATGTTGCATCTCATGCCTCAAGTGAGAAATTGCTTTTGACATTAAAACATATTTATGCATATACATAATAAACTTCATTAATTACCAGCATTAGCATTAACAGAAAACTCAAACAATAAATCAGAAACTACTGCATACCCCTCACTGAAGAGCTAATTAATTGAAGAGCTTTAGGCAACGTAGTGATAAGCCATAGAAATATGTTCTGTAATGAAAAAAATTAAAAACAAAATATTCAAGAGAATAAAAAAAATTGTGATTTTGAATGAATGCTTAAAACATGACAATTTAAAATAATTGAAATTTGGAAGTTTTTTAAACTTGAAAATTGATAGCTTGAAAAATTTGTAAAGTTGCTTATCATCATGTTGTGTAAAACCTTTCAATTGAAGTTTGCTTACATTTAATTTACTATTGATTTAATTCCCTAACAGGGAATAGATTAAAAACAGATCGAAATTGATCTGTGTTTAATCTATTCCCTGTTAGGGAATAGATTATTATATTATTACCAGGTCCAATAAATATGACTGGATTCGACAGTTCGTACGTAGTATAACTCCATTTACTTTTGGTCAGTATCAAGGGTCTCGAGGCCAGATATGTTATTAAGATAGTATTTTATGATCTGTTCGAAAAATACAAATGAATCTAAGAAAGTGTGTCTATACGAATATCTAAATCTCTAAAGGGTATGAATAAACATCGTCGTCTTACAAGTGAAACACACTAAATCCAAAGTTTTCAAGATATCAGTATTTTAAATTTCCTTGTTCAGAATGTCGTGATCTTTTGAATGGTTAAGTCCACTAAATCGTTTTTTCTTTGCACAAATGTTAGATTTCTTCTTGAGACTGCTAAATACACTTAGTGTGTTTAGCATAGTGGGTAGAATTTCCCCTTTCGTTTTCTCAGAACTATGTTTTTTGACAGTGTGTTTCATTTGTAAACCGATTATAAATTTTGACCAGAGTACAAAATAGTTCACTTTTAATATATTTTAGTTGAATAAACTATTTATCCAGTAAGTGTTATGAAAATAGAATAATCCAAATACTTTTTCGTTAACTGACCGAGAAGTATTGAAAATACAATACTATCTCCCAAATATGAAATTGAGTTTTAGTGTGTAAATAAACCATTGGGAAAGGAGTAACATATTTTTAAAATAAAAGGATGATGTATAACAAATGATGCTATATTTTATGTGATACTAAATAATTACTTAACGTGTGATCTTTTCAATTTTACGAGACATACCTTAGGATCTGACAACATGCATAGATGTTAACTTCTTTTAACAGGGTTCCTGGGGCCTTAAAAACGCACGAGTTTTCATTTTAGTTTTTAAGAGCCCTTAAAAGCTTTAATAATTGCTTGAAGTCCTTAAAAGATGTAAACATTCCTATTTTTTACCAAGGCACTACATGTTTTATTTCGACTGCATTAAAACCCAAGAGTAATAACACGTGACCTCAGAAAGCCATTTAGACAATTTTAAGAAGTTTAATCCAAATATTTTCTTTACACACACTAAAATCAATATCAATGATGCTTGACCTTAGACGTATCATTAATGAATCTGAAATCCACCCATAACACTTATGAAATATTTTTCACCTGTGCAATTCACGGGTTAATTTTCGATTTATGCTAAATGTAGCCTTAAAAATACGTACAATAGCCTTCAAAAAGCGATAATTGTTTTTTACGTAAAAATTGGGAACACTGTTTAACTCTACTGGTGATTGTTCAACGAGATATATCTCGAGGTATTAGCAAAACTGACCAGATCTTAATGTACGAGATATCTCGTCATTAGAAGAAAACTGACCAGATCTTGATATCGTCAACATAAAAAACCCGCAAATATTTTGATGACGAGATATCTCTTCATTAGCAAAATCGATCAGATCTTGATGGACGAGATATCTCGTTGAAACCACTTGGAGGATTAAGATGATTTTTGTGTTATAAGCTTGGTATATGAGATGGAAATGCTTTATTTACTAAAAACAAATGTCAATCTAAGAACCGATAGTGTCGAATTCTTTTGCAAATGTACTAATTATAGTGTGGTTAAATAGTAAAGTTAAAGCTAAATATATTATTTTACTTTTAAACTCGTAGTAAAGAATGGGGTACTATGTTTAAAATAATGAAGTGTGGACATTTTTAGTTTCTGGGTCTTCATACTCATGGCGGTGGAGAGGATCATGGTCATTCTCATGATGGCGAGTTTCTGGAACCTTACGTGCAGCTACAATTGGGGGTTTTCTTCACCATTTACGGTCTGTTCCTCTTCGAAGCTATCATGTGTGCTTTCTCCAAATCAGATCATCACGGAAACCAAGTAAGTTCACATCTGTTGTACTTTTGTAGAATTATATCTGTTGTACTCTTGTAGAATTGAAACCTCACAGAACACAGATGGAGCTTCAAATCCAAACTTTCCTTTGTCTTCCAAGTATATGAGCGACTGTGGTTCAGTTGGTAGAATCGTGGATTAGGTTTGTTGAGTCGAGTGTGGAATTCTCAACTGGTTAGGTTTGTTGAGTCGAGTGTGGAATTCACAACAGGTTTGTTGAGTCGAGTGTGGAATTCACAACTGGTGGGTTGCGTGTTCCAAACTCGATCCAACCAAAGATCGTGTACGATGGATGGTGAGTGTTAAATCTGTCGTGGCATCAAGTGTTGCCACTTTGTCGTGGAGTAGAAGCTTGAAGAGTGGAGCGTCAGCTCAGGTGTTCACCTCGTCATTTGAGTTCGAAATTACGAAATTATCCTCCTATCTTTTCCTTCGGGATTGATCCTGGACCGTTGCCAACAGTCCGTTATATTGCTCCAATGCGACGTAAATTTAACTACAGAATTACTACAAATTTACAGAATTACTACTTTTAATTAACTACAAATTTACTCTTCCAATTTCGTATGGGAAATTTTGAAAACCCTGGGTAACAATTTATGGTGTTGGATTAATTTTGGTTTGTTTTGATGAATTTTCATCTGATTAAAAACACAGCTTTTGAGGACAGCACGTTTATTTCTACACTAGATGAGGACATTACAAATATATGCATTGAATATGTACAAAAAACACGTAAGCTTAACATAGCGGAGCAGGAGACAAGACATCCACCCTTTACCACGAATCTTTTCTCCCCACACCCCACTGTTGCAGTTAGGGGTGATGATCTCACATATGGTATAATGCTTTGTTTCTAAATGAGCTTCAACTCTAAAGAATTTTATAAATATCGACTTATGTTTTAGAGATGATTAAATATTTTAAATAAAGCTAGGCAATGAGAATGCTAGAGTGATTTAAAATTATTGCAATTCCGTCTCTAGGCACTCCTAAAAATGTCGTAAAAATATAAGGAATCCTATTTAGTAAATTTTCCTACTTCAGTGATTTTTTGTTGACAATATTTTTTTCGTCATTAAGGATAGATTCGACTGCGTAGTCATCTGACCGTGGTTCGAAATTACGTGGTGTTGTTCTCGGGTCTTTCCCTTCAGTATTAATCGCGGATCGTCGCCAATAGCCCATTGTGTTGCATCAGTGAGACATTAATTAACTACCTCCTTCCTCGGCTGAGTATTTTGTCATCAATTTTTTTCAGCGGTCAAGAAGCTTATTTTACATTTAAAAATATGTCCATTTTGCAAAATATTTTTTAACATGATGTCTAAAGTAAACGGCCTACCACTATTGTACCACTGTAGACGCATTGATGTATTTAGAACTAGTATATCGTTTTTAGGAATGAAAATCGCTCCTTTGCTTATACCATAGTTATTGCCCAAAGAATATCAAAAAGCTAAGCATGAAAGTGACTTTTGTATACCATTCATGGTTCGCTACCGCACTTTGTCATGGTTATATCAGACTAGCTTATTACACCACATGCAAAAATTATTATAACACTTTGCGGGAATACACAAAATTCCACAAGAGCCGCGGGTTCCAACTTATCGTTCATTGTTTTCGTTCGAGAAGATAAATTTATCCACTTGGGTTAACTAAAAAGCAGAATTCCACAGATAACCTTTTCAGCTGAGCAGATGCTTTCGGTTGTGAATTTTTTTTCGTATCTTTACATTCGTATCTCATTTTTATGGGTCTTTACTAGTCTTCGATGCCATTTTTGGATCCTAAGATATTCGCTGTTTTTGTTCTTTCAATCTCTTGTTTAAAATACGTTTCTACGAAACAAAAGGTGGAGTAAATCTGGGTTGAGAGTTCAAGTATTTTTGCTAAAACAATATATAACTGTGCCAAAAATCGAAACACCCCGAAACCAGTGTCTGATTGGAATGGAAATTAGCATGTGTGATGTACATAATGTAATTACCGAGACTCTAAAGCAATAAACCCATTACAAACTGCCGGTTTGGCTTATTTCGACTCAGCACAAATGAGCACAGTTCGGCAGCTTTCGGTCGGCGTATGTATAAATATATACAATAAGAGATTCTGAATCGTCTATTATACATGTCCTGATTACTAACGGTCAGTTTGATTCGGCTCAGCTCAGTACAGATCGCCACGCTTCAGCTTGGCGAATGTGTAGTTTGTACATGCAGAGATTTTGAATACCTTATACATGTCCTGATGGCAAAAGGCCGGTTCGATTCGGCTCAGCTCAGACCAGATCGGCAGACTTCAGCTCAGCGTATATGTAGTATGTACAATGAGATATTCCGAGTCTCCTATTATACATGTCCTAATATAAAGGCAGCATAACAACAAATTAAAATCAATGGTATGATTCAAAATAAGTGCATAAATTTGTAAATGAGCATACAGGAAATAAAAATATGAAGTGAAAAATAGCTTATATTCTTGAACGAAACGAATAATATAAACATAAGTAGGAAATTGCAGTGTTTGATATTTAAATAAATTGGTCAAAACAGCTTTAACAGTTCTTCAAATGTAACAATAACTTTACTGTATATACACACACTAGCCAATGAATTAGAAACCAGTAAATATTTATGCAAATGTTGGTTACGGGCATGGTTATGCAAAATCCGTCTATAACGTGAATGACACATAATCAAATTGACGGTATAAATATGCTGTGCATGTTCATTTCACGAGAAGCGAAGCAGAATGGCGAAAACGACATACCTTTCACCGTTCGAAAACGGAATTATTATTGGGGCCCCTTTAGCAGGAGCAGCGATTGCCAAGACGGCACTCACTGGGTTCTCAAAAGCTGAGATTTCGAAGCTGCTTAAAAGGGGTTTGGAAACAGAACCCACAGTCCTTATCCAAAAGAACTGTAGGTCTAAAACAATTAATCAAAACCGTGATCGTCGTCGTCTCATACGGATTGTAATGCAGAAAAGGGACCCCACTGTGTTGCAACTGACAGAAACCTTTAACAAAGGTTCGTCCCGACCGATCACGGTGAGAATAATGCGCAGAGAATTGCAGAGGATCGGTATAGATAGTCACATGCCAGTGACGAAACCTAATTTCATCGAGAAACGTCAGAGTTCGCTCACAGTCTTGTCGAGAAAGACATAACTAGACATCTGAGGATTGGAAAAAGGTGATGTAGTCAGAAGAATCACGCTACACCTTGTTTTGCACCAACGGAAGGTGTATAGTTTGGAGAGAATCCCATCAAATCATGAACCCATCTTGCCTTGTCCTCACAGTTCAAGGGTCTGGTGGGAGTATCATGGTGTGGGGCTTGTTCTGCTGGTTTGGAAATGGCTGTTTCTGGAAGGTAGACAGTCAGCCATGCAATACTTGAACATCTTGGCAGATCAAGTGCATCCTGCAATGTAAAATTTTTTCTCTGAAGGTGAAGGATCTTTCATGTACAATAATGCAACCATATATCGCGCGTGCAACGTTCGAGAGTGGTTTACGAAACATTAATCTGACTGAATAAGTTGATATCAAAATAACGCATTGTAAACCTCCGTCAGAATTATGATAGAAGAATAATGTGTATACATTAGTATACATAGTCTTTCATTAGCTACTCATTTATACATACAAGTATTTCATATGTACGCATTATAGTTTCATTATTACATTTATTTGCTAAAAGGGCAAAAATATCGTGGCACTTTTGCAGCAGCTTTTTCCTTATTGATCAAGCCTTGTTTAATTTTTATTTAAAACCTTAACCTTTAGTGTAGGCGATATTAAAGTTTCGCCCAGTTTGAGCAAATATTTAATACGCGGCCCGTGTATATTTACCAGGATGTGCCGTTTGACTTGAGTGAGGAAATTGTTTCTCCAAGAGGAGTTGTCTTCTCTTCCTTTTGAGTCTGCCGCCCTCTTACATGCTTTCGAAGGTAAAGAGACAAAGTGATAATGCATGCGCTGTCAGAATGCCACTTTTCTCTGTGCTGTTTGCATTGAATAGATGTATGAGTTTAGAGTGTTTGATTTCTTATAAAACATACAAATGCTAGTAAATTGTATAAACTCTGATGGTGGTTTATTTTAGCGTTGAAAACTACTATATAGTAGACAACCTGTAGTGCATAAACCTGTTTCAAACTGCCATGCATTCTAGGCAAGGGATTATTTGTTTTTCCTTCTTGGATCTTCATTCCCCATTGGAGTAATAGGAAAGTTTTGAGGTATCTCGTCATTTGCAAAACTGACCAGATCTTGATGAACAAAATACCTCGTCTTAGCAAAATTGACCAGATCTTGGACGATATATCTCGTCGAAACAACTTGGAGGGTTAATGCTGAATTTTTGTTTCAATTTTGAAATTGTTTAACTGAACTTCACACAGCGGTATATTGTAATTGCGTCTAAAAACTAAAATGTACGTAAATTTGAAATGCCTGTTAACACACTAAGTAATCAGCATGTTAGTCCCCGATTTGTTTTTACAAGCTATTTATTTTACTGTTAAATAAAAAACTACTTCATTTTATGTACTTAGGGTGTACAGTTTGCAAAATGTTAGCAGACTTGCAAAGTGGAGATAATTGTAAAATTTTCATCGAATTTAGTTAAATCAGAATAAATTATATTTTATTTTTGTAATCAGAATGAACCCAAATTATAATAATCTAGTTTTTCAATAATACGCATAAGTCGAATAAAATTTAACATTGCATTTTACTTTTGACTGAAAAAATCAAACTCATGACTTCCTAATTATAGAGGTTGATATCAAGCCAACTTTCATCCTTTTTCTTAGTTTCAGTTTGGGCCGCAGTAGCCTGGTTGGAAGAGTAGCGGATTAGCAACCGGAGGGTTACGAGTTTGAAACTCGATCCAACAAAAGAGCGTCGTGTCCGTAGGGGCTGGTGCACATTCAATCTAGTCACAAATGTTCTCATGTTGGCGTGGTGTGGAAGTTTGACCATCAAAGGATTAAATCCAAAAAAGCACAAGGCATTAAAAAAGTACAAAAGAAGACAAAATCAATATAATTTTTTATGAAATTCAAAACTGGAATATTTAATTTGAAATTCCTTACAGTTAACTCTCGAATAGCCATAACCATGTAGAATTAAAAACTCTTTTGCAGCTAAAATGCTCGATCCTTTTCAGAATAAAACATTATTAAAGGCGGAGCGGTAAATATCTTGTTCAACTCATCTATTCTTGACTCTATAACGTAGCTACCATCTGGGAATCAGTAAAACTCATCAATCAGCAAGTCGTGGGGGTTCTGATGGAACGGCTCCTGAAGATATTACAAATGATGATACTACATCATCGATGACATTAATCTCATCTCTTAGATCGGTTCCTTCGAGGAAAAAATGTTGAAAGTGACATCGCTGCATGAGGCTGCGACAATCATGACACTGGATTGCAGTATTTAACATCTAAAACATTAATCCGGGTGCTAAGATAAACTGGTTTCGCGTTGACTAGTCTCCAATAAGAAAGAAAATGCACAGTAAAAAGGAATAGGAACAAGTGATTGATTATTTTGCATATGCGAGAAAAAGTAAATTTTCAACGTGTATCTATGCTTCAGTAACATGTTTCATGCGTGAATAGAATATAAAACATGTAAGTCTCTTAGGGAGTCCCAATTACATTCTGAGTTCTGACTAGGGTTTGAAAATCAGTACTGAATCACTGAATTTGGAGATTATTAAGAATTACCGTTACCGATATAGCGTTACTGGTTTCCTTTGATATGATGTTGTACAATTATTTCAGCATTATTCTTAAGATCTACTATTTATACAATGCCATTGGGTGAAATGCCGTCATTTACCACTCTATTGGTATGCGTTTCTATGTCCAAATATGACCCTCATTCAATAAATTTCGGGGCAACTGGTTTAATTCATCATTTTAGTATCTTCTGATGGAAATTACAACGTATTGAATCCCTACTTTAAGAGTTTACGGAAAGGAATAAATTTCGGAGTAAATTTTTGCAAGTATTTGTATGTTAAACAAATTGCGTCTTATCGCCTTCACCACAACAGCAATTTCTGTCAGTTCGGAAATGTCGTTAAAAAGCACAAAAAGAGATTCAAACAGGTTAAAACGTATATTGAGAGTTTCTGTCTGAAATTTCCCGGTAATGTCCGCAAACCTTAGTGGAATGAGTAATTTGCAAACCCTAGTAGTTCCCTTCTTGGTTCAACAGACACCGGGTTTGAATCCCGATCTGGATGTTGGTAGTGGTTCGGAATTAACTTTAAACCTTACGTGGGGGTCTAATTATCCCTATACATCCAAAAAGGAATAGGAATAATAAAAACCTTTTCCATTTAAATTACCTACGAACTTATCCGCATTACTTTATTATTCTTATTTTTATGTAACCCATTCTGCAGATATGAGGGAGTTGAATTCCCTAAAATTCCTTTGTATATCATTTAGAAAGGTTATTAACAGCAGAAATATGTATTAAATTTGATAATTATCGAACTAACAGAACTATTGGTCTACACTCGTTTTCAGCACACACATAACTGGGTGTGTAATAGAGCATTGACGAATGAGGAATATACGTGTTGGTATTTATTTAGCTTTAGGAAATTATCTTATATACTTTGCATTCATGTGATTCAGAAAGAAATTAAAGACTCAGAAGCTGCAGCCTATATATAGGAGGACAGTGTACAGAATCAAATCCAAAACGAACTTCTTACAACTTGACCCATCAAAGTACGAAAATTCCAAATTTAAATAAACTATTACGAAAATTCCAAATTCATCTAAGCTTTTAATATATTACAAAAGTATCAAGGGAACAACTAGAGGATTTGAACGCGTATATTCCCTAATCATTAAAAGATTTTTATGAGGAAAATGACTTTCACCGGCTTTACTACCATGCACATTTTTCCTAGTGTAGGGTTTCTATATGTTCCGAATGCACGCAATATCGATTGTGGTTGTAGAAGTAGTTACCTAATTGCCGCATTAAAATTAAAATTTCTTTTATGCATTCACAAACCAATAACCTTGAAAATGCATTTCGGAATCCGTGTAGCAACAATGTCGTTTATCGACGATTTATTTTTACAGCTACTACTTTTCAACTTTAATTTTTTCGTCTGTCTTCTTACTTTGGAGTGGAATGAGTTGAATTCCCTCGTGCCTTGATTTAGGAAAATAGTGTTAGATATTCTATTTTCTCATTAACCTTCCAATTGGTTTCGACGAGATGTCTCGTCTGTCAAGTTCTGAGCAATTTTGCTAATGACGAGATATCTCGTCATCAAGATATTGCCAATTTTTTTATAATGACGAGATATCTCGTCAGTGAAGATCTGGTCAGTTTTTCTAATGATAATGATCATGTTTCCTTCAAATGACGAGATATTTCGTCCGTTAAAATCTAGTCACGTTTGCTAATGACGAGATACCTCGTTGATACAACCACCAGGAGGGTTAAAAAGGGGGTTAGAACATGGCCCCAATAAGAATTAGCGCACGGTGGAAATGACAAAAAGGACAATTTTGTGAAGAATTGTTATCACTGAAAGTTTGGAAAATCATGGTTCCCGAAGCTATTTGCAATTAAATGAATATACTGAGTCGTCATTTTTTTTGTTATAATCCAAAATCAATTTTTAACTTTAGAGATAAGTTTATTAATTTATTTTCTTGGTTTTTTTTATTTGTTTTAATATTTAATATAAGGTTTGAACGCATTTTAGGCCTTGGAATATGGACTCTAAAATTGCTTTGTTCAAATTCCAGTTTCGTTGCATAGCTCAGAAGTTAACCACTTTAGATATCCTCTTTTGCAATGAGCACAAATCATTTGCTCATCACAATTTGACCAGCACAATTCGACCCACTTTTGATTGATATTTTGAACTTTTTCTGATTTTTCTATTGGAATTTTCTCTCATCCTGTATATTTTTTCTGTAGATAAGTATTAAAGAATGAGAGCGGTCAATAATTTAGAACAAAACTTTTAAACTATAAATGGAAAACCTTAACCACAGGGGAGATTCAACCTCACCCCGAATTTTCGGATATGTTTTGAGTGTTTGTAAATAGAGGCCAATCACAGTTACTAGCGTACTCAGAAACTCGTACTAAACTCGTAACATATATCTGGTCTAAAAAGTGTAGAAATGTTCAACTTAAAATATTTTTGAAGCAAAAAGTAAGGATTTTAGACATTTTGAAAATTTTGTCAAATAAAATAATCCAATAAATGTAAGCAATGAGGGTATAAATAATGATGAAATACCTAGCTTTCATTCTAGGCATCAACTTTATACATGTAATTAGTACAAGTGATTTTCCTTTCAAATTAGCCCTATGGAGAACCTTGACCCACTTTATGTAAGGAAAGGTTGATCAGTGGGTTAAGTTAACTAATTAGGTTTATTTTTTAATCTATCATACTGCAAATCGAACAATCTAAAGTAATTAACAAAAAGAACGTTAGATGTAATAACAATTATTTGAATTTAATTCAAATTAATTGCAACTTTATTTTAATTCATGGTATAATTTTATGTACTAAAATTATTAAAATTTTTTTAAAAGCTACTGACTTTTTTGAAAACGTTGTCAAACTCCCTGGGTTGTTTAGATTGATCTAAACTACATTTCAAGCCCTGTGATAAAGCTTAAATTATAAGTACAAAGTTTGATTACCATCAACTTAATATAAAACAAAATTCTTCAAACTTCCAATGATGGACAAAATTATTTAAATTTGTGTCCTGATCTAAGTAACAGATTACATTACATTTTATTGCGTTAAAAGTTAAACTGGATTAAAATAAATGTGAAAAGTGCTCAACTGCAAGATCGCAAAATCAGGCTTGAGTATTTGGTACATTTATTTTATTAAAACATCTAAAATAACACACATAAAATTTTACATGAAAATAAATTCGTGTAGTATATATTATGTTTTTTACACACATTAAAATAGGCGCTGAAATTGAAAAATATCTTAGTTTTTTAAATAAAGCCTTGATAAATTGATCACTCCAAATGTATTGAACTAAAATAATATTTTTATTGTTCTAACGGTTTGTCAAATGTTTATAAAAACACACCATTAAGGTGAAATAACTGCTCCTTTTTCTTTTGTTCAGATTCAAACATTGAATTTCCCGTTTGCGGAGACACCTTTCAATAGCTTTAAGCTATGATCATGATGTATGTTTTCTCGCTTCAAAGGATTTTGTCTTTTACCTTACGTCATTCAGTTAATGAAATTGGAAGTTTTATTTTTACTTTTCATTTAATTGAACAACGTACGTTTAGTGAACGTTTTAGTGAGGTATCGTTAATCCTGCAGAAATAAGAGTCGTTCTTGTAAAATCTGTCTGTTTTATATTTTTCTATCTTTATTGTAGGTAATATTAATTTTAGCATGTGTGATTGTTCTTTTATGTTCGGTTTTTCAAGCTGAAACAAAATACTGTCAATGGAGTTTTTAAATATTCGAGTTGTAGATATCTTTTTCTTTTTGAGTGGAGCATAAGAGAGAGAGAGTGTTTGAAATTTGAAATTTAGATTTTCTAGAAACAAATTTCCGTTTACGATTAACAATTTTTAATTTAAATCAGTAGAATTTTATATTAGTTTCAAAAAATGATCACATGCGACTGTTTTGCAATATACACTGGTGTTTAAAATTAAGAGAATTTGCTTATTTTGTCGAATTTCTTGAAAAGTACTGAACGAAAGGTAAAACTAATGCTTTCAAACAAAATTGCAAATCTTTAGTGTCGAATACGTAAGCATACACGTGCGTGTGGGCTGTGAATTTAGAGGAACATGCTTTCTAAGTACACGTAACAATTTCCGCTCTTCGTCTTCTCGCACACCTCGTCGAATTTCATGGTGTTTTTTTGGCAACATTCGGTGAAATTCAGTAGCAAATAGTTAAAATGAGTAACCATTAATGTTTGGATGATGGAATGAGGTGGCGAATCGTCGGGAGACTGGAAGCAGAGCAGTTTCAAGTGCAGATTGCTAGAGACTTGAATGTAACGCCCACCGTCGTGTCCAACTTATGGAAACAGTTTAAGGATACCGGATCCATAGAGAGAAAGCCTGGGCAAGGTCGTTCAAGAGCCACGACGGCCAATGAAAATTGATATTGTCCATTACAGTACAGGCATAACATGATTGCAACAGCTTCTCAGCTCTCTCATGACCTTTATCCGGCCACAGGAAGCCGATTTTCAAGGGTTACAGTCTCCAGAAGACTACATGAGAGAGGTCTGTTTGCAAGAAAACCTGCTGTTTGCGTCCCGCTCACTTCTGCGCTTATGAGAACCCTTTTAGCATTGTGCAGAGATCATCACTTTCGACCAGAGATCAGTGAGGGACCGTCCTATTCACTGATGAGTCCAGTTCATCCTAACCACTGATTCTCGATGTACGTTCATCTGGAGAGAACCAGATACCCGTTACCTGTCCTCCAACATCCGATTAAGAGAACTATCCCCTCCCAGAACCATCCATGACCTGAAAACAACGTTGCTGTAGGAGTGGAACCTACTGCCGCAGGGACTCATAAACTGCCTCATTTCCAGTATGAATTCACGTTGTGAGAGCTGTAAGAGGGGACCATATCCCCTATTAACCCCTTTTTGTGTCGATATTGTAACCTCTGTTTTAGACCTTCCTGCGCTGATGAGTCTTCGCACGATCATATGTGTGTACCATTACTGTTGTATGGTTATTTTTTGTATTACTTCAACCTATGTACATAACTAATTTCATTAAAATATGTCCAGTAGTTCTGGAGATAATCTCCCCAAACTGAAAATTCTCATAGTTTTGAACACCAGTGTAATATATTATTTTACTCATTCATATTAATAAGATTATTCATTCAATTGGTTTTTATATACTTTATTCCCTTTTGATGAATGCTGTTAGAGATTGTAAAAATACATAAAATAGTTTATACTGGTATAAGATATGACAAACACATAAACGTCTTTTTGTTAAAGTGCGGCTCAGCATAAATTCGAAACAGAAGCATAAAAACAATGTTATCAAGTTCCTTTAACTTCAATTTTCTTACTAGGTGCCGGGGAATTCTTCAAAGATACCAACATTTTCTGCCATAAAACTATTTAAATTTATCATGGACAAAAAATTGCTTGCGACATTAGTAATTTCCAATTTGTACAAATTTCCTTTCTTTCATCTTTTCCTCCATTTTACGTATTAGATTGCCTCTGATTTCTTTAATAATTCTTTTTGTTTCAATTTACTTGTCATTTGGCAAAATCCAAAATCTATGTGAATAAAACCGCTGATTTTGGCATAATCCTTTACAATTCGTAGTAATTTCGAAACAAATTTGCAAAATTTTAGTCTTACTGTTCTATTAAGAATTTTAATTATTAGTGCAAAAAATTATTTTTGTATTCAGTTTTATTCAATCCTTTGAAAATAAAAGCTCGCTATTTACAAAATGATGTCTTAAAATGTTTCTTGAAATGCTTTACAATTTTTAATGTTAAAGAATGAGAGAAAAAGTTGAACCACAAGGGGAAAAAAATGCTTGAGATAAATGTTTAAAATGAATACTATACCATAAATTTGAGACTAAGGCTTCAAAAGTAGTAACCATATAAGTTTTAGGTTAACAAAAAGTTAAATATTATCAATAAAGAGAATGAATTTTCCTTCACTCTCAAAATGTGAAAGGAGTAATTTTTGACGAGGGGACTTGAAGTCACTTCCACTTAATTCTATATTGATGTTCCCAAAGTAGAAAGCGAAGACAAATGAGCAAAGTGCATGACAGCATCAATGTCAAAAGCAAATACAGACAAATGGACTGCCCCTCACTCCGAAAAGTGGTAAACATTGGAAATAAAGTTAGACCAGTTGAAAGTGTTTACTTTCATCAAGAAACGATTCTGTGTCTCATATTGATTTTTTAGAGAAATTGGGAAGTCTAAAAATACTACACATGCATTATTTGATTTCCAAGAACGTTTTGACGTCAGACTAAAAGCCTCATTTGGTTTGATTGAATAGGTCAGTCTATATGACGGCAGACAAGCCATGTATTGCTTCAAGAGGGTTAAATTAACCAAATATTGATGTTTATCTTTTACCATACCATCATTTTGAGAGCAATGACTTCTAGTAAAATGTGGGTGGCCAGTAAGTACCTTGTTGACCAACTACATTGTTATTTTTGTTCTAATTGGACAGATATATGTGTCTGAATTGTCAAGAGTTTGTGAATCATTGCGTTAGTACCCAGTCTAGGTCTTATATTCTTGGTGCATTGAAAATGTCTGAAACAAGTTCGGTTTCGTATTTTTTGACCTGTGAGATACTTTATTTGGGTTTTGGGGTCGTTTATAAATGAAGCATTACTGAAATATTTTCGTAGGAACCTTAAGAATTGGAAGATAATATTTGGGAAATTTAAATAAAAATAAATTGCGATTCTCAGAAAATAAATTTTAATTTCACTCTGTTTAGATTGTTTTCGTGTAAGATAAGTGTCTTTTTAATAATAGGTAGTTTTCAGAAGATTTTTAATATGTTATCAAAAGTAAGTGAAAATGAGCATGAAAGGATTTCGGACACTTTCAATTATTAATGTTTTTTAAAAACCCTGTTTCAAATATTAAACACAATGTATTTTTTTAATACTGCAAAATACTTTAAATAAAGCTTCGAGCAAGAATGTACTCACTGTCCAGAGACAAGAAAGTTCTGTGAAACAGAAGACCATTAAGGTCTTTTTCTAGAGTTTAAAAGGAACCTAACTCAAGTGAAGATTTATTGTAAAATCATCACATACTGTGACGGGTTGGAAGTGTAGCGGATTAGCAACCGGAGCGTTGCGAGTTCGAAACTCGATCCAACCAGACAGACATATACGGGCTGGTGCACATGAAATCTGTCGTGGCCTAAATGTCCTCACGTTGGCGTGGTGTGGAAGTGTGGAGAGTGGAATGCCAGTTCAGGTGATGCCTCGTCATCTAACCATGGTGGTTCAAAATTACGAAGTGCCCTCGGATATTTCCCTTCGCGATTGGCTGAACTAATAGGCTAATTGGCTGAACTATCATAAAAATGGCCTGACCATAAGAATGAAATGATAATATATCTGGACATAATTTATGTTCATGTATAATTGAACACTTGACCTAACATACTTGGACATAATTTGTGACCAGTTATGTTATGTCAGGTAGTTAGTTCAATTATGTCTATTACTTGATTCCTTTACCAGTTTATAAATATTTCACTTATGCATTAAGCTTTTATGAACGCTTAATTGCGTTTTGTATGAAATAAATTATTTTTCGTAATTGTGCAAATCACTCATAAAGTACTTTTTATATCTTATAACAGTCGTTAATGAATGTATATTTCAATATCACTCAAGTTAAATAGGGCCCAGAGAAGGTTCTTCATGGCTCATAATTTCTAATGGTTCTCCCAATCTAATAATATTGCTCAAGTTTGAAAATCTTTATTAAATGTTTTAGCCAAGAAGGCTTCACGAGTGCTGGATTGGGAGAGATTGTGAAGAAAGCTGACCACAAGTATTAGTTTGAAGATCTCGAGAGAAAAAGGAAATGGCAGCATACTCTATTTTTAGGAAGAAATATTTATTAAACATCAGTGGTGACGCGTGGCATTTTGTTTAGTAACGAGACTTGGGGGGGGGGGGGTACTCGTGAGTTAATCCTGTAGTAGAAATTCACAAGATGTCCCCCAAATTCTCGTTTTTGAAATTTGTCGCCTTTGTATATCGCCTTTGAATATAAGAGAATATAATGTAATTGAAGCGAACGTTCAGAAGTTAATTATGAAGATGTACTTAAAAATTATCTTAATTCTTATTGGAAATAAAAATCAATACTAGTAAAAAGTATACAAAATGAGGTTTAATCGTTTGGATCAATTTTACTTCATTTGAAGGAATGTATGTCGATGTGTTTATATGCATTATAAATGTATTTAAAAAGTTATGCACCAGCAGAAAAAATGTGACATTGCCATCAATAGATATAAGTAATGTAGCCATCAAAACACATAATTAATGCAAATTTTTAATGCAGATACTATGTGCGAGTTTGCTAGTAGAATTAATTTTTTCTAATCTACTTTATCAATAGATGCAAGACTACATCGAGCCGGATAGAAGCAACTTATGGTCTAGGTCATAGGTTCTCAACCTTATTTTGGCCACCGCCCACTTTGAGAATATTTTTTTTTCTAAAGCTCCCCAATTTTTTTTACTTGCGAATCTGAAACAGCTATTGCCACGATTATATTTAAACGTATAATATTATATACTATAGTCGTAAGATAGGATATGACCCTATCCTATTTCTGAGTTTAAAGAAGACTGTTTCAATGAGAACAATTAAAACGCATACTTAATTATATTGAAAAGTATTTTTATTAACATTCAAAAGACATTGAATTTATAACTTATCTAATGAGAAGGTTCATTTTGATGCATTTTAAGGAGTTTGTTAATATCAGGCTCGATTTTACTTAAAAGCAATCGTAAGTCGCCGCGTTCAGTAACATGGAGCCGATTTCTCTTTTTAGTTACCAACGTTGCTACAGCACTAAATCCACGTTCAGCTAAATAGGAAGATGGGAATGCTATCAGAAATCGTTGAACAATCGACCATAATCCTGGGTACAGTTGCAAAATCGGCTTCTGCAGCCAAAATTCTTGGTAGCCATTCTTGAATTTAATTTTTAATTCCTCATTTTTCGTCAGTTCTATTAGTTCTTCTAACTGGGATGATCCTGCTGTGTTGACATTTGAAAAAGGATCCAAAACCCAGTCTGGTATGTCCATGTTTAAAATGTCCTGGAATCGGTCCTTGAAATCACTGTGGAGGTTTTCCAAGTGTTGACAGTAAACAAGCAAATCGTCGTGCTTGAATGATACTGCTGATAAATTTGGGAAGTCATTGAATTCGCGTCTGCCGTTATTTCTTTTGTATAATAGCAGTTTGGACACAAAAACAGCAACGCTATTTTTTGTCTTAATCAAGTTTAAGTCGTCGCCTTGAAGTTGGAGATTGGCATCATTAAACAATTTATACAGGTCTGTCAAGTACGCAATATCGTTCTTTGATGAGATGAGGTTGTCGCGCAATTCCGTGCCTTTGTTTCCTAGGAATTCTATCACAGACCCAAACAGATTGTAAAATTGAGTCAAACAAGTACCTTTTGACAGCCAGCGCACCTGTGTGAAGCAGCAATCGGTTGAAATCTTCATCATTGGCAATGCAAAGCTGACTAAATAATCTGCCATTCAACGAGTTACTTCTGATTTTAATAGCTGCTCTGATAACATATTGCAGTGATGTATGGAGGCATTCACTCAGATTTTTCGCAACCAAATGCTCGCGATGAATTACGCATTGCACAGCAAGCACGTCAGGAACTTTATTTTTTAAGCACGCTATGAAGCCTTTGTGACGCCTTGTCGTAGCCGGTGCGCCATCCGTAGCAACTGACAAAATATTATTAAATGGAATTTCCTTTTCGTCACAAAACTTTTCAAGTGTATTAAATATGGTTTCTCCTTTTGTATCTGTTTCCAAATTGGTAGCAAACAATAGTTCTTGACATATTTTCTCATCTTTGATAAACCTCACGTATGACAATAACAATGCTTCATTGGTTGGTAAAGTGGACTCATCCAGCTGAATTGAAAATTGACAAGTCTGCAGATGATTGCACAATGATTCTTCAATGTTTTCAGCCATCTCATCAATTCGTCTTTGCACAGAACTATTGCTCAAAGGAATTTTTCGGATAATATCTGCAGCTGGTTTATGGAGCACAGTGGTTATTACTTCTTTTACTGCTGGTAAAATTAAATCTTCCACTATAGTATGTGGTTTGCCTGTTTTAGCAATCAACAATGAGATATTGTACGAAGCTCGAAGTCCGTCATCGTCTTGCTTAGAAGCTGATGAAAAAAGTTTTGATATAGTTGGCTGAATTTCGTACTTCTTTTTCATGTCTTGAAAATAGGTCACATCTTTGTCTTTCTTATCCGGGTGTATTTTATTAAAATGATCTTGAAGGCTTCATCGCTTCATTTGAAAATGTTTTTTTGACAAATAAGGCACATTGGCGATGATGGATTTGTGGGATTTTCGATAAATCCGTATTTAATATAATCCACACTATACTGCCGTCTCTTCTTTTTTGCTTCCGACATGGTTTTTAATTTACAGATACGTGAGTAGTAGTAGTGAAAAGATCAACTTTTAAAACCCTGTCATCAATTTCGCGCGATAATGCTAATGAAAATAAAATGAACAATCACTGCCTTTATATAGGTTGGAGACATAACACGCATCGACAGGAATAAGATAAACATGCAGTGACTCGTTTATAATACCCGGCGCGGAAGTAAAGCGCGGGGGCAAGGGTGATGTTGGAGCAGAGTGCGGGTTAGAACAAGCTCAGATAATACTGTCAATTCTTGCAGGATTGCAAAAATCACGTTATTTAACAAAAACGTGTTATAACTGAATTGCTACAAGCATATTTTTTGCTATTTTTTATTAACAGGCTTTTGTTAACTTTACCTGTATTTATATATGAGATATTTCACGTGAAATTGGAAGATTTGAAAATTTTTAATTCAAATCTAAAATTAAAAATTTTTAATTCAAATCTTAAATTAAAATTTTTTATATCATCCAATTTAATGTAGATCTGAATGTAATGGAATCTTTAAGTTCAATTTTCATCCACTTCCCGAACTACCGAAATATGTGAATTTTCGCACACGTGATAAAAATGATTAAAAAAAATACATACAATAACAAAAATTAACCAATATTAAAGTTTACTTTAGTTAGTACGTGATTAGCATGTTTTTTTTGTCTTTTTTAGACTATATTTTTTTAATCTGCCCACGCCCCTCCGTTCCATCTCAACGCCCCCTAATTTTCTCTGGGTCTTCTACTGCCCCCCCCCCCTGAAAGTATCAAACGCCCACAAGGGGTTGTTATCGCCCACGTTGAGAACCTATGGTCTAGATGTTCTAGTAAAAATAATTTTTCTAATCTATTTTATTGTCAATAGATCCACGAGCAGGATAGGAATAACTCATGGGCCAGATCCGGTTCGTGGGTCGTATGTTGTGCATTCCTGGCTTAAACTATCTTAAAATTCCGGAATGTTGGACTGAAGGCTGATCTAATTCTGAATTCCCTTGCAAATACCTAATGGAAAATACCTGATTGTTCTTTTTCTGTATTTGAAATCCTGATTTACAAATTAAAACCGAAGCACCCATTTCACTATTTACATGTAAGGTCATTGAATTCTTATCTCCTTCTCATAAATGGACGTCATGATGATTCATTATAAGAGTGTGGTTTTAGTACAATCATGCGGGACAACCGCGATGTGTTTTCCCAACATTTTCCATGCAAAGTAGAGCATTGTTCCGATTCCGTTAATTACTCGCCATTCAAGGCAGCCTCGACGAAAATAGGTGCTGTCGCATTGGTGTGAAATGTTTTGACCTTAAATTCTATTTTTCTTTTTAAGGAGAGCAAGGGACACGGACACAGCCATGTTCACCTTCCGGACGAGCTGCCCACCTTGATATCGGTCAAGACCAAGTCGGAAACCCAACTTGTAAGAGTTTAAGCTTTCAGTGTGTGTTATGTGGCTTAGTATTGAATTGATTCGCAAATAGTTTGAGCGGTGTGGGAATTTATGTCATAATTAAATGATAAAATACATCGACACCTTTTGGGACATGATACGATTCTTTGGGACATGATTTTTTTTAAATTTTGGTCTCTAGGATATATAGATCTTGTTTTCTATGTTCAATCTTACTGGGAATTGTATGACTCGGATGAATACAACATTTGCAACTTTTTTCATTTTAGACCGTTTTTGCTTAGGCCATGTTTTTTTTATTCTGTCACTTGACGAAATTCTAGATCAAGAATTGCCTGTTTGAATTTAATTTTAAATGTTGAAAAAGTATTAGAAACATATAGATTATTTTTTCTTCGAAGTGAAGGACATCATTTTTATTTTTAAGTAATTGTTTTACGTTTTAAGTGCATTTTCATCTTTTTTTTTGAGTTTTTAAGTTATCTGCTTAGGAATTTTTAGGTCCGAGGCTCCATTTTTAGTATTTATACACTTGGGGATATTTCTTCAATCTTTAGTATAAAATGATCCGCATGTCATTTATAAATATTTTTGTCCCTGACATCTTGAATAATATTTTATATTATAAGGGATCATAATTGGATAATATTTTAACAGTTCACTTTTTATCGAATTTCTGGTATATCTTATGCAATTATATAGTCCAGCATATTTGGAAATGCCCCATCATTGGTCAAGCAGCTAAGGGCGTGCTGTTAAGAAACTGGTAGACTTAAACGCTTGGTTACGAGTTTCAATCTCGTATGTGCCGAAGTCGGGTTGGTTGCTTGTAGTTTCCTGGTTTCTCCAAGACGACATGAATGAAGGCCAACTTCGCCAAAATCCTCCAGAATGGCATGTCACCCCCATACACATACAGTTCACGATGAGTGCGATGTGGTAGCACCTCCCATGGTACTCTTGAGTAGCTCAGAAACCAATAAATGTTTGACCAAACATAATTACCAATAAATGCTTGAACGATAATGCATTCCATAAGCTATTTGAAAAAAGTTCACTGGAAAATTGAATGTACTGCAAAATTTTATCTATCGAATAATGCATTTCAATGAAATATAGAGAATATTGTAGCAAAATTTACTGTAGTAAAATTTCATCTTATGAAGAGTGAGTGTTCCTCATAATCTTGGCCAATTTTTGTACTTTAAGAAGGAAAAATAGGCTATTTATAATCTCAAAATGTAATATTTTATAGCTACAAACATTTTGGTCTTTTAATAGCAATTGGAGGATACAATTCTGTAAACTTCCAATTTAATGAAATATATCACGAATGCGAATAACAATAGAAATGATTTACACGAAAAATATTAATAATATAAATTTCTGAATTTTATTAATTTGTATTAATCTTTATTAAGGTTTTCTGAATTTTATTAATTTTCTTCATATTTATTAAGTTTCTCTGAATTTTATTAATTTTTGTTAAGTTGCTCTGAATTTTATTAATTTTAATAATATTTATTAAGTTTCTCGGAATTTATTAATATTTGAATTTCTCGGAATTTTATTTATTCTAATTAACATCTATTATGAATTTTATTAATTCTTGTTAATATTTATTAAATTTCTGAATTTTAAAGCTGTATTAATGCTTGCGTGACTGATTATTGCCATAACGACTTGGTTCAATTTGTAGCCTGTATCCAGAGACCAGTCCAGCTCATCTTTGGATACTGAGATTGTAGAAGTGGAGGCAATCAAAAAGCCGCCAAATCTCATGGTGAATAAGCCCATATTTTTAGGTAACTTGCATTTGCATTCTTCCATTTTTGTCTTCATTTCTATAATTTTGTAACTGTTTTAGTTTGGAATAATTGTAATTTAAAATTTAAAAAATTTAATGAAGTTTTGAAGAGAAACTTTCTTTCTTCGTTATCCCTTTTGGAACTTAAAATTATTTTAGATGAAGAGTTATAAAATAGAATAGTATCTAAAATATATAAATTAAGTTGGCTATATGATGGGAATGCCACCATAATTGTTTTAGAGTATAAATATACAATGAAAAGTACAAAAATGAGTTTTAGTGTGCTAATTGGGAAAACTATTCCCTCTGTAATAGTCAACATTCTCTGAGAAAGTTCAATTCTCATTTACACTTGTACGTATATTTGAATTCGCTTTCCGTATTCGGATCCGTCGAACAACGTGTACAAAAATGATTAGAGTTTTGAACAATTCCGTTCTCGTCGTACATTGGCTTAATGGGACCGAATACGGTGAGCGGATTCAAATAGACGTACAAATGTAAATGAGCTTTAAGTCAGCAAGATCCGTACAGCGCATGCCTGGATAAGTGGAAGTAAAACTATTATGCAGAGCATCAACCTAAGAGCCAGTCGTTATTGTGAAGTGTAAAAGTGCATTGAAATTCAAAAACGACATAATGGCATTTTGCATGTATATAAGCAATGATGTGATAGCATATAGTAATGATGTGATAGCATATAGTAATGATGTGGTAGCATGTAGTACTGATGTGATAGCAAATTGCAATGATGTCATGAGACACATCAGTTGCAACTTTGTGTGTATGCAAGGAATGTATTTGAAAGAGAGGGGCATCATTAATCATAAAAATCTATTAATGTCAGATGGATAATTGAAAAATAATGTAATGAGTCTTCATATCAATGCAATGTATTTGGCCTCACGAATAATACTTTTGCTCGCGTAGTAGACTCACACTTTTATCTATTAGAAAGTGTAAAAATTGAGTATTTTAAAAATGCGAAAGAAATTAATTTGAAAGCTACTGAGGAAGAATACGAATGCTTGAGGAAGAAAAGTTTGTGCATACTGTGCTTATATAAAAATCAGCAATTTAAATTGCCTCAATATCTTAACTAATGCTATATTGAGAAAGAGGTTAGCACAAGAAATGCTATTTTTGCTATGTTTTTCTTCAATGCTTTTTATGGTTCTATGATTTCATGATTACTTTCTGTGTATTTAAAATTGAATATATTTATTTGTAACGTTTGAAGTTACCCATGCATAACATAATTGTTATGTATTGCACCAATACATAAAGAATTAGTGAAAAATTGCCGCCCAATTAATTTAAAAGTATCGGGGCCAGCTAGTTTCACAACGAGAAAAGGAACTAATCGATACTTTTTCCTTCTGTAAGAACCAGATAAAATATTTAATTTGTCAGTTTTACCTTGAAAAAATATTCAATTGCCTATTTTAATTTTGTGTGTATGTCCATTTACTTGATGTTATTTGTGTCATGAAACACCAATCAGCCTGCCTATTTTTATTAATCTCTTAAATAAACTTGGTTAAACATTTTCATATGAATATCCGTCAATGCTAAGATAAATTGCACTCAATTTAAATTCATTAGAAAGTGTAATTCACGAAATAACTGATTGAAATTCTGGTTCTAATATTAAATCTCGAATAAAACCCATTTCATGTTTTACTTCATTTGAATACGGATTTCCCTGAGTTTACCACATCTTAGCTTACCACAAAAACAAAATGATATGGAATCAAACAAAGAACGATTTTGATTAATTGGAAACCTCATCTCGTTACTTTTTAACCTATAGTGAAGCAATTGTGGTTTCACTACAGGTCAAAAATAATGATGATATATGAGTGATTTCTTAATCCGTTCCTGAAAAACATGTTTTAAATAGTTAGTTTTAGATGCTATTGCGTTTTATGAAATGTGATTAAAAATATGGACTCAAATTTATGAAATACTTTTTTTCTGTTTAATAAAGTTAGATAAATGAGTTGATGTTAACAATTTATTGCTACTGATGTTGTAAAATTCACATGTAATAAACTGAAAAGACATTCATAAAGTTCGCTTGGCATGAGGAAGAACACAATTAAAAATCGTAGTGAACAACTCGACACTTTCTAGATTCACTTCATAAATTTGTGCTCCATGTTCCAATCCTCGAAAACCTGTGAATAATCATTCAGGCACTGATTGCATTACTTGGTGTTTTTTGCATTACTTTGATTAAAACTTTTACCTCCTTTCGACCATACAGATTACAAAGTCAAAAAAGAATTAGCAGTAAAAGAACTCTCTGTAAAATAATAAGCATCAATTAAAGAATTTAATTACATTTAGTTTAAGGTGCAAAATGTTTAAAAGTTTTGTATTTATGCTTTATAAAGTTTAAAGTATCTGTCGTATGAAAGTGAACTTGTTATCAATGTTTATTTTCTATATCATGTAATTTTTTCTTATAATCTTTACGGTAATTGTTTAAATTTGAAAAATCTTCGTGCACCTGGAAAGGCTTTACCTGTAAAGATAAATGTAGAGGAGACTACTGTTGTGGGCCGGAATGTGTTTGCTCCTGTATATTTCGGAAGTTACGTCTACTACATTTTAAGGATATGGTTATCCAATGCTCCGGTTATCCAGAGCATTGAATAACCTAAAGTAAAATCCACATCTTCTGATGTGTTTATTTACACAAAAAGTCTCCCTAATAAATACCTTGTCCAAATCACTTATAATTTTAAATATCTAAATATAAAGCTACACTGTTTATTATTGACAGTCTTGCAATCAGTGTTTAGAATGGTGTAAAAAAACTTGCATTTCGTTAGCATTTTAAACCATACATATACATAATATGACGTTTTGTTTTTAATTTCTTTTAAGGTTTGACTTCAATGGCCATCGTAGTGACGCTTGGTGATTCTATCCATAACTTCGGTGACGGGTTAGCTATTGGAGCGGCTTTTTCCACGGGAATTCGCGGGGGCCTTTCTACTGCTATTGCTGTTTTCTGCCATGAACTTCCACATGAATTTGGTGAGATTTGAGAAAACATTTTCCATGAAGACCAATATAATTCCACTTGCATTTAAGTACCGTTCATAAGAGAAGCTTTTGCCATTACAAAATATAGGACTCAAAAAAGGATTACTATTTATTCTGAACTTCCCTATTGTATTTACTATCTGTTTACGCTTGAGTTTACTTCTTAAATACTATAAAACCAATAACTGATGATAACACTTTCCGTAGACTTAAAAGAGGTGTTTTGTATCACAATCCATAAAAATATTTATTTTAGTAATTTTTTTTCAAGTCGCATTTGATGCCGTTAATTTAACATTATTATAATAATTAAATATATAAATATATATTAAAATAATGATGCCTATCTATATTTCTGAAAAAAGAAAAACCTAACTAATACGTATAAATAACCGGGACACATTTTTGTAGACAAAAAAAGGCTTTTTTATATCATAAACAAAAATATTTATTTTAGTAATCTTCAAGTCTTATTTTCGCTGTTGTTAATTTTAACATCATTATAATATTATAACTAAATATGAATACAATATATTAAATTAAGGATGTATCTGTATTTGAAGGGCTTTAGGCAACGTAAAAAGCTTTACTTTGCAATTTTCTGAATTCAGAAGACCAATTTTCAAGTTTCTAAAAAATCCAAAATTATAATGGTTCCTCCACTATTCAAGAGATCATGTTATCTTAAACTTTCAGGTATTAACTACTCATTCAAACAATCTAAACTTCTTTTGATCTTTATGAATATTTTGTTTTCAATTTGTTTTCATTACGGAACATATATTTTGTGACTTATTACTATATTGTCCGAAGACTTTGTTCTCATGAGTGCTTTACAAGTTTGCTACTTATTTTTCATGGATTTACTATTTCTGTTTCAATATTGTACTAATACAGCATTGTTCTTAAAGGCGACTTTGTTGTTCTGCTGTCCACTGGATTATCGTTCTCTAAGGCTCTACTGATAAACTTCTTGAGTGGTTTGACGTGTTTCGTTGGACTGTACATCGGGATTTTGATAGGAGATAATGAAATCGCCAGGAAATGGGTAATGGCAGTGACAGCTGGGATATTCCTCTACGTGGCTCTTGGTGAAATGGTATGTAATTTTTAAGTTGATTCCATAATTTTAAGGATTTGAAAAATGCAATTCATATGCAATAAATCGAATTGAAATTGGGACATTGAAACGAGAACGATAAGTTTCAGTTAAGTGAGGGGTTTATACTACATGCTTATGGGGGCCTTAGAAACCTTTAGAATTGATTTTCAGACTACATTAAGACAGCTTTTTCATTATAGTTTTTAATGTGCCTAAACCCTCTTGGTGGTTGTCTCGACGAGTTTTCTCGTCCTTAGCAAAAACTGACCAGATCTTGATGAACGAGATATCTTGTCATTAGAAGAAAATTGATCAGTCCGTGATCGTGTCATAAAAGAAATCGATAATATCTTGACGAGACATCTCGTCGTTAGCAAAATTGGTTAGACCTTGAGGGACGAGATATCTCGTCAAAACCACTTGGATGGTTAAACATCTGTGCGTCATGAGATTTTCCAGTAGTGTGGGTGACTCAGTGGTTTTACCTACTGCACTAGCCACCTTCGAGTTGTAGGCGGTCGAAACCATTCGAAGGGTTAAAAAGCATAGATATTGGCTGAAAGCCCTTACATTTTTTGAAAAAGCCTTCTTTTTTACAAGAGTACTGCATGTTTCTTTTCACCTGAAACCAAAGATCAAGATCAATGACATTTATCCAAGGTTCAGTATAATCAAAAATCAGTGGTATAATATTTTAGGTTAGCTAAAAATTGATGTTCAAAACTGGGTCCGTGAGATCCAAACTCAGCACGTGTGAAACTATCTTCACCTTTGCACTGACAGGTTAATCTATTGCGATCTACGAAATGTAGCCTTAGAATTGAAAATAGCCCTTAAAAAGAATTATTTGTTTTTGTTTTGTTCAACAAGTAGATACAGCCCATGTGAATTTTAGGAATCTACGATTTTAACTAGCCTTTACGAATGAACACGAGTTTACAAACTTGATTCACGTTTGTAAAATCTCGCCACCAAGTCTCACCAAAATGCTAAAAAAATGGTAATTCGCTTTTACCGAAATATCTATTTTTACCATCTTTCCTTCGCTTCATCCATTGGAGCTCGTAAGAAGGAGTTTCGACTGTACTTCATAAACGATGACTTTTATTAACAAGTGGCCATATTAACTGTCACATTGATTTAAGAAATTAGTCCTCTTGAATATCATGTATAACCTTCACTTTTCATAGACATCCATGTGTTATTTTGGTGACCATTAATTGTTTAGACTTACCTACATCCCTCGTCGAGGCCACGATGTCCGAATCTTATTTTTCCTAGTATTGGGAGCTGGACTAAGCGTCAACTGCCTCCCAAATTTACCTAGGTCCATCATCCATAGACACTTTGGGGATGTGGAATGTCACTAAATCGATCCCTTATTATTCGAGTCCCTTGAGGTGTGCTGTAAACCTGCTGCCCAACATGTAGTGAAGGGAGCAACCATAGAGCAAGAAACCAATAGAGGCCTATATGATTTTATTTGTAAAATATTCATTCTTACTTTTGTAATGCAAAATTACTTTGCCGACCTGCAGGACCATCTATTAAAATTATTGACCACAGAGAAATTGATTGTAAATCTATTTATTCTAAGCTGTTGATGTATGAGCACTTTTGTACTCTGAAAGAAAATACCAATTATTAAAAATTGTAAATATGTTATTTAAAATTTTTAGTAATTGGTATTTTCTTTCATGCTGTAATTTCGGCCTCTCCAAAATGAGGCTCCCAAAAATTTATTGATACCACATTTTTAGAATTTCTTTTTGATTTCAATTTAAGCTTTGAAGCTCAGAGGAGTTATAGTATAATACAGTATAAAATACTACTTATGCACACACTTTTGATTCCATGCGATTTTTAATGCATTTTTTTTATTTTAGCTACCTGAACTTCGTGAACATCAACAAGGATCCCGTGTAAAGATGCTGATAGTTAAAAACGTGGGCATACTTGCTGGTATAGCTATAATGCTTTTGATATCCGTTTATGAAGAAAAAATAGCGTGAACATCGTGAAATCCCTTTTGATATAATAGTGCATTGTTTTACGAGTAATGTTACTGCCAAACAATGTCTTCCAGGGTTGTATATAGAAATCAGCTTATTCATCATTTTTTCTACGTTCTGACTGCAACATAAATATATTTATATGGAGCATACACAAATCGTAGTTAAGGTCATGGTGGTCAGTACATAAGTACTAAGCATAATTAACAAGGTAATACGTGAAAGACGATGTGATTTTTCTCATATTTTTGTGTGTAGCTTTACGATTGAGATGATAATTTCTTTGGAGTGATTTCGAAAAGTTCCTATGGCGTCACTGACTGCAGATACATTTGAATCTGTGTATGAAAATATGAGTGATTTGTTTTAATTGAAGCGTTCGGCCGATTACCGATCTGTATCGAATATTTCGAAAATGAGATTTTGATGGAACAATGGTCTGTGTGTATAATAGACACCGACCGATTTATATTGTCAATTCTCAAAGAAATCACTTGATGGTGTTGTGGGTCAGTATATAATATCACGAATTCGAGTGCTCGATTGTGGAGCAACGGTCTATGTGGAAACACTCTACTACTGCTAGACAAATCTACCCTATTTCACCAAGGGAATGGAGGTCCAAGTAGAAAAACAAATTTTCCCTTGCTCAGAACTGGTGATAGAGTAGAATAGATTTTTAATTCAGAGAGGCTGGCCACTACAGGGCAGTTTTCGACGCGAAGATAAGCTACCAAGAGGATTAATGAGCTTAACCAAATTTACGAAATGGTGTATGGAATAAGAATCCATGTGGGATAATCGCTAAGCCTTGCGCCTGTTTTGTGGTTTGGTTCTGCAATTCTTTTCTTGGTTCTCCAATTCATAGCGTCCAAGTAAGGAGAAAAACTGGTAAAGTTGAAAGCTGAACTGAAAAACTGGTCTGTTGCCGTAGTAACGAACCCCATGTGATCTCAATCGCCTTAACGAGCTTAACCAAATTTACAAAACGGTGTATGGAATAAGGGTCAATGTGGCTCTCATCCAAGTATCAATGACATCAGAAATAATATGGAATGTATTTTACTTCTCTTGTAAAATTAGAGATGGATAACATAGACCATTATTTGGCCGATCGCTTCAGTTATCTTGTACAGTCGCGTATTAGTGAAAAGCAATATGTAAAGTAACTAAATTCGTTAGTGTTGATGCCTATTTAACAGGGCTTGGAACAAACTTGTAACGCTCGAAGAAATCTGACTGATTGTCAGTTTTTGGGACAAACATAAAGAATCTCGCAGTAGGATCATAGAAACTGTAAGGAGCTGATTGCTAAAGTGTTCATAGCCTTGAACCGATCATTCTCTCTTTCTGCACAGTCCAGCATTGTGGATTTGTCTGCTCTCAAGCACACTCTAAATACTGTCTGTCTACCACGAGATTTGTTCCATACACAAAATCTGTCCTTGTCTGCTGCCGTAGTAAAAAACCTTACTCTATTTTCTATTGGGAATGCTTGACATATTTTCAAGTTTTTCACATTGGTGCACATGATGACAAATTTGAAATATATTTAAGATTTTAACTTCTCGCCGAGATCTATACTGGTAAACTGCCTCTCACTATCGACAACATATCTGAAAACAATAAAACTAAAACTACAAGCGGTTTCGTCGAGATATCTCGTCTATCAAGATCTTACCGGTTTTGCTAATAACGAGATATCTCGTCGGCAAGATACTGCCGATATTTTGATGATGACGAGATCAAGATCTGGTCAGTTTTCTTCTAATGACGAGATACCTCGTCCATCAAAATCTGCAGATGGTTTTGCTAATGACGAGATACCTCGTTGAGACAACTATCAGGAAAGTTAAGTCATTCCTAGAATCACCCTTCTGTAAATGAACGTGCCCTGTTCCTATAGCTACCCTCACCACTCAGACTTGGTGTCGGGAGAAGTTCTCATAGTAGACAGACATTGCATTGGATTCGAATGTACCCCGACGTGTTACAAGGTGATCACGGGTAAACCGTCCACTTTTGAAGCTTGTTGCATTATGGGTTACAGATCGCTAGTGAGCACCCAGCTAAACGTATGCTTTGTTTTTGTGATGACTAGTCTCAATGACAATCCATCAACTGTTTGTGTTGTGTTTTTGTTTGACATATATTACGAAGATGACAATAATATTTTAATGATATTATCATGGGAAAGTGATTTTCATCGATGGGGTGTATCATGCATTTGAAAAGCTATTCCATTTGCTTTGTATTTAGTGAGGCTTCGCAAAACTAATCGTAATTTATTAACCTTATTCATTTTTTTACACATACAATGTCAAAGCAGATCTAATGATATATTTTTGACATCAGATGATTCTGTATATATATGTACCCAATATATCTTTCTTTCCTAGCTGTTTGTTATGGATTTTGTTGTTTTTTACAAAATAAAAATATCTTTTTGATGGAAAGTATCTTTTTATTGAAATACACAATATTGCTGGGCATATTTTTGGTCATTATCATTAATTTTGTATCATAAAACACATTGAAAATCGTAATTATAAGTAATCGAATTCAAAGTAATCGGTATAAATTATACACGTGACAAAAGCGTAGACGTAAGTGACCATAGAATGACAGAAAAACTGTTTGAATACATGTATAGTTTTTCAAATTAATCAAGTAGTCAGTACGGAAATGAGTATTTAAAATTAAAAGTTACGAGTGAAAAAAGATCGTAGTATATCGAATGATATTGAATGCTGCTGTTTACTCAATAATTTAAATTGTTTCGTCTTTAATATGTAAAACTAAGAAAAACAATGAAATGTAGCCTTATAATTTTACAGGAAACGCATGGAATAATTAAATGCATTACGAAACAGTTAAGTGAATTAATTGCTCTAATTTTTATTAATGAGCCATGACATATTTCATTGTATCAATGTTATTCAAACTCTTAGACTCTTCTAACCTGACTGTTTCAGTAGCAAAATAGGAAATTATACTTTAATAGAGAATTGACGAAAATGTGGCAATGTGAATAAGTTTATCAGATGATTTTTAAAGATTACAGGGAAACATTATTACACCACAAAAGTTAAGAGAAATATAAAAGTAGAAAACCACTAACCAATCTTAAATAGTTTATTAAAGGTAATACTCAAACATACCTGGTTATGGTGGTTTCGGCTTTTGACATTTAACAAATTTGAACTAAGCAATCCGTTAGTGTTTTAAGATAGTCAGTGTTCTGAGAGGTGTTTTCACATTTCAGTTTAAATCTTACCGTTATCTTGTCAACACATCTTCACATTTCTTACTATTTTCGAGGTGCTGAATGCAAATATAACAATGAAAATACTAAATTGCTTTAGTGTCTGAAAAATCCACATTAGTTCAATGTATGTTTGACAAATAAGTGTAATATAATAAATGTCCACTTCCTACTTAGGACATATCTTTGCTAATCATTTGTATAGCTACTCAGGAGTAAGTAATTGGTGTCAGTAACAACTTGGTATGAGGAATTAACACCGGCAGATCTTCCACTTACAGTCCATCGTAAATCTGTCAACGTATGTATCTGATACAATTCCTATGTCCTACACCGGAGGGACGAAAGACGTGGGACTGAACTGAACGGAGGATTTTTGGCGTGCGATTGCCAGCCATTTTGAGTAGGTCTCACCCCATTTTTTTATTTTCGTTTCCCGCAAGCATTCAACTCGAATGCTACCTACCCGATGCTTTCCACCTGTCGTAAAGCACAAAATAAACACCTTTCCCTTGGAGCCAGCTGCCTGTAATCTGGTTTCTTATTGGTCGATTTGCAATTATGGGAAGTAACGACAAAGTGAACAATCGCCTGCCCATCGAGGTAACCCCAACCACTTTGAACGATTCAAAGGGGGTAGATGAATAGCTCGAGTTGAAAGCTAAAAATAAAATAGGTAAAATAATATTTTTGAATTCGAGCAAAGTGGTTTCAAGGAAGTTGAATTTGGCCCTTAATCCTTTCTACAGCACCCACAATTGAGGGGCCCAAATCCCTGTATTCCTAACCAGAATTTAGAATTCCAATAAAAAATAGTATAAATTCCTCAGTCTAATAAATAATTATCTTAATTGTATTGTATAGTGTCTGTGTCATTCTTAGCAAACAATTAGGCCAAGTATGCTACAGAATCTCTGCATCGACCTTCTAATGAAATAGATGGAGTATGTAAGCTCTGTTTAATGCTATTTCTTCCGGTAGCTCGGTTTGAAGACCTGTCACGTGGTTGTGCGGAAAAAGCAGGAATCCCAATGTGGGATAAATTACTGATTCGTTAAAGTGATTATGTAGCGTGATTAAAAACACTAGTCTGCACTTTGATAGTCAATCGGCCCAAGGCGATTCGTAAGCCAACGTGGCATGCTTCTGACACCTTACGACAGTAGAATAACTGAATCGCGCGCGTGTGTATCAATTCTTCGAATAGTTTGATTAATTACGCATACCCAGCCTCTACTGAGACAGAAACAAGGAATGTTCACAGCGTTGCTTACAGAAATCGGATCTGTATTCCGTACAGTGCAATCTGGTGTGTATTTTTTGTGCTGTTTCTCTTTAATTTCATATCATGAAGTGGAAAAGTGAATTTCTTAGAAAAAAGTTTTACGTTGAGGAGTTTCAATATTTTTGTCATATACGATTTCAAAATGTCAAAATACTATAAGAAATAAAAATTTTGTAACACGATTTAATACTTTATTTACAATGGATAAGATAAGCAAATAGCGTACAATTCAGAGGTGATTCGATTCGATTTTATTTACATCTATATTCTCTACGTTAATTTAAAATTACTTAGAAACCTTTATGCCATTAATCTGAATCGTATCCCTTTAAAAAATTTTGAATTAAAAGAATTGCGGAGTAAGTTGTGTTTTAATAATTAATTATTACTGAAACAATTACATGTCGTCCAGATCTTAACGACCCCTTACTGCATTCTCGGATACGAATCTGGTGCTGCCATCTATTGACAATATAAGATGTTATATTTTGAAGTATCAGTGTCCGTAATGCATTGGAATTTGGAAATGAATTATAAAATCTGGTCACAGCTGACCTATAGATTTTATATCTTTTTTGTGGTGCATGATAATAACAGGAATAGTATCATTATGAAGGAGTTTTATAGACACGTAAATGTTCGCATTTCTCTTAAGTCAAAAATGTTCGGGCCTCTAAAAGTAAGTAAACGTTAAATTAGTTAATTATAATTTAAAAATGTGCTTTTAAAACAAAACTAAAACAATATATAGTTATTCTGTAAAATAAATTCCCCCTGATCATTTTTTTATTATTCCTCACATTAACACTTACTTACCTTAATAAAAAATGACAAAATTAGCTAATTAGATTAATGGTTATTTGAGTTTGCAAATTAAAGTTACATAATCATTAAAATTCATGTATTTTTGTGTTTATGTATTATAAACTATACGCAATGTGTAGTGCTTTTAACATTCTATTTACTTCCATAATTTTTAATTATGCACACTCAAAAATTTGTGTTAAGAACTAAGAATAAACGCAATGGTTATCAATAAATAAAGAAATAAGAAACTAAGAATTGAAGTGATATGTTGCAAAATACTTTTATTTAAAAAATTAATTTAGAAGTGGATAATATATTTTTATTCTTGTCATAAAAGCAAGATTGTTGAAAGACCTATGAATATTTAATTTAGCTCTATTTCTTCATTCGGATTGTGAGATATTAGATTCCACCAATAAATACAACAGTGTAAAAATTGAAATAATAGTTTGGAATGCTAGCTTAGAGAATAGATAGGAGAGTTTTGCATCATTTATAATTGTAATTTTTTTTTAAAGTGCGTACAAAATGTGGCACAAGACAACGAAATTAAAATTATTTTTCTGATTGTGTGTTAATGCTTGGCGTGAAATTTGCTTTGGCTGCATTATGACGAGACAACTCTTCTGGCAACCATCAACTTTATCAGTAGTGGCTTTCATCAGTCTTCTATTTAATTGAATCACAAACTTAATTAATTGGGATAAAAATGAATTGAAAAGGTAATTAAGTTAATTATTAAAAAATAATTAAGTTAATTATTAAAAAATAACTAATTCATGGATACAATAAAAAACTTCACAGGATAAACGAATGATTATTATGAAAATAAATCCAAAAAGAATATTATAGCATACTCAAATGAAAATGAAATATTTGCAAGTTATCAATTTAATTTCTATTTTTGCTTTTGAATGACAAAAAAGATCAAAATATTGTTTCTTTTCTGCAATGTTTTTAAAAAGTATAATAAATTAATTTAAAGTTAATTATTCAGATTTATGTATTCTTGATTCTTGAATAAATAATTGAAGAAAAAAAAGGATTTTTTAAAGAAATGTGTTTTTTTTTGTAAATAAATATTGAACAATAAAATTGGGTCTAAAACGTTAATAACTTATAAAACAAATAAATAAAATTCATTGTGGAGGTTGCAAAAGCACAAATAATCCACCGCTTTCGATAAATTCAGTAGGTAATCCTTGGTGGAAACGGTTGGAAAAGATTCCTGTAGGCTAATAGAGGCAATTTCATACATAAAAACATTAAAAAATTAATTTTAGTTCGAAAATAGAAGCGATTAGTTCTCTTTATCACATTCATGTATAACTGCTACATTGATTTCAAATCATAGTATTATGAGTGCAGTATAACTTCCATACCATGTGTTGTACTTCCACTTAGAAAGTTTTCAAATCAGATGTAGATATTATATACTCACAGATACTTTTCAAGGAATGTTATAATAATGTGGAAAATAAAACTTACATTTTTATGCCGAGCCTTCTTTCTAGAATTTTGTAGCATTTTTTTTCGTACGTCTACTTGATCAAAAATGAAAAGATTAATTTCTTCTAACTGAAATATTTGCGAAATACTGAAATTTAAATTTTACAACTTAACCCTCTGAGATGTTCGCACGCATATATGTGTTCTGCAATCTGCAATCTTCCCTCCTTGATTTCTAATTGGTTTGGATCTTGACCAATCGAATCGTTCCTAGGATTCTTTCGACAAATAGATATGGTTATTTAGGCATTATGTGTGTGCTGAGAAAAGCAGTACTGTGTACACTACTAGGAAATTTACGACGTTTTACTGTCCACATAAAAGCTACTTTATGAGACTGAATTAATTTCATAAATACTACACCGTGTTTTATCGCCATTGAGATGTTTCTTATAACAGCTTAATTACTAATACTTGAAATTCTGAAATCTAGTCCAATATTCTTTAAAATGTTGGAATATTCTTGTTTGACTAATTATATATGCAAAACATATCTAATTGGAAATGCATAATCATAGGGTGATTTAAAAAGTTAAATTTAGTAATTTTGTATTGATAACAAACTATGTAAAATAAGTGTAATTACTCGTAAATATGATATTTAACACCTATTCAAATTACTTTTCGAACCGAAAATTTTATGATAAACGATGACAAAGATAATCGTAGTAACATCCATCCGAAATTTATTGTGTTGCTGTTTTGTATAATTAAAATATTTGAATTTAATTTGATAGAAACAGGCATTAGAAAAAAGGCAATTTTATTAGCTTATATATTGTATTTGATAAAATTACAATTATAATTTGTACATAATGAAACAAAGCACATATTCGAGAGATTAAATAAAAAGTATGAAATTAATTAGTTCTTATGCATTTCTCTTTTATAATTAACGCTACTGTTTGTATCTCTCTCAGTTCTATATTGATATATTTATTTTTAACATCATTATATAAATTTAAATTACATTTGAGGTAATTAGAAATTAATTAAAATTAGTTCCTAATTACTTTAAATTTAAATTTATTACACTTTTCAAATGAATAGTGTTGGTAAATAATATTGATCCAGCTTTTTTATGGTGCATTAATCGCATAAATGAGCGATTTTAAACCTTTTTCATCTCATGGCTCATCTAAACTAATAATTAAAATTCTACGGCACACAAAAAAGGGTACAATTTTGCTTGATTTCCAAAAATATTACCTAGTCCCTTTTGTGCAATTTGACTTTAAAAAAATCTTTTAAAAATTTGTTTATGGTACTCTAATAAAACTAAGCCCTTGAAGCGAAATAAATCTGAAACAATTTAAACTATATCACAGGAAGTAAGGTACATCAGTGACATTCTTGTCATTCTTCACTAGTGGGATACGGTACATAGGTTGAAAACCTCTGGTCTAAATGAAGGAATTTGTGCAGAGAAATAGTTCAAGACTTCTACTAGGAGATTCTTGGTGTCTCGAACAATATTTAATTTCTCTTTTGTATTAGAAATCTCCTAATCCTGCCTATTTCATTGATCATAAAGTGTTTGGAGTTGTGTATGTTAATTTTTTTTCAATTTTCTACTTCTTTACTGATTGCGATTTCCTAACTCATTTTCTATATTCTTTAATCAAATCCTTTCCAATCAAAATATTAGGGTCCCCTTTAATTTTCTATTGAGTCACAATGTTGGTTAACGTGCTTAGTAAATGTATTTTTAAAGTAAATTAAATTAAAAATTTTAGTTACTGTAAATGATGTTACATTGACTAATGTTGGGTTATAATTGCTGAAAGGTGACAGAAAATGAATAATGTAGTGCTTTCATTTACACGAGAAACGTAGCATTAACAACTTTAACGTTTCTTTTCAATATTAATAAGTCAAACAATCTCTAACGTCGCACATCAACAGAATTTATTCTATAATCTGAACGACACATAAAAATGAAGCGAAATTAAATTTCAAAATGTAAGAGCAGACATTCCTGACTCATTACATCGATGGTCCCTTTCGGTCTTGTGAAGCATTTTATTTATGCAATTTCAAAGGGAAAAGTGGTAATGGTCTTTCCTTTAACTAGAAGTTTAAATGTCGGTAGTAGTTACAGTTTTTAAGAAATTGTCTTTGACAAAGCACCTACAGCGCTTAAGTTCTCATCTATATCATAGCCAAACATTAAAATATCAGCAAATGAAAATTGAAAAGATTATATTTATATTCATACTTCAATGTAAATATTTAATATCTTTCATAAAAAGCTAAATTATGAATATTATTTAAAATTACTATATTATTTCATTAAATGCACTTAAGATATAAAAATGCAAGTCGAATGAATGAAGTTTAAGTTGCAGTAAATTATATGTTACAAGGATCAAGGGTGAGCTGCAAGAGTTGAAAGGGGGAAGAAATTGTATAATCTTCAGTGTTTTCATTCAATAAGGAAGAACTTTATAACAACAATGTTTAATGGTTCATTTCAAAATTAATGGTTCAAACAATTTCTAACTTCACACATTATGATAATTTATTCTAGTCTGTATACTAAAAAATAAAACAAAATTTAAACTCGAAATATAAGAGCAGACAATGAATAGATGATATGTCTCATGCATGAACAATGCATGACACATCAATGCGTGACTTGCCTTAATGTTTCCTTAAAAATTTCATAGCTCACACTTCATCAAAATTTATTTTATAATCTGAACATTCATAAAAACAAAATTCATATTCCAAATCTGAGAGCAAATATTCCTGACTCGGTGAATTGATAGCACTTTTCTGTGTTATGAAACATGTTTGTTTCATGTAATTTCAAAAGAAAAATCAGAAGTGGTCTTCTCTTTAACGAATGTGTCGGCAGTAGTTATATCTTTTAAGAATTGTTTTTGACAAAGCACCTCTACAGCCCTTTTATCCTCATCCATATCATAGCTGTACACTAAAATGTTATAAAATGAAGATTGAAAATATCTTATTCCTATTCATTCCTAAATTATAATAGCTTCTATAAAAAGACTTATATATATATTTGCAACATTATTTAAAATTACTATTATGGCTCAATATGTTTTCCATAATACTTTCCACATAGGTAGGTAGTTAATTAATGTCGCACTGGATTAGCATAACTGGCTATTAGTGACGGTCCGGGATCAATCCGTAAGGAAAAGATCCTAGGACATCTCGTAATTTTGAAGCACTGTCAGATGACGAGATCAACACCTAAAATTACAGCCCACTCTCCAAACTTCCACACCACGCCAACGTGAGGACATTAGAAGTCTCAAAATATTTAACTTCCACCAGCTCCCACGTACACGACCGTCTTGGGTTGGACCGAGTTTCGAACTCGCAACCCTCCGGTTTCTAATCTGTTACTCTTCCAACTCCTCAAATAGGAGAAAATACATATTTGCTATGGTCGATTGCACATTAATGAAAATACAGGAAGGGAGACATGCCGACAGTTATAAGCCATCTGTTGGCTTCACAAAATTTGTGGTACACTATATAATTTTATTAGAAGTAGGTAGGTATTTAATTAACATTACACTGGAGCAACACGGGCTATTGGCGACGGTACGGGACCAACAATGAAGGGAAGGATCCGAAAATACTCGTAATTTTGAAGCACTGTCAGATGACGAGGTGACACTTGAACTGGCATCCAACTCCTCAAACTTTCACATAGCGCCAATGTGAGGACATTTAAGGCTACTACAGATTTAACGTGCAACAATCCCCGTGTACTCGACGGTCTTTGGCTGGACCGAGTTCCAAACTGGCAACCCTCCGGTTGTTAATTCGTTGCTCTTCCAAATGGGCTACTATGGCCATTTTATTAGAAGTAGTTACGGTATTAATAAAAATCTAAGCGTCTAATGTGTGGTTCTGGTACTTTTTAAATGTTCTGTATTTGCTAAGTTTCCAAGGATGACATTTGCTTCCATGTTCTGCACGTATCTTCCTCTTAGTAGATAATATGATTAAACTGAAGTACGGTTAGATCGTATCGAATCCTTCATTATATGGATATCTAATTACGTGTCATGAGTTTAAAATGACTGAGATTTGATGTGTACACCTGATAGTTATCTTGATCCTTTAAATCTCGATTGATTACACTGCACACCTGATTCGTAGAAGATAGGCACGGTGCCATGTGTAACGGAAATTACTTCATTGCTGGTATTCTGGGTTAGGGGTAATCGTAATTGCATCCGAAGATCGCTTTGCGATGGCAATTACGTCTGGCGAATTCTATTATGAGATAATGGTATCAATAATCTGATTCTCTCGTGCATTGCAATGGTTCCGATGCGTGTTTTATTCACATTAATTAAACGTGAGGAACCAGCCTCTTTTAAAATGAAACATTTGTTTCCATGAGAAAATACACAAATAAAAATTATTGGAAGAAATGTTCCATGATGAGCCACCTAGCTGGGAAAGTGGTCATAGCACTTGTCTACCACCCAGTAGGTCATGGGTTCGATACCTTGCTATTGAACGCATGGATGATGATGATTGTCACTGTTAGGAATAGCGGCGGCTCAGGCATTGGGTGCTCCTTCACAAGTAGCCGTCGGTTCGTCCCATAGACGTGAAATGTAAGTAGACTGAGCATTGCTATCCAGAAGAGCCTCAAAAAGTGTAACCAACATGATGACTAGTAGACCCGTGACCTCTCTGAAAAACAGACGTGGAAGGCCAACTTGACATCTTATTGCTTTATTTGGCGATACATCTTATAAATAGTATAGATGCGTAAATGCGCATTTCTATAGAGTGGTGACAAAAATAGTGAAATTTCCAAAGTCTACTGCTATGTTGCACTGATCAATCAGATGATGAAACAATGGATGGGTGTCTTCTCGTGTCCCATGAATCAATCAGATAATGAACGTTTGCTTCCACCCGGCAGACGGAAGTAGTCTCAGAGTCGCGTTACTACCAGTTTTGGTCACATGATCCTGGGCACAGTAAAAGGTTTCCATTGCTCACTTTACTTTTATATGTCTTCTATGGTTCGCCCCTTTTAGTGCCGAAGTCCAAGAGGACAGTAGTCGGGCATTATAAAGAGGATCAAGAGATATATACATTACTAATCAAATGCTATACTTTGAAGGAAAGTTCTAGCTTAAAGGAAGAAACGCATAGACACGAAGGTTGATAATAAATAGCTTTGGTATTGAGGATTTATATCCTAGTGGTGAAACAAAGAGTAACATGGTGGTATTTCTGTTCTACTTTTTCTAATACCTGACCCAATTAAAAATTACTCATCATGGCACTACAAAGTTGGATTTGTGAACCACTTTTAATTACTCTGATGCACCATGGGGGTGGGTTCATGTAACACCTCTCATACGTACCACAATTGCTAGGCGCAACCCGTTTATAGACACATTCATTCCAGACGGACAAACATCCGTGTCCGAATTCGAGCTAGAACCTTTCGATATAGAAGCCAGCATTCTGACCACTAGACTGATTGGTCGGCATTGCTGTTCTATTGTAAGATACATTTGGTGACATGACAAGACATATAGCTATAATGTGACTACAAAAGCATGACTAAGCTGGCGCGACATGTGACGATTATGAATGCCGGCAGGATAAGCTCGGAGATACGTCGTTTCCAGACTCAACAGTTCAGCCTATGTGCTCATTCTTCAACAAGATTTATCGATGATTGTTATATTCATTCACAACAGATTAACGAGATGGGTGGTATGTCTTTGTTGTGGTATGACTGTAAGCTTGCTTCAGAAGCTCTACAACTGTAGAAGTCCGTGACGAGAATCGAACATCAAAACGTATATGTTCATCTCGTCGAATGTAGGTATCTTCTGCAAAACAGTACAGCTTCCATTGCGTAGAGTTTAATAATATGTTCAAAACATCGTAACAACATTTTATCGGATTGTTCCAATCACTCTAAGATGATTAACATTACTTTTTCCTAACCCCTTCTGGTAAATGAATTCCCTGCAATTGCTGCATATCAGCTACGTTGAGTAGAAACTACCTATCTGTCTATAAATTAATAATTACACATTTAATGAACACATCTGATTAATTAAGACTCTTGTCAACTTTTTAACAGTATTTTTTACGGTTGCATTTAAATATGATACAGAAAAAGCGCAGAAACTTACGCATTTTGAAGCATGGGAAAATCGAAAATCTTAATGAAGTGACATTTCTCTAAAATGCAACTAACATAAAACATTAAGAGTTTGCTTGAGTTAACCAATCTAATAATGACCAATAATTTTCATTCACTGGAATGAAACAATCGCAATGAGCTGCCATACTGATGTCACTGTACCTATAAAAATATAGGAGGACTTACGTCACTCAATCTACAAGAAAATAGGAGGGGTCAAACAACCACAATAATCGTTGGTGGGATGAGTGGACTTGCTGGCACTGGTTAGTACCTTGCTTATGATGCTAGGTTTTGATGGGGTGGAGCAGGCAAGAGGGGATAGTTAGAATTTCTAGGGCTAATGGGGAGAAATCTTTTGGACAACTGGAACGCATGACCTGTGATGCACATACTCATCGATGAACGAAAAAGTTAAAGCAGGACTTCCCGAGACTCGTAGCATTTTCCCTGGAGCATCGCAGCTATTATTAACGACACCCCAGTCCAAAAGCCAGAGACCAAATCAGGTGAGTGCCTACTCTCCTTAAAACATAACATCGATTCACCTTTGACCCTCCACAACACATGTCTACTTTTATGACATTCCTACTAATTAATTAATTGTTAATTAGTAAGAAATTGATGACATCTAACATTGACCGTTGTTGGGCTGAAAGCTTCAACGATGACTGCTTGGAGTTCTCTGTATTGAGCATAAATTATAACACAAGAAAATTTCTTTATTGTTATTGGAAAAGTATATAATGTGTATATTATTTTGCAATGAATATGATAGGTAGATTTGTGAATTAACGTCACAACAGATTATTGATGACAGTCCGGGATTAATATAGAAAATAAATATCCGAGGACAACACCTCGTAATGGTCAGATGACGAAGTCAACATCTTAGTTGGTACCCTCTCTCCAAACTTCCACACCACTTCAAAGTGAACAATGAACAATAAAATTTCACCTTTACTCTTCGCAACGTCTGTACATCTCTATAAACCATTTTAACTGCAAAAATGTAGGGCACAATTACGTCTCCTTACTGTACAGAGTGGATTAACCTTATGAGGGGTTCACAAGCATCAATCAGTTCTGCAACCTGCACTTTTTCCTTTCATGACGTTTAATCACTTTCGACCTCCTTGATCAATAGACATTATCTAGGATTCTTTTAACCAATAGATGTGATAATTTACTCATTATGTGTGTTGTGGTTTGAAAGCAACACTTTCTAAATCTATTCTACTACTACATATTACTACTCTACAACACTACTCTAAAATCTCGTAACGCTCAGAGGGTTAAAGAGGGGAATCCTTACTACTTGCTATGGTAGATAATTGCTTACAACTATGTAGAATTTCGTATTCAGTTCAACTACGACAACTTGCATGAAAAGGATACATGTAAGCAAAACGTTTTCCAGTAACCTTATTCATACTAGAATTAATAGGGTGATTTTCTGAGCATTCCAAAGGGAGCTCACGTCTATCAACCGAGAAAATGTTAGGCTAAGTCCCTTTCCCCCCTTTCTCTCGAGTCAAATGTTTCGTAATCTAACTTACAACTAGAATACGAACTAACTAGGGCATTCCTTGTACCAGTTTCCACTCTCTAAGGTATTTGCGTTTGGTGCAATGTTAATAATACCGTGAAATACTCCAGAAAATGCTGTAGGAAATCTTATCGCTATATTTAGCTGAAGGTTTCGATTCGGAGGATTTCAGTTATCCTTTCTTAATGAGTTTTGAACTAAAAATTAATTTTCTGCTAAAATAGGTAAATCCGGCGATTTGCAGAGATTTCATTGAGATTTGCTCGTCTGAAAAACAGTCTTTACCTAACTCCTCTCTTCATAATGCATAATACTTAATTAAATGCATCAAATCCACTCAAGAAATAATAAAGTGGTTTCAAGTTAAAACAAGTTTGGGAAAGTCAACAGCATCTATACTGATCATTCTCTGTTCTAAGTGTAATTTAATCAACGTATCATGAGAGAAATATGATGCGATTGAAGTACTATTAATTAATGAGTCGTTTCGTATATTTATCTCATCTTACCAGACAAGTTTTACTCAATATATGTTACGGTACTCTATGATATCATGTCTAGTATCATAAAGACTACTCTATAGCCTCGCTTAAATATACGGGTGACCGAAAATGTCAGACTGCTCTTTCTAGACTTTCGAGCGGGCACATCAGATCTCTACCTTCATTCAGGGTCATAATCCTCTTCCACCTTCCTTAACCTTTCTGGTGGTTGTCTCGAAAAGGCATCTCGTCATTAGTAAAACTGACCAGATCTTGATGGATGAGGTATTTTGTCATTAGAAGAAAACTGACTCTTGATTTCGTCATCATCAAAAACTGAAACGATTTCATCATCATAAAAAATGAGCAATATCTTGTCATTAGCAAAATTTGTCAGATATTGATGGACGAGATATCTAGTCGTCACTTGTAATGCACTTGAAGGGTTAAAATGTAGTACTGAACAAGCCTTCCCATGTCATGTTCTGGTCTGCGTTGATCTGGCAAGGGAGAATCTCTGGAAATCCTGATCTGAAATGTTGGGCTTTTTGAGCTTGTTTGGACTCAAAGACTTCACCTGGCTGCTTAACTAGACCTAACGGAAGAAGTAACAACTTACTATTTTTATTTAGAAGTTGTCACACTCTAACATATATCATCTACAAATCAGATAAATGAATAGATGTTAGTTTTAATAGGGTGTGTGGATGTTAAACATTTTTGTAACCATTTAATCCAAAAAGTTTATAAAGTTGAATTCACATATGGTCTCCACCAGTCTTCGGTAAAACGTTCTTTTGACCACCCTACCGACAGGTATATGTCTATCTATGTTTCTTTTAAGTGGTGCTAGAAAGAGGCCTTATTTGTTTTAATTATTCGGCAACGACTAAATCACGTGAATTCATAATTAAATCTGACGACGATGGAAAGAAACGTTTGTCATCAGATTTAAGACAATAAATGCGATGAATGATTTCAAATTTGTTTTTTAAACCTCAATTTGTATTGCGTTTCAAGCATTGCATTCGTAACCACGAATGCATAACATAAAGATCTTTATTAATAAAAGCTGCCAATTTTAGAAGATAATCTAGCAATTTGAATATAAATCCCCAAATTCAATTTTATTGAATTTTTAAATCCAGTAATTTGTTCTTTTATATCGTGTTACTAACCTTTGTAGCTGTTTGTTAAATTTCTAGGGCAAGTGCAATAAAGTCATTGGATCAAGAGAATGATATCAGTAAAGAATATCTGTAATGTGTTTTAACTTTCCAATGTTCCAATTTAACTTTCAAATTACCTTTCCAATTTATGTTATAAATACGTTATCTTACCATTTATGTTGTGACCAATTTTATAGACTAATCACTTTGGAATAAATGCTATTAATAACAATGATTACAAATTTTATAAATACTAGGGAAGCTAAGCTATTGTATGGCACAAAAACATTCCCTTCACGGCTTCGAATTCAGTTCCACTAGTACAACGGCTTAATAACCAAAATGTAGCTCAGAAAAAATATTAATAATAGAATAATTTAAGAATTTATGTTTTAAAATTGTACATAACTTGTTAATTAATTTAATTGTTTGAAAAATCTGTATCACATAAAGATAGATTTTTCATCCAGCTATTGAGTGTAATTTGATAAGTTGTATCAGATGATATCTTCAGTATGTCTCTAATTATGACTGCGTAAAATATCTGCGGGACAAAGATTATATCAAAAGTTCGACCCTACAGCTTGTTTATCGTTCAAGAAAATGTTATCTTCACTGGAAATTGCTAAAATTTAAATTAGAAAATTTCTCTTAGAAAAAGTTCCATAGTATGAAGGTTTCATCGCAGTACTATGTACATTGTAGGACTAATCTAGAACTGTGGGAATCTGGTCATTCGCTATCTTTTCAAGCAAATATTGAAGTAATTTTTTTAGTGCGTTGAAAATCTTGCATGTTCCTCTTAGCTCTATGAAACTTGAGGAATTTCAAATTATCCGAACTTTTCATAATTGATACCAATTTAGGTTTGTTTTCAGTTATTTATAGTTCCATAAGAGGCTTGTTCAAATGAGAATTTCGAGTATTATATATCCAACCACTTAGTTAAATTTCATATAATTTTTATTCTTTAGTTATGCGTAGGTTTCCTAACGAGTAACTGGATATCTCTCTGGGTTGTTTGTTTAAAATTTTCTAAAGAAAGCAATGCACTAATTTCTGTGTTTTGTTCATGTACTCAATGTTATATGGTTCTAACTTCGGGGTTCTTGGTTCTAACTTCGGGGTTAGTCAGGATAAAAATGTACTCCCTTGCTTTGGTTTTAAATGCACATTTTAACTTTGGCATTCGACATTTAATAAAATATTTAGTTTTAACCTATATTATATATATGTATATAGATACTTATATTATCTATTACTTATTTATCGACTGTTTACTTAAAACAATTAGTTTTAATCTGCATTATTATATTTGAAATAAAATCTTACTTCATAAATGTTTACTATATTCAAAATATGGCAACGGAACTAAATAATGTTTTTCATGCAAGAGCAAAAGCAGTTTAATAAATATGTCAAACGTAGAGTAACATAACACACAGATAATAAATAACACATTCAATGACGCAAATTAATTAAACAACATTTTAAAAATACTTAAAAATGATTCATATAAAACTATCACGCATTTAAAATTCAAGTGGTTTCGGCGAGATGCCTCGTCCATCGAGATCTGACCAAATTTGGCTACTGACGAGATATCTCGTCATCATGATATTGCCGATTTTTTTGTGATGATGAAATCTAGATCTGGTTAGTTTTTCTTTTGACAAGATATATCGTCCATCAAGATCTGGGTCAGTTTTGGTGATGACAAGACATCTCGTATAGACAATTACCAGGAGGATTAAAAGCATTAAGGAAAAAATTGGGATAGCACGAGCTGTAATGTGATGTCTGATTGGTAAAATAGTTTTGACTAGGAAATATAAAAACGAATCTGACGCAGGGATTCTAATTTAGAAAACATTCATTGAAACGTATTTCAGCTGTGAATAACGCTGAGTTTACATTAACAATTAAGTACAATAAAGCGAGTCATTAAGGTAAAGAATGTCAAACTGTCGCTGTTACCATACTAAGAAAAATGATTAATTATAGGACTTTTGAAAGAAGATTGATTGTAAAATCTGAACAAGATTATAAAACTTGAGGTAAAAACACAATCTCTCTTATTAGCGTATTATTTATGATACTATCCAGTGCAAATGCAAGAAGGTGGTAAAGTAATCCATCATTTGCGACAGCTTTATCCACTCAGATTTTCTATTCAGAATTGGACTAAATAGCAACATTATTTGAAAGAGTTATTCTTGCAGAGCAATTCATCCAAAGTATGAAAATTCCTTTTCGGCTTAATTATCTATTTAGATAATGAAGCATTTTTCATTAACTTAGTTTTTAAGAAAAATATATTTGAAACGTAAATAGCCACGAAAAACACATTTTTCTTATAGAAGCGTGATGGAATAGTTATAGCTTAAACATTTACTTTTAACCCTCCTGATAGTTGTCTCGAAGAGGTGCCTTTTCATTAGCAAATCTGACCATAACTTGATGAACAACATCTCATCATTAGTAGAAAACTGACCAGATCTTGGACTAAAAAAATCGACAGTACCTTGACGAGATAACTCGTCCTTAGCAAAATTGGTTAGATCTTGGTGGACGATATATCTGTTTGAAACCACTTGGAGGGTTAACCTTCCCGAACACAAATGAAATAGTATTCAGGAAATAACTTCAAGAAATTAAATAGTATTTTCGCGTGTGAAACAAGATATGTGACTGCATAAAATACATTAGGTCAATGGCGTAGCGTAACATTTACAGCTAGTGATGCCGAGATTGATTTTGTTCAGCTATAAACTACATATATGTAAATAGAAGGGTGTTTCTTCTACACTGACGCTGGTATACGATAAAAAAGTATGGAAAGGAAAACTTTCTTTCATTTACAACTTCATCCATCAGATAGTCTGAAAAATATCGCTAGTAAATCAATGTGCCTGTATGTTCAACCTGCCCTCGGTTACCTCTGCTTCCAGAATGAAATAGTTTTCCTCAGATTCATTATTTACGAGAAATGCTGAAAATAATCATTGACATGACTCTGTAATCTATAACCCACTTTGTCTTTGAAATTCCGGATACTAGTTACAAATCTCATACAAACTCTCTTGAATGCATTTGCTGTTGTCGCTAATCCCCCATACCCTAGACCAAGTTCAAAAGACCACATTTTACAAACCTAATCCTGATCAGCCAGAAGATGTCTCCACAGAGACACTCATACAATTTGAAATGGGGGAAATAGTTTGCTGGATAAACAACTGGTCCACGGCATTGGGAGATAATATAAGTTTCATTTTAGTGAGGTACCATAAAGTATGAAGACCGACTTTCCCTCAGTTGTTGCCCGTTAGCATTTATCTGTGAATATGGACTGGCCTTCCCACCTAGGGTGACCCTGCCAGGAGAAAAAGTTCCAAAGTACTTCACTCCAGTGTTATTCCCTCGCCACGACGAAGTATGGTGCATGACTTGAAGGGATAATGCATTTGTCCTAAGCATTATTACAGCTTGTTATTTAACCTTCCTATTTCTTGAAGACGGGGAATGCTCTTTGTTGTTCTATGACGCCCAATGGTGAAGTTTCATTCCTTTCAACTCAAAACAGATTTAGCTTTAAAACGATGCATTATTTTAACAACATAATACTGACCTCTTAAAATTTCTCCCATAATTGCTCAATTGACTTTTGGACACTAGATATGTTGAGGTATACTTAAATTGTCCTGAAAAAGAGTTGTTTTAGCCACATTGTACAAATATTTTAGACATGTTTTTATGGAAACATTAAATTTTGAACTTTATAATTACAACTGATTAACCCAAGATATGCAATTTACGATAATAGGACAACACCTATGATTGATGTGTAGGATTGGTACCAAAATATGCCTCGAGAGAGTTAAACTGAATTGAAATATTACCTGGCAATAAGAAATAATATAAAAAATGACATAATAAAACGAAAGAATTTTTTTAATATGAGTTAAATCTTTTCCACATTTAAATTAGAGATTAAATTTTAAAAATTCGCTTCCTTACAATTAAAAGGAATGTGTGAATTTTATTGGACAGTGATTAACAGGTTTTTTTTAAACTTCCACTAAAATCGATTTAAGTATCTTCTGTTCTGAATACATTCTCATTAAACTAATTCTATTTTTAATATCATTTGAGGATTCTCAGGCAGATAAAATTATTCCCATATTAAAGAAAAAGTGCATGTCACTTCCGTTCAAACGAGTTTAGTTTTAATTTTGGTTAGGTTAGAACTAAGATCTTGTATTTTCTTGATGGACGAAATCTTACTTTGTCTGCATGTGCTAATAAAATAAAATGAAATTTCTTAAGTTTTTCTTTACAGAAAATATTATTTTGTTACATATATGGTCTTGTAATTCAATTACATTCCTTATTAGGTAACCGACAGGCATAGATTTTAGGGTTTCGAATTGAAATGATTAACCCTCCTAGGTGATTGTCTTGACAAGGTATTCTGGATGGATGAAATATCTCGTCATTAGAAAACTGACCGGATATTGATCTAGTCAGCAATCTAAAATTCAGCAATATCTTGATGGCGGTATATCCCGTCATTAGCAAAATTGGTTAGATCTTGATAGATGGGACTCGTCTAAACCACTTGGAGGGTTAATAGCATATGGATCATTCCATGTCAAAACTCACAGAAAATGATAATTTTCAATCTGACCCCCTCCGATCTTTTTAAAAACTTGGCTAATTTGTTCCCAGCCATATATAAGGAGTTCTGGAAAGTTTTAGTTTCCAATTTGCAGTAGTTCTTTTATGTATATTAATTTTATGTTTGCAAAATTGTGCGATTTTTTATGATTTTAAACTCACTAAATCTCCTGTACTTCTGGACCTAATGGTCCAATCATACTAAATGAGAGCTTATTTTGTAAAAAAATGTACAACCTTTCAAATGACGTATCATCTGACTTTTTAAGTGACCTTTTTAATTCCAAGGTTATTCAATTTGTCCTTTGACCTACAATTACAAAAAAGTGTATGTTTTTTCTAAAATATATGTTAGATGTACACTGTTTATTTTTGCTTTCTTAAAGTTTAATAGAGGGACACACATGGATTCATAGTTAAAACATATTCGACTTTTTCCTGGCATTGTTCTGCCAATGTCATCATTGTAGAAATCTTGTACAGTATTAATTCTTCCTTGTGGTAGTACTTATTATTTGGTAATGACATTATTCCCTTTTCTCTCACAAGTTGCTTAGGCTTTCGAATGATACTCAGTTGCACCAAATTCTTTTTGTATTCTTCGGATACTCCAACTCTATAGTGAAATAGTACTTGTATTTTTTCACTTCTGCTTTCACTTACATTAGTTTTTTCTTTCAGCTTTTTTATTATTTCTGATTCATTATTTTTCAGATGCATTAATAGATGAGGAAACAAATAAAATTTTATTTTTCAGGCTTATTGAATGCGTTTACTTTGCGGTCTTCCAATATTTTAATAGGTTGGTTGGTTGATTTGGGGTTTTACGGCGCAACGGCTATATATGGCGATGCTGCGCCAGATGCAAGACATACAGAGTGTCCTAAAAGTTTCCGTACTCCAACTTTAAAAAATCATTTGCGCGTGTATTTTTTTAATTATTGAATTTTATCGTCTGCTTATAATTTTATGGATTCTTTAATTTTTATCGTTTGGTTTTCTTCTCGCTCAAGTTGTGCGATAATAAAGTTCCATGTCATTTTGTTCTTCATTGCAAAATGAGTTTATCACGCATTCAGAGAATTGCACTTCTTGAGGCTTATTTTGAATGCAAATCATATGAAAGATGTAAAGAATTTTGGCGACATAAATATCCAGATGATGCAATACCGAGTAAAGATACGCTATAACAGCTCGTTCGGCGATTTCGTGAGACAGTTTCAGTGGAAGACAAATACAGGTGTGGAAGAACGAAAGTCGTTACACCAGACCTTGTGCAAGAAACTCAACGAAGGATATTGCAATCTCCTCATCAATCCGTGAGGCGTTTGTCGCAACAAATGGGCACATCACGTGGATCGACACATAAGGCTTTAAAAACTTTGCAGTTTCGTACTTATCGTGTAAAAATGTTACAGGAGCTAAAGCCACCGGACAATGAGAAGCGGCTTTAATATTGCCGATGGTTCCGGAGATTTATTCGCAACATCAACATTTTGGACAAAACATTTTTCTCCGATGAGGCATGGTTTCATTTAGGCAGTTATGTGAACGCGCAAAACTCTCGCATTTGGGCGACGACAAATCCCCATTCATTAATGCAAAAACCCTTAAATTCTCTAAAAATTGGCGTTTAGTGTGCCGTATCACGCAAAAGGATTGTTGGGCCTCTGTTTTTCGAGTCAACTGTTGATGGCACTGTATACAGAGAACTTATCCAACAATTTGTTGCATTATTAGAAGTGAATGAACGAGATTCTTGGTTCCAACAAGACGGTGCAACCTGCCATACAAGTTATGAAACTATGGGCATGCTTCAAAATTTTTTTGTCGATAGACTCATCTCAAGAAATCTTTGGCCACCTCGTTCCCCTGATCTGAGCATCCCTGACTTTTTTCTGTGGGGATATTTAAAGAACAAAGTTTATGAAGATAATCCCCAAACAATAGATGATCTGAAAATTGCCATTACTCAAAGGATACAAGAAATCACTCCCAGCATCTTGAAACGCGTTTCTAAAAATATGCGCAAACGACTTCAACTTTGCCTCCAAGAAAGGGGCGGACATTTTGAACATTTATTGTAAATGTGAGTTTAAATTTTTTTCCTACGTTATGTTAAAAGTGCTTTTCACCATTAGCATAAAAATAATTGTTTTAAAGTTTGTTGGTTTTGTATAATAAGTTCACGAATCGTCAGTACGGGAATTTTTAGGACACTCTGTACAATATCAAGTAAAAGACAAGCACACACATGTGAAAGCTTTTACTGACACAGAAGAGAGAAATACACCTAGGGAGGAATGCACCCGACAGGAATCGAACCTGCGCCGCATACAACTTGAAGGTTGCTAGCGCAGTGGACATACCCACTGAGCCACGACGGCCACAAACATTTTAATAGGTGTTTCATCTAATAATGTTAAATCTAAATTAATTGACTGAATAGCACTTTAAGGGCTCAATGTGAATTCTGCATCAGTTCTAATAGCTTGATAATAAGATCAGGCTTGTCATCTTCCATTTAAATCTCACAATGCTTTACCTGATTTGTATTAATGGAGATCGAATATCCCTGGTAATTCTTATACTTGATCAAAATAAAACAACTCAATTCTTTGGCTCTATTTGGTAATTGTAATTAAGTGAAAGTTATCGATAGATATGTTTTATTGTTTTTATGTGGAATGTCGTTCCTATATGAATCCATACGTGTCATAACTTGAAATTTTCAGAAAACGAAGTTAAATAATGTACCTTTAACATATTTCTTAGGAAAAAATGATACACTTTTTTTGAAATTCAAGGTCAAAGGTCAAATCTATTAAAATCAGAAAGGTCATTCATAGTATCATGAAATATATCATTAGAAAGGTCGTTCATAGCATCGTGTAATATATCATCAGAAAGATGATACTAGTTTCTATAAAATAAGCTCTTGATAATTTCAATTGGTCAAACAGGTCAAAAGATACAGGTGTTTATGGGCGCTGATTACCTACTTCTATTTACTACGAATATTTTTAACTATGAACCCATAGGTGTCCCACTGTAAAACATTCAGAAAGCAAAGATAAATAGTGTACCGTTAACATATATTTTTAGAATGAAATAAACACACATTTTGTAATTGTAGGTCAAAGGTCAAGTTGTATGATCTTGAATTTGAAAAGGTCACTTAAAAGGTCATATGATAAGTCATTAGAAAGGCTATACATTTTTCTAAAAAACAAGCTCTCGTTCACTGTTTGCACAATTAAGTCTGTAGAGGTACAGGAGATTTATAGTGAATATAAAATCACGAAAAGTACCCCGATTTTTCAAACTTAAAAATAGTACACATATAAAACTACTGCAAGTTGGAAGCTAAAACTTTCCTGAATTCCTTCCTTATATAAGACTGAGAAACAAATTAGTCGAGTTTAAAGCGGTCGGGTTGTGGAATGTGCGGTTTGACATGGAATGACACATATATATTTTCACATAACATGTAAATTCAGTTAAAGTATTATGCGTTCATATAATATTGAAACAATACGTAGTTTAATATAATTCAAACAAAAACAATTCAGAATGTTTAATTTCAAAGATCACATTAAACTTCATATTTGAAGACACTACTCTGGTGGACTGATTGTAAAAGTTTGGAATTTGATTACTATTGTATTTTAATAATAAAATTGTATTTTTAAAATACTATTTATACTAATACAAAATTCCAAACCAGCAGTTTGGGAATTACAAGTGAAAAAATTATTTTTCCTGGATATTTATTTTATCTTATTCTCTCATGATGCATTAAAAATAACCTAGCTAGTAATATAAGCGAAAAAATATTTCTCCTACGATATACTGATACATTTTGTAAGGCAATTGATATTCTTATCACGTATTCGATAGATTTTATGCAACTGATATTCTAAGTTCGGAGGAAGACATGATAGTGTGGAAATAGTCTTCGTTGTATGCGAATTTATGGTTTCCCTATCGCACATAAACAACTCCTGTTCGAAGCATTGGTATCGGGAATCTCTACAAGTATTGGACCACGTGCTGTCAAGTAGCATTCGTGACTTTATGAGATGACATGATCACCAGGGTTCTGAGATACTGGTAAACCTCGTGTTCACCGGGGATCGGGAGGTCATAAAATTGTAAACCGCCAAGTTTTAGAACACAATGGAATGGTGTATCGTGAAAAGTTGGAATAAAAGTTTTAGTGCTCTTATGAGAAGAAATGCGTGGAATGGGCGGAACATATGTTTACAGGCAGTGAGATCTACTAAAAGGAAAGAATATTACTGGCATTTTTTACAGTTTTATACAAAAAGTTTTACACACACAGTCTTCCATGTCAGGGCAAAAGGGGTTAAGTCTGACTTTTGATGGGTCTAAAGGAGCCAAGTGCATCATTAATTTAAAAAATAATATAACATGATCAAAATCGAAGCTGAAAGAATCTACGAATCTAAATTACGATTATGTATATCATGATATGTTTCTTTTTCTTCCTGAATATTTGAGAAAAAGAGTGAAATATTCAACTTAGAATTCTGAAAAGTAGCTTTTTTGATTTAACTGCTTTTGCCCTGACAAGGAATAAATATACTGGCAAATAAGTCGCTTTCATATCGCCTTTTCTTGTGTTCTGTAAATAATAAGAAACATAAGCATACAACGCGAAACTGAGATGCACTCTTCAATTGAAACCACATTCATAGACGGTAACATAGAATTTATAAAACAGATAACTTCTAGATAAGAATGAATCTAGTTTGATCCTAATATCAATTTTGACAGACTGGTTTTCCAATCATAACTTTTGATATTACTTTATTCTGAATTAGTTTAGCTAAATTACTAAGCAATGTTTTAAGTCTGCCATGTCGTGTGGACGACACTGTTAGCCTGTGGAGTAAATTAGCATCAAGCATCCCTTAGTATTGAGCAGACAGTCTTTACTTCCTTTTCTTTACATTGCGGATGAAATTAAAGAATTTTGTTACAAAGAATTGTTCCATTTAGATATACAATCTTGCAAACTAGCTATCGTGCCCAACAATATATTTAAGATAAAGTTCATGGAACTTCTAGATATTTCTAAATAACTTTATTTCCAATAAATCAAATATATTTAAAGTTGCATTTAAAAAATAAGCATTATATGATACGAAATATATGGTAATATATGCACAATTCTCTTTTAATCATCAATATAAGGAATGCCTTACTCCTAGTAGGGCCACTATAGCCAGGTTTGAAGAGTAGCAGATTAGTAACCATTCGAAACTCGACCCAACCAAAGACAGTTGTGTAAGTGGGGGCTGGTGCACGTTAATTCTGTCGTGGTCTTCAAAGTTCTCACTTTGGCGTGATGTGGAAATTCGGAGAGTGGGGTGCCAGCTTAGATGTTTACCTCGTCATCTGACAGTGGTTCAAAACTACGAGTCGCTGTCCTCTGATCTTTTTCTTCGGGATTGATCCCGGACAGCTGTCAATAGCCCGTTGTGTTGCTCCAGCGTGATCCTAATTCAACAATCTACAAACCTTACTCATACTAATGATATGTACAAATTTTAGTAAAATAGATCATTTAAATAATTTTAGTTTGAGGGGCAAAACTCACAAAAAAATTAAAATTCTCCAAGTTTGCTCAACAGTTTTACGCGTTAATTATGTCTGAATAGGGAATTTGAATTCACAGTAGAATGTTATGCACTGTTACATTTATATTATACTATTGTACCCGTAATAAAGTAAGTGCTTTTGTGTTCTCATTAGTTTTGCATCCACTACAAGTGCATTCATAAAGCAGAAATTTTTTTTTAATTACAGGAGTGGAATTTTCCTTACAGTGCTTAAACATTGAACCTCGCATTTCGAAAAGGTTTATTAATTCTAGATCCCTTCATCAGATTAATCAACTAGCGAAGAGAAAAAGGTTTTCCGAGAGGAGAACCAATAATAGTGGAGTATACGAAGGAATCGTGATATGAAGCTTTGTCGAATGGACGGTGGATAAATTCTGTTACGTTGAAAGTCCTAATGGTTATCGGGACTCAGCTGGGTTTAATTGTAAAAGCTGAACAAAATGAGAGAGATGGAGGTTAAACAATGTCCTGTCTTCACTTTTACACTTATAATACAATAGTAACACGAGTTATAAATTTATTTCTCATTTGGAGATGATTGATGTGAAATATTAATGTTTCTACGTCTTCAATGAAATTAATAGACCCAGCACATGGATCTAGCATTACAGTTTCTTAGTTGCTAATATCTATAGATGACAGTGTGCTTACTCATCATCCATTTATAATAAATACGAATACAAGCATTGATATGTACATTTTATACGTTCAAATTAAATAGAACCATTCAAACATATAAAGTGGTATTTTGTTCACTACTTTCAAATGTTGTACTGTAACCGTTGTTGATTCCTATTTACAATAAAGTGAACACTATTTTCATTTTTCATATTGCACTATATGAAAAAGAGAATATTACCTAGTGTTATATAGAATGCATCGTTTCAACTGGTGGTAAAAACTTCATCATGAAAGTAATCGTATAGATACATTTATGATAATTATGGGTTTCTGAGGTTGTTAAAAACTAAAAATGCACGTGATTTAGATATGAAAATGAACAAAATAGCTAATGAACATTTTATTGTTCGGTGAAGATGAGGTGATGTAAATGCTTGTATGTTCTTCATCTGTTCCTCAAAAACGGCCATTTACAAATGAATAAGGACGTGTAATACAATTCTATTTTAATTATCTATCCAGTTCTACAACCTTCAGTCTTCCTTTAAAAACTTTTAAACCTCCATGGTTGTTTCGACGAGGTATTCTCGTCAGTATTCATTAGCAATACTGAAGAAATCTTAATTGACGAAATATCTTGTCTTTGGAAGAAAACTGATCAGATCTTGTTCTCGTCACCATAAAAAAATCGGTAATTTCATGACGAAAGATCTTGTCATTCAAAGTTGGTCAGATCTTGATGGATGAGATATCTCATCAAAACCACTTGGAGGGTTAACCAATTTTGACCTGGATCAGAATCTTTCCTGGGATTATTCCAACCAATAGATGTGATTATTTAGTCCTTATGTGTGTGTGTTACGGGATAAAAGAAATGCACTGATTGGAAATCTCATGACGCTCAGAGTTAACAAAACTATTTTAGCCTCAAATTACTTTTGGATATGATTGTGAGAAGTCGTGTGTATCTGACAGATGTAAGGAAAACGTAAAAAAATGATTTGAGAATTAATATTCATAGCACATTGTGAGAAGTCGTGTGTATCTAGCAGATGATAGAGAAAACGTAAAAAGTGATTTGAGAATTAATATTCATAGCATCACGTCAAAAAGATTATTTTGGAAAAGTTACGCAACTTCTAGATAAATTGTATAAACTTACGCAAGCTGGCGCGATCTGTTAGATAAAATCAAAACCTCGCCTGTCTGTGAACTAAATACTTTTTACTGTGCAAACATCTCCCGATTTTAGATATACATAGAGTTCAAACTATATATCATCAATGAATGCCTAGCTGTTTCTGCTTACACGCTGAAGAGATATCTGACATAAACCGCGCATATTAAAAGTTTAAAATCTTAATAATTTGGTAAAGTATTACCCTAAAAGAAATTAAACATGAGCTAAAGTGAATTAATTAAGAACACCATTTGCAACTTTGAAGACTGGAATTGAAAGAAATTCCCATTTAGCACATTCATAGCGATGCGGTTTCCCGCTTTTGCTTCTTAAATTAATTCATAGAAATGAACGCCATTGCTGTTCCTAGTCTACGATTGAGGCAAAATAAACACATCACTACAAATTACTTAAATCTTTGATTCGAATTTCGAAATTTCTTCACAGATCGCAGGACACGGTAATTGAAGGAAGCAAGTTTCAACTCACATCTAATGGCATAGTACAAGAAATATTTTTAACAAGACATATTTGAAATATACCTCCAAATTAAATCGCCCAATGATTATAAATGACGCTAGCAACGCACGCTTCTGATAATTATGAGAAGCCGAAGGAGAAGAATTTAATATTGTATACATTTAAAAATGTTCCGCAAATATTCGGCGTTGGCCGTACATGAAATATTCATCATTCAATTTTCTGCTCTGAAACTTCTTTAAAAACTCGCTTACACTTTTCGTAAATAGCTCGTGGGCATTATTTTATCCGGAATCAATTACTGGGCTGTCACGAGTATTTAGATGAAGCAACTTTATGTTCGCAATATATTGACTCGTAACTTAATTTGAATTTTCTCGGGCACTCAAATATGCTCGTAATCTTAATGCAGCGCTTAGAAGTTTTATCAAACGTTCGCTGGCATGAAAACTTAAAAATTACGTTCGAGAATTTATACAGTGGCAGCTGTATTCAAACTTTCCGTTTAATTTGACGTAGAATGTGTATTATGGCTATTTTTATACTTAATTATGCTGTGTAATGATCTAGTCATACGTATCTATCTGGCGCATATATTTAACTATTTGTCATTGTAAAAGCGGAAAAAAATGCCTTTAAAAAAAAGCATAATTTGTACAGTATAGCGGACTTGATAATCGATATGCGATGTTTTCGTTTCATGACGAAAATTTGTCTCGCTTAAAGCAAGTAAAATGCTACTTTATAAATGAAATAAAAATAAACTGAATATTCTTTCTGTCCGTGCTAAAAAGTTTTATTTTATATTAGCCAACCAAGAAATGCAATGTTATCAGGATTGTTTTACTGTAATGCAAATTACATGGTAAATTTAGGTACGTGATGTAAATTTCAGTTAAGAATAAATCAAGTTATTAGGAATCGAGTTGAAACGCTGAATGAGCCAATGCAAATTGCATGGTATATTTCGGTGATATAAATTGTATAAATTGCAGCTTAGAATAAATCACTTTTTCAGGAATAAAGTTGCAATGTTGTCAGGATTATTTTACTGTGATGCCAATCGCATGGTACATTAAGGTGAGTGATACAAAATGAAATTTAAAGTAATTCAAGTGGTAGAGAAACAAAACAAAGGAGGGAAATCAGTCTGTTAAATTAATACTTGCGACAATGACACGACTGGTCAAATACGTCTTTGCATTTTCAAATCAGAATGAAATCATAGCTTTAAAAATGAGTTTCAAACCTCGCATCGGAAACCTTGCAATAACCATCGACCTTCTAATGAAATAGACAGAGAATATGGGAGAATTCGCTGTCCTAAGATCTCAGAACTGGCTTACGAATCGACTTGAGCCGATAGTCTGACTAATGTTTTTAATCACGCTGGATCATCACTAACCAATTAACGCTTTGTCCTGCAGTAGAATTCTTGCTTTCTCAAAACAACCCGGTAGATCTTTAAACCGAGTCACCAGAAGAAATAGCATGAAGCTGCGGTCACCTACTCCATCTATTTCGTTAGATGGTGGATGGTAAATACACAGTTCCGTTTACTAGAAATTTATTTTAGGCTTATGGTGATCTGTACGCTACATTTCAACGTCAACACTGCACGAAGCAACTCTAAGTTGATTTTTGGAAATTTTGGAGTTTGGACTAAAAAGTGGAATTTTGAATTGCAGAAGTCCCTGAAGTAAGGAGAATGATCATCAGAAGCTCGGCTTGTTTAAAGGTGCGAAAAACCAGTTCTAAACAAAGCAAGCTCCATGAGCCAAAGAATACAGAAAATGATTTAATTAAATGCATGTAATATATCTATTTACATAACATTCTATACAGATTGAATCTGGGTGTTATGAGCTTCCAGCAGCTTCAAAAAAATAGAGCTAACACATCGTCCTTCAAAATACCATCTGGTCTTTACACACCTTTTAAATATCGTAAACAGGAAAGTGTAACCAACATCAGATACTTTCATGAAGTACATTCGCCAGTCGATAGGTGCCACTGCGCAGCAGCAACATCCTCAACATACACTCTGCATCGTTATATTTATTTTTAAAACAGTCAGAGGACAGCGCGTTCCCTTGCCTGATTATGGTATGCTTCTGGTAAGTTAACGCTTTAATCACCTAGTTTCGAGCGAATCTATTCTTTCAATTTGTTAACATGCACTACAAGGGGCAAACTAGCGACCATCTATGAAGGAGACCATGGTGGGTTACAGTTACTCCTAACATAGACGATCATCAACATTTAAATGCTTTAAAATCGGGACTGACCGAGTAGCAGACCAACGATATGTAGCGTTATGGTGGTATAAAAGTAAGATGGAATAAAAATATAGCATATTTGGTGTCAGAGTTGGAACGTAAACAGTGTGTTTCCATCGACCTTCTAATTAGACACATCACGTGGGAAGAGTCGCTCTCGTAAGATCTCAGAAGGGTAAGTTACTCGGATTTACGAATTTACTTGGGCCAATTTGCTATTGAAGAGCAGACGAGTGTTTTTAATGGCACTGAATAATTACTTTAACCAATCAATAATTTGTCCCTCATTATGATTAGTGCCTTTTTCCCACAAACACGTAACACATCTTCAAACAAAACGATTGGCAGAAATAACATTTGACTACTCAGATATGCTCCGTCTATTTAATTACAAGGTCGATGTGTGTTTTCACAATTGATGTCTATATTTCAGATTGCTATTCTGAATTCAACGTTCAGTACCGGAAGCGAAAGTAGTGACTTGGCGAAAAAATAATCATCTATGTCGATAGCCACAAACATTCCCCATGCTGGTCTAGTACCTTCAAAAGTGTACATGGCTAATGACATTTGCCATTTTACTAGAGGCGTACTCTAACTTCAGCCCTTGAGTGTTGTTTAGATATGTTTTTTTCAACATTTTATGGACTCATTGTAATTGGGGAGAGGCAGACGAACGTCTTCAAAATAATCCATTAATCATTTTGTCCTCTTTGTAAAAATTCCTCTTCATTAATCCTAATTCAAATATCATGAAGTATTGCAGTGGGTTCATACTAGCTTTTTGTTGTTACGAATGGAACAATTCAACGATAAGTCTTGCATTTGTTCGAGATCTGGTGATGACCGATCGATTGAGACTGGAGACAATTTGGCCACCTAGCTAATCGTGCTACCTCTAATGGGCATAACATAGCACGTCAACGAAGAGTCATGGCTTGACGTGCAATTAGCTTCAACACTTTGGTACACATTGTCATAATGGAACATTGTAGCATTATGACAATATATCAATACGTCACGGATCAGTTTCGGCCTTAGTGCTTCCATATTTTCTCCACACAATAATGAATGGTTGCATAAACTAACATCACATAATAAAAAGGAATGCGACAGCATTTCCTTTTTTTTCTGTACTTGAGTAAATGTTTTTAGATCAAGGTATGTGTTAAGTGTTATTTCCCCCTAAATATGTATTGGAATGTAGTGAGAGTATATGTGGAAATAAGCTAAAACTGATATACTAAAAAAATTGGTATTCTAGGTTTCTTTCCTTTTCATTTAATTTAAACTCATAAATTTAAATAAGTCCTTACTTCATTACACTAATTTCAGATTAAGGATTGAATCCTTTTTATAAGTTAAAAGACATCTTTTATAATATTTAGTGAAGTGTCTGTTTTATGAATAACTGGAAGTAATATTTTCCACAAGGGATAACTTCTTTTCATTTCTTCCTTTTTCACTTATTTTCACACTAGGTTTTACATTTCAGCCTATTTCTTATTTCTCGAATCTCTTATTCTTTATTTTCATTCCATCATATCAGAGTATCAACCACCGTAAATGGCTCTATCAATTTTCATTCTTTTTTAACACTTCAAACCCACAGGATTTTGAAACGTCTGAGGCATTATTGAAAGGCACTTACGTTTGGGAGTATTGGATAGTATTGAGTGTCTTCCATCCGTTTGTATGGAATTTATGAGAATGGATTGGGGTACTAAATGAGGCAGTCCAATAGTTTTACGAATTGAAGGGAAAAAGAACTCTAGTTACATAATATTAATCAGAACATTTCAATTTGAGATGTACAATTATTGGAATAATATAATTAGTATTCCATAGATACCCCTAATAGATAAATAATTAGTAGTCACTAGATAATAATAGATTATAACTATTCTACAGGCGATAATAGTAATTAATTAACGTTGCACTGGAGCTATTGGCTATTGCAGATACAAACTGGCTATTGCAAATACAAACTGGCTATTGGCGATGGTCCGGGATTAATCCCCAAGGGAAAAATTCGAGGACAACACCACGTAATTTTAAACAACGGTCAGATGACGAGGTCAACATATGAGTTGGCATTCCACTCTCCAAACTTACATGCCATCTCCAACGTGAGGACATTTGAGACCACCACAGACTTAACGCGCATCAGCCTCCGTGTACACGACGGTCCTTGGTTGTACCGAGTTTCGAACTCACAACCCTCCGATTCTTCCAACCGGGCTACCGAGGCCCAGTATTCTATCAGTACTAATAGATTTTCCACAGAGTTTGGAGAGTGGGGTGCCAGCTCAGATGTTGATCTCATCATATGACGGTTTAAAATTGCGTGGTCTTGTCCTCGGATCTTTCCCTTGGGAATGATCCTGCCCGTCGCCAATAGCCCATTATGTTGCTTCAATGTGACGTTAATTAATTACCAATTAAATACCACAGAATTAGACTACTTTTGTTAATTACTCACCTCATAGGAGTGTTTGTATCAGTAAAAAGCTGGTGATTTCCTTTTTTAAATGTTCACAATAGCCTGATAATTCAATGCTATTAATTAAATTGTTAACGTGTAATAAAGCTTCTATTCGAAACCATAGTTAAAATAAGTCTTTATTAATACTTCTAAGCGTCAATAGTTTTTATCTACACATTTTTGAAAATAGGACACACTGTTTGTATGTTTATTAGGTAGCACTTTATTTTCCGGGTTAGATGGTTTGCTGGTTGTTTTCAGTTCTTTATGGCGCAAGGGCCATATTTGGCCAAGCTGAGCCAAACACAAGACAGACACTAACGGAGGAAGAAAAAGCAAAATAGCAGAAGGATAGGCGAGGGTAAACTTGAAAGGAAAGAAAGATCACTTAGGTACTTCGTGGTTGGGATGCCCGTATTCACCTATAAAAGGTGCGCCCCTGAGGGCGTTTCAGGGCCAGAAGGGAACTCAGTTTAAATGAAAATGCATCATGTGCGAAAAACCCCGAAGTCGGTGTTCAATGGGAATGAACTTGGCATGTGTGAGGTACATGATAAAATAAAGAAATTATCACAATATCAAATCTAGAGGACTCTCAATTTAGAATTAAATCAGTTCGTAAAATAGTAAGTTGTAAAGCCCTTTGGTATTGATAAATGCCAATATACAGAGGCATGAAATTATGCCAAGCATTCTGACAGCTGGTGCTCCAGGTACTTTACATTCCGGAAATGATTAACGAATTCCAGGCATGCTCAATGGGAGACAGATCTGGGGATCTCTCTCACCAAGGAAGGATCTGGGAATCTCTCTGACTCAATGCCACTGTTGTTTTCATGCGTCATCATCTTTAGCTGCCTATACGACCATGAAGTTTGACTTATTATGCAATAAAGAACAAATGAGAACAACACGGGGATTCCCTTTTATCATCTGTATGCATATTCATGCACCAAAAAGTATATCCAAGTTACTAGAAAATTTAAATGTATGTATAAATTGAAGATATCAATATAGTATATCATTAATCAGAGCAAATAATGAACTATTTAATATTGTGATAAGATTAAACTTAAAAAATTAAAAGAACCAAAAAAACCCACATTCCTGGCGTTTTCGATTCTAGTTCATATGCATTTTTACTCATAATGAATGCTAACTTCCTCTAGTTCCATTTCAATAGCTTTATGATTCTATCCAGGATCACTGTCGCGGATAAAACTGGTGATAGAAATATAAAGTTATTATTTACTGATATCTGTTATTAGCTGGTGCATGTGATTAATTTTCATAAAATTATACTTCAAATACATTTTTTTCATCCATTGCCTCGGGACAAAATTTCAAAAAAGGTACTTTGAATCAATTATATTTTGGAAAAAACAATTGAATCAAAGAGTTTACCATACTGAAGTGCAAATGTAGCCTATTACAAAGATAACGCATCAAATAAAAGCTAAAATATAAATGAGTCTGAAAATTACACATTATTACCTACTACTTTATCTAACATTAATTTCTAAGAATTCATTCAATAATCAGGCGAAAATTTTGCATTGGCTAAGAATATAAATAATTGAGAGATTTCGTTGCGATATTTGAACTGTACTTGATGCGGGTTTGTATTACTGGGACGACAAATCTGAGGAAATGGAATTTCACTATATAAATAAAAACTAAAGTACTTCGAAAATTTAAAACTAGTCAACCAAACTGAATTCATTCATGGTTGTATAAAATTAACCAGAAAATGCTTCCCATTAATTAGCAGAACATGATTCGTTAATGAATCACGTAATTAGTAAATCTTTAAGTACGTTAATTGCTAATTAGCCTTGGAATGGAATTTCTACCTAACCTAAGAACCTAAGAACCTTATCTACAGAAAACTATTGTTTGGGGGTAGGAATTTTGTTATTTTTTTTGCACTGCCCTCTTCATTTTTAGCCTGTTGCCATCTCGAAACACATATTCTGGTTGAATAAAGAAAGTTCTATTGTCTTGGTGGTATTTATGAATATGTTTGAAAAAGGTTTCTAAAACTTAGTGCATATGTTACCGCTAAAGTACGGAAATCAGGTAATCTGTAGATTACAAAGGTAATGTGCAGATTAACGACGTCGATCCGTTAAAGTGCGGAAAATTGTTTCATTTCTCAAATTACCTAGGTAATCTGCAGATCACCTAGATAATCTGCACATTACCTACTAGGCACTCATTAAAGTGAAAATAAGATCCTTGCTCGAACAACAGCAACGTTTTTGTACGCTTAAATTAATACTCAGACAAACAACTCAGTAATACTAGGTACTACTAATTGAAAAACATGCTAACTTTATCCCATAAAGTTATAAGTAATTTCATATAATAATCAGCAGATGTAAATAAAATATACTGACAATTGTTGAAACATAATGTTATTTATTTATTTTTCGTTTTTCTAAAGAATCAAGTTGATAGAATCAATCAATCAACAGAATAGTTGAAGCGTAAGGAGAAAGGGAAGAAGGATAGAAAGGAAAATAACGAAACAAACTTTTGCACTTTAACGATTCGAAGGCTGTTAATGTGCACATTACCTAGGTAAAGTGCGGAAAACTCTTATTTTGTAGATGATTCCGCACTTTAATGGAAAAATCAGCTAATCTGCAGATTACCTAGGTAATATTCACATTAACGGCTTTCGAGCTTTAACGGTAACATATAAGTATTTCTCTACGTTTTTATATCTTCGTGTGAGAGGTATTTTCAGTGTCAACAAGTAAATCACTGGAAGTCGAAGGTTTTACTTCCGGTTAGCCAATGCTCTAGCTTAAAAACGGAGTTACCTTAAAAGTAATCAATTGACGTCATTTCCGGATTATCAGTATAGAAAACGCGTTCTATTACAAAAACACTATATATTGCTTTAAAGAAATAGCCTTCCATAGACAACAGAATTGCTACCATATTCGATTTTTCTGCAATATAGCTTTGATCGGTTGCAAATTAGTATTAACAACTGATTAATTAACCGAATTAAAAGAGTATTTTATCAACTGCGTGTGTTTGTTATCATTATAGAGTGAACAATATCTTTAGATAAGAATAAATAAAGCATGTGTAATAATTTCCTAAAGGTTTAACGAAAGAAATAATTTACAGTTTCTATTGATGTACCTGGGGACGTTAAAATCAATACAAGAAACAAAAACGGGCGAATCCATTTTGTTGTTTGGTGTGTAATAATGTAAAATTTTTTGCCAGAGCAATGTATCTGCGCAGCTTCAAAGTAAAGAAACCGAAATTGTTTCGCAATTTAAAAGAATGTACACCTGGAGATTCATCATTCTTAAAATACACACTGTACACAATGAAGATTTGTCATTCTTAAAATAAATATATTTCAAAAATTTATTTTGCATTCTTTCAATATCCGATCTAACATAAACATTAAAAATTAGTATTAGTATTATAAACGTTGTGTTCTATTACAAAACTTAATGTTTTTCGATCAAAATAAGGACATTCTAGGATGAATAACTCCCGCATACTACGACGGAAACTATAAATGTTCGTTAACTCGCTAATTTTAATGGGAAATAAATGTCATTTACCACATATCTCCGAGAAAATGAATCGTCTCTCGCAATTTAATACTCGCAATCTTTAATACTAATTCGATGTCACATTCCAAATACCGACAAATCCCCCAAGATTAAATTTAAGCGTGGAATTAAAACAAGGCTGATCTAACTAGCCATTAATAAAACGGGCCCATAACTCACAGTGGTGAGAGAGACGTCGTTCTTGACTTACGCGGACTATGTCAACGTCACCGCTGGGGGTGTGGAACAGAAGTGTGTGCATTATGATTCATCTCATCTTTTATTCCGATAGCTTTGACACCAGAATCCATCTTTCTCTAAAATAAAACTCTGTTCTGGCGTTAGCTGAATGGTTTTGGGGAAATAAATGTAATTTATCGCCTCTCTGGCCTTCGATTTTAATTCTTCTATTCATCTTAGAATTCGATCGTGGCAGATCTTTTGATTTAATGCGTTCGATTGGACGTTAAGTTGATGGAAGAGACGTCATTTGTAGATTAGGCGCGTTTAGCTTTTGATTTGAGAACTGTTCTTTTCACTCAGCTAATGAAGGAGATGGTTCGAATATGTTTTTTCGGGTGAGATTTTCTCTGAATATCTTCAAAAGAGTTGCTCCTTTCTGAAGATTATGGATCATAAAGCTATGGCGAACGACTCTACATGGGAAATGAAGATAAGTTTAGACAGGTCCTCTACATGTAAAATCAGGGCCTTAATACCAGGTTACGGGTCCCTCATGGAAAGAAAATGTTTCATAAGAATTTAACCCTCCAAGCGTTTTCGACTAGATATCTCGTCCATTAAAATATTACCAATTTTACTTATGACCAGATACCTCATCATTAAGATATTGGCGATTTTTCTCATGATGGGGAGATCAATACTTGGTCTGTTTTCTTCTAATAACGAGATATCTCGTCCATCAAGGCCTCATCAGTTTTCTTCGAATAACGAGATATCTCGTCCATCAAGATCTGGTCAGTTTTGCTAATGACGAGGTACCTCATCGGAACAACCACCAGGAGGGTTAATGTTTAAATGGCATAAGCGTACAAATATTTATCTACTTGTACTTTGCACAACCGTATCCCCTTATTATAACAATCGCAACGAAAATATTTATAACTTTATGAGCTTAGAAAACAGACGACACAAGCAGTTCAAAAGCTTTTACCCCATTTCCAGGGCTCTCTTTGACCCTCCTGGTTGTTGTCTTGACGAGGCCTCTCTCCATTAGCAAAACTGGTCAGATATTGAAGCACGGATATCTCATCATTAGAAGAAAAATGAACATATCTAGATTTCATGTCATAAAAAAGCAGGGATATGAGGATTAGTTATCTCGTGATAAGCTAAATTGATCAGATATTCATGGATGAGATATCTCGTTAAAACCTCTCGGAGGGTTACACATCGGGTTATGTACCATGGTTTTGGTATCCATGCGTAGGGATCCTGAGTTCAGATAGTACTGAGCACTATGGGGTAAAATAATTTTCTAAATGAACCGAACAGAAATGATTGAAATTTAATAAACTTGGTCACATTGAAATTTAATTTTATACTTATCTCATTATGATGTCATCTCTTGAAATAATTATAACGCTTCTAAAGTGAATCTTTATACAGGGCGTTTTTATGTAAGGGCATCATTTTTCTGTTTTGTGTAACTAAACTTTAATAAAACTTTTTTATTTTTTGTATATCTGTTTACTCAATGAAAATTTATGGAATATGACATCGGTCAAATAACCGTCTCTGGTCAAGCTACAAATGCAGATTCTTCCAACCACGTGATTTATTCAATTTCTTCGCACTTCATTTCGACATCAGTGGATACGTAATTAACAGAGCAGCCGTTATTGGTATCAGAAAATCCAAGGTTAATGCTTGAGCGGCCTATTCATCCCCGTAGAGCAACTCTTTGGAGTGTAATTGTAGTATCATTGAACCATTTGTTTCGAGGTGATAATAAAGATGTGGTTACTACTGTGGTTATCGTTCTTATAGATAACGATAATGTGCGATATTGAAATATTTCGTTCTGCCTGAGATTGATCGACAAAAGGTATGCAGCACATGTAATTTCAAGATGAAGGGACATGATTTGCAGCTCGTGCATCCATGTATTTCCTGGTCAAATAATCTCGAAATCTGGCGATGCCGATTACGCTCCTTGTTCCCATGATTTGACAACACAAACTTCTTTTCCAAGAGCCCTACTAAAAGGAATGATTCTACATTAACAACCCATCAGCTTAAAAAAATTCACGAAGAAAATTTGACAGATTACCCCGGAAATATGCTCAAACATAGAGGAAAATGTTGCCGAAAGAATCGATGTCATATTCCATCACGAGTTATTAAGTAAACACTATGCACAAAAGTTAATAATAAATGTCTTATTTAAAAGTTAGTCCAAAACAAAATGACATTTTCCCTAAAAAACACCCTTTGGTAACAGAATGTTCACGTTAAAAATATTTGCGAAAGTACCTATTTTTGACTGATTTAGGTAAAGTGCTTAAAATGTTAGATTCAATAACTTAATTTTACCTTTTCTTTTCATCAAATGTGGTAATTAAAACGAAACAATCGCATAATTTTTTTCATCATCAGTTCGATAGCCTTTCTTTTCTGTCTGAAATATGCTAATTAAAACTCAATAATCACATAATTTTATGTAATCATCATTCAGTACCCCTTTCTCTTTTCATGAAATGTGGTAATTAAAAAGCAACAATTGCATGGGATTATTTTATGCTTTAATACAGGAAATCATCATCTAAGAAAGGGGAATAGTAATTAGTACTGTATATATCTTTGAATATATTGAGATTCCACAGTTCACAATTGAAAAGATGACAAAGTTTATTACAAAAGGTCGAACAGATAAAAAAATATTAATATTCCATTCTATAATATGAGAAATGAAAACATTATGGCTGGAACCGTTATTGATGAAAAACACACAGAATCTACTTTCACATATTTTGAACTACTTACGCTACATGAGATAACTATTTTTAATTGATAATTAAATTTCTTTATCATTTGTTCAGATCTGTTTGGTAAAATCAGACATTGAAAAAACTTAATTGGGAAAATCTGCATAAAAAATTCACATTGAAAGAATCCCTTTCGAATGTTAACAGTTTAATATTTGCAGAATCAATTAAATTAATTTTTATCTTTCTCTTTCCCCTTCTTTATACATCTTCTCATTTTACCACATAGTAAATTTAACACAAGTAACAGAAAACTGTTAATTAAAAAATAAACAAAAATGAAAATTAAAATTCTTTAACATTTATACAGATATGTTAGATAAATCAGACATTGAAAAATCTTAGTCGGAAAAATGTGCATAAAAAATTCACATTGAAAGAATCTCTTTCAAATGTCATCAGTTTAATATTTGGAGAATCAGTTGAAGTAATTTTTATCTCTCTATTTTCTGTTTTTCTACATCATCTCGTTTTACTACATATTAAATTTAACACGTAATAAAAAACCTCTAATTAATAAATAAACAAAAATTATAATTAAAGTTCTTTAACATTTATTCAGATCTGTTTGATAAAATCAGACATTGAGAAATCTTAGTCGAGAGAATTTAGATAAAAATTTCACATATGAAGAATCACTTTCGAATGTTATCAGTTTAACAGTTAGAGAATCAGCTAAATTAATTTTTATCTCTCTCTTTCCCGTTCTTTCTACATCTTCTCATTTTACTACATATTAAATTTAACACAAGTAACAAAAAAGAGTTGTTCTAAGTTCTCTTATCACACGAATCTGAAATTATTTTCAGAAGTTTCGGAAGCCACCGAACTGAACAGCTGTATTGAATTTATTTCTTCCAATACTTCTAGTTACAACACGAAGGAAATTGATTATAAGCTTATTCCTTAAAGGACGTATAAGTTTCCTATGTTAGATGGGAGAGTGCAGCGAAGTGAAATAACTTTAAACGAAACGATTTCCTGGAGCGATACCGATTTCGATCCATCACTTTGTAATAAATAAATTGTAAAAATATGCGGGGTCTTGGGCGTCGGGGAGGTGATTGTGTATGACAAATAAAAAATGTTTCCCAAAAGGAATCGCAACTTAAATTGGCAACGGCTTTCCATCTATGCTGTTTCTAACGCTGAAATGGAACTGTGCTACACGTTTTTCTACTGAAAAATTAGGTTTCAGGTTGGGAGGCGCCATTTTTACGTGCATTGTTCAAGTTTTCAGGTGAATGTCTCCCAAATGTTGTGTTATCTAAAAACCTGCCAAAAGCCTTCCTTTTGTTTGGAATATTATATTTTTTTCTGCTCAATAGTTAAACGTGAAAATACACTGCTGAGCAAAGCTTACGGAACTTTAAGGTTTTCAGCTGCCACTTTGCAATGAAATGACCTGATGTGGGAAAATGATGTAAAAGTTACATCTGAAGTTGCCGAGCTGATGAACTAAAATAAAATGATGACAAGAACATAAATGAACAATAGTAAAGTCTTTGATTTGAAATGTTGCCGCTGAATTGAGTGCTAGGAGACGGAAAGACAACTGTGAAAACTTAAACACAGAGAGGAAGTGGTCCATTGTAGGCTCTATGACCACCTCCAACATTGATGCAGGATTAGCATTCCTTTTACAAACTGAGAATGAGGTTGTGGATGAGTTCATGTGGTAGCAGAACTCATTCTTTCTCTCAGAGCCTCTGACGTCATGATTCCAAATCTCTATTATGCACCATCTTTCTACTAAATATTCTAGGTTATGCAAATCGTCACGATCGGTTTTGCTTAATTTTAACGATTAAAAATTTAAAAATAGTGGTGTTACTTAAGTTTTGCACATATTTAGTTAAAAACTTGCATGCTATATCTATATATAATCAAAAAGTCAAATATGCAAAATATTTAAAAAGCTAGAACTAAAAAATGAAAACAAGTAAAGAGCCAAAAATCGGGGTATAAACATTAGTCAAACAGAAGGCAAAAGTCAGAACTGTCCATGGTGTGGACAATGGCAAGTAAAATAACTAAATTAAAGAAAAATCAAAGGGAATTCTAAGAATAATTTAAATTTTCAAAAAATGAAGCGGTTCTGTTGGATCAAGGCGTCATCAGGGAGGATTCTGACCCAGACAACACATGATGGTGTTTATTGCGTGTGGGCAGCGGTACGCCAGAAGTTTCCCCCAAAACGCCATAATGAGCAAAAGTAGAAAGACAAAGTAGGTAAAAACACAAATCAGGCAAAATGTCCATGCAGAAAATAAAGACAAGTACAAACACAATAACAGACACAATACTAACAAAACTAAGAACAATACTGGGCCGTAAAAAGCTATAAAAAGCATAAGAAAGCATTAGCTTACCCACATCATTAAAGAAACTTCAGCTAGTGTAGTCAGCAAAAACATGTACGAAGATCGCTATAAAATGCATATATAACGCCCCCCCCCAAAAAAAAATTTTAATACTATGAGACACAGTTATGAATCACACATTTAGTATATTAATAAAATGATGAAAGTGCCGCGGCGAAAGTGTTCCTGTACATAAAATAATAGTGTCCGATTATTACTTTAAAACCGAAGATCAAATACATATTGTTCAATTCCTGCTTTTAAGAACTAAACGAGTTCGATTCCTGCTATCTTTTAGAATTGGTAGAGTTCAATTCCTGATCTTTTTAGAATTCATAAGTTCAATTTCTGCTATTTTTTAGAATTGATGGTCAGCAAGTATGTCCCCATAAATAATAAGCCATTAGGGTTAAACATCTGTAAAGGTCTGTATTGAAAGATTTTTAGCAATACTAAAAAATATTTAATAGAATAACAGAGCTTGTTTTAAAAATAAATGCCAATAGTGTGGACAAAGAAAATTCAATCGATTACAGTTTTTCAAAAAACAGAAGGTCGATATTACAGCGTTTTTAACAGAAAATCACTGCTTTCAACGAATGTTTAACATGTATCTAAGTTGAATAAGAACAGCTTCATCTCGTAAAGTAAGCAACCACGACTTTCTGTCACTTAAAACAAACATTTTCATTTTTTCAACCGTTCTAGTTCAAATATTTCTTAAATGTGACATTATTCCATGATCAGCAAAGTCTTATTTAAAATTCGCTTTACTCCAAAAGATATTCAATTTTAAATCGAATCCTTTTGGTTCTTATTTTAATTGAGATTCGCTTTCCATATGTAACGTAACTATTTTGAATGATAGATGTAGTTATTGACTATAGAGTACAGCTTTCAATAATACCAATGAAACATGAAAAACAAATGTAAATTTAATTGATTTTAATCGTCATGTAATGAAAATTTACATCAAAATTTAGATATATTTGAACTATAACGGATAGTTACCCATTTTAGTTTAGCGTAACCTATATTTTTTTAAATGATTTCATTAGAACTTTTCCTGTTATTTTAAAATAAGTAGTTACATACCTTACTTAAAAAGGTTTCGTTTTGTATATTTATTTATTTTTATGAAACTGAATTTTTCAAACCATTACGCATTCAATCAAAAACTTGAGGAAAGTTGGTCTGAATATACATATACCTCCAAGAAATTACCCATGTATAGTGATATTTTGCAGAAAATATAATTATTCATTAAAATTTAACTCCTAAATAATATATCTGCAATATGTAAAATACTGGAACACAAATGCAAATGGAAACGAAATTCCGATCGTTGAAAAAATGCAGATTTCTGAAAAACGGAAGATATGAGCAAGCGGGTCGAATTTCGACTCCTGAGTTTATTATGAAATAGAGCCATTCGAAAAGAGACATTTGAAAAATATTGATAAAGATAATAATGATTTATCAACAAAAGAACACAAATTTATAAAACTTAGAAATGGTCAAATATGACAGCAACATTTCGCTGTCTAAACTCAAATACAATGAAATAATACTACAAAACAATGAAATGAAACATTGATTCTGGCGTTGTCCGTATAACAAAATTACGCTTTTATGATCAATGAGTTTTTCGTTTGGGCTTTTCTGTTCCATTACAGAATGTAAGTTATATAAAATTAAATATTAAGACTCAGTACCCCTAAACATATGTATCTTCTGACCTGTTTGTCCAATCGAGATGAAAGAGGGCTTATTTTATAGAAAAAGGTATAACCTTTCTGTTGATGTATTACACGTTACTATGATTGATCTTTCTGATTTTAAGGTCACTTAATTTGTCCTTTGACCTACAATTACAAAATTGTATTTTTATTATTCTAAAAAATATGTTACAAACGTATGCTATTTATCTTTGCTTTCTGAAAGTTTCATAGTGGGACACGCATGGGTTCATAGTTTAAAAAAAATTTGAAGTAAATAGAGGTGTGTAATAATTACCCATAAATTCCTCTATTTTTGACCTGTTTGTCTAATCGAGATGAAATAGGGTGTATTTCATAGATAAACATATAATCTTTCTGGTGATATATTACATGGTTATATAGGTTTGGAAACAAATAATGATAGGTAGGTAGGTATTTAATTAACGTCGCCTGAAGCAAAACAATGGGCTATTGGCCGAAATAAATAATGAAATACTTTTTGTGAAATTCAAGGCCAAAGCCTTGAATCTTCAGTGTAACCTTTCTGATGATATCGTTACCACCACGCCAAAGACAGATATATGCATTTTGGCGATTTTCACGTAACTGCATTTTTCGAGTCACCGTTTCATGTTTTACACTATGACAAAGCCACGAATCATCTTGATTCATAGTGAAAATGCCAATTTTCACGAGGAAAACCTTAGTCGTAACGCGATTTTTCACGAAGCATCAAAACTTTGAACGCGTTTTTGTAGAAACGTCAATTTTTCAGATACGCACCTTTGGCGGGGTGGTAACGATATATTACATGATACTATGAGTGACCTTAAGATCAGAAAGGTCACTCATAGTATCATGTAATATATCATAAGAAAGGTTATACTTTGTTATATAAAATAAGCCCTCTCATCTCGATTGGACAAACAGGTCAAAAGATACAGGTGTTTTTATGGGAACTGATTACTTCAATTCACTTCGAATATTTTTTAACTATGAACCCATGCGTGTCCCACTATGAAACTTTCAGAAAGCAAAGATAAATAGTGTACCTTTAACATATATTATCTTAGAAAAAAATAAAAAATACGCTTTTACATATATTCTCTTAGAAAAAAAAATAAAAAATACGCTTTTACATATATTCTCTTAGAAAAAAAAATAAAAAATGCGCTTTTACATATATTCTCTTAGAAAAAAAAATAAAAAATACGCTTTTACATATATTCTCTTAGAAAAAAAAATAAAAAATACGCTTTTACATATATTCTCTTAGAAAAAAAAATAAAAAATACGCTTTTATACGTCAAAGGTCAAATTGAATGACCTTGAAATTAAAAAGATCATTTAAATGGTCATATTATACATCATTAGATAGGTTGTACATTTTTCTATAGCCCTCATTCAGTATGAGTGGACAATTAGGTTCAGAGGTATAGGAGATTTAGTGAGTCTAAAATCATGAAAAATTGTCAAATTTTTCAAACTTAAAATTAACGTACATAACTATTGCAAGCTGGAAGCTAAAAATTTCCAGAATTTCTAAATATGCCATATGGGCAACAAATTAGCCGAGTTTAAAAAAATCGGAGGTGGTCAAGTTGTGGACTTTGCGGTTTGACATGGAATGACCCATATATAGATGGGGTTAGCTTCTTCAACAATAGTCAATAAATAAGACGAAATACATCTAACTTTTAAGCTTTTAAAATTCAAATAGCCATTTATTAAACATATATTTTTGACCCACATATTCAATTTAATATGGATATAATAACGGGAGAGTTCAAACGCGCGCATAAATAACTATATGTGTTTTAGAGTATATATTTCCTTCAGAAAGTTTAGTGATATGATTGAACATGCAAATATAAGATGAATGAAAAAAAATTAGTTGCACTTTCAGAGAAAGAAAATACTCTTAAGCTCAAATAAAATCTATTTATTGAAATTAGGTGTATCATTAAAACTCACTTTGAAAATACTTATACAATGGCGAACATTTGAGCTATATTCATTTATATTTAGATTTGATTAACCTTTACACTACGGCGCTTTTATTCCGCTATCTGAATTTGGGATGACTGTTGTCCCGCCCGTAATCAAAAGGTTAAAGACAGTAGCTAAGTATTTCAATCGTAGTTATTAAGCTTGTAATAAATTATTAGTTATCATAATGAAATAAATACGTTTCTATTTACATAAATTAACCTAACTCGCGTACCCACGCAAGCATGTATTTGCTTTCTTCTTTTAATAAATATATGTTTAAGAATATTGTAACACGCTCTGCATAGGAGATCGTAATTAGAGTGTAACTGTTGACTATTGAAAACAGTTCAGCTCCCTAGTTCTAATTATCAGATTTATACCAAAATTTGGTCACGCACTAATCAAAGGGTGGCTTGTGAATGAACTCTGAAAAATTAATGTCAATAAATTTCGATGTGAAGAAAACATGGCGTACAAAAGAATATTCAATAATAAAGCACAAGACAGATATATTTGTATCGTAATTATTGTTTGGTTGCTTTTAGGTTTTATGGCGCAAGGGCCATATTTAGTCAAGCTCCATCAAACACAAGACAGCAACGTGGTAGGAAATAAAAAGCAAAAAGCAGAAGGGTAGGAGAGGATAAAACAGAAGAGACGACAGATCACTCAGGTATCATAGAGTTGTAATGCCAGTACACTCCTGAAAAAGATTTGCCCCTGTGGGCGTAGAGTAATGGACATGCATGATGCACAGAGATATAGCTTACGTAAGGAATCCTGCAAATGTACTTCTTCCGCTTTGCAAAGTGTAATATCTGAAAGTGCTGAAGGTTTGTTCAACGAGTTCGACCATAAATGTGATGATTTTCGCATGTAATATGATGCTGTTCTCGAAACAATTGAATCTTTTTCTGACAGTTTGTGTAAAAATTGGTTCTCTGTTATTACGACGGCGAAATTCAGTTGGTGAAGCGAATCATTGTCCCTCGTTTTCGTAAAACAACTTCACAAATAGCGCGTTCCGATAGATTGATAGTCGTCTTTTGTTATTAAGAATGATTTTCTTTATACATATAAATCAGACTTTATTCTTGGCTAATACAAATTATTGCCTTTTTAATAGCGTGCAGTTCCAAAGCGAATCATTGTCCTTCGTTTTAGTAAAACAACCTCACAAATAGCGCGTTCCGATAGGTTGATAGTCGTCTTTTGTTATTAAGAATGATTTTCTATATACATATAAATCAGACTTTATTCTTGGCTAATACAAATGATTGCCTTTTAATAGCGTGCAGTTTCAAAGCGGATCATTGTCCTTCGTTTTCGTAAAACAACTTAACAAATATCACGTTCCGATAGGTTGATAGTCGTCTTTTGTTATTAAGAATGATTTTCTTTATACATATAAATCAGACTTTATTCTTGGCTAATACAAATTATTGCCTTTTTAATAGCATGCACTTCCAAACGTGACAGTTGTAATGCTTTTACTTGACAATTTTACTTGCAAAAAAAGTATGAATAAACATTATTTTTTATTTTACGTTGGTCTTAATTTCTTCTGTTCGTTTTTTGTACAGCGCATTATTTTCTCTCTATCGGAATTATTTAAATTAGTAAGTTTTTTCGCGGAATACTTTTCTCAATTACTTGAATTTCAAAGTATTCATGTGTCAAACCAATCCCAAGTGGTTTCGACTAGATATCTCATCCATCAAGATCAGAGCAATTTCACTAATAAAGAGATATTTCGTCATCAAGATATTGTAAACTTTTTTGTGAAGACGAGATCAAGATCTGGGCAGCTTTCTTCTAAAGACGAAATATTTCGTCCATCATGATCTATTCAGACGAGATACTTCGTCGAGGCAACCAACAGGGGGTTGAAAGAAAATGCGGGAAATGGTGGTAAAAGCTTTTGTATTGTGTGTTGTCTGTTTTTGAGCTAAAAAAGTTATAAATATTTGCATTGCGATTGTTATAATAAAGGTGCACAGTTGTACATACAAGGAGATAGAAATTTATACGCTTAGCCATTTAAACATTAATTGCTAAATGACGTTATTTAAACATCGCTAATAACGAGATACCTCGTCGGGACAACCACCAGGATTGTTAAAGCTACAGTAAGTTCAGAATAGGATAATTTTAATTACGATCATCCGCTACACCAAGTTGCTTTTGGGGGACGCGATAGCCCTGTTATTAGAATCGCGGATCAGCAACCAGAAGATTGCGAGTTCGAAGCTCAATCCAAACACAGACCATTGTGTATGTGGGGGATGGTGCATGTCAAATCTGTCGTGATCTCAAATTTCCACGAGTTGGCTTGGTGTGGAAGTTTAGAGAGTGGGGTCTTTCTCAGGTAACGACCTCGTCATCTGACCGCGATTCAAAATTACGAGGTGTCCTCGGATATTTCTTTCGGGATTTATCCCGCACAGTCACCAATAGCCCGTTGTGTTAATCCAGTGCGACGTAAATTCTACCCCTTCCAACTTGTTTCCGATATCAGTTATTGAATTTGTATGTAAATTTAAAATAATTTTAGACCTTTTAAGATAATTGCATAGCAACTGACAGAGAAAGATGAAATTTTCATATTTTAGAATGCATATTGTTACGTTAAGAACGAAATAAAATGCAATTTACATTCATGAAAAGTAAATCTTATTTATTATAGAAACGCAGTTTACATAATTTGATAAAACTAGACGAATTGGCTTTACTAGTACTGTTAAAAGTATTCAAATCATACGAGAATATAAAAACTGTTAATACACAACTAATTTAAAATTGTAAATAGCTATGGTATATATTAAAAGAAATTGAAAAGCATCTGCAGTAGGTTTCCAAATTTAAATTCATTAAGTTGTTTTCATAAAAATTAACAATTTATTCATGAGATGGAAATTTAATCTTTTAGTTATAGAAGTTCGGATTGACTGGTTGAGCATCTTTCTTGAGAAGATTTACAATTAAACTATACATCTTGTAAATTTTGTTGTTTCGAAGAAAATTAAATTGGTGTTAATTCGGAAAATAGAAGAATTTATTTCCTTCGAAACACAATTTATTTTATCCATTAAGAGGAAACTTTAAATATATTCTATTAGAACACTACATGCAAATGTATAAATTTTATTTGAAGGCATTTAAATAATGTTGAAAATTAAACTTGCATATTAAAAAATACTTTCAGAAAATATGTTGTTTTATAAAATGCTGTTATTATTGTTTTATAAAATGCGACTTAATTTTTTCATAAATTTGATATTAATTTTGATTGATTCATGATTCTCATTTCTATTGTAGTTCCATAAACTGATGCCAAATGTTCCCCATTTTGCAACTAATTGGTTTAAGTAACGTAACGTAAATGATATAACATTTCAGAGAAAATGCGTAAAAATATCATCTCATACTTTGTAACTAATCAGAGGAAAATGGGGTTCAAATAACCGCAATAATTGACTATGGGATGCGTGGACTTAACGGCATTGGTTAGAGCATTGATTATGAAGCTGCGTTTCATTGAGGGTAGATCAGGCAAGAGGAGATAATTTGAATTTCTCGAAGGAAAGTGGACATATCTTGTGAACGCAGAGAGTACACAACTTGTGATGTATGTCCTCGTCAATGAACCACAAAGTTAAAGCAGTATCTTCCGATCCCCGTAGCATCATCCTTGGAACTTCGCAGTCGGAATCAACTACACCCCAGCACCCAAATACAAGAGACCAAAGTCGACGTATCTCTAAAAATTACTCATCACTCTTTATAACTCTCCATTCTCCTAACTTGACATCAATTCATCTTTGACCTTTCTCAACATATATTCACCTTCATCTGACATTCATACTATGCAACATTTAGGATATGTAATATTGACTGTTGAATTAAATTATCACTGCTCTCTTAGACTACTATCGAACATAAATTATTAAACAAGTGGATTTTCTTAATGTTTTTGAAGATTTTAGTGATGTGTATATACTGTAGCAATATGTATATATAATAAAAATTAACCTTCAACTCTTTAGAACGCATGTACGTCTCAATGACAGTAGTAAAACCATGCTTTAATAGTCTTTGACGTGATAACAATAACTATCCAAGTAGTTTAGAGGAGATATCTTGTCCATCAATAACTCTCTAAGTGGTTTTGACGAGATATCTCGTCCATCAATATCTGACCAATTTTGCTAATGACGAGATACATCGTCATCATGATATTGCTGATTTTTTTATGATGACGAAATTTAAACCTGGTGAGTTTTTTCTAACGACGAGATATCTCGTCTATCAAGATCCGATCAGTTTTGCCGATGACGAGATAACTTATAGAGACAACCACCAGGGGGATTAATGCATCATAAAAAATACAAGTAGAGTACGCATAAGTAGTATTGAAATGCGTAGAAAAGGAGAGTTAATATATAATTTAGTTTTTACACTTTATGGTATTTAAATTATGATATTAAATATTTTGAGTAGATACAGAAAAATTTTCTTCCTTCCCATTTTTGTAAACCTCTCGAATTTCAGACCCTAGTACCTAGAATTGAGAAAGTAAATCATCTCATTTTTACTATAAAAAGTATTGTGTAGGTTGTTTTCACTGTTATGATTGTTCTGTGAGGTTTAACAAGATGTATAAAAAATAAATGGTGAACTCCTGACCGAATTTACGAAACAGGCAATAGTGAACTGTTTTGTGGATTTTGAATTCATCTACAGTGAGTAAAATAGTTTCCGTACGCACTTACTATTTGAAATAAATGACTAATGTTTGCAGACTATAAATATTGAAGAAATAAAAATAGAAAAACAGATGAGCATAACTGCATAGAAAGTTTCTATTGCATTTAAACAAAAAATATAAAATAATTTAATGCATAATTCACAATAACACAAAAATGTGACAAATATAAAGCAAAAAAGTCTCCGTACGGTGAAAAATATATCATTAAATATTATTTCGACCACCATGTTTCATCATTTAATGGTCAGTTGAACCTGTCTTTTACTTTAATGATCTCTCAGAAGTTTAGGCATGACTCCCACAAATTTTTTGTTGTTTCTGAAGTAATTTTGTTCCAGACGTACGTCCATAATGGCACTTTTCTCTTTATCTTTGCTGCGGGTATCATAATTTTTCAGTTCACGACAGATTTCTTTCCATAAATGTTAAATGGAGTTTAAATCAGGAGACTGGTTGTGTGTGTTGCTGCGACACATGGTAAAGGCATCATTCCTTACAGAACATTGCAGTGTGTTTTGAATCGTTGTCTTTTTGGAATATAAATGATCTTCCAAGAGACAGTTTCGTAGCACTAGCAAGGACATTTTGCTTCAAAATGTCTTGGTACACATAGCTATCCCATAGCTATCCACCTTCAACAAAACATAAATTATCCACACCAGAACACATGCAACCCCATATCTTTACATTTTCTCCACCGTGTTTTACAGTTCTACATAAGTTTTTTCTTACATTTGATGTTTTGGTTTCCCCCATGCCATAACTCGTCCATCTGAAACATACGCAAAATTTTGATTCATCCCTGAAAAGTACAGAATCCCAAAAAGTTAAGGGCTTACATGCTTTTTAGCAAACTCAAGACGCTTTCTTCCTTTAAGTTTGCTAATTAATAGCTTCTTACGTGCTACATGCCCATTATAGCAAATTGTTTTATTTTCTTACAATCTCAGGTTATATTTCAAGATTGTAATCAGTTTTCAACAAGGATGCAAGTTGTGGTGCACTAATTCGTGGATTATTGCGAACCTTTCGCAGAATATTCCTTATGTATATGTATCAATTTCTGAGGTCTTCCGGATCGGTTCCTATTTTCCAGTTTCTACCTCATTATATCTTTCAATAATTTTTACCGTTGATTTAGATTTGTTTGCGATTTCGCCTATATTTTTCTCATTGATAAACCGTCATTTCATAACTTTATCACCAACACGCGAATAGCATTCGGAATTTTCATTTTAGGCGATCCACTGGTATAAAAATCGTTTGAAATGATTTCTTACACTATACTGAAGTTCTTTTTCATTCGATAGTTATGATAATTGAATGAGGATAACTAGACTGTACGTTATAATCAATTTGCATAGTGCGTACGGAAATTTTTTTGCCTTTCATTTGTATGTTTTTCTCAAAGTTCTAATTAATTACTTTTTATTTATGAAAATTAAGTAATTTTGTGGTCAACACATTCTCTAGTATGAAATAAGTTTGTTGTGCAGTTTCTGAATCTTTGGTGAGATTTCTTTAGATACTATAATAATTTATACACCGTTTTCATTTCCGTACGGAAACATTTTTATCCACTGTGTAAATGGATGTGTGTGTATGTATGTTCTTTATACAAATCTACACCGTTTTACCAAATCACACCAAATTTGGTACACTTATATTTTGGTACCCAGAGGATAACGTAGGCTACATATTAACCCCCATTCTCTTTAACCTAGATATGCAGAGGGGTCTAAATACAATTTAAAATTGCTATAAAAATAACATTGAGCATAAAACGATTGCGGTAAGTAGCTCAGTTTATTTTACCAGCATTGATCGAAAATCAAATTTTTCAATAAAATTGTTTTACCAGTATTGCTCGAAAAACAATTTTTTCGAAAACATTATATTTACACAATGTAAAATTATAATTATGTTTGAACTGATTTTTTAATTTCCATAATTTATCAATATCTGATTGATGAAAAATGGATACTAAAAATACTTAATTTTACACAACTTACATTTTGTAATGGAACACGAAGAGCCTAAGCGAAAAACTCATTGAGCATAAAAACGTAATTTTGCAATTCGGTATCTGGCAATGCGAGAATTAATGTTTTATTTTATGAGTTAAAATTTAGAATTCCGTGTTTGTGTATCGGAGTTAAGACAGCGAAATGTTGCGATCATATTTGAGCATTTCTAGGTTTTGTAAATTTGGTTTCATTTTGTAAATAATTCATTATTGTCAATCAATATTTTTCAAACGTCTTTTTTCGAATTTCTCTATTTCAGAATATTCTCAAGAAGTCGAAATTCGACACGTTTGCTGATATCTCGTTTTTCAGAATTCTACATTTTTCAATGACCAGAGTTTCGTTTCTGTTTGCATTTATGTGTGTTCCAGTACTTTCCCTATTACAGATATATTATTCAGGAGTTAAATTTTAATGAATAATTTTTATTTTCTGAAAAATATCACTAGACAAGGGTAATTTCTTGGTGGTATATGTATATTTCGACAAATTTCCTTTAGGTTTTGGTTAAACAGGTAATTATTGTAGAATTCTGTTTCATAAAAATAAATAAAATGTACATAATAAAACCTTTTTAAATCAGAAATGCAACTTCTTATTTTAAAATAACCGGTATAAAGTTAAAATAAAATCATTGTAAAATAAGATAGGGTTACGTTAAATCAAAATGGTTAGCCCTACGTTATAGTTAAAAGGCATTTCTAAATTTTGTCAGAATTTCATTACGACACGATTAAAATCAATTAAATTTACATTTGTTTTTTTCATATTTCCTGAGTATTATTATTGAAAACTGTACTCCATAATGAAGTAACTGCATCTATCATTCTTAATAAGTATGTGGTTTCCATATAAATACTGAATATCTCAATTGAAAAATGTACCATAAGGATTCGATATAAAACTAAATTTCTGTTGGATCAAAGAGAATTTTAAATAATACTGCTGATCTTGGAATAATCTCACAGTAAGGAAGTATTTACACTAGGACTGTTGAAAAATAGAATTTTTTTTATCGTAGTGACAGAACGTCGAGGTTGCTTACTTGAAGTGGAAACTGTTGGTATGTAACTTAGGTATCTGTGAAACATTCGTTGAAAGTAGTGATTTTGTAAAAATTGTAATCGATTTTGAGATTGCTTTGTCTACACTGATGACATTTATTTTTAAAACAAGCTCCGTTTTTCTACGTGCCACTGAATAGGATTTTCAAAAACAAATGTGTTGCCTCAAAATAAATTAATCACGAATGCCGTAGCAATTAAATTTCCCATCCTCTCACGACGATGAAGTTCGAAAACACCGAATACATGATGTAAGAGTGCCATAAATAATAAATATTGATAGAAAAATTGATTGCAAGACTACGCTTCAAGTTCGTCATTTTTACTGAAAATGAACTTCGTAATCACTAGAAAACTCAAAATCGACTTCTGTAATAGTAATCTTAGAAAAACTTTTGTAGTTTGTTTTACCGCAAGAGTGCGATGAACCTGAAATGGATTATGTGGATGGATATATCATGTATGCATATTTGCGTCCGAAGTAAATTGTAGAAACTATGAAAAAGTTAAAAACGATGTTAAAAAAATTTACACTTTAATGATGCTTGCATTTTTCTATGAAATAGAATTGATTAATCTGATCACTTTTCAATCAACATTTAAACAATTCAATCCGAGCAACTCCGGGAAATTGTGCTAGTTATTACATAACGATAACTCAAGTGTGCCACACAGGTTCTTCAATCATTGGTAAACAGTTCGCAATTATAGTTCAACGGCAAGCAGTCTCAATTAAGTTCCAATCTTACTAGAGTTATTAATAGCTTCTAATATAATAGTTCTCGATTATCTAAACTTTAGATTTGTCGTTGTTCTCCAAGTTAAGTATAGAAATCATATTTTTCTAATCAATTAACGTTACAGGATCAATAAATAACAAAGAATCTCAGGTAATTTCAAATCCAAATATGCAATATAATCCATTATCTAGGAAGTTAATTAACTGACATAAATTTATTCAAATTAATTATATTTTACATTAATTATATTGTAGGTAGGTAGTTAATTACGTTGCACTGGAGCAACACAAAGGGCTATTGGCAACGGTCCGGGATCCAATCCGAAGGAAATTATACTATAGGGAACCAAAATATCGTGCGAACTAGAACGTCGTATTTAGAATGCACACGCACACATATTGCTGTGTACAATTGCGTATTAATTGTTGAGCAGTTCATGCTCGTAGATTAGATGTAGAGATGTGAGATATGGATTAGATGTAGAGATGTGAGATATGGATTAGATGTAGAGATGCCAGATATACAGGTAACATTTGTCTAGCAATGCAATTCTTTAACCCTCCTGGTGGTTGTCCCGAAGAGGTGTCTCGTTATTAGCAAAACTGGCCAGATCTTAATCTCGTCATCATAAAAAATTGGCAATATCTTGATGACGAGATATCTTATCATTTGCAAAATTGGTCACATATTGATGGACGAGATATCTCGTGATTAGCAATCTTTGTCAGATCTCAATGGACGACATATCTCATCGAAACCGTTTGGAGGTATAAATTGTAAATAAATTCAATATGAAACACGCGTTGCTTATTAATTAACACAGCAACTTGCATAAGCCTACATCATTGTCAAAATGGTGACTAGCTGACTTGAGTTTGAACGTGTGCACTTTCAAAGACAAGCCTGATGACGCTTCTGAGACAAATACCAGATCGCACTGGCAACAATCAACCCATCCTTCGACTGATAGTTCATGATAACCAGCTGTATTGCCAATGCGATACCAATTACTTCCATCTACTGTCTGAAGCCCTGTGATAACATACACTGCTTCTATTCCTACCATGGCTTCACTCTTCGTTGCCATTCAGCCGTACACACAACCCAGGAAAATCTACATTGCATTAACAGGGTCGCAATCATCCATTGCATTACCATGGAGACAGAAGTACAACCGTGGCTTTAATACAGTTGTCAAGGTCCCACTCATTCCCATTCACTAGTATTAGCGTCTGTCAATCGAATTCAGTCACTTCTAAATTCTGTAAGGGGCATACAAATGATGGCAATGATGTATGTGTACGAAAGTTGCTGCCTTAATTAATAAACGATGCATGTTCCATATTTAATTCTCGTCATCTGGCCGTGGTTCAAAATTACGTGGTGTTGTCCTTGGATCCTTCCCTTTGGCCTCCAGTGTGACGTTAATTAAAATACCTACCTAACAACCATATTTAATTTATTTACAATTGTGTGTGTGCTGGTGGGTTAAAGTAAACTCAGACCTTTAACAATAACAAATAATTTATTTACAACAAAACGCACAGAGACCGTGCACATTTGCCAAACAGAAGTATATTAATCTACTTCCAAGGGGATCGACGTGAGCCCTGTAGAAGCCGAGATCGAATAAATTTATCAATGAAAATCTCGGAGCAAATCAGAAAAAAATAGCCGTCCTTTTCCTCGAACTCCTTCAAAAGTAATTTTATCGTTCTCACATATAATTCCATATTAAAGACGAAAAATAAAATACAAAAAAGGCGATACTAAAGCAAGCATACATGGGAAAATTTTCACTCGCCATAAACATTAACGAAGAAAATTAAAATGGATCATCAATCGCGAGTTCGAACTCGCACGCTCAAACTACATTTATTTATAGTTTAAAAAATTACATTGCTCGACGAACGCTTGGCTGGCAACATCTGGTATCTCTACATAGATCTCATTCGGATCAAGAACTGCTCAATGATTAATACAAAAGAGATACGAACAGAAGCATGTGAGCGTGTGCATTCTAGATGTGATGTTCCGGTTCGCATGGTATTCTAGTTCACCTCAGAATATCAACCACCACAATCACAATGAGGTAGAGAACGATAGAAAATGAAATTACAAAGGCATTAAAGTAGAATAATAAAAATAAGCATTCTGATACACATGAAATGAAGGTAGAAGAATAAATGTAAATATTCTGCTGCAAGAAATTCCAAGAGAATATATAAGAATGGAAAACATATGCAACATATGATATTTATAAATAGGTTGATAGGTAGTTGAATAGGATCCACACAACGGGCCATTCATGGCGATCCGGGATCAATCCCAAAGGGAAAGATCCCAGGACAACACCTTATAATTTTAAACCACGGTCAGAGGACCACAAGTACTCCACGCCAACCTGATGACATTTCAGGCCACGACAGATTTAACGAGCAGCAGCCCGCACGTACACGATCTTTGGTTGACTCAGTTTTGAACTCACAACCCTCCGGTTACTCATCCGCTTCTCTTCCAACCGGGGTACCATGGCCCCATTTACAAATAAGACGCATAGAAACATTTGGCTGTGAAACACGAACATCATTTATGTGAACATTTGATATTTAAATGTATTTGAATGAAAATTTATGAACAATAAAAGAAATGCGATATAATCACTTAATACTATGCTTATACTTATACTTATGCGATATAAGTACTTAAATGATTTATAACATAATTATTTAATAATAGGTGGTAATCATGTAATATTCTTAACCAAATGCTTATAAAATCGAACACGTCTACCTGATCTAGTAACAATAACTTCTTGATTATCAGGTTAAGAATTAGAAGTGTTATTACTGCTCAATTTCGTAATTATGCATCGTTTCATCTGTTTTTTCACAAGTTCGTTACACTTAGGAAGAGCAAAGTGTATATGACAAACGAAACCCAGGTTTGATACTTGCAGTTGACAATATACTCTTTCCCGTTGAGATAATAATAGTTTTAGTTGTCACATGAAGCACACGGTGAGGATGATTCTATGAAGGTGTCCTATAAATCACACGAGAATCATACGACTGAGACAGATATGATCTGACTTTACCTACTCATAAGCGAGCATAAGAACTTTTTCTAAAGGTGAGTGAACATAAATTGAATCTTTACAATGTTTACCTGTGGTAAGAGGATTTCAAGACTGCAACATGGAGCGGAACTCATGTACATGCGATGGAATTTTCTCTGAAGTCAGAATATCTTAACGTAATCTGAGTGCTGTGCTGTAGACTAATTTGGATCAGATAGTGTTAGTGTCGTTCTTCACTGCGGAACAAATTCCTAAAATGATTATAGGTAGTGTTAGTCCATTTGGAATTTCGTTGAGCAACTAGAGCGCCTTCAAGATGGCAAAGGAATCTTTCGATAAGTCCATTCTGTGCGGATCGATATGCAGAAGTGTGTACCCGATGACTCCAAGGATGGTAGAAAGCTCAGGGAACAGATTAGATTCAAAGTTGATATCTTGATCAGTTATTATGGGTGTTCGACCATTCAAATCTGGAAATCCAACCTTTCAATAAAATCATGTAGGTTGCTAATGCAGTCATATCACTTGTAAGTATAACTTCTAGTCATATTATAAAACTAGGTGATTGTCGTACAATACTGTTGACTTTCTGATGGTGGAAGATGACCTATAAGATCGATGTGTGAATGTGTTCAAGAAATTCATTGGGTAAGGCAAAAGTAGATAAGGGTGATTTTCGGTGTTTGTGGTGCATCTTCCAATGTTGACATTGTAGAGAAGTTGGAACAGCATTCTTGATGAAGTTTTTTTACATTAGGTCACACGTAGCTCTTGGATATTTTCTTTGGTGTTACTGAAATTCCAGGATGAGAAAGGTACAAATTAAACAATGAAATTACGAGTGTAGAGGAATGAATCACGTCTTTGTTACCAATTTAACAAGACGTGAAAGGCAATGCAATTTGTTTTCAAAAATTACTTCATAGTGGAGATAGGTAAGACTGCGATATATATTACTGATGCGATATATATTACTGAATCGTAAGTTAATTTTTGTTGTTGTGGCCTACGATGTATATTAATTAAAAAAATAACAATTTATTGATTGGAAAATCATTTTTATTTGCAATACATTCACAAAAAGTTTGTCAACTTACAATTGCCATACTGATGAAAAACTTAATTCAATTGTTGGAAAGTATCTTCTACTTTAGATGAGGAGACTAATAGAAATGGAAAATTTTGCAACACTATATATATATATATATATATATATATATATATATATATATATCTTCAAAATAACTAAATCATGGAAAACTGTTCTAACTATAGAAAAACTTTAGCCCACCTGGTGGTTGTCTCGATGAGGTATCTTGTCAGCAAAACTGACTAGTTCTTGATGAATGAGATATCTTGCCATTAGGAAAACAATTACTTTTGTATTGACGAGATACCTCGCCATTAGCAAAATTGGTCATATTTTGATGGTCAAGATATCTCGTCGAACCACTTGGGGGGTTAAGTAGTGTAGTGTAAGTTTACTAGTTAAAGAAAAGCCAGATAGCTGTAAATAGCAGGAAGAAATGTCTGAGGACTGAATAAAAATTTCGTTCTTTGACTTTAGCTAAGTCCTTTACCAAATATCAATAATTTTTATTCTGGATTGTATTCCTGAGGAATTTAAATCGGAAACCAGTGTAGTACATGAATAAATACATTCGGTCAGAACATTCTCATAAAACTTTCTAATTAGAGGTGGATTATATGTTTAAAACCTGAAGAGACGTAATTTGCAAACTACAAACTGTTTTCAATTTTCTCATGTAGCTCTATAATCAACTTGAGAAATTGTTCCATTTATTAAGATCTAGACATGAGATTTCAAACATTAAGGAAGTAGCATATTCTAAACACCTACCATCAATAAAAAGTTGATTAACTATTTTGATAAAAATGAATAGGATAAAATTGATTGACTATTTTCGTTCCATCCAAGGATATTAATTTATTTTCAAGAAGGATACGATTTAAATATAAAATATATAAAACTCCTCATACTTGATATTCATAGAATTATGCAAAGAATTTAGATGCAGGGTATTAAGTGTCTCCTTGTTAAAAGTTTTTGATAAAACAAAACGCTGTTTTTCTATACGTTACAAGTCCCTTCCATAAAATAACTTCACAATAACTTGTGATGAGGCTCAGTTCCATAAAAACTATCAATAGCGATCAAAAAATAAAAAATGATGTTCATCCTCTCAAAGTTGTGGCAGGTATGAGATTGTCCATACACTTCCCATTCTATGTTCTTATTAAATACCATTTTTTTATTTTAAAGAGAATATGAATAAATTTATGAAATATTGCCTGTGCGAATTATATAAAAATGAAATACTTTTGCTATTCTTTAAAAAATACCACCTGTCATTTTCCTCCGATTCCAAAGTTACGGAAGTGAAGTGGCTGCACTTCACTCGATGAGTGCATGGTCCACAAAGACTGGGACACGTAGTGCTTCAGTGACAATAAAAACGCAAATTTATTTTCCATAGCAAACGAGAAATATTCTCTGCAGTTGAAAATACATCGATGTTCTCAAATTCTCAGCAGTTTAACTTTCTGAGAGTCAAAAGATTTGCTAGTAATGTAGTGTATCAGTTTCATCCCGCAGCACACAGTGAATAAATAAACATATCTATTGGTTGAAAGAATCCCAGGAAAGATTATATTGGTCAATGATGTCAAAACTGGTTAGAACTCATGCATGGAAGACTACCAGTTGGAGAATACATATATGTGTGTGAACACATTGGCGGGTTAAAATATTTGGTGAACATTTATCTAAAATGACATAAATAAGATAAATGACGTTATACATGAATAAAACAAATGTACTCACACTAAAGTCCTACGAAACCATTTTAACCTTCTGAGCGTCACGAGATTTCTTATTATTACGACATTTCTCTTACCCTACAATGCACACAAATGAATAAATAACCACATTTATTAGTTGAAACATCGTAGGAAATGTTTTACTAATCAAAACTGGTCAGAACTCATGCAGGGTAGGTGTGTAATTGAACACGTCGCAGTGGGCAACACAACGGGCTATTGGTGACGATCTAGGATCAGTCCCTGAAGGGAGAGATCCAAGAACAACGCCTCGTAAATTTTAACAAGTCAAGCAGGGAATACTACAGATTGCTGAACGGATAAATATGCGTGAACCCTTCAGAGGGTTAAATACGGAACTCTTATGTGATGGTTCAAATCTGTGTGCGAATATAACGGACCGATTGCGATTTATTGTCCACTTATATGATACGACACAATAACAAATTCAAATGTTTATAAAAATAATCCAAAACTATTCTTTTTTCCTGTTTATAACTGTAAAGCATATGAAACAATGAATCTAGATAAAGCATGTATTGAAATTGAGAATGAATTAAAGCGAAAATGGTAACTAGTTACTGAGGTTATGTTTTGCTGTGGTTGATGCGCAACCTTAATAAAAGAATCCATCACTTATGAATGCAATTCGATGACAATACTAAGCATGAAACCCGACATCAAATGACATTCAACACTACAATACCTCAACAAAACAAAGGAGAAGGCAGGAAACTCAAATATGAGTTATTGTGTTAGAGAAATGATTAATTACTTTGAATATGACAAAAGTGAATGGATATAATGATATTGATTGCTGTTATTATCCACACAAAAACAGTTAAAGTACTTTCTAGCAGGGACATTTTCTTAAAATAAACAGTTTCTGATTGATAGAATAAAAACGTTTGCAAATAAAATTACTCATAAAATTCTAGACCAAGGTCAAAACGAATATCAATACTTGTAATTCCAATACATTAAACACATTCCAACATTAAAAAGCATCTGTGTGAACTATAATTTCTCCTACATTACGACTAAAACTCTCTTCCCATTAAATGTATCTACAATATCAAGAAAACTCAGCTTCTTGATTTATTTTATCATTCGAAGAACACATCTGTTATTTTCACACAAAAGGTTTTTTATTGTAAATTTATTTCATAATACTTAATCTTCATTATTTATGAACATGAAGTAATGTTTATATGGTTTTCCTATTCAATGTTTATAATAAAGTACAATTAGAATATATGTATTTAATTTCTTGTTTCGAGGCAATGAAGTTTCCCAATTGAGATACTTTCTTAATGAATTTATGTCAGAGAAATTTGAATGCCATGTCGTCAGTGAAAAGCTGCAATATTTACCATTGAGTGATTCTAAAATAAATGTAGAAGCATTGTTCATCCGTTCAAAACTCCACTGTTCAATTTTCAATGCTTGTTTAGATCTACGTTGATGCGAATTCACCTTGTGTATACCTAAACAAGTATTCCTGCAAATAATAAATTAAACTAATCGAAAATATCTTGTGATCTCTATGAAACTTGAAACCCTTTTGATGTCGTTGTTAGAAAAGTTCTAACCTCTGGCATTCCCTTTCGCTTCAAAGGTATGTAATAGGAGACTTCTTCCGATGATGAGTACATTGTCCACAAAGAACAAACACAAAAGACATTTTCTCCGCTATTTCGAAAATATTACCCTTTGGTCCGCGGAATCCCTTAGGCCATTGGTTTCCAGTCTGGGAGACACATAAGTATGTGCCAGTGTGATCAGAAGTACGCGAAAAAACTTGAGTAATGGCAAGAGAAAGGTGATCGACAAGGTGCTAAGTTTCTTTTGCCATAGATAAATATTTGATACTAGGATATACCTCCTCCTGCTCTCTACTGCTCACCAGTCCCAGAAATTTCTCTATAATTTTATTTATCACTAAACTGACACTTTATTTAAAACCACGATAGGAACGGGAAACGTCTGCGGTTTTGTAAAAGTCGGAGATTTGTACAGGTGTGGAAAGTTCCGGTTAATTCTCCAATAATATCGACAAACTAACATTTTCTTTAACCCTCCAAGCATTTCGACGAGATACAGATCTGATCAAAGCTAGATGAACAAGGTATCTCGTTCTTTGCAAAAAGAAAGAGATATCTCGTTCATCTAGCCCTGGTCATTTTGCTAAGGACGAGAGATTACTTTATCTACAAGTAGGAAAAACAAATTGTTCCTTGCCTATAACTGGTGACAGTTTGGCACAGGTTTTTGCACCAGAGGCTGGCCACTACAGGGCAGTTTTCAATTCGAAGATAAACCATTAGGAAGATTTAATACAGAACCAAGAAAAAACGAATTTGGCAGAAAGACTCACATTTTCATGTACAGAAGTTTCAAATGAGAATAGTTTGTTAAGAAGAGGGATATAACTTATGAAAATGGGGAATATAAGTTTGTGAATTACTGCTCCCATTATGCACATGTAAGATAAAGGAAAATATATTGCAATTTTCTATTTTACAGTAGCAAATCAAGAAAACCTTTTGTTTTAGTCTATACGTCGAATGTCATGGATTTTAAATTAATTTATTAACTAAATGACCCGTGATTTGTGATTCATTAACAAAATGATAATGACTTTGGTTATTTATTAAATAAATGATCTGTGATTTTTCATTCATTAACTAAATTTAAATGACTTAGCTCACTTATTAACTAAATAAACTGTGATTTACTATCTTATCTTACATGAGCTGTGTGTGTGTGGTGCAGTTAATTTCATTTTACTATCTTTACAAAATTACTAAGATATAAGTATTCTCTCTATATTCTTAAACAAATGTATACTCTGTGTTTATATTACTAATATTTATAAAGAATAAATAAGAGTTCTCAAAATAATTATTTAAAGATTGTTCAGATATGTAGTATTTATATAACTATAATTGTGCTTTGTGCTGAGTTTAATAAAGCTAGATAGTGTTTTCGTATTTTTGAGAAAACTTTAGAACCAAGGTAAAGTTATAATTTTTTCTGAAGAACAGTTATGAAATTGACTGTAAATTAAATTTATAAAATCACGCACTTAATGATTTTATAACTAATGCAAAGGTTTGATTATTTTTTGTCTTTTAAAATACTAGTTTTATAATTTATTTATCTTAGATAATTAAATACTTAAATCTAAGCAATTTATAAACTATTAACATATTTCAATAAATGCTTCACAAATTTATTTATAAAAAATTTGATTTCGAAAAACAAACTCCATAAAAGTGCAAAAAACTTTTCTCAGTTTTAAACTATATTAAAAAGTTTGTGTGATAATAATTACAAATTAAGAAATTTCTTATATAAAAATTTATTTTCGCTGAAAGGAGTAAATTTTTATTACTTTACCTTTAAATGAAAAAACCTATTCCCCATAAGAAAGTCTGTTGTTTAGCATTACTTTTATTACTCGACAAGTAATTTTTCCCCTCTAAGCACTACTTCCAGTATTTTCCAACGGAAAACAGAAAATTTTATCTTTAGTCAATATTTTTTATTCTTTAACTACTTTTATCTTTTCGTAAGTCATGTTCAAAGTTGTTTCGGTTTTATTCTATGACGAAGAATTGGGAATTAACAGTTAAACATAAATTGTCTTCAGAGATTTAGGAATTTTGATTAACGTTAGGAATTTGGTTTATCGTTCTACAGTTACTTTTTTACTACACAAGGACTAAGACATAGATCTACTTATGAATTTTGATGAAATAATTTCTTAGATACGCTTCATGCATATAGATGAAATCATGAACTGCTTTTCGTCTTGAAATTTCATAGAATGAAAAATATTATACAGTTACTTGTAACCCAATCGCATTACAAATATATATATACAAATATATATATATATATATATATATATATATATATGTAATGCGTCTACGTATATTACATTTGTTGAACGAGGTCGGGTACTGTTGCCTCCCGGTATGTGGAATTGAAGTGGCAATGACAATATTAATTAGTTTCAAGCATAACTCTTTCATATATGACAAGAAAAAGGAAATTTGAAAAGGAACTCAGAAACAAGGAATGTTAAATGCATTTTAAATAACAAAAGTGCGTGGTTTTCCTTTAACTTCTGAGAATCGGATATATTTTGTGCTGTTCCTCTCAAAGCGAGGATGGAGCTATAAATATCATCTACCCTTTTGAACCTCGTCTTTTCATAAAACAAACATTTGTTTTTACTGGATAGTTATTGCTGGCACAATAACTTTTTATTAAATTATTTTTCCGAAAAGTCAAATATTATAGACCTCAAACTTGTTGAACTAACTCCTTTCTTAGAAAACCCTCCAAGTGGTTTCGATGAGATATCTCCCATCAGAATCTGACCAATTTTGCTAATGATGAGATATTTCGTCATCACGATATTGCTCGTTTTTTTATGATAACGAGATTGAAATCTGGTCAGTTTTCTTCTAATGACGAGATATCTGATCCAACAAGATCTGGTCAGTTTTGACCTAATCTAATGAATGACGAGATGCTAATGACAAGATACTTTGTCGAGACAGTCACTAGGAGGATTAGCTACTGGCAATCAGTAATACAATGTACATTGAGATTTCGTGTTCTGTTAAACCCCTAACTTCGTAGGTTGATCAAGGAAAGGTTGTAACCCCACCCAATATTAACAAAATTAAGTAAAGTAGTCCCCCACTCGAACAACCATGAACACTGGCACTTTTAGTGAGTCTTGCTGTTCTTCAGGATCCTTCGTGAGAGATTGCATTGGTGTCGTATAAGAGTTACCTAGCGTGACGAAAGAAACATTATCGTATTCTGTTTGATGGTGTTAATAGCCAGAGAGACAGGATAGTCGTGGTCTTCGGGCTCATGCTGCTTTGATTTATGAGCTTTAGCTCGTGCACACGCACGAACGTTAGCACACAGCTCGTTAGCGTGGAGTCATGGTTTGGGGATACCATTAACTCAGCAACAGCTGACCACTTCTGGTATACATAACAAGTACTGTGATGGAACCTCGATTTGAGATGTTGAGGCCCGACAAATCAAGTACCATTGTTCAGCTCGATAAAGCATCTAACACCAACAAGTCCATGCAAGACGCTGCGACATTATAACTGTCGGTGAAATGCTTCTGGTGTCCTTAAAATCCAAATATATTGTTGACCCTAATCTTCATACCTTGTGATTATCCATTTATCAGAACACATTTCAAGGGCACAGACTCGTGCCCCGTTGGTAGCATATATAAATTCAACGAGTGCCGTCAGTATCAAAATGTGATCACTTTTGGTACTCTTAGAGGATATGGTATAGTTACCGAAGATTAACATTTAACACGTCTGTGAGGTAACGAAAGTGTAATGGTGTAGGTGATTCCTAGGATACTGCATCCCCTTCAGGTCTATCTTAATTTGGGAATCTGTAAAACAAATTATAGGGATGAAGAATAAGGACACAACCAGACATTTCAGAGAAATATAACTACAGTTTAATGAATTTAATAAACAAAAAAAACAGAGGGGAGAGTTATAAGTGTACATGTTATTTACAAAAATAGTTGATGCAGTTCATATCGTCGTAAGCATAATATCTCTGAGCTCATTGTTTTTACAAGTTCTTATCTACCTCCATGGAGCGTTGTCGTCTCTTTCCGTGTTCATGGCGTAGCTCAGGCCTGAAAGTCCTGTGCATGCCCTTGAGCTTGCTCACCTAGTTCAGTCATTAGTCATGTGTGTACATCTCCCCAATATTTTTCGTCGAATGAATGCCTTTGCCTGAGACATTTGAAACGTATATGAATAGTGGATTTTAAACAATGCCATAGTTCAAAACACTCAAGATATAAATAGTGTTGTAGACTAAATATTTCGAAGTATTATTTGAAATGGTAATCACCCGACCAATTGAGGCAGGCTGTTATAAATATTTGACCCATTAGACTGATATATAACTAAAAATTTTAAACCATTAAACACAACTTACTATGTATATGAATTCAAGTTTCCCTCATATCCAAAATTACCTTAAGAAATGGGACGCTTGCTTTATCAAGTTGTGTATGAAACTCAACTTGGGAAGTCCAACCAAATGATATAGGGGTACAAGGAAGTCTCTTTTCTGAAACCATTAAATATATAAATCATGTACATTCGGTATAATAATTGTTTAACCTCCAAATGGTTTCGACAAGATATCTTGTCCATTAAGATCTGATGAATTTTGATAACGGCGAGATATCTCATCGTCAAGATATTGCCAATTTTATGAAATGACGAGATAAAGATCTGGTCAATTTTTTTCATAATGACTAGATATCTCGTCCATCAAGATGTTGTCAGTATTGCTAATAACGAGACAACCTCGTCGGGAAAATCTCCAGGAAAGTTAAAGAAAATGACTTTTTCGATAATTAAAGCTGTAATATTGATTTTAGTTTTTAGTGTAAACTTGAATATGTGGAAAATTAAGGTATAGAAAAAGTAAGGTTAAAGGAGTAAGGCCTATTTTATTATTCTTTTTTGTAGCATTGACATTGCAGGATTCATAAAATTAGTGTGAATTGAGCTTTATAAAGATTGCTACTTTATAAAAACTGGCTTTTTTATACAAACTGAGAGGTATTGCGATTGTTCAGCATACTGTCATATTTACATGAGTTGTGTATTACATGAAATTTAGTATAAAATTCTTGCAATAAATGCTCATTTTTCTGTTTTAATTTTTTAATATGGGTATTATATTATTTAGGTTTTCATAAAACTGACATAAAATGTTAAAAAATATGTTTTCAGATTATTTTCTTAATAATTTTAAATAACTGTATTATATTTCAGCTCTGTAGCTAAAATAAAAAGTTCTTTTAATATCAAAGAAAGCAAAAATACAGCAATTTTTGTATAAATGTCCTGACTAAAGAAAACATTTTTTTAAAGGAAGCATAAAATCTAGTTAAAACATGTTTAGATAAACATATTAAAAAATAAATTTAAGAGGATAATTTAATAATTCTAATTTATTGTATTTAGCTTAAGGAAGTGGATAGGTTATAATTTGTCTTCTGAAAACTTGAATAAAAATTCTTCCCTTAAAAATTGATTATCTTTTTAATCTAAATGGCGCACATGTACCTTTAAAGTAGGACATTTTAATCCCACTACTTGCGAAGTTTTCCTTTTATATACGGTCTTAATTAGCAGTAGCGTAGCATGACATTGTCGAAAAGGAGCAAACTAATCTAAAACTCTATTAAATAAATCTGCGTAACAGATGTTCATTTTTGTACGAATATGCGGATAATGTATCTAACAAAATTATTATTATTTTATTCAAAAATTTAAAACTAGAGAGCAAATACGAAAAACCGTACCTAAAATAAAAATAAAAGTATGACAACAATTCAAATCGTGAAAAAAAAACGATGTCTAAGATTTGGATCTAGATGACATAAATTTAAGATAAACCTTAGAGCTCTATGGACACAAATCTTCTCGACGTCATATAAATGGCGAAAAGATATGAGATATCGCCCCTTTTGAATATTTATGGTGAATAGCCACGCTGCAAAATCATTTTATTTTTCAAATCCGGACATTTATTTTATAGACGCTTTTTGAGTATCAAATATGGTCTCCCTTGGTATTTTCAGATGTCTTCTAGTTACTACCAATTTTACCTTCAAACATATGAGAAAGATTGGTGTTTTGCGAAAATGAAGAGTAATATTGTAGTAAATGCGATGATTATTAAGTTCAAACCTTTCGTAGGCTTAATTTTATTCTTCAAAAATTAAAAATTATTTAACTTATTGGTAAGTAGTTGAATTTACGTCGCCCTAGAGCAACACAACAGGTTATTGTCGACGCTACGGGATCAATGGATGGACCTTAGGATGATTTGTTGACATTTTCAGAGCATTGACATTGATTATGAATCTTTTTATTTGGGGTTGGAGACGATAAGAGCATGGACTTAGAATTTCTCAGGAGAAAAGAGACCGATTTTGGGAACGCCAGGACAGCATGACCTGTGTTGCACATGCTCATCGATGAACCAAAAAGTGAGAGCAGCTCCTCCTGAATCTCGCAAAAAACGTCCCTGGAGCATCACAGCCTTGATCAACGTCCCCCAAAACAAAGTTGGTGAGTCCCATTCTCCTAAGAACTTGCTATCAATTCACTTTTGACCCTTCACAATACATATCCACCTCTATGACTACTGTGCAATTAATGATATGTAATATGAACTGATGTATTAAATGCTTGAATGATCATTGTTTACAGTTCTCTTGAACATAAATTACTACAAAAGAGGTTTTCCATAACCCTCCAAATGGTTTCGATGAGATATCTCTTCTAATGACGAGATATATCGTTATCGAGAATACCAAATAATGAAGATATTGACATTTTTTTATGATGAAGAGATCAAGATCACATAATTTTTTATAATAACGATATATCTCGTCCGTCAAGACCTGCCAGTTTTGCTAATAACGAAATAGCTCATCGAGAAAACCACCAGGAGGGTTAATGATATTGAGAATTCTAATAATGTGTATATAATTTTAACAAATAAAAATTAACTTTTATCTCATCACAACGTCTGTACGCCTGTACAAGTTTTATTAAAGCACGAATGAACATAATATGGCACAAACATAAATACCCGAGAGGTATTCGACGAGCATAGGGGCATTTATCATACAACTTCCTTTATTCATATTAAACCGCCACCTATATGGAAAAAGAAGCTACCATTCCATCATAAATATTTCACACACATAGTTTTAAAAACAACCGAACGGCAGTACCCACTCAACCGTACAGGAAAGACTTCAACAATAAACTCCTGCTTAATGGCAAGTCACAAAAGCACTAATATGCCGCGTGAAAAGGGGGTTAAAAACACACTCAAATTGCCCGGGAAAACTTGCCACTAATTTGTTTCCAGGCTCCCTCTGCCTGAGGTGCGGGACATAATATTGAAATAATTAGCCCTCCAGAATTCAATTATAAAGTCCGGGGGCTTCCTTTTCTAATTAAAACGAGCAGAGATTACATTACGCAGTTGGCTCTGGTGCGTCGAGAACGATGTGCTGTTTCATGCTTCGTCCGAAGAAAAGGATTCCCTCCGCTTTTCATCCATTTCTTGGCTTTTATTTCAGAAAGGCAAGCAGGAAATTGAACTCTGCTGATGCTTGATTGGGTTGATAGGTCTGGCTCTTTAGGAATTGAATTTTTGCTGAGCGCTTTTAGAGGCAAAGAAGAAAAAGCTACAGGAGGATCTGATAGAATTTCTGATTGAAATTGGAATTGGTAAGGAATGCGTAATAAGAACAGGGACTCTTTTAGGGACAGACGCTTGAATCGGAGCTTGCAGAGGAGTTTTGTTTATGTTTCGAATAGGGTAAGATGTTATTGATTATATGCTGGGGCTACGAGCTTGGAATGTAAAATTCTTTTCTTCTAATTTCAGCAGACCATATGGTTAAATGAATGCATGAATTTCTAACTGAAAGAAATTGTGACTTCCAGTTTATTTTCGGTACATAAAAGTTTTAAAGTTGATTTATACTTTAAATAAAGAAAATACATGGCTATATTTCATACTATGAGATTTTTAATGGCTTTTATAAATTCAGTCGTGAAAAATTAAAAGGAATCTAGGATTAATATTTTTTTAAGAAATTTTAATTTTTTAAGCATTATCATATACATGCATGCGATTAAAAAAAGTACTCGAACTTAACCCTCATATAGGCTTATCTTTGTGTCTAAAATTGCCAACCTCTGGTGCAAAAACCTGTTCCAAACTGTAACCAATTGTATGCAAGGGACAATTTGTTTCTTTTACATCATTTCTCCTTGGAGTAATAGGGCAGTTTTGTCTCGACAACATATATCGTCATTAGCAAAATTGACCAGATCGTGGACAATATATCCCCTAGAAACATTAGGAGGGTTAATTTTGAAACTAATATTGTATAACTATATTTGGGGGGTATTTCAATTAACGTCACACTGGAGCAACACAATGGGCTATTGGTGACGGTCCGGGATCAATCCCAAAGGGAAAGATCCGATGTATAACTATAAACTTAGTACTGTCTTGGGATAGTTGAAACTATGATCTAAGTCAAGGATTAATGTTGTGTGGGTTCATGATCCATGGTACCTCGTATGTTGATTTTCGAAAGATCACGAAAATACTTAAACCATGAAGTCAAAGCTGGAACATTTCATGGCTGAATATTTATGACAAAAAATTGTAATCAAGTCTCAAGTCGGTTTAACGTCATCTAAAGAGAATAGATTTCCCCCAATTTGAGTTATGGTTACCAGTTTACCAATCGTATCCACCTTTTTCTACCGAAACTTTGAAAGTGTTCTCTTTAATGACCATGCTTCTTGAAGTTCCATTTTAGACAAAGTTAGCAATCGAAACTGAATTTGAAAATAAGTTATTGACAAAGTCCTTGTGCTTGAAACGTACTCGCATCAAACAATCATTCTTCCCACACATATAATTCGGTATCCCAGAAAAAGACTTGTAAAATTATATTGAATAAAAGCTACAAATTAGCAAAAAATAGTATAAACTTATAAATAAATTATTAATTTATCCCTTTCTCTTGAACAACGTATATTCCAAACAGCTAAGTGGATCTATGATACTCCTCGTTTTAAAGTGAGTTGCTTTCCATAAAAATTGGAATGAGTGTTTTAAGTATTTCCTGAGTGCAGTTTTGAAACCACGGCATAACCGATGATCAATCCAGATATAATTTTTGTGAAATTTGAAACACCTAAATAACACAATTAGTGGGAGTTTTTCCCTCATGCAATTGCTCATGTGTCCCACCAGAGAGTTTAAACGCGTCGATCTTAAAAAACTGGTAGACTGAAGTGCTTGGTTGCGAGTTCGTCTTGTATGTGATGAAATGTGGTTGACTGTTTGAACTTTCCGGGTTTTTTTAAGATGGCATGTAAATGACAGCTTGGAATCTTCCAAAGTTCTACAGAAGACATCTCCCCCCCCCCCAAGTTCACAGTGGGTGCTATGTAGCAGCGCCTCCGTGGTGCCCCGGGTTAACATTCAGACTGCCACTTTCTCGCAAACGGAATGCTTGAAGGACTATTTATCCATTAGTTGGCATTCGAGGAAGAAAGTTTGTTCCTACTAGAGCCGATATTTAATTGTAGATTCTACAGTGGATTCTTTTCAAAATAGTTGTTGAGGATAGTAGAGCCACTTCAAGTAAACATATCTGCATAAACTGGAATTTAAAAGATGATTCTGAAGATGTCAATCCTTTCTTAGGACGGCACCTAGGTTACCGCAGCAAAGTTCGTCAGAATGGAACGAAAATTAAATGATTTCTCGGCTGATATTCCGTTGATTAGTAAGAGTTGATCCGAAATCGTTTGATAGGTCGTCTACCAGTGACGATCTACCTATTGACTACCAATCTCAATTGGTGAGACTGGTAGTCAGGTTCAATTGGAGTGAGCTAAGTATCAGATAAGTGTTATCTAATTGTCTCGCTATTGTAATTCATAAAATTGTGTCTGTTAAGATTAACGTCAAGCTGCTATTTCAATTATTTGTGATAATTTTAAAATTGTCAACTATAGTTCCTCTTCATCTCTTCAAGAATATAGCTTTTTAGGTCTCCTTTGTCCATACAGCATTATTGTAGCATTCATTATAGCATAACAAGGATATCTGAATGTAAGTACCTTGTCACTTTGGGAAAGTAAGATAATGACATAGATCTAAGGTTTTCCTTTGGGAAATTCAAAACATGTTTCAGTTAAAGATATATACTATTAATCACTTGGAGGTTAATTTCATGATAGGCAAATTTTAAAATCTCCCTTATTTTGATGAAAAGATCAAATTTTCATCAAATTTTAAATTTTCCCTTATTTGGGAAAATATTGTAAGACTCGAATTAGGCTTGAAATATTGTTTTGGAAAGATTTTGTTTGTTAAGAAATTCTTAAAAAAAAGTCGTAATACATTATATTGAAATAATTATTTCACAATATTATATTGTTAAGAATTTGGAAGTATTTTTATGTTACAATTGTTGTGTGTGTGAATTACTTTTTGATTATTAATTATTTTTTAATTTTATGTTATAATTACTTTTAGATTAAATTAAAGAAAATGTTTCATTGAAATAGTGACCAAATAAAAAGTTTTTGAACAATAAAACTTGATTTATTTATAAATCATCAACAAAAATAGTCATAATGTGTTAAAAATAATAGTTAATACGCTTTTTGAGTTACATTTTGACCGTTTTTTAATCGGTAATCTTTAAATCTCTTCTTAATTGGAAACTAATACACCCCCTTCTCTCTCACTCACCCTCTCATTAAGACAGTTACCTAAATTCATGTATCAATTGAAAAAAGTATCTTGGTAGTCACTGATATTCGACGGATACTTTCTGACACGATACAACCAAATAATACAACAGTTAATACCAAATAGTTAATTCAATATTTAATACCAACAGTTAATACCAAATAGTTAATGCAGCAGTTAATACGAAATAGTTAATAGAACAATTAATAATAAATAGTTAATACAACCAAAGGATTAACCCTCAGAGAGTCAAAAGACTTCCGAGTGCTTTTATCTTACAACACACTCAATAATTAAATAGCCACTTCCATTGGTTGAAAGAATCAGAAAAGATTGTATCGTTCAAGGAGTCTAAAACTGCTTATAAGTCATCCAAGGCAAACTGTTGGTTGCATGGTGGCATAATGCTTGCATGAACGTTAGAGTGCAAGGGAATACGGCGCTTCTCTCTTCTGGGTTTCTCTCCAAATGGAGTTAGGGTTGAACACGTTATCACTTTGAGGGTTTCACAAGCATAAATCCATTCTACATCCTAAAACTTTCCCTGCATGGCATCTAACTAGTTTTTACCAATTTGACTAATATAATCCTTTATACAGTTATTTCAACCAATGGATATTGTTATCTCATCATTATGTGTGTTGTGTGGAAGTACTACTGCACTACTCTGGAATCTCATGACTGATTGTTAAGAACGAGATAAAGAAATTTCGAGTTGGATATTAAGAGACTTCAATGACAAGAGTTTATTCTTGATATCGCTTTGTAAAAATATGCTTTTTAATTCTAGTTGTATGAGTATGTCTTCTTGAGCAGAAGTGCCGGAATGTAGCAGTATAATAGTTTGTTTTCTCCATGCTCTGATACTCAGGTGACAAGAAAATTCATGTTTGGTGATCCTGAGAAAGACACGAAGTAGCCAGTGGCTACAGAGCTGTACTGAGATCCTGGAAATTTCGTCGGTTTGGGTTATTGTTCTATAATCATTTTTTGCTACTCTGGAGCTGACATTAACTGTTGGACGGTAAGAGACATGTGTGCTAAGCACTTGAATAAAAGGAAAAGTACTAGACTTAAATATTATTTAATAATACGCCATGTATACAGTTACGCATTATACGTATTGTATCAATTCATATTATTGAACATGATTCCAATCTGTTAATTTTCTCGTACAAAAATCTGTGGAAAAAGTATTGCAGTACGTTCTCCGCAAATAGCCGGACGATCGGTCTAGGGGTCAGGGTGTTGGCTTCTGGATCGAAATTTCCTGATTCGAATCAGAGGTAAGACATGGATATATATCCATCTAGAATGAATATGTGACTTCTCTATAAACGGGTTGTGCCTAAAATGTGTGGTTTATGTGATGTTTGTGATCCCACGTGGGACATTAGGGTAGCGCCATGTGGTTCCCCAATCTCCTTTGTAGTTCCATAATGAATAATGCTCAATCGGCCGGGCATTAGAAAAAAGTTGCCCAAATATGCTAAATTTATTGGGTCATCCCATACGATTTTCCTTATTTGTCGAAATGAAAGATGCAACGTTTTAGTTACTGCATAATCTTACACAATGTGTGTTTTATTAGAATTTGCAAAGTTTTTTGCGATTTTGTGTCGATTTAATTTTTACGTGAATTTAAGAGACAAAACATATCCAGAAGGAATTGCTTCCTGATAATCAAACCATTACTAAAGAGCTATATTGCAAACAACTGGTACCGCTAAGGTAAGCTATTTCTGAAAAAAAAGACTTGCACTAGTTAACAGAAACGGAGCGTGCTTTCATCAAGACAACGCATGACGTCACCCCGACGGTGAACGCTGCAAAAGTTTAATGAGAAATTATGATTCTTCTACCCTATTCTTCTGATTTGGCACCATCATATTACTATCGTTTTCGAAGACTTCACAACTACCTCAATTGAAAATATTTGTAATCGAAATACGATGTCCGAAAAGAGCTAGCTTCATTCTTCGATCAAATACAAGATCTTTTATCGCCGAGGTATTGAAATTTTAAAACTGAAATGGAAAGAAGTAGTAGGTAGTAGTGGTAAATATAGTTTAGAATAAAGTTGAGTTGCATTCTTTTTACATTACCTTAAAACTTACTCTGAAATCCGCATTACGTTTGGGATGACTCAATACATAAATTCAGGTACAACAGTTGGGTAAAATATTTTTGTAGTCATGGTGTTGAATGACGCATTTGTGAACATTACTAAAAAATTTTGCCATACTCATGAGATATTCTGCAATATGCATTCCCAGTTTAAATATTTGCTGTAATAATTTTAACAAATAGTTTATTTAAGGAATTGTTAGATGATTAGCTGTTCATGCATGAAAATGCAAAATGTGAAAGCATTTGTTGGATAATAATCCTACCAGAATAAAAGGACGTGGAATTCATTCCCGCTTGGTGCCCCATGTTTTTCCCCTTTTTGTATAATCTGTTTCCTTAATATGTGATAGCTTTTGCATTTATCTTTTAAATCAGTCATGAAAATTTTCTTTGTGCACGATGGTTATTTGTAAATATCTTATCGGACTGCTGAAGTTTTTTCCTTGTTTTGGTTCTTGAACAATTTTAATTTCGACATCATCAAACCGTCGAACTCTTGACAATGCAACAAAAAGTTATCCGCTGCTCACAATGATTTAGGAAAGTAGATATCTACTTTCTCCATCGAATGATCTTGAGACTAAGTAATGGCCATAGCAAAGGCAATTCTTACAGGAAATTGCCGATGGCTTAATGGGAACGAAAGGTCTATATAGGAAGGTGCGACGAATAAAAGCAATTTTACCACACGCTGAGCTTTTGAGTACTGAAATGATCAAAGTTTGTGTTAGTTCTTAAACTATTCCTCTTGCTCGAGGAGTTTTCTCATTTATAACCTCTATAGGATAACACTCTTCAGCATTTTCTGTACCATCAGCATCAATTGAATCAGAGCTTAGGTATCTCTAAGAGGTTATGAACAATATCATTTAATTTGTCAACTTTGGAGTTTTTGAGACATAGAATGGCTTTCTGAGCAAATGCTTTTAAATAAGAAATAATCAAGTTCTCACCACATATTTTTTGGCTATATCACCATCATATAAAATCTCTGTTGGAATCTGTCATTTCCTCTGGTAGGCCAACAGCTGTTTCATGGTCACCATCACGAAGTAGTAGAAGCCATTCACTGAATGATGTATGAACACATGGAACACTATTTTTGAGTCTTAAAATCTCAAAATTCTCCCGTAATTAGTTCAATTTAATGCTACATTCTACTGTTTAATTCTGTCACCATGTTTGACAACAGGGACAGTTTCCCTTAATTCTCCTCCAAGGAAAAATACTTTGCTATCAAAAGGTTTCTGATTCCTTTAATTATTGAAAGTAAAGCAGTGCCGAGAGCCACTCAAAGTGACTTCTTCCCGAATGATGGCTTTGGTAGAATGTAAAATGTCCCCCCAGCCATCAAGGAAAAACATCTATGAGGAAGATAACATCAGCAATGATTGCTGACATAATACTGCCATACGTAACTTTTCGTTCTGCATTTAAATTGCTTACCATTTCTGTAACTTTTTTGTTCTGCAGCACTGTCGAAATAAAAATTCGGGTTTTGAGGAACGTAACTTAACGGAATTGGGAAGATCGTATTTATTGCATGAGCTGTTGTTAACTTTGAGAGAGTCGTTAACCTCTCGAAAGCCCATGCGATGTTCCCAATCCTCAGAATATCAAATGTTATGTGTGCAAAATCTTCTCAAAAAGGGAATTCATATTTTCAAACAATACTTTTGCATTGGATGGTACAACAAATATATGAATGCATGCAAATAAATGTTGCAGTTGTCGAGGCATACTACAAATGGATGCTTCATGTAAGTTTCTATCCTATATTTCATCAATAGTTAAGTTTACGAAGGACAGTAACGTCAATCGATATACCTACATACCAACTGTTTTTTTATCAATATTGGTCATGGTTCGAAGGTTTAAATTTTAACTATCATTTTTACTATGGTTTAATCACTACGTCTAATATAGTTTGCAATAAATCGTTTGTGTTTTCTAACCTTTTCTCAAAATAAATTTCCAAAATTTTGAGTATATAAAACAAACTTCAAATGGTTTACAAAATGCAAGAGATAATAGTTTAGATGACTACTTAACGTACATCTGAATGCTCTCCCGTGCTTGTATTTTCTTTGCCAGTAGAAGAACACGAGAACGTAATATCAGTATAAATAATGTTTTTTAAACATTACTATCCTATTGACCAATTCTAAGAAAATCTTCGTACCGACATGTTTGTGAAACATCTATTGCTTTTTGACTTTGTCCCTTTTTGTTTTCATATGGAAATAAATATCAACAAAGCTAAATATATTCTGAAACTAAGGAAATCAAAACATTAATTTCTTCTCTATTTTGACATAAATTCAACTACCAAACAACTGAAGCATTAATAACAATGTAATACAAATTTACAAATAAAATTTGTACTTTTAAATGAACAATTATCACCTTATGAAATATAAATAAGAATTTTTACTTTGGAATAAATATCGTTTTGTAAAATATATTCCTGGTACTTTTCTCCTAACATTTCTCCCACACTAGTACATCAGATTGTCAACTTAGTTCAGGAATTTAACTTCTTGATACTAGTTAGAATTGAAAAGGGTTTCCAAACACAATCATTTCAAGTCTTAAGCCAGTTTATCTGCTGAACGTTGACTACGTCGAAGGTTTCAACTGCTTATCTTTCTGAGTATGACTCCCTCTCCTTTTCTCTTTTAGGGCGAAAGAACTGAAAACAATAATATGGATCTTCCGTTTTTTCGTCATCTATTTTTCCCCTTTCCGTTCTTTATTTTCCTTTTATCAGCCACGGTGAGTTAATAAACGTATTTCTTCATTTTCCCGTTTCAGCCCCTACACTTCCACTAACGACGTAAGGACCAGAATATTGACTGCCCCAGGTAGTGTAGCAGTATCCAACCTCCAGTAGCTAGTTGGTGGTGTATTGTCTTAGTAATAGAGCTCAATCTGTTTTATTTCGGGACCTTTAAAAATACAATAGTTGGATAAGGAATATATTATGAAATCCCATCCACGTCATGGAATGAAGCAATCATAACGTAGCAATGAGTCGCACATTTTCTGAATTTTTACTCAAGAATAAATGTAAGCATTTTATGTGAATTTCAAATTTCGAGAAAGAAATTACAAAGTGAAGTAAAGCAAAAACCTTTTGTCAACATAAACTATTTTAATTAAATTTGGGAAATACAAAATTTTTCAACTAATGCTTGGTATACACTTCCAAAAGTAAAAGATAATACGGATCACATATCAGGTACGGTCACCTGATCTTAATCCAATAGAGCATGCTTGTGATGTTCTAGGTCGTCCTATTGCAACGTGCACACCACCATCAATGACCACACAAGAGCGAATACGTGTGCTAATGCCCGAATGGGACTTCTTGTAGACCTATTGGCAACCTTGGGGAAATAATGTCTGCCTACACGTTGTGAGGCCTGAATTAGTGTCAGAGACTACCTCATTAACTATTGTTTCTTTTAACAGAGCAAAATGAAATGTTTTTTCCCAAAGATTAAAACCTAAAATGTGTTCGCCTAAACATTTTCCCTCCTTTCCTTAGTTCCCAGTAGCACAATGAGGCGTGTGGGTGTTCTTATTTTTTTACACATAGCTTGATAAAAATTCATTGGCCATTTAAAATACTTCGGTGTAGGTGCTTAATCCGGGATTCGTCTCAGATTGCTTTATTATTAAGTTTTAGACATGTGTATCAAACTCCTTTAACCCTCCTGGTGGTTGAATCGTCGAGGTATCTCGTCATTAACAAAACTGAGCAGATCTTGATGAATGAGATATATCGTCATTAGTAGAAAGCTGTCCAGATCTTGATGAATGAGATATATCGTCATTAGTAGAAAGCTGTCCAGATCTTGATCTCGTCATCATGAAAAAATCGGTAATACACTCAGGAACATTGAAAATAGCGCACCAAGAAGGAAGATAGGTACAATCGCGAAACTTTGCAAATAAGTACAATGAGATCCGATATGCAAATACTACAATTTCTCACTCACACTAATGTAGTTCTAGTTATCTTTAGAGAGCCAGTTCACTAGTATAATTGGTGTACTTCACCAGGCTAGTCCCAGCAGGCAATGCTGTTTTACCACTATGATTTGGCTCTTCAATAACCACTTCAGTTAAAATCACAAACACGTTTATTTAACAGAACACAGCACGAACACAAGACATTTAAGAAAATTGAAATTAAAAATATATCCTCTATGGGGATTTACAAATCACACACAGGTGACACGCCTGTGTTTTTCTTACACCGAGCGATCTACCTCGCTCCTCAGACCTCCTCGGTACTCTGGACTTTTTGTCACTTCCTTTCGGAAGTTGGCGAACGTTTTTATTATTGGCGGTCGGCAATTGTCTCTCTCCATTCTAAGCAGTCTTACACAAATGATCCAAGTTTGGTGCCAATGCGCATGACCACACACCCTGCAGTGGCGCTGCAATCAGGAAGTGGAACCGGCGCATAGTGGAAGATTCATAAACGTGACGATCACATTCCGAATCTAGGAGGACTTTAGTAAGCAAAGAATGCCAGGTAGACGTGTGAGAAGACATTTTTCACAGTTAAGCGAGTTTGAGAGGGTCTCATCATCGGCATGAAATACGCAGGCTGGTCGACGCGCCGTGTTGCCCACCAGGTCGATCTTTCGGAGTGTCCGTCAGAACATGTTGGGAGCAGTGGATACGAGATGGTACCCACGTGCGGCGTACCGGGTCTGGAGCGACGAGGAAGACGACGATGCGAGAGGATTGAAGGATCGTGCGGCAAGCGCTCGTGGATCCCACAGTGACTCGTTCCACGATACAATCAGGTGCAGGGGTGCCAGTTGTTCCACAAACCATTTCCAGACGCCTTGCGGAAGCGAATCTGCAATCCAAGCGCCCTTTCTGTGTACTGCCTTTAACACCGAAACATCGGCGACTCCGTCTACAGTGGTGCCAAGCCAGAGCGACGTGGAATGCCACAGATTGGCAAAACGTGGTGTTTAGTGATAAATCCCGGTTCGTTTTGGGGACAGATGATAACCGCGTACGGGTGTGGAGGCGCCCTGGTGAACGGTACAATTCCACCCACGCTGTCGCTCGACCCACTGCCTGCACAGCAGGCGTAATGGTCTGGGGGGGCATAGCCTATGATAGCCGGTCCACTCTAATTGTGGTACGTGGAACCTTAACGGGCCAGCATTATGTTGATGACATTCTTCGACCCCACGTGGGACCTTTCCTAAATGGTCTTCCAGGGGCAATTTTCCAGCAAGATAATGCTCGTCCGCATACAGCTCGAGTTGCTCAAGACTTCCTACGTCATGTTCAGACTCGTCCATGGCCGGCCCGCTCCCTGACTTGTCCCCCATAGAGCAAGTGTGGGACTAGCTGAAACGCCAGATGCCGCCGTGTCACTCGGTGCATGATTTGGAGGTGGCTGTTCAAGATTTGTGGACCCATCTGCCTCAGGACAACATCAGACGTCTAATCAACTCAATGCCGGGCCGTGTTGCGGCATGTATTGCAGCAGGAGGCGGTTCGACGCGCTATTGAAGTTGCATTGTATTTGTCTAATTGTACACACTGTATTTGTTTAATTGTTTTGATTTTGGGATCAACTGAATCTCTCATTTGTATCATTATATGTATTAAATTTCATTTCAATCCGATGCTCCCTTCTTGGTGCGTTATTTTCAATGTTCCTGAGTGTATCTTGATGACGAGATATCTCGTCATTAGCAAATTTGTTCAGATCTTGATGACGAGACAGATCTCCATTGACAAACTTGATCATATCTTGATGAACGAGATATCTCGTCGAAACTACTTGGAGAGATAACTGATCATGAGCCATCAATGTAAATATTGAAATGGATTTATACACTAAAGTAAACATTTTAAAATATTTTTAAATGCGAAATTGTTTTATTTTGCAGTACGAATTTAATGGACTCCAAAGTATAATTTGTTTGACCATCTACAATAATAGCGTTAGGCATGAATTTAATAATTTCCGGATTATCCATATATCTTTAAAAACAAGTACAAGAAACTAAAAATGTCGGAATAAAGTTAAATTTTTCAAATGAATCTTTAGGAGAAAGATATATCTACACATTAGAAGTACAATCTACTCTTATATGACCTTTATCTGGAACGAAGGAATAAAAAGTTCAGACAATTTATAGTTGCCATACCTTAAAATATTTAGAAAATTTTGCGACCAAACAATGAAAATAGATGTAAACAATTGAGAGCATATGTGAGAAGTTAAAAACGGTTTCTATATTTTATCCATTTGATACGATCGCATCCAACGATATCGAATAGCCTGGGCGAAATTCTGTGGAAAAGAAGCGAAAGATAAGTGTTTTGGATCCACGAACGTACACAGGTCTCTTGATAATTTAGCTCTCCGTAATATCCTGGAACGAGAAATCGTTGTCTTCAATAAAAAGTTACTTTTAGGATGCTGTTACTGCCCAATATATCCAATTTCGTAAAAGCGTGTGAAAGTATTTATTTCACTTGGAACTCTTTTTCCATTGAAAACACTTAGAAAATAAAAATACCTTAGGTTTTTTGAATCGGGAGAGATGAAAAGGATAGGTTTTCTTGAACCCTCAGATAAATTTGCTAAGTAAAGAGACACGAAAAAGTTTTATTTTGTTTTTGTCTTCTTGAACTGCACTAAAAATGCGGGTTTTGTAAATATTTACGTTGGAAGGAACTATGCAAATATCTGTCTTCTTGCCTTAGAAAGACAGTCAAAGATTGTATGATCTTTATTTATTGACATTTTATGAATGTGTCAGTTTGAATTAAAATTAATATTTGACATGTAGCATTGGAGAGAGATTTTAAAGTATGTTAAATGAATAGATTACATTGTAAGGGGTGGAATTTCAGTGGATCAGTGGGTTTGCTCACTGAGCTGGCAACCTGCGAGTTGTACGGGGATCAAATTCTATTTTGTCAGGTTCGATTCCATCCTGGGTGTTTTTCTCTCTTCTGTGTAAGTAAAATTTTTCTAGTGTGTGCATATTCATTACTTGACACTATTTTGCAGCGCTTGACCAAATATTGCCTTTGATAATTTAGCTCTCCGTAATATCCATAAAACCCAAATAACCACATGTTCTTGGGAGGAAATATAAATGCCATATCTTGATCATCCAACGACCTTCATTTTGTTTTGATTCATTAAACTGCTTAACTAGTTATAGAGTTCTTTGTACAATAACGGATGTCAATTATTTTATTTTGAAAAATTACTAGATCAACAAAAAACTTTTTTGACCTTACACTCAAAAAGAAAATAAATTTTGCAATTTATTTGAAAATATCATATTTCTCAACTAGTTATAAATTTTGTTGAAGCCAATAGATGGCATTTTAAATGTTTTGAGTAGAGTCACTGTGGGACCTGAAATTCAATCTCAACACTAACAATAGCAATTACGTTTCGGATTCTGTATTCCAATTTTCTATGCTACAACACAGGTATGGAGTCTCTTGACACTACCAGTTGAATTTAACAAACTTCCAATTTCTTCGAAGCATTCAACTAGACTATAGTCTGCAAACTTCAATGACATTCAACCTTCCTTCACGTGTCCGAAACATTCGGTTGGCTCTATAGTCCATGCTATTGCTATTCGTTATACAGCTATTGATTTATCTTTATCCCTTTGTGTTGCTCCAGTGCGACGTTAATTAGATACCTACCTGTTGCTGGTTCCAGCCCTCAATAAAATCCAGCTTCATAATCAATGGTCTGGCCAATTCTAGAAAGTCCACTCATCCCATAGTGAATTACTGCGGATGTTTGACCGGACACAATTTCATGTAGCAGTAGAACAGAATGACAGCAGGATTATCCCAATGGCCGTGGTAATCAGTTTCTACATTAGGTTAATTTGATTTGTTTAAAAAATTACACAAAGTTAGAATTCAAATTTATGTGAATTTTTTAAGCTTTAGCAAAACAACTTTGAAAAGAGCCATCAAAATGTCCATATAAATTTCATTAAAAACATGCAACCATAGGCAGTAGAGCTGTTACGAAATCGCTAAGAATGCTGCGATTTACGCATTATGGCTTTTGTTCGTGTACCATGGTCATTCTAAAACGATTACATTTTTGTGTTTCAGAATTATACCGTTAAATTTGAGCCACGGTTCTTTCATCCCGTTGAATTTCAATGATACAGTGTAAACATCCTTCAACTACATACGTACGCTTATCGTCAAATCTAGTAAACACATATCTTAAACACATTTTCATCTCTCGATCTTGATAATGATATACAAAACCATACAAAAACGAGTTTGGGCGTCCAGAGATAATGACACAATTAGAATATGCTAGCAGACGCGCGTTTTTTTTTTTAGCATCTGCGCTGAACTTTCTTAATTGTTTATATCTATAAATGACAAGGTGTCATTATTCACATTTCATATCTTATTTCAATCTATTTGTAAAGAATACATCATCCATATTCCATTAATGGATTTTATATTTCTAAATGAAATTAAATTATACAAAAAACTATAAACATTTCGTTTGCTTTTACTGGTGTTAATTCTTATTTCCAATAAGATGCACGGAAAATGCACATCTCAGTCTTGTTACAATTAGATTCTGAAAGTCGACCCCAATTTCATCCCATTCCTTTCTTTATAGGCGTATCCGTATTTTAGACGCTAAACCTATTTTCACTCATATTTTCTTTTCTGCGATGATTTCTCTATATTCCAGATTTCCCATTAATATGTGTTCAGACAGCTGAAGAATTTCATTAGAGTGGCGAGCTCTTCTTTGTATTGTTAGTCATATTATGCAGCTCCTTAGCTCAAATTATGCATATTTAAGCTAAGGGGCAAAATCGACAGATGAATCCCGCAACGGTCGAGTTTTATATTGTTTATATCCGTTGTTGCCATTCGACAATAAACTAATATTGTCGATTTCTGTGACATGGAAGTTAGTGAAATATATGTAAAGATTTTCATCAATTCTGCTTCTTTAACACATGTGTCTTTGTAGCCCAGCTGGTAGAGTCTCGCATTAGCAACCGGAGGACTGCGAGTCCAAAACTTCAACCAACCAAGAACCGTCATGTACATGGGAGTTAGTGAACGTTAAATTTGTCATGGCCTCAAATGTTCTGAGGTGAGTTTATCGTGAAAGTTTGGAGAATGGAGTGCCAGCTCAGGTGTTGACATCGTTATCTGACCGCGGTTCAAAATTACGAGGTATTGTCCTAGGATCTCCTCTTCGGAATTGATCCCTGACCGCCACTTATAAACCTGTTGTATTTTTCCAGTGCGACGTAAAGTCAATTACCGATATCGACCTTAAACGCTATCGCTTAAAATCGATTCAAAGCTGTAAATCTGAATATGGTGCATTTGCTTCTGAATTCCTTTTCATAGCACTGCAACTAAAGTTTCCGTGTGATGTTTACTGAAATAAATACCATAAATAACTACCTCATAATCAAATTACTTCATCAAACGTTGGAATGGAAGTTTTAATTTAATCTGTAAAATTTCGACAGAGTTCATTACAACCAATTCTAACGCTTTTATGTCTTAATGAGAATTTATTTAGTTTCTCCTAATGATGCTGTCCATCGTTAGCATCAGACAGCTTAATTTCTCATTAACTCATTGTCCCTAATGTGAAGATAACCGTAAACAAATAAACAAGAAAAATATCCTTCTACCGGAACACACATTTTTTGCTCACCAAATGCAACGTAATTATCACTCTTTAGCTGTCGGTGACAGAATTAATAAGACGTTACCGGCTCTTGAGATGTAATGTTTGTGTATTCCCCAGGGCTTGACACCAACGATGGTAATTAGTTAATCAAAAGCGAATGTTTGATAAACCTTAATACATATTCCTGTAAAAAATATGAGAACAAGTATCAAGCATCCTCTTTTTATCATTCGCACGTTCTTCAAGAACCGAATCGCGAAAACAACATTGAGTTGGTTGCAATAGGGTAATGAGTCGCAACAGTAAACATAATTAGAAATAACTGGTAAACTCTTTCCGAAAGGTGTTTAATCTGCGTAATGCAGAAGAGTGCGTAATTTAAAAATTATTTTTTAGGCTTGAGAGAGAAAGCAATACAAGTTGTATATTTATATAGAGTAATCAAATTTGTATATTTATTTTTATTGAGGTTAATGTTGGAGGAATGCTGGTTAAAAATATTTTTTGCAACGTTAGTGGCATTCTTTTGGAGGAATGCTGGTTAAAAATATTTTTTTGCAACGTTAGGGGCATTCCTTTGGAGGAATGCTGGTTAAAAATATTTTTTTTGCCACGTTAGTGGCATTCTCAGTAAGGAAAAAGATTTGCATTGGATGTGTAGTTTTATACATATTCATTGCAACTGAAGCTATAAATAGTTAGCGAAGTAAAAGACGAAGCAATAAAAAACATTTCTCTTAAGGAAAATAAAATATTTGCAACCGGCATTATGTAATTGGTAGCCTTTTACTATGGTATAAAATAGATTGTAAACCAGTATTGAGGCTTAGAAGTTGCTGAACCAAAGTCCAGAGCACTGATGACTAGAAGAATAGAAAACCAGTTTCAAGTATTGGAATTAAGTTTTCTCGCTGTACCTGTGTATAGGAAGCTTAGTTATGCTTCGTCGAAAAGCACGTCAGCTCGTCTCTGAGTTTGGCAGAAGAATTGAGGCTTATCGAGATTGCGGAACATCCTTCCGAGAAATCGGTGCTCTTGTTGGACAAAATCAGGCCACAGTGATACGTATAGGAAATCGGTGGGAGCAAAAGGTATGAACTGACCCATGTGACGATTGCAGCAACCTCGTCACATACCACCGACAGTGGCCAGACATCTTGTACACATGATTATTACAGATCGTATTGCAACATCAAGAACCCAAATCAAAAATTAGGGTGTGTTGCACACCAATCTGTGCCAGCACTTACAATTCGACGTCGTTTGCAGCAGCGGGGAAGTTTTTCAAGGCGTCCATTGCTGCGACTACGTTTGACTCTGCACAAAGTGCTGTTGCGGCTGAAATGCGCTCCGCTCATGAACACGAATAACAAGATATCCTATTTTCAGACGAACCTCGATTCTGTCTAGAGCACCACGATTACATCCGAGTCTGGTGGCACAGTGGCAACAGACTGTATGACTCTTCCATTATGCATTGCCATACCGGTCAGGCACATGTCGTTATGGTGTGAGGTGCCATTGTATTCTAATCCCGCCTATAACGCATTGCCCGGTACATTCAACAGCTACAGTTACACCTCTTATCTTTAGTCTTGATGTTCTATCATACCTTCATTGGTTGCCTATGAAGGTATGATAGTGTTCAACAGTGTTAAACAGGACAATGCATGACCGCACGTTGCATGCGACGTATAAAAAGTCTTAAATGTTCAGCAGGTTTCACTTCTTCCATGACTCGGCCCGTTTACCAGATCTGTCGCCCATTGAACACATCTGGAAAATGTAAAAGCAGCATGGTCTGACATACCCCAAACACACATCCAAGCCTCTTTCTTTCCATGCCGAGACGTGTAGTAGCAGTATTGCCGTCTATGGCGGCAACACAAAATACTGATTTCTTCGCGTTCCGAGATGTAGTTTCAATTATTTCACAATTGTGTCTTATTTTGTTTGTATAATATATATGGCTTTGATATCTCTCGTCTTTCTTAGAGCTACATTTTCGATGGACAGTACTTTTCTTAGATTTCTTATGTCAACAAATTCAAACATTACAAAAAATATTAAAATAAACTTAAATTAAGATTCCACACATCTTAAAGACATACAGAGAAAACTTTAAATTTGCATTAATATTTAAAAATCCTAGAAGACATGCATTCTTCTTTTATATCGTTTAACTTTCTTTTAATTCTACATAGTATTTTCAATTAAAATATGAGCTTAGAATGTAAAAATAGTATAGCTTCTCTTAGAGCAATGGTTCTTAACATGGGGTGTGTGCACCCATGGGGGTGTGAGAAAGCATTTCCACAGGTGCGAGAGAATTTTCGATGGACGACAGCAATTCAATAAAAGACGATCTTATTGAAAAACTAGCCAATGTACGTATTCAAATGGAATTTGATAAACTGGACTTGGAACAATTCTGGTGTACACAGTTAGAACCTTATACACAGCTGGCAAAAGCAGCATTGCAGACACTTTTACCATTTCCCACCACCTACCTGTGTGAAACGGGATTTTCATCACTTTTGCACATAAAAGCAAAAGCCAGAAATCGTTAAATGAAAGTGATAATTACTCGTGGCTCTTCCAAAAAAGGAGTCTTGCTTCAAAAGTATTATGAATAAACAACAACGTAGCCATTAAAAATTTAGATATTGTTTTGTATGTATATGTAAATGTGTGCTTATTTTTCAATAAATAAATTATCATGCAATAGAAGTAATTTCCTAAATAAAGAAATAGAAACACATTTTTAAGGAGGTGCGAGAACTTATTTTTAGATTCAAGGGGGTGCCGATCACTAAAAAGGTTAAGAGTCATTGTCTAAGGGCATTTAACTTTCTGACCGTGGTTCAAAATTACGGAGTTGTCTCCCGATCTTTCCCTTAAGGATTGTTCTCTGACCGTCGATAACAGACCATTTTGTTGCTCCAGTAAGAAGTAAATTCTACTACCAACTACTTTAAAGTATTCAAATCCATGTACAGTCAACCCTTCACATTAAGGCGAACTCTCTTAGTAAGAATTACTGATGATATGTACTAAATTCCAATCTCCATCAATATGTATATTCAAATACCGCTAATCATCGCTTAAGAATTAGGTTTACACTAATCTCCTAAGACGAACAAATTTTCGAAATCTAAGGGCAAACGAATTCTTTTTAATCGTATTATCAGAAATATTAAGTGACTCCAAAATTGTAGTAGATTTATTTGTGGAAGAGAGTGAGGAAGAAAGGATAAATGAAGATTCTGAAGAACACAAAGAGGGATAAGCATGCCTTCTTCAAAAGAAGTTACTGCTGGATTAGAAATTGTTCACTGCTCTTTGTTTGTCAGTGGAAATTCAATCTGCTCAATTAAATAGCGTTGACCTCATCAAAGATTTTCTTAAAGAAAGTCAAGAAAAAAACAAAACACAAAAATCGATAACAGAGCTATTTCAAGACAAAAATTGTGTAACCAGGAAATATCTGTGTAATCAAGAATTATCAGTATGTATAAAGAATCATCTGTATAATCTTAGTGAAGAAGAATACCATTTACATCTATGAACCACGAATTGTACAGAAAGTAATGCAAATACTTTAATAATTTATTTTATTGTTGAAACGATGCTTTTTTCTAAATTCCGATAACACGAACTACGGCTGATAAGAATTTGCTTTTACGGTCCGATAAAATTCATCTTAACGAGGTTTGACTGTGTTACAGATCTACGTTGTTAATAAATTTATGTATAGCTTTATTCTGGACCTTAAGCAATTTTTGCCTTTAAATTATTATTGTCTACAACGCAAGCAAAGGAAGAGAAATAAACTAAACGTGCAATGCTTTCAAACAGTGGTTTGAGAACCGGAAATTTTTATTTACGAGTGAAAACGAAGTGTTAATGCTTTTCATCACGTAAGATGACACCCAGACACGCGACAGAACTCCTTAGAAAACAGATTCCTCATCCTTGCAGAGCATGCGAGGACTGTTATATACAAGGAGGCTCCTGCCTCCCATTCCACTCGAGATAGGGTCGGTGCTAAATGACTTGAGAAGTTTATAGCCACGTATCCATGGAATAAATATTCTGGCTATGTTAGTGCGACTGAGATATCATCCGATGGCACGGAAGACCATGTAGTCTGGAATGACGGGAATGCAGTCTGGAAAACAACGTGGGTGGTGGAATATGGGACTGAACGATGGAGTGGTCACGTGAAGAGGATGATGGAATGCTTGGCTTTTGAATTAGAAAACGGCTGGTTCATACTTCTTTTATCTTTGAACGGAACAGGATGCTGGAGATATTTGTAGGTACCTTTTATCGATGGGTATGTCATGTATTAAAACCATTGAAGCTCTAAATACTAGTTTTCTAAAAAATGTGTGTAACAATCTATCTCTATATAGAAATATTAACTATTCGTATTTATAGATGACTGTAAGGAACTTCAACTTGACATAGGAGCCAGCTAGAAGAGTAACGGTTTAGTAATTGGAAGGTTGCAAGTTCAGTATGAGTAGGATGAAATTGAATCAATACAGGAGAGGTTTTTCTCGTGTTATGTAATACAGATAGGCGTGCATGTTATTAAGTTAAGGCTTTGTTTAAAAGAAGTTCAACTTTTATACTTTGTAAGAAACAGCCTTCCCTTATTTTAAAATATCTTACTTTAACACTTGCCGTTGTAGCCCAGTTGGAAGAGTAATGGACTAGTAACCGGAGGTAACTAGAAACTAGGTCCAACCAAAGACCATCGTGTACACGGAGGCTGGTGAACATTAAATCTGTCATGGCGTCAAATATCCTCACGTTGGCAAGGTGTGGAAGTTTGGAGAGGGGGTGTCACGTTAACTTTATTATTTAATGTTTATGTTATATCGGAACTGGGATATTGATCTGTGATTTAGAATCCTTATTATGACTCCCATATAGTGGATATTGACAGAAAACATACCAAAAACGTTTTTCAGACACATTTAATTTATGAATTATGAATCTTCAGGTGCACATTCTTCTGAATTACGAAACTATTTCTGTTTCACTACTTTGAAGCTCCATTGAGACATTGCTTTAACAAAAATTTTTTACAATCACCTACTTAAAAAACTGATGATCCCTCTTTAGTTTTTTTTATTTAATTTTATTGTTCCCAGGTATATCACCAAAAACTGTAAATTATATTTTCTTAAACCTGCATAAAGAAAATGCACGTAACATGTTTGCTACAAATAGATTTTTAAAATTATGATTATTTCTCTTACATTTATGCATATTTTTAATGATTTCAATTCAAGAATTAATCTGCTTCAATCAAGTGCTTTGTTTGATCCCTTATCCAACTGTATTTAAGTGTGTCATTTTCTCGAAATTTTTGGATCATATATATTTTGTTGTCTTTGAATTTGGATATTTATCTTCAGAGAACAACAATTAAATAAATTATTAATGTTTATAAATAAATTGTCCCCCAGTATTTTAGAAGACTAAATTTTGCTCTTCTAAAATAAAAACTGATTGAGTTTTCAAAAAATGAAGTTAATGACTCGGATGATGGTAAATGAGAAATAATCATTCAGCGAAACAACATAATTTTTTACATTGTATAATTTTTTCTCTGACATTTATATATTTGTTACTGATTTCAATTCAGTAAGCAATCAGCTTCAATGAAGTGCTTTATTTCATCTCTTATCCTAATGTATTTGTGTACCCACTGCTTTTCAAGTATAAAGCTTTAGAAGAGATTAATAAAAGTAAGTATGATAAATCTTTGTGATTGCATAAAACAAATCCAAATGTTGTTTAATACAAATTACATATATTATTATTGTTCGAAAAATGTTGTAAAACGCTATGCATTATACAATACGAGCTTATTCCCAACTTTTTAACAAGCTCTTTCCCCGAAAGTACGCTTTTCAAAAAAGACTTGTTTATTACTCAAACAAAAATGTGTTACCTCATATTTACTTTGGATGGAAATAACACCAACCTGAACATCTATAACTTTCCATTCTAGTTCTTAAGAAACACATAACATTCTTGAATAATTCATGTTATTCAGAACATATACTCTAAACTGATTGTTGACAGATTTTTATTACTGTATCCATCTATTCTTTGTTGTCGAATGTACAGTTGCAATTACTCTTATTCTTAGAATATAGAGTTAAAACGGTATTGGGGGTTGATCGAGATTATTACTTTTCTTTTACATGGTACATTGAATACAGATCATGTTTCCTGAATTCTGTGGAAAATATGAATAATTGATACCGAGAGAAGAGAAAATAGGCTTAGCACGTGACGATGACTTAAATATATTGATGCTGGTGTATTTATTAAAACTATACATTCCAGAGAGAAAAATCCTCTTTTAATATAATTGTATAAGGCTTCATTGCAATTGGTTTTTACATTCATTAATTGGTTTCTTGAAGTTGAAAAGTAAACAGGGCATTTTATTGAAATGTAAGAATATGATAATTCCACTTTTACACCATTTTGTTATTGTATGAAATACTATAGTAATAAAAATGTAATTTAATTGAGTCATGCTTTGCAAAAATATTTATTTATAAGGCTAAAATATCTTAAGTAGAATATATTGACTAACCCCATATCTAATGTTATAAAACAGAAGAGTTTTAAGAAATGGTTGTTGATTTCATGTGTTTACTAGATGTTATAGTAAACACTTACAAAATCTTCAATTAAATTAATTTTGCAGGAATCTCTAATAAAAACAATTTTATAATGTTGTATGTTTATGAAAAGTCCCCATTTGATGGAGTTGCCTGAAATAAAAATAGGGTGAACCAGCTAGTCCCTGGCCACCTACCAGTAGTTGACCATTTCCTCATATTTCGCATTAAAATAAGCAAACTACTTTATTCCACAATAAATTAAATTCATATTCTTATAGCCAATGACTTCTGGAACAAATGGTAATCAATCTTAATTTCAGTAATTTGGCTTTTTATTGATAAAAAATGAAAATAAAAGTCAAATGTCAAATCACTGGGATCTATAAAATTGTAGGAAAGTGAACATGTTTTCAGTAGTGATGTCTACATCTTAATGCATCTCAATTCTATTTTTTATTTTCTAACTAAAATTTAACAGAAATGCTAATAACTATTTCTAATTTTCATATGCATAGTAATTTTTCATATGGAAATGAATTCTAAGTCATAAAGGTTGTGGTCAGCATTCTGCTAGAACAAAACTGCGTGTGTTCCAGTAATCGACCAGTTTTGTCATTTACGGGAATTTTAGGGAAACTGATTTTAAATTTGAAGTTAGATATTTCATTATTAAGTGTTTGGCAATTGTTTGAGGTAAACCAAGTATCAAAAATGAGCCTGTATAGAATATTTGAACAGGTGGTCAATTACTAAAAGAGGTGATGAAGCACTGAGGATATATTAATAATACAGAAGCAATGAAATTTTTAATACGGAAAGAGTCTTATACTACCCCAATTTACAATAAACCTTCTTTTGATAGTCCTACATTCTAATTATAGATCATGGACTATATCCTAATGAATTCTACTTTATAAAAGGCACAAAACAGAAAAGAGAGATTGTCCAATGCAGCTGCATCTAAAAGGTGGTTATAATATCGTGGAAAAACGGATAAAATTAAAAAAAAGTTAAGAGGAAAAGAATCAGGTAGGGTACTTCAAACCAAAAGAAAATAATATTTTAAACTGATAGCGGAAAAAGTGGAAACACTTCAAAGGACTTAGTTGGCGAAGGCGATAAATTTGTGAAAAATATGAAGATAATATAATAGTTGCGGCAAAACATGTATAAAATGTACTCTAAAAATACATGCTTTGCATTTGGATTGTATGATTTTTGTCAAAAAACAATAACGATGCCAATTTTATTCGTGTTGTGTTTTGGAGAAACTGACCGAATTTACAGTAACTGATTTTAGTTTCTGTTATAATTGATACCAAAAGGTTCTTTAATTTAATTGCCTCGTAGTTTGTTATACAGGGAGGCCCAAAAGTCACTAGACCATTTAAAAATCAACTTTTTTATTTATTAAAAATTCACACATTTATTCTTTTATAAACAATAAATATACTTTTTGGAAACTATTTTAATTAGTTTTGTAGATTATGTCCTTCAAATGGCCACCATTTTGTTCTTGACAAGTTGTGTGCTCTTTCTAAAGTACTCTCTATCACCTCTTGTAATGTTTCTTGGCTTTGTTACGGTATACTCTTTTTTTAGATATCCCCACAAGAAAAAATCTGGAGCTGTAAGGATAGGTGTGCGGGGAGCCTTAGCACAATTGACCGTTGATTTTGTAGATAAAATAGGATTATTTTTACTCCTTGCTCAGTCCTGAATCTCTCCATAACTATTTTCCAAGGATTACATAAATAATCTGAAAATGTTTGAAAAAAATTAATAGCAAAATTTATATTATATTTCAAAATGGTTTAGTGACTTTTGGGTCAATCTGTATATGCTAATTAGTTTTCATGTTTATATTAGTACTAACCATTGTCATTATGCTTACGTTTAGTGTTCGATAACTATTCTTCTACAGTTTTGCTTAAATTATCATGTAAAAGAATGTTTATCCTAGCTATATTTCATATAAATATACTGGTGATCGTTAAATTACTTGCACAAATGTTTCAATGTGAATTTTAATGTAAAAATAAATACTGGTCAACTACTGAGTTGGTAGTGATCTATAACTAGATGAGTGGTAGCCAATTACTGTTTTAATTACTATTCTGAACTTCAACTTAAAAATTCTAGAAACTATCAAACATTAAAAATTGTACAATATCTGATTTTAATCACCACCTTTACTATGTACTAAACACAAAAAATCCTGAAAGTGCAATTGCAAATTAGCTCTAAGGAAATATTTTCATGAAAATTGAGCATTAACTGGTCGATAACTGGCTGGTTGACCTTAGTACAATATTTGAAAAAAAGCTACCTAGCTGGTGTAGTGGTCATAGAGCTTACCCCCACCCAATAGGTCGCTGTTTTGAATCCCGGTTTGTAAGCGCATGGTAGGTAGTTGAATTTACGTCACATTTTAGCAACACAAAGGGCTTTTGCAGACGCTTGTAAGCGCATGGAAGTTGATGATCGTCAAGGGAAGTGACGGCTCCCTTAATGTGTGCTCCTTCACAAGTAGCCGTCAGTTCTTTCTTCTTGCGGTGCCGAAGGAATAGAAGTTAATGGTCGGGCATTATAAAAAATATTTAAATGGAAAAAGAAATGTCTAGGCTGTGTGACATCAAATAGAAATATTTGCCACCCAATAAGCATTCATTATCAAAACAAAATATTAAGAAGTTTTGAAGGTTTATAACCTGCCTTAATTTTCTGATGAATTCTGTTTTTCGTACTTTAAGGGACTTGGCACCCAAAGAGATAATTTCTCAAATATATTAGTTATTTAATATTATTATGAGTTGTTATTTATCTTGAGTGTAAATAATGGTTTCTCAGAAGAAAAACTTAAAAATTACCTCCCAGTTTTGAGAGAATTTAAAATTTAGTGAATTGTTTAGCATATTTTAAAATATTTCTCTTTCAGTTCGGAATATTTAGTTTGCTATTTTTATATACTCATAAAACTATTCGGATGCGATTTTGAATACATCAAATAATTTTGGAATAAAAATTGGATAGTGAAAAATTCCCGAAAAATCGTAACGATTTAGCTTTATCAAAAGTTAATTTTTGATAATATTTTTATTAATTGTATTGAAAAGCTCAGCCTCAGTTTTATTACAATGATCATTTTGAACGCATCTGAAAAATATCAGGCTATTTGGAGCACCAGTATTAGCATTTTTACCATGGCTTCAAAAGAACCCGACGGTCACTGATATAAGAAATCGATGCCTACGTGGAAATTTCACTTAAAGCCCTGCAAGCTTAAGCTCGAGCCCGGCTATAAATGGTAAGACGAGCGAATAGGGATAAGGCTCTATCCATCTCCCCCTGTTTAAAGACACTAAATAGGGTTCAATAAAGATGATCTGAAGGACACCTACCTCCGGCTGCATACGTACACCGTGGAAAACTTGCCAGTTTGCGGTAGGCAAGCTATGTCTGATTTTCGTTTTAACGACCATGTGAGAAAGTATTCTCGACAATGATTGTCGAGATCCTCAGCCAAACATTTTCTCGGGGCCTTTCCCAAATCCGTAGTGACTTTAGCTAGACGGAGCAGAGGGTCTGTGCCCCAACTAAGAAGCTAATCCTTGATATCAATCCAGAGTATATAGAAAAAATAACCCTATTAATTGATGTTTCACCCAGTAGGATACCCCCTGAAATTTTAAAGAAACTTACCTTAAAAGGTGTTTGGTTGATAAATTTTGAAATCTAACATATACACACAACCTTTTAAAGATTAGTTAAGCGATGAGAGCGAGAAAAATTGTAGTAAAGTAAAATAGAAAAAGAATCTAATCTTAAAACTATCGCAGGGATATAAATAAAAGAATCTAATCTTAAAATTGTCACAGGGATTTAAAACTTTACAGAAACATTCTTCAGTGCGTAAAGTGTAAATTGAACAAAAAAAACCCAAGGTTTTGACCGATTGTAAGGTGCCAAGTCCCCTTAAAATACATTATGAATAAATAAAATTAGCACTTATTCGTTCTATTCATAGTATAATTTGATATATATCTAGTTTTGTACCTTGAAAATAACAAATGATATTTTTACAACATAAAAGAGAAAAATAGTTTCATAAAGACTTCATCGGGAGAATTAGTACCGTTATCAACAGGAATTTTTCTATTAGAAATAAGGGTCATTTATCAAGTAGACAAAAACACGCAATTGAAACTTTTAGGTACCTTCATGTGATAATACTGTGCACACATTTATTAATGAAGATAAATATTAACAAAAAGCATTGAAAATATTTTCAATGAATAAAAAGAATTACAACATCAATTAAAAGTGTAAGCAAACAAAATATTTTTTTATTTATATTTGACATGCTTCATCTATCTTATATTGTGATATCATTACTTGAAAAATAAAGTGTTATACAAACAACTCTTTTTGCAGAAGTTAAAAGCATTTAGTACTTTGAAATATATTAAAATATCCCTGAATTAAACATTGTTTTTGTGTTTAATAATCAGCAGTCAAAAAGCTGTTTAAAAAGTACGATTAATGTGTAAAGTTTTAAAGTTTGTCACAGTTTAGCACGATTAATGTAGTATATATAATACACATCATAAATTTATTTAGATAAATAAATTACTCTGTTAAATCTATGTTTGGAATAATCCTCCTATATTTATAAAATTAAGAGTGGTATATAAATGGGAACTTGTGTTTGCTGTGGTGTATTTTAGAAACAGCTTCTAAATGGCCCAAATAACTTTAATTGTTTTAGTAAAAATTATTGTTTTAAAATTACTGATGATGAGGGATTTTCTTCAAATAAATATACAATTGAAGATGTTGATATGCTCTTAAAATATAAAATACCAAATAAGTTTATTCAATGGCTTGAGTTTTTCAATCCTTTCACTGATAGTTGTATTAACAGCTCAAATAACTATATGTATGATTATTATATATTTCAATTATTAAAATAGTAGTAGACAGTAGAAAAATGTGCGATTAAGTTTTTAGTTTATTCTTTCAACAGTAAATCGATAGTTTAGTAGCAAAAAATTCTGATATTCTTTGTAAGAAACTTGATAAAGTATCTTAATCATATTATTCATGAAGCTGAAGTTTTTAGGCTTTTGCTAAATAATTCACCCATTCAGTTTCTTTTTTTATTCATTATTTTTGTTTTTTGTTTTCTAAGAAAATACTCAACATCTTTTATACTTTTTGATAGTGCACTTTTCAAAAGAATTGATTATTTTAATTTTTTAACAATGCTCTTTGTACCCTAGGAGTGATTGTATATTAAGTGGTCTTAGAATATATTGAATGCATGGAAACTAGTTGAATTAAGTCTTGTCAGGCTTACGTTACATTAAATAAGAATTGTAAATAAATGCTTACTTATGAGGTTTTCCTTATTTCATATGAATAAAATACTGCTTAATTCTCCATTTAAAAGCTAAAATTCAAATTAAGGTTGATCGGAGAAGGAATTTTTTCCTCGTATATTTAGATCGAGTTTTCTAAAAAATTTATACTTTGATTATTGGGACACACTACCGGACATAAGTTGGTAATCACCTCGACGTTTGCTTAAATGCCAATAAAATAACAACAAATGTGATTATAATGTAACATAAAATATTTAATTATTCAAATAAAAGTTAATTTCATAAAATTACAAATCAAATAAGGAAACAGGTACTATTTTGAGTCCTGTTCTTTGATTCTTCAAAATATCCACCTCGGGTTTCCATCACAGCTTTGTATACTCGAGGCATTCTACCAAGCGATATTTTAATATTTACCTTCGTGACTTATTTTCATCCTTCAAGTAGAAATTCCTATAGCTTATTTACTTTCGAAAGACAGATTTCGGATTTTCTTGTCAAGTTTATCCCACATAAACTTCATCGATTTGAAATTGGGACTCTGAGAGGGTTATTTTACTTGCTACACCAATAAATATGATCAACTATTGTAAGAAATTCTTTTTCATTCCTTAGGTATGGAATTTAAGTACAAAATTTTAACTGTTGGAAATCGAGTATTTTTGGAATGTGTAAATGTTATGAAGACAAAGGCAAATCAGTATTTAAAGCACATACAGATTATTAAAGCAAACTTTGAGTCCTTATAAAAACTGTCAACATTGGAAGCGACAGATGCACAGCATATTTTTAAACATAGACCTTTTTGTATCATCTAACAATAAAATATCGTTTGTCTAAGAGCATGAAAATGATACTGAGCATCTTCCTTAAATACTTCAGAATTTAGTAATAGTAAAATTTCTCATAACACATTTCTTAAATAAGTTTCAATAAAATTAATTAAATGAAATTTGTAGTTACGTTTTAAGACTACAAAATTCAAAGAAATTATTACGACACAAATCAATTTTTAATTCACAGTTCTAATTGTCTTAGTAAGTACTGATGGTTATGTATTACAGTGTAATATGTAATAATAATAATTGTGTTATTTTCTCTATATTACGGAATTTCTAACTATTTTCAATTAAAATCTGTAATTTGCACATACAGTGATCACAAAAATATTTGACCACTTCCAGGTTTCTAACACTACATTCATGTATTTTACAAAGATATAGTTAAAGTTGAGTTTAAAATTTTATTATCAAAATAATTATAAAACGTCTTGCTAAAAATGTTTAAAATATAATACGTCTAAGGAAGTCAGGCTCACAAAAGCAATAAATCACCTTCTGTAAGACACAACAGAAAAATCATTGTCTTTTAAAAACATAATTGTTTTCTCCAGGTATGTTTGGTCAAACTGGAACCAATTTCATTCAACTGTACTTGAACATAGATTTTTAGCAGTTTTTATGACGGAAAAGTTTATGATTTTTCAGATTTTCTCATTAAGGTACTGATAGGATACAAATATTTAATCTGAAGTAAAATTTTAAAATGTTTTTATCCATTATAAAAAAGTAGACCTTTGAATCTGAAGCACAATGTTTGTGATTATTGTAGTGTTGAACCAAAATAATATGTACTCTACAAATCATTGTGTACTTTAATTCAAATTTTCCACCAAAAGTTAAAATCACTTTTAAAAAAGGGAAATTTCTTTTCGAAAGTTCAAAGGTCAATAGTAAGCTCTGTATTTGACAATAGAGAGAGTACTACATTGTTTTACATCATTTTTATTTGTTGTTGAGGTTTTTATTTCTGCAAGTAAAGCATAAGTAGATGAAAATTTTAAAACATAGAAATAACCTTTTTTAAATTCAAAAGCGAATGTATCTTTATGGGTGGTCTCATTCAAAAAATGGTTCAATTACATATTTAGAATAACTGGCACAACCACAATTTACAAAACAAAAGATAATGGAATTATTGTAATGTTAGAAATTACCACAATTTTCGGTCTATAGTAATTCAAAGATTAATTATATATTCTGATATTCTCAAATGCATATTTTTATCATTGTTTATAAATAAAAGACTAACAAAGAGAATCAAGTAAAGACAAAAAAATTCAGGACGTAACAATCTTTGGTTTTGTGAATAATTTAATGAATTTAATTACCAGGAGGAGAATGAGAAAATTTCTCTTTCATTCATTTCAAATAGAATAAATTATCTCTCTCTAAAAGAATTACCACCAACTGCAATTCGCTTCCCTCACGTTATTGTGCTTGATTGATCAGTATCTTCAGATTTAAGATTTGAAATTTGGAGTATGATTAAAAATTGTGAAGCTTATTTTTGCCGAGTAATTTGTTCAATAAAGAAATATTTCATTTCGTTGAACCTCAAAATTAGCTTAACTGGATTTACTTTATTAAATCTAAAATCCAATCATGGAATATCCAGATAGCGTAATTATTCTTTGAATTTATTTCGATCTTTGTTATAGTCATCAGATGCCATACTCCTGCCCAATATTTAAGGTACTTCAATTTTAGAAATTGAAGGGTATTTCTGAATACATGGGACAAATAAGTTCGTATTATTCAAGTTTGATAACAAAAATTAATCATTTTTCAGTTCTTAAGCAGGTAGGATAAAAAGAATTCAGTGTTATTTTTCGTATTGTATTCATACGACTCATTTTGTAATGTATATGATTTATTACTTTTTCACACATTAAATGTGGATTATATCATTAATTAAGAGTTAACAGCAAAAACATATATCTTCTTGAATAGAATTTGGTTCTAGAAATTAGAAAGAAAACAAAAAAAATATAAATGAATAAAGAATATCATTTCATATAAAAGTGGTAAATACTACTATTTTATACATGCACAAAGCATTGCTTTACAAATGCTTTTATGTTTTCTCTGCTATATAAAGAACAAAACTTCGTTTTTTATTCAAAAGATAATTCATTATTGTATATTTTATTTTAACTTTTATGCCATTTTTAAACAGTTAGTAGCAGGTATTTTATATAGCTCTAGGTGAAACAGATTTCTAAGTGCACAATTATATAAGAATTTCTTATTCGTTTTTTATTTTTAATACTTAATTTAAAGTTTCAAGCTATTGTAATTGAAAATCATATGTAAATTTCAATACAATTACTGATTATCCATTACAGTCAGTAATAACTTGATCTTTATTCATTTGACAAAATTTTTACTTTAAACTTTATAAAATGTTTGACAAACATATCAACAAATTAAAAAAGTCAGTGAAAAATAGGGCATCATTTTTATGAATGAATTGTGAATACACATAATAAATAAAATATAGTCATCTTAATAAGTTCCTGAATACTTTTACCAGTTTTGACTACGTTTTGAATAATGTCTACATGGCTCTACGGAAAGCAAGAAATTATGTTAAAACTTTCGAATCATAAGAATCGTTCATCCAATAACATTGAGCATAGTTGAATTTCCAATCACCAATCTTAAAGATCAGAGGGGCTTTTTCTATCAAGTTAAATGTAGGTGGTGGTAGTGTTTTGTGCATACTATACGTATTCCGGTGCGATATCACTTGATTTGCTCTTCGAATCCGATTCCATCACGTCGCCAAAAAAGACCTCCAAATAATTAATTCCGAATAGATTTATGATAGTTAATGGATTTATGATAATTAATTGGTCAACGTAATTAGATTAAACACCAACTTTCGTTAAAAAGGCGATAAACTACATTTTAAGGTTACCCCGATATACACTGAAGAGCCAAAACATTATGACCATCCCCACATTTTTCAATGAACTCGTCTGGATGACGTGGAGGGCACGTGATTAAGTGAGAATGGTATTTAATTGCTGCTGGAGAAGGTAAGTAATCATTCTTCCTTTGATGACGCGTGGACGCCAAGGTGTTGGTCGTCCACGCGTCATCAAAGGAAAAGGACGTCGGAGACTGTCCCGCTTGGTAAAGCAAAATCGGCGCGAGACAGTGGCTCAGCTGACAGCCCAATACAATGCAGGTCCAAGCTCAAGTGTTTCGGAACACACAGTTCGGTGGGGACACTGTTGGATATGGGACTGTGCAGCAGACGTCCCACTCGTGTGCATCTGTTGACCAAGCGTCATCGTCAACTACGCCTACAGTGGGCCCGGGAACAGACCATGGATGAGTGGAAGAGAGAGTTGCCAGGTCAGATGAATCCCGATTTCTCATTCATCACGTCGATGGTCGTGTCAGGGTACGCCGTCTGCCAGGCGAACATTTGCTCCCCTCTTGTACAGCAGGTCATACACAGGTTGGTGGTGGTGGTATTATGCTTTGGGGACGTTCTCATGGGCGACTCTGGGACCCGTAGTTGTGGTAGAACAGACCATGAACGCTGCGAACTATCTGAACATCATTGCGGATCAGTTGCATCCTTACATCGCGTCTATCTTCCACACTGGAAATGAAATCTTCCAGCAGGACAACGCCCCATGTCACAAGGCTCGGATTGTGTTGGAGTGGTTCGACGAGCATAACGATGAATTCCACTTAATGTCCTGGCCACCTAACTCGCCGGATATTAATCCGATAGAGCACATTTGGGATGTCATGGAGCGGATGCCCAGAGCTCAAACACCACCATGTCCGAATATCTCGACTTTGCGTGACCGCTGCTTAGACATTTGGTACAAACTGTCTCCAGTCATGTACCAAGAACTTGTGGCATCTATGCCCAGGCGAGTTGCAGATGTTTTGCAGGCCAAAGGAGGCGCAACGCGTTATTGAGTAGGTGGTCATAATGTTTTGGCTCTTCAGTGTATATCAGAGAATTTGGGTAATACAAAGTAAAATCTCCGTCTTCTGTCTGGTTTGTTTGCTTACAATGAAACCCCTTTATTATATAATAAAGCACATATTCTCAGATCAAAATCACAACCATCAGTATCAAAATTCCTATAATTCAAAATGAAAGTAGAATTTTGAAATTCCAAAGGAATTTTTTTAAATTTTTCTGGCGCCAGGACCGAAAACGTCCAATCTGCGCAAGAAACCCAAAGATGTGCAAAAGTGTCGGATTTTGATTTGGAAGTTTGAAGTATAGTAATGAGTATGGGTTTTCAGCGTTAGAGCGAAACTTAAGGAAAAAAGGAAACTTAAATTCCAAATGACTTATTTTATAATCAATAATGTGTTTTATAAAATGTTAAGGAATTATGTTGAATTATTTTTATGATAACAACATAAAAATAATTCACAAACATACAAACACAAAAAAGACATAAAACGTGAAGATAAACAGACTAACATTGCTTGGCTCAGTCACTAAATTGCTGTAAGTTATTAAAGATTGCAAAATTTTATAAACATATATGAAGCCGTTTGGACGCTGAGCAGGGGAACACACATACAACACAGAGACACCAAACGTGTAAACCATAGATTTTGCATTAAAATGACCCCAAACGGATAAATAACTTGAAATGGGACTCAAATATTCAATGTACGAACCCAACTGGAATTTTATTTACAAGGATTCTCAAGAATGACACACTAAAATCTTGCACAATAGTATCTCATTGTGGGATTCAAAAGCTCAAGCTCCCCACAATTTTCCTCTCCTTTTGATTTATTTTGCATCATTTCCGGATTCGGTTTCGCACATCTACTTTACTATGCGGTATAACGGGTTCAACAAGAAAAAGAAAATATAGTGTGCACGTCCCATCAAAAATAAATTAAATAGAAATGGGACGACTACATGTCGCATTCAACTCAGCTTATTGAAATCGAAATGAGACGTAGTGAAAAACAAATCTGCATGAAAAGTTGAGCTAGCTTTAGAGCTCGTATTCCGCTATCTCATGAAAGATGTATATTACTCATCTTTTATTACCTTCTAAGAGTGGAATCGACTTCATTTGGATTGTAACGTACTTGGGTTTGGAATGTGTAGTGGGAGAATATCAGTTCAGTCTGGTGTAGTAGGATAGAAATATTTATTCGATTTTGTAGCGTGTCGCTTGCTTTGATTGGTAAATGGAAATGTTTACTCATTGAAGACATTGTAAAAAGTGTGCCATTATGGGAATGCTCATTCCCATTTCAAGTGAAGGAACGCTCGCATATTAAACACTTAAAAGTATTCTAACAGTCCCCCAATGAGTTATGATCACTCAAGTGTTTGATAAAAAATAGAATATATAAATATACAATTAGATGCCATATCATTTACACAATGTCATTTACTCGATTAAATTTTTCAAACATCTCGATTTAATGTTAAGAACTATAATACGCACACACAAGGTTTCTCCATTGTTATACGAGTGTATATGTAAATATATGTGGGATACTGGAAATCCCTCGTTGCTCAGTGAACGCTGATTTCGGGACGTAAGGATGCGTGCTCGAAACACCTCCACATGACTCAACCAGCACTAACAGAGTTTCCCTCCAAAATCGGCAGAACGAGGAAGAACACGACTGGCGATTGATTAATAGAGACGTTGCAGCAGACGGCTGCTAAGATGTGAGCTAAATTTATTGTTTGGGTATAAGACAGCCTCAAACCGTGTCAATTCATCTCATTTTTGTAAATAATTTGCATATTTAGCTTAAATTAAATTCCTCTTAATTTTAATTCATCTCTTCATTGAATTATGGTCATTGCGTCCCATATATATGTAGGCTCGAGTATATTTTTGATGCATAACTAACAAGCTTCGTTAATTTTTATCGAAAGGCTGACTGGGCAATCGTTATCGTTGACTCATACATCGCGTCACCATAGTGTGACAAGTTGAAAAAACAACAAACATTGATTTACAGCATAGTGAATTGGGAGGGGTCAAGCAGCCACAATGATGAGTGCACTTGCTGTCATTGGTCAGAGCATTGGTAGGTAGTTATTAACGTCGCACTGGAGCAACACAACGGGATATTGGAGACAGTCCGGGATCGAACCCAAAGGGAAAGTTTTGAGGACAACACCACGTAATTTTGATACACGGTCAGATGACGAGGTCGCATCTGAGCTTGCACCGCAATCTTCAAACTTCCACACCACGCCGCCAAAGTGAGGATATTTGAGGCCACGACAGATTTAACACGCACCAGCTCCCTTTGTACACGACGGTCTTCGGTTGGATTCGAACTCGCAACCCAAAGGTTGCTAATCCGCAGCTCTTCCAACCGGGGTACCGCGGCCTGGTCAGAGCATTGGATATGTAGCTTGATTTTATTGGGGTGGAGATGCCGAGAAAAGAAAAAACTGGGAATCTCTTGGAGGAACACCATACATCTGGAAAATGCTGTGAGTGAATGACGACCACCTCACCGTACCTGTATATAACCATGATTATACCTCCACATCAATACCACAAATTGCATTAAAATGTTCACAAGCTTAGTACTTGTATGATAAGTGATAGACTCAATTCTGATTTGCATGCATCTTTATTCGATGCAATTATTAATCCTCTCTCTCTCTATATATGTATTGTGTACATGCGCATAATTACAAATAATAAAATAAATTAATATTGCAACAGAACACCAGTGTGTTTATCTTCTCTTCACCCCAATTGGAACGAGGAACAGTTTATCAGCTGTTTCAAGGACGCATGTTCGCACTCTCATCTGCGCCCCGTTTCAAAGTGCTAGTGTCTGTTCTGTCAAGACCCGAGAGTGCAATCGTTCTGTTGTCCGTATGGAGATGTGCACTGTTTCGTTTCTTGTCTGTAAATAAATGTTGTGTCTCGTCATGATGTTTTATTTTTTATATAGCTAGCCTGGTAAGTTGCTATAATATCTAAATTTGCAAAGCATGTATGCCTTTATAGCACATCGCCTGTGTCACAATAAGTTCTATATCATTCGAATAACAGATTAGATAGCTAACATACAAAGATGTCATTGCCTTTGAAGATCGCATAGACCTGGGAACCCTATAATGTACTGTGTGTCGCGATTACTACGGATTCCAAAATTTCTCCACCCTTCACGCTTCGTTTTCGTAGCAAGGGAAGAACTTAACAGGTTGCGTTAATTCTTATGGAAATAAAAACGGATTTTTAAATTTAGGAAAATTTACATCATAGTGCTGATCACTTGTTATTTACTCTGCGATTAGGAAAACCATTTGACCTCGTGCTGTAATTATAATTACAAAATGGAGAATACTCTGTTAATGAAATCGAAAAAGCTCGGGAAGAGGAAACAGCACGCGAAATAGGAACACACGCCATATTCGAGGGCGCTACAAGTAAAACCTTAAGTGACTCCCCTGTATACTTAGTATGTATACTCAGCAATAACAAAGGTTTAGTGTTACAGTTTATCTGGTTACTTCATATATAGAAATGAACACTAAGAATCAGTATAAGCAATGTGTACGTGGGGTAATTTACAATTTCCCTTTCAGATTCAAAGTATTCAATTAAAAACGTTAAATAATAAAATTAAGAAGTATTATGAAGTTTTTCAAAGACTACTTATTAAACAGAGTACATGTTATGCAAATTTTAGAATTTATTTCATTATTTATGCATGATTTTGGTTTTCCAAATATTTAAAAGTTATAAAATTATAAATATTTTATATTTAGAATGGAAAAGTTTAGCTGACACATTTACCAAATATTCAAAAAGTTATGAAACTATAAATATTGTATACTTGAAATTTATAAGTTTAGCTGGCACATTAATAATTTTTATTAAGTAATTTATTTTGACATTAAGCCCACAAGAGTCCTTTCTCCTTTAGTCATTGTGAAATTAAAATATAAATGTATGTAGTTCTAGATAAGTGTTATACTTGCATTTTAATCGTGCGAAAAAGTATGTAAACCAGGAAACTGCTTAAAATGAACATGCGATGTTAAAGCTGCTTTATTTAAAGTAATGCTGTATACACTTTGTAAAGTTCCACCTTTATATGCCCCTCTTTCAGTTTCCATAAAGCTTTAATTTTCAGTTTCTTGCTTCTCCTTGCATTGTTGTATGAGCCTCTTATTTGGACCCTTTGAATTCAGTATTTTACCAGTGTTTAATCTGCTTAATGGTCTAGTTATGCATAGCTTTTTTAAAAGTTCTACAACACTAGCAACCAATCTGCCACTAATCTTAGCAGCATTGCCTATTTCAATGAGACTATTTACAATTTTCTTTGAACAAATAACGGATATCCGATCAAAATAGTTAATATTGCAGGAAATCTATCTTTGGAGCAAAATGTCTTCCAAATAACAATTAATTCAACGATAGCTTTAGTCATACTTTCTGCATCCCACAGCTGTGTAAAAGCAGTGAAGACAACAATAAATAAGCAATACAAGACTAAAATAGATTCTTTACGTTTTACACCTTATACGTTCTTTGTTTTACATCTTAAATAAGCATGTATTTACATTTAAAAGGACAGTGAAAATACAGCATTTCATCGATATAGTTTAAGAGAATTTTTAATCGACGATTTTACTTTTTCGTCTAAAATAATTCTAAAAGTACGAGATCGCTGAAAATAAACTTGTGGTAATATATTCGCAATTCAAATATGTTAACTCCAAAGACCCTACAGACGATAGCTATAATTAAATCAAATGAGAAACTTTTTCTGTCAAGATGATCATAGGTCACGCTAGTTTTCTGCACTTATTTTAAACGTGGTGTCACTTAACTTGTTTTCGAATATGATTTCAGCACATCGACAGTAAAATTTCCAAATGAATTCCGAATCGGCAAGCTGTCAAGGCAAAACAAATGAAGTGCCTTGAAGCCAGAGTTTTGAACATTCACAAACAAACCCATTTTATGAAAAGCCAGGGAATAACTATTTTTAACTTATTTTCTGTTAAGTAATTGACTTTATAAGTAGCCCTCAAATTGTTTCCGATCCTTAAAATGTAGAAATGCTTTTATTAAAAACATATTAAACATACTATTTGTGTCCATTTTCTAACACAAAGCATTTTCTGCAAATTTGATGGATAGATTTGGTAGTTACCTGTTCAGATATTGTATTGTTCCAGATTATTCGCTGTACTATTTATACGTACACTTACCCTATGTGAATATGAATGTAAGGTTTAAAGTGCAATATTTGTATACTGTATTCCAGCATATGGATTACAAGTAAATTCTTAGAATTCTTAGTAACTTCTTGGCATTTATAAAACTGTAAATTTCGGCAATTTCAGGTTAATTACAAAATGTAGTTTTCTAAACACGCATGTTACACGAATTAATTATTAAAAGAATTTGTGCTCTGTGATTCAGCATTTTAAAATTCCTTATAAGCAATGAATTACAGCAATAAATGCCTGTTTACTTAAATAACATTTTTACTTTTCTTCCCTGAAAGTTCTTTAAAATATGTTCTTTCCAAAAATAAATTTCAAGCAATAACAGTAGAAACAGGAAATCGATCTATCGTTTTTGTGGCACTTTCGCAAACTGTTCTTACCAGAAGTTTTGAAAAGTTAACCATAATATTTCAGCACCAAAGAAACACACTTTAAGCCAAAAATTTTTTCATGATACCCTGTTTAAAAGACATAGTGCATTGAATTCCAAAAAAGACCATTTTTAGAAAGTGTTACTTCAGTTGTTTGTTGGATAAGCTCAATCGATTTATACTATGAACTGACATTTTATTTCACCTACGAGCTCACACTCTGACCAAATCTCCATTTTTCAGGTTTATATTTATTCTATTCCATTGTAACTTGCTTAAAGAACAAAATCCCTTGGCAATGTATTCGAAAAAGAATTTCTGATCTTCAGTGCTTCAAGATAGGTAAGACGAACCGTATATTGGAACTTTCCAAGATCGTCTAAAATTGTTTTCGAAATACTAAACAAAGAGTTTAAATACTTTCGGGTTTGCTCTTCCTGGCAGATGAAATGTTATAAAATACTACTACTGTAAGTTGGAAATTTTTGAAGGTAACTGTTTTTCCTCCAAAAACTAATGCGTTTTATAAAGAATTTGCGAAATGTTGCACTCTTACTAAATACTATGTGTCAAAAAATCTAAACACCATTAAGACAGTGTTTGATCGGAATGAAACTTAGCATGTGTGATGTATAAGAAGATACAAAGAAGTGATCTCTTTGAATTTTCAATTAATTAAAATTAACTAATCAGTTTTTTGTACCAAAACTCGGAGAATGGAGTTTGGCTGAAATACAATTTTAATGGAAGATTTCAAGACTGTCCAGTAGTTTCTTCTATTTAAAGACATGAATTGCCGCTGTAATATGATGTACTATTTTTATTACTTATAATATATTATACAGTTTAGCGTTGCTGTTATAATTTTTGTCTGCACATATGGAAATTCAAACTGTACTTGTAAAAAGAAAATCTGAGGTGCAGTATGTTTGAAGCAGTGCTGTCTAAGATCGGACGGAAAATTGTTTAACATCAGTAAATATTCTATTAATTAGGAAACTTATATAGACTGAGATGATTTTAGAATAAAAGCGGGTAGAAGAGAGCTTTGATGTGGGAAAAGGTTTTTGGTTTGGGTAGAATAATTCGTTTTGAAATTTTCATAAGCCGTATCAAATAAAAACATTGCAAATCTTTCCCAGTGTTAAAATATAAAATGCAATTTTAAAGTAGTGTTAAAATATTAAATGCATTTTTTTTTACATTTTATTAAATAAATATACATATTTTCATGTAAAAATAGAAGTTTTTGTGTGTTTGGTTGGATTTTTATGGCGCAAGGGCCATAATTGAACATGCTGCACCAGACAATATCAAGTAATAGACAAACACACGCAAAGAAAGTTGTACTGACACAGAAGAGAGAAATAAGCTCAGGGAGGAATCGAACCTGCGCAGCCTAAAAACCACAGGTTGCTAGCACATTGGGCATATACAATGAGCCACGATTTGAAGCTTTACAGGCAACAATTTATATTCATTTTTTTAAATCCTAAGAATTTGCGTTGTTATGATATTATTTGACATCCCACAATTAGTAACATCTATTAATTTTCAAATAAAAAATATAACATTTTTAATTGAAATTTTCAACAATATTATCTCTTGTTCTAAATTTAGTACATTCGTCAATTCCTGGATGATGTTTTCCTCTTTTCTTCATCTGCTTTGTTATTTTATTCAATCTCTTTTATTTGTAAATAATTTGTGGAAGAAAATTTGACTGGGAATTAATGTCCCCTCAGAAAATGATCCTTATAATACATTATTTAAACCAAACTATCAAATAAAAACTGACAAAATATCATAAGACAGGGAGAAACTCAAGACCTTTCCTATTACTAGCAGGAAAACATTGAAAATGCAATCAATGCTTACTTTTTGAGTCTATCTTTTCTTCTCTACTAAAAACGGAAATGCGATAAAAATTTCTGCTTAAAATCGAAGAATAAAAAACAATTTCCGGCAAAATATATAAACTCCATGCACCTAAAGCACCTAAGGTACTTTCAACCAATGATTTTCTTTCGTATCAGGGAAGTATGACGAAGCCAGGCGATTTAAAATTTGTGAGCTACTAGAAAGCTCATAAAAGTAGTCGCAAAAATAGTTTCCATTCTAGAATTCTGGTACGTGGAAGTTTATTGTCAATAACTGGTGAAATGGTTTCCTTTAAAACGATATTGTTACGTCATTTAAACGTTCCTCAAAACCTGCAATAGCGTCAGTGTTGTATGTTAGGGAGTGGATATCAGTTATGTTTCGAGGGAACATGCGAGACGCATTATCGGGTGGATGAGCTTCCCATAAATGCATCTTTAAATCGAAATGTGTTTAACTGGGTTTCATGTCTAAGGTTCAAAACTTTGCCTCGATTCAGAATTGACTACCATCATTGGCTCATAGAGGAGTAAGAAGGAAAAATGTACGAATACACACTATGCCAAAAGAATCGAAACACCCCTGAGCCAGTGTTTGATCGTAATGAAACTTAGCATATGTGATGTTTTTGAAAAGGTAATGAAATGATAATAATAGCAAATTTAGAGGACTCTGTTATTGTAGAACTACCTCAGTGCCCATACATGATGATATACGGAATGTTTTGGAGTCGGATGGAGTGCTTGTGGTATTCTGTGAGAAATTATGCCGAGAATTCTGCAGTGGCTGCTTTAGTTCCTTTTTATTCCGGTGGTGGTGCAACTGACGTCCCAGAATATTCCAGGCATGCTGAATGGGAGACAGATCTGGAGATTTCGCTGGCCGAGGAAGGGTTCCAACACTACGGAGGTTCTTCTACGGAAGAGGAGCCGTGTGCAGGCAGTCAGTATTATGCTAGTAAATAGCCTCTTGGACATCTGACATGAAATATTAAACAACAGGTTTTATGATTTGCTGGAAATATTTCCGTGTCTCAAATTACACCTTGTACCACTATTAAAGAGCACCGGTTGTTGCAACTGATGGCTTCTCACATCATTACGCTAGGAATTCAAATGGTGTGCCACTCGACAGTAAACTTGAAAAGGCAGCTACGAGCGGGTCTCCTCCTACGCGAAATCAGCGACTAAGTGTCCCAGGGCGGCGAGATTCGTCACTACACGTACTGTCATTCCATGTCTGTCTACGGTTGTTGGACACGGCACCACTCCAGCTATAGTTGAGGATGTTCGTTAGTCATTCTCAGTTTGATGCAGAACTGCACACCTCTGTAACTTAACCCTCCTGATGGTTGACTCGAAGAGGTATTTTGTCATTAGCAAAAACTCACCTGACCCTGACGGACGAGATATCTCGTCATTAAAAGAAAAATGATTAGATCTGGATCTCGTAATCATAAAAGATATTGGCAATATCTGGATGACGAGGTATCGCGTCATTTGCAAATTTGATGAGATCTCGATGAACGAAACATCTCGTCAAAACCACTCGGAGGGTTAATGCAATGTAGTGGCGAGCTGTTATTTACGACAGCTGTTCCCCTATATTAGTGGTACAATGTAGTTTCACAGCACAGAGATACGTCCAGCAGATCTTACAACCCGTTGTTTTGCAATTTATGTCACTTGTTCAAAAGGCTGCTTACTAACACGATAACACTCTGGCCAGACTCTCTCTCTTTCTCTGGAGTATCTCCGTATCTATTGAAACCCATCCTTGGCCATCGAGATCTCCAGATCTGCCTCCCATTCAGCTTACTTGGGATATTCTAGATCATCAATTGCACTCCTCTCGGAATATATGGGATCTAGAACAGTAGCTGCATCCATTCTGATCGAACACAGGTTTTGGGATGTATCGAATTTTTGCCAAAACGTACTTTATTACTTACCTGAATTTTACAGCCTAATTCTGGAAATCTACTTTTAGAAAAGCAAACTTGATCATACATGAACCAAAAACTATGTTATTTGAGACGAAAAGAAAGTTAAAAAGCAATTTCCATTTCCTTCGGGACTTTTTACATCAATACAAATTTTATAGGTGCAATTTATTTATTTATAGCTTTCTGTGAGAATTTCAGTTTAAGCAGAACTGATCCGTTGATTTATTCTCTACCCCAGGCACTTTTATGGAATACTACTCATACTTTCTTCGTTAAAAGTCTGCATAAAATAACAAATCTAACATACTTCTTCTGAGATCACCACTCCTAACTATAACTGAAGGGCTGCAGTGGGGGGGCAGGAAAGGGAGACTTCCTGTTAATTCTCGAGATAAGGTGGATGTGTACTCTGCTTTGTCGTGTTATCCTTACTTTTTCCTTTCATGTAAATGCTAATTGTGCTTGTCAGGTAATTGTTTTGTCCTCGTCTACAATGAAAATAAACGTGCTCGTCCTTGAAAAGCCCTCTTTTTAATCTGAAACCATACATCAGAACAAACCAAAAATAATCTAACACAGCTCGTATATAAAAGAAGCTGCCGTAGGCCTACTGATTAAGATTTAAAAAAGCAGATTTGTCGAGACTTAGCGTAATGACGTTATGAAGATGAATTACGTATTGCTGACCCAAGGGAGGGATGTCCGAACTATGTGGAAGGTAAAGATGAGAAAGAAAACTATTTGCGAAACGGCAATCAGATCATGTGTAAGGTTGCACAATAAGCAACTTTAGGCATTCATTTGCCGGATTCTGAGAGAGAAGTGTAATTGCATTGAATTAATTATGAGTCCGCCTGGAAACTCGATCTAGAAACGAATGATTAGCTCTCTCTCTCCTTTGGTGGTTTCCTCGTCAAGGTGTTCTCATAATCAAAAACTAACAATCTTGTCATCATCAAAAAATCGGTAATATCTTGATGATGAAATATCTCTGCAAAAGCAAAATTGATCGGATCGTGATGAACGAGATATCTCGTCGAAACCACTTAGAGGGCTGAAGATAGTGTTTCGGTATTTTGATAGTTCATAAATAAGGATTTGACAAAAAAGTACAATAAATCAGCTTTCATAATTAGCACCATTATGGTTTGGATTGCAATATAGTAAATACGAAAAATGTATGTCGCAAAATCCATCAAAAATTGAAACATTACAATGCAAACAACTCCAAGTACAAAGATGAAATTCTTACTCCGCAAGGTATATTGAAACATGTAGGTAGTTTAATACAAAACCAAAACGAAAATTCATGAAATACGAAGGAAACTCAGTGAACAACTTGGTGATTCAGTTCAGTGATTTAACTAGACCCATACAATGTAAGTTTGTTAAAAATAGCGGATCCGGGTGAAATATAATAGTGTGATACGAGGAAAAATTCACTGAAAATTAATTGTTTACTCTGGTAATCAAAAGGCTATTTCATTTCTAAAACAGTGTTTACAGTCAGTAAATACTGTAAAGCCAATATTGCTCGTGTAGTACATTAATTCCATTCATTTTCGAAACTATTAAGTGTTTTTATTGGGTGTTGATATAAACTCATCACCCAATATACCGCAAATACTTACTCAAGCATACTGGTTAAACCAAAACATTAAATAAATGAATTATTTACAGTAATAAATTTTTAATCTTAATTTACTTTTCTCATTTCTTTAGAAACATAAGTAGTTCTAAATTTAGAAAGAATAAACTTTAAGTTAGTAATATAAAATTAGAATTATTTTTATCATAGTTTTCTCATGCTTTTTGGGAATGTGGTAGCCCGGTTGGAAGAGTAGCGGATTAGCAACCGGAGGATTGCAAGTTCGAAAGTTGATCCAACCAAAGACCTTCAAGTACGTGGGCGCCGATGCACGTTAAATCAGCCATGACCTCAAATGTCCTCACGTTAGCGTGATTTGGAAGTTTTGAGAGTGGGGTGGCATCTCAGTGTTGACCTCATCATCATTGACATCAAAATAACGAAGTGATGTCCTAGGATCTTTCCCTTACGGATTCATTCCAATAGCGGTTGTGTTGCTCCAGTACGATGTTGATTCAAATATCAAATGCCTCACGTTTCTAGTTCATATGAGTACACGATATTAAAATATTTCTCACAAATAAACTCTTGCATTTGTTTAAATTTCAAATACACTGCCAATAAAATAATTTTGGCTATAATTTTTAATGTTGTAAAGTACAACTTTATAATCTTTCAGTTTAAGTTCAATTCCATTTAGATTTCTTTGTTTTCTATGGATATTATAATGTAAAACTGTTTGACTCACTGGGATTTCCTTTCTGTGTGATATTTATAATTCACATGAACATGCATTCCGATGACGTAAAATCGAGTCGAAAAAAAACTCGTGGAAATCAGTTGCAATTCAAATATTTTTATTATTAAGTTAATGAGAATTAATTGTATTTGAGAAGTTGAAGAAAGGAATGAATATTTTGTAAATGTGCCTAATAATTTTTATACTAATTTTCTAGATTAGTACTAACAGTTATATCAAAGACTAGATGACATATGTTTTGTCCTTCTTGGTATGTAAATAGCCCGTAGTGTTGCTCCAATGTGACGTTAACAACCTACCTACATACCCTACTTAGTATGCAGAGTATAATCTTGAGATAAATCGACGGTTACTTCCTTGGACTTACGAGTATGTTCATAAGTAAGTCAATATGTGAAATTTTATCCATGTTGCCTGTTTCACCACCGCGGTAATAGAACAATTGTAAAATCTTAGAGAACCCTGGTAACTCAGAAAATATTATCAGAACTATTTAACTGTACATCATTAAATTGTAACAAATAAAAAGCAACGCGACAAAATAACAGATTAGGAAAAATTATTTTGATGTGTTATCATACAGTTAAATACGTCATCATTCATCTTCCAAGCATTGATGTATGGATTTACCATTCTTACTTTTTGCCGATTCCTACGAAACCAGGAATAGATACCAAATAACAGGGAACAGTTTCTATTTTATAGTACCTTTGATTTCCAGAATGTCTTTCATGATCAAAAGAGATAACTTAGTTTATAAAACAATAAAACACTAGTACTTTCTTTACATTTGTTCAACATTCTCGTAAACTGGATTTCGGAATGTTTCCATTTATTATCTTTTTTACTGTCGAGTCAATAACTTTTGAGCAAATCCCGAGTCACATCGGTGGTTGTAGTCTATTGTGAACTATACATATAAAAACGATCACATTCGGCATTTTCGTTTCAGAATTTTTATAGAAACCGTTTAAAAATTTATCCTTACTCCTTAAGTCGTTTCTTACCTATTTTTTCTTACTCCAAAACTTAATTTACAAATAATATATTAAGAGATTATTAAGTTAAAACTGGTCATCAAAAAATATAAATATACTTATTGGTTTATTTTTAGTGTTGAATTATGTCGGTGTGGTCTTTTATCAAGTCCAACTTTAGTTATAACAAATCGAATTTTGAACATATTTTCAATTCATTTGTATTTTACAGACTTCAATTATCCTACCTGTTATTAATATCTTATTTTATTACTGTCATTCAAACCCCTTTCCTTTGAAATGTACTCGTATATAATATTTTATTTCAGATAATCTCGTTCAATGCATAATGATCGGTCAATTATCATTGTTCATTATATATAATAAGCAATCAAACTTTTAAAATATTAAAAAAAAATCAAACATACAAAACATTAAAACGTATAGTACCAGCAAAAGCCAGGCCAAAAATACAGACAAGCAAAAAGCCAAAAGGCTAAAAAGCCAAAATACTTGGGTGTAAACATAGACAAACAGAAGTCAGAAAACAGAACTGTCCATGTATGCGCGCTGAAGCTGTAGGTATATTATGGCTAGGAAAATAATTCAATTATACAAAACAAGGAGAAATTTAGGAATTTAAATTAAAGAGTACCTAGAAAATTTCGAAAAAAATGAAGAAGTGTTGGTTGATCAGGGCACCATCAGGGAGGAGCCTAACCCAATCAACACAATATGGTGTTTTCTACGAGTGGGCGGCCGTTCGCCAAAAGTAGCTCACACCCCCTCCAAACACCACAAGTAGAAAGGCAAAACAGAAAAGCAAAACAGGCAAAAGATCAAACAGGTAGAGAAAACCAGGCAACACGGAACATCCAAGAACACACACCAAAAACAAGCACAATACAAAATCACACAAAACTATTGAAGATAAAACAAACTTACCCACTTTAACAAACCCCAAATCGACAACAACCCACCGCAACTCACATAATGACCACCAGCAAATGTTCTTCATAACAGCCATAAGACTTATACTATGCAACACAGTCAAGAAATCGGAATTGGAATTCTGACTCGGAATTCTGAACCGGTTTACCGGAACTGGAATTCAGATTCAGAAAACAATAAGAAAGTGTACCATGACAGCTATTTTAACAGAATAACAGAGTCAGATTATTACTAATAGAATTGATAGTCAACAGGCACGTCCCCAAAATAATAAGCCATTAAGGTTAATCATTAGTTAAATAAATATTAGTATTTTGTAATCTTTCAAAAATAATCGTATAAAAAGAGTGAGGGTACTTATTAAGTGTATTAATGAGATTTGACATTGAAACAGAAAGTTCGATTTAGAGTTAAAAATTTTACTGAAACGTACCAGCTGACCATCAATTGTATTATAATATACTTGTTTAGAAATATTAGAATCCCAATATATTAATTTAAAAACCGGAAATTCAAAATAATCTTTTATCATAAATATTAATATCAGTTTTATTATTTAAGGAAGATGTATCCAAGTCTAGAAGGACGGCTTTATTATTATCTGAATTAGTTTTTAATAAATATAATTCCTCAGGGTATATCGATTTCTATTAGCAAAATTACTATCTTTAAAGACAATCAAATCATCAATATATCTAAAGGCAGAATTAATTTGTAGGCAAAAATTTGTTTCATAGTAATGTAGGAAATAAATTAGCAAGAATGGATAAAAAATTGGAACACTGAAGTGAACCCTTAACTTGAAAAAATAAATATTAACCGTTAAAAATAAAATTATTAAAGATACAGTAGTTAACCAAAAATTTCCAATCCTCAAAATCAATAGCAATTAGATTTTTAAAATCAGGATAATTGTACATCGTTAAGTTTTCCCAGTGGTATGCTAGTATATAGGTCTTTAAAGTCGTAGATTAGTACATTATTAATAACATTTTTATTTATATAATTTAAAACGTTATTATTATCACTAGTAATCCAGGTGTAACCTTCTTTAATTATGAAATTAAAAATAATTTTTAGATATTTACAAAGTAAGATGCCGGGTTTAATCATATAAGTATTCGTACCACAGGTAATAAATCGGAATTTAATTAGATTTTTATGAAATTTAGGTACAATAGTTATGTAAGGTAAAATAATATGATGATTAGAAATGTTGAAACTTTTATCCAAAGAAATAATTTTTTTAACAATAGTATATGTAGGTTTGCAGAACTTATAAGTAAAATTTTTAAGCTCAGTATCTAGCAAATTCAACTATAGTTTTTTTTACAAATAATAGCATAGTTACCTGATGCTTTATCTATCGGCGTAGATATTAATTTATTTTGCAAGTCTTTAATAGTTAGGGCCTTATAGTAATGGGTGTTTTTTCCAGAAGGTGGGAAATTTTCATTTATGATAATTTTAAACTCATTGTAAAGTTTCCATTTCCATTCTGTGAAGTGGTAAATAGGGGTATCCAATTTAGTGGAAGTCATAATACAGAAATTGTCAATGTCTTCAAGAAAACTTTTAAGTATAGAACTTCTTTTAAAATTATAGGTAGGTCTGAATTTAGTACCCTTATACATTAATTCCCTTATTTGTTCATTATCAATAATTTCAAGATTACCAGTTATAATATGTCCTAGAGTATCATTTAAATATGGCTTATAATTTATGTTATTGCAAAATCATCACAATTATTCCTATATAAATTAACCTTACTCAAAAATGATGATAAAAATATTTTTCTACCCATAGGTATATCATATTTAAAGCATTTTTTAGAACACGTTGAACAAATATATATAATATATATTTAGACCATCACAATCTTGTTTCTCGGGGAAAACTATTCTTAAAGTAGCTTTACTTATTATATATATATATATATATATATATATACATACATACATATATGTATATACCCGTCACTCTTAATAGGAACAACCTTAAATTTCTAAGCGCTTACAAACCCAGATTCACACTACTGGGTGGTAGACAAACGCTTTGCCCACAATCCAGTTAACTGGCATGTTGTCTGTTATCGTAATGTTGCAACATAACTTCGAAAATTCATGCATGTTGTTTACGACGCAATAAAAGTAATTCTTCAAGTTTAATATTGTCTTTATCCCCAATTTATTTTTCGTTTGATTTTTAAACATTTTCCATTCTTACCATAATATCCAAATATAACTGAAAGATCGTTCACACTGGAGCTTTAGTTCACGTGTTACTTAAGCGGAACACAATTGGTGAAATCCAATCAGCAACAGACAAAATATATAAATATGAATCACACATGTCCTTGAATTATTTAAGTTATCCGATTTCGAGATAACTATTAAATAGTTGAAATCATATAATATATTGAATAGCTAAATCAAATGTTTATGATTTTCCACAAGATTTAAAGTTGGTTATAAATATTTCTTCCAAAATGAACACATTTTTACCTTCCTTAGGACACTGAAAAAGATCATTATTTAAGAAAAAGGAATATATAAAATAAGTACCATAAAAGTGGCTATGCTTTTACGGCAATCTTCATTTTTATTACAGCGCGGCAAGGGTTATAGCGGTCTCTAGCCTCTAATGAGGGCTGGCACGACGAGTAAATCAAGCTAAACGAACCCGTTCCCCTTTTCAAATTTCGCCATTTCCCCGCTCAGACGAACAAAAAATTCCCCGGCTATACAATTACAGTTATGGGAAGTGAATTTTTGCTTTCAGACCCTTCCAGCAGAAAAGGAGAGGCGTTTAGTGAGTTCCCGCAAATTACGCAACCCTGAGGATGAACGACACTTACAAAACACAACGTTCCCACTCGTCTGGTCTCGAAACTATTACCTCCATAAGTCTTTGAGCGAAAGCACCACACTCTATCCACTTTGGCCGAAAGACAAAAATCTTCCCTCTGCAATCGATTCGCACGCCAAAAATGGCTCCACTCTTCCCAAATTCCTTTCCATTAAACTCGAATTAGAACTTTAACAGTCGTCGGATTCAAAATGGCAGACCGCCCCTCCCACCATTAGCCGCAGTTATCGTTCGTTTTGCAAGCGGCGAAGAAAGAGCGCTGACGGAGGCGATTACGTCCTAATGCGATGTCTGAGAAGTCTCGGAAGATTTAGCGACTCTGATCAGCAAAGTTATTTCGTCAAGTAATTAGGGATTGACCAATCAAAGGGAGGAGGACTATTTATTTTATTTTCGTGCATTAATCATGATTGCATGTAGGGAGAGTTTTTGAATCTTGAGCTGTACTCCTAAGCAAGTGTTTCGGCGATCTTGAAGGGCTTTTGCGAAAGTTATTTGTTCCACCGCGGTTGTAAAATTAAACTGCCTTTAAATTCCAATAGGTAAATTTTATGCCTCTTCAAACATCTGTCAAACCACATTGATCAGATAGGATATATCGTCAAGTAATTGGGATTGACTAATCAAGGAGAGGACTATTTATTTTATTTTCATGTATGGAGAGTTTTGGGATCTTAAGCTGTACTCCTAAGCATGTGTTTCTGCGACGTTGAAGGTCTTTTGTGAATAACTTGCGAAAGTTATTTGTTCCATCGACGTTGTAAAATTAAATTGCCTTTATAAATTCCAGTCTCTAGATTATTAGTTTAATTTTGTATTTCCAAACGTTTGTCAAGCGTTGATCAGAGAAGGTATATCATCAAGTAATTATGGATTGACCAATCAAAGGGAGGATGACTATTTATTTTATTTTCGCGAATTACCATGATTGCATGTATGGAGAGTTCATGGTTTAATCTTAAGCTTGATTCCATAGTATGTGTTCCTGCGATGCTAGGGAGTCCGATGGCAACAACATACACACGCTATTTGTCCCACCTCAGTTGCAAACTTAAACTGTTTTGAAAATTTTAAATCTCAGATTATTAGTTTTATTCTATGCTACTTAAAATGGGTTAATATTATGTGAAATATTGAGCAGAGTTACTTTGTCAACTACTTAGGGATTGAGCTTGCAAGAAGAGTTCTTTTTCTTAATGTTAAGCTTGACTCTCCTAAATATGTTTCTGTAATGCTAGGAAGTTTATTGAGGATAATTTAGGAAAGTTTATTTATATTTCCATAATCTAAAATTAAGTTCTTTGAAAATGTCAAACTGATTCTTAGATAATTGGGGTATTAAATATTGATAATTGTGTAGACATATAGATATGTATAGATGAACTTTCCTGAATCATGAAATGATAGAAATTAAGTTTCAATAACTCACATAACGTCATCTGTTGATTTACTTTTATTTTAAGAAGCATCAGAAATGAACTTGCTAATAATGGTTGAATTCTCGAATTATTTTCTTCATCAGCTAATTATGATTCCAAATGGTTTTAAAAATCTGTCTTTAAGCTGATACTTGAAAACTCGACTAACAAATTAAAACTCATTGCAGAAATATGTAAATTTACTGAAATATCCATTTAAGGTTCGTGACATTTTCTATGAGGTAATATTTCTTTTAGACAAAAGCAAATTAATATAATTACATGGTATAAAATATGTACTTGAAATTAACATAATTACAAAATAGAAACGTTCTGCATTGATGTCGAGAAGTTATGAACAGTTTTCATTACACTAAAATGAGAATGGAATATTGAGTCTAAAAAGTTCAATTTTTTCAATTATTGTTAAAATAAAAGTGTAACAATCATGCACAATTTTATATCACTGATATTAAAAAATAATAAGTAAACTGCATGAAAAACACAAGAAAATACACTCAGCGTTTATTTAAACAATAATATGAAAATAAGTCTGTATCGTTGTAGGTATATGGATTTTTATGCTTTCCAGTTGAACTTCAAATTTTGAATTCAGCTTGTTGAATCAGGCATGTTTGAACTATGTTTTGAAAAAGTTTTGAAATTTAGGGAGAACCATGAAAGTTGTATTTGCTGATTGAATTCATTCAATCTGAGAAAACGGATCATAATCATCATGTGAATCGAACTCTGGTGTTTCGCAAAAGGTTTGTGCTATGAGATTTGTATTGTGAAAGTCACTGGCAAATTTATATCATGATAACTAATTATATCATAAGATGAAAAGGTTGTACGAAACCAAACATGTGAAAGTGGAAGTTAATATGATGGAGGAAAAGTTATGGAAACAAGAACATAAACACCTACTGGAAACAGGTGAATAAACACCTGCCCTAGCAGGATCTTGGGGTAACTCAGTTCCTATTGTTGTCTTGATGTGACCTAAATTTAGAGCCATGTTCGCATGAAGCGGTTCAACGCGCGTTTGAGATAGAATTTTCGATCACTTCATGTATATAGCACCCGGAGATTTAACAAAGTCAGATTCCATTATGCATTACATTGTTTTCTTTTATTGATATAGTTCAAGTTTCTATATTTGCTATGACTATAGATACAGTGCAAATTTCCAGGAATTTCAAATAATTTTCTTAAAAAGACACGATTATCTTTAAAAAAATTTCTGTTGTCGTAGCTAATATTTTTGCCAAACGCATATTGGATGCATTTGGTGAATTTATTCCCTACAGTAAACATATAGGAAGTATTGCCTCGTTTTTAAAGGAAATGCCACTTTAATTAGAGTACTTTGCTGCCCAATCAACTGCTTTATTTTAATAGTTAGTAAAAATAATAAGGAACTCTTTCTTTTCCAAGAGAGAAACCTAAAATTGATTTTCCTGTACTCACCCGATCCCGGATTTTATTGACTTAGAAATGTATGAATATAATTAAAAAATGTGGCTAAAATTATCTAAAAATGTAAAAAATGACGTCAAAATTTGATTGGTTTGCTTTCGATTATCAAAACATTTTTTATTTAATTGTCTTTGAGTAAAGTGTGTTTTTGCTCTTACCTCTCTACGTATGTATGAAGATCACAATGCGATCCCCTTACTGACCAGAAGACAATCAAAACAGGTAAATCCTTCGTAGGATAACTAATGTGCGTTCTGCAGCAATGAAACTGTCACCAATTTCTGTTGTACATTTTTGTGCGAAACGTTTTCATACATTTTTCAAAAAATTTCGAATTACAAGAATATTTTTGTCCTAGGAACAGGTATTGGACAGCGGATCACTAGGAAGCTTTATATAGTTCAAATTTTGTCACTATTAAACGTTTTGATTAAAAACTAGAAAATCCCGAAGTATATTATGATATTTTTGGTTTTTACTGTCAAGACCTAGAGAGAAAATCCTGTATTCCCGACTCTATGCAGAAGGATTTGTTTTGCCATTAAAGCGAAACTGTGGATGAAGCATTGCAACTAGAAAATATTTCAATTAAAATTTTATGGTAAAAATGGAAAATGACCAATTAATTTCCTAAACAATCTCCTAAAAATGCCCCAAGAATCTCAATAAAATCAAAAACACCAAATATGACTTAGGAGATACATTTCTAGAATCAGGAGATAAGAAAATAATTTCTGTTTATATGCGCATTGGCTCCGAAATAATATCGAAAAGATGCATCATCAAAATCCGGGCACCGATGATAACTATTTCATTCTCTCTGTAGCTAATTTTTATTAATTTTCCTTGAAATAAATGTGTACATTTAAAAAATATATATCTAAGTATTATAATATATCATTATAATTAACACATAATTCAAACATAATTCTTCAAGTGTTCCGACTAATCCTTCAACAAAGTAACAAAACCAATTCTTCAGCTTACTCTCTTAGGAATCATCTCTTTCAGTTTTATAGCATAAATGAAACCGCGAATGAGATTACGACTGGGGAATGTTTCAACAAAGATCTGATTAAAACCCAGGAGAGAGAGACAAAACAAAAAAGTTATACCAAGAATTAAAAAAAAAGATCAATATACTCTAAACATCTCGAAAAATGACCTAAACAGAGTACACATGACAACCAGGAGACTGCAAATAGAATTTCTACATATACATATATAATATAAAAAGTTTAATAAACGTAGTAACAATAGTAATAGTGATACCATAAACTAAAATTAAAATGTATTGTATGAAAACAAGCATAGTAAAACACATGGCAATTAAGGTCACTTTCAAAAGTCACATCATGTTTAATTTAACACGAAGGTGTAAAACAATGAATGGAAACTGCAGCCTCATCTTACACATCTCATGTTGAAGACATTAAAAAATTAGTTTTAAAATTTAGCTTCTAAATGGAATGTCTAATTTTAGCTTTGTTCTTAAGACTTTTGCAACACATGAAACAATTCGGAGAGTTTTCAATATGCGTTATCTCAAGTAAAATTACCAATTATTCTATTTTGTTTTTAACTGTCATTTTTTATAACAAATTTACATCTAATCGGGGGAAATTGTTTTTTTTTAATATTGAATCCGATTAAATTTTCCTTATATTTTGTAAGTAAATCAGTAGATTATGACAACAAAATACTCTATTAAAGTGATATCGTCTCTATTAAAGCGAGATAAGTGCAACGTTTTGTTAGGAATACCTCTGTCAAATACAGATGAAATGTGTATAGTAAAAATATTACAATTTGAATAGAAAAATTATTTACTTAAAAAATAATGTTTTTCGTTTAGATTGGAAGTAAACTTTTAAACAGATTTTGAATCGTTTGAAATTTTCACTCTATCTTTAACGATCGTGCTAATAGAAACTTGGATAAGGCTATAGAAAACGCTCCTCATGTGAGCATTTCATCTCATGAGCATTGTGACATGCCGTCAAAACGCCAGTATGTAGAGAGAATCTACAATCGCGCTATAGATCAGAAGTGAAAGTTTAGAATTTGTTCACACTCTAATAAAACTAACTGTACTTTAGTTTCAGTCGGGTTTTTACATCAAATAGGCATTTGATAACACTTCATATGAAGAGGGCTAAAACATATGAAATGTATGGAGCGTGTTATAAATGGATCATTAAATTTAACTCTTTTGTTTTTCTGGTATAGTAAGATATGCGATGAGTAGCTTCATCACAATGTTTAAAATATATTTAAGTCATGACCTTTTGCCATCATTTGATCCTAGCAACTTGGTCCTCCTTAAGCCAGGCTTCCTTTCTGTAAGCCGTAACGTGGGGAATGAATTTAGTAGTGCAGGCGTCTCATGACAATTTTGTCATGTTCGCAATGAAAAATCGATATTAATGGATATGTTCTCTATATGAACCTTTTAATCTCTTCATTCCGCATTATCTGCTTGAAAAAGTAACTTCGGCTGACTCGGGGATGAAAAAGGAAAGAAGCAAAAATCCCGATAACCGCATACGAGTTAAAAAGATTCCTGAGGCCAACATCTTGGATCGATTCTGGGATCAAACATACATCATTCTCATTTAATAAAGGGATTTTTTAAACGTTCCTTTTTGTGCTTCAATATCTGAGACACTTTGTCACTAAGTTAATGATATTTGAAAAGTAAAGAAGATGCAAAAAAGTAAGTTACGTCGACGTCAAGGATCAGTTAATAATTTTTTTCTGTTAAACAATCTTGAATGATTGTTGTATTGAGCGAGTAAATTTATGACCCAACTGCGTTATTAAGCGAGGTAAATGAACAACTAGCAGTAGTTAGTTTCGATACAATTTTTAAATTTCCGTGCTTTCTACTGCATTAAAAGCGTAATTGATCTGAGAAGAGCAAGTTCACTGCATTTGTGTGCGAGAATATTTATTTTTTAATAAAGCTTTATATATTAATGAAGAAGCTTTTCCTCTTTTCTTTAAAAGTTTTCTGAGTATAACGTAATTGCTTATAGTAGTATTTCATTTGTGGATGTAGAATATTGCATAGTCTTATAAACATGAAATACACCGTGAGATCTACTTCCAAAATTACTTTCATCCTTTCTGACTATTCTTCTATGCAGAACATATTAGCTAAGAGTTGAATTTCTTTCTTTCAGAAGACTTTTTTAAGAATAAAATTTGATGGGAATAAAATAACGAGGAATTTTTTTTGTTTAATTATGTAATGAGGAATCACCATTTTTCTGTGCTTGTATATTTCGTTGTTCTTCAAGAATTAAAAGCTACACTTCACGTTATCGAAGTATTGGACTTTATGCAGTACAATTTGTGCAAGATCCCTGTGAGTACAATATCTTATCTGTAAGAAATATAAGGACGTCTTAAGATCGATCATGTTTGAAGAGGTAATTACGTAGTTGTGTTAACCTCTTCAGCAAAATGAGATGAATACCCATTACTTTTGGCGATATTTCGGACAAATAGAAAAACATTAAGTGTCATATTGCATTAACTCTTCAATTGTAATATATGGACTCAAATTAAAACATTCCTTAAATGCAAAATATATACATAACTAAATTCCAAGTGAATTGTAACCTTTTCAAGGAAGATATTGCTTTTATTATTTTCAATGAATTTTGAAAATCATGCACCATACATGCAGACGTGCAGCAGGACAAAATAAAATTCAAGGAAAATAAAAATTGATTCAAGGAAATTCAAACCAATAATGTTTTTACTATTTAATTTAACTTGTTTAAATCAATGTATTTTTATTAAGAATTAAGCTAAATTTTTCCCCTTTTAAGGACAAAAATAATTCAAATGAAGTATATTTGAAAACATTGTATGCGAATTGAGAGAAATAAATGCTTAATTCACATGGATGTAAAATTTCTTTTTGGAAAATCGTAAATTCAAGAGTCGCAAGAAATTTGCCTTTTTCTGAAATGTAACAATATATTATGCTTTATTGCATAGTTTTATAATGCAAAAAAGCATTCATTTGTATAGCTAATTCGAACTTATCTTGTATATCTGCTATATAAGTTTAGATTAGAAGATATTTTAAAAAGATTATGTTGAAACACTTCTGAACCTCACTTTTATGTTCATAACCAGAATGCTATAATGTTTCTTTAACTGATAAATGTTATAATAATATGTAATAAAGCATATTGTTATATATCAGAAAAAGGAAAAAAAAAGGACAATTTTGGCTCAAGTTAAATCTATAAGCTTTATGTAAATGTGTACTGAATATGTAGGTTATGAAAGCTAAATTTAAGAAGATTTGATGCCAAGAAATAATGGTTTAAGTTCAAAAGTTGGATTGTGTTTTGCTAATTTTTCTCTTCCATTTGTTTAACTTTTTTTAATGTGCCATGCTTTGGATCGCGGAAATGAAAGATTTCATAAAAATATCAAACCTTTCTACACTGAAACATGCACTAAAATTGTTTGCAGTAGTTAGAGCTTCTAAATTTCTAAACAAGTGTCATGGAAATGTATTAAAAAGTAGAATTTATTTTATGTACTGAAGTAGAAAGTAGAATTTATTTTATGATTTACGTTGCATAATACGTTAACACACTTATCAGGGCACTTAGATTCTTGAAATATTTGTGCTGATATTGCAGACATCTCTTTAATTACTGAGATAATATGTTTCCAAAAAGAGTTTCGTAACACCGGACAAGTATATCAAGTGAACCGATACAATATGTTATTAAAATGCCAACTTCGACATAAAATAGTGACAATGAAAATACATGTGAATGCATACCCGCTCAATTGTTTCTTTTATTTTCTTCTATATTCTAAACGCTTCAACTTTATTGAAAGTCAACTAGGAAAATTGATATAGGTGTGAGAGAGATTTTCAGTGTAAACTAGCAAACCAGACGGAATGTGAAGTTATTAACGGAATATTGGTTATACTACCCAAATGCTTACCTTAAAATGTAGCTTATTGCCCCTTTGGCGACGTTTGCAATTTAATTTAATTAGCGCTGACCAATAAAATATCATACATCAATTTGGAATTCTTATTGGCGACATGCTGTGTTGAAATTGCGTATGAAAAACAAATCAATGACGTCACATTCGGAATAAGTATAGGAAACATGTTCCAATGCAGAAATACTCCGGGATCAAATCCGAAGGGAGAGATCCGAGGAAAACACCACATAATTTTGAACCACGATCAGATCACTAGGTCATACCTGAGCTGGCACCCCACTCTCCAAACTTCCACACCACTCCAACGTCAGGACATTTAAGGCCAAGACAGATTTAACGTTCATCAGATTTAACGTTCATCTTTATCTGCTCCTCCTTATGCTATACAATACCATGGTTGATTGGTTGGGGTTTATAGCACAAAGATCATAATTGGCCAAGCTGAGTCTAAAAAACATCAAGGAATTGGACATACATTGCACATAAGAAGGAAATATATGCATAATATATACAGGGAACATAAGAGGGAATCGAACCTGTGCAGCCTGCAACAGTAGGTAGTCTCAATACATAAAGGAAATCTGCCTCTTTAAAATAATGGAGTAATTGAATTCAGGGAGAAGTAGGAAAAACTTCAAACTTCTCCCTTGAAAAATTTTATTTCTGTGACATAGTTTCCTGCTCCGAGGGTACAGATATATAGCAAGAATAAATTACATCGTTTCCAACAATAAAAATTTGAGCCCAAATTTCAGATAAATTGATTAAATAATTTAAGCTGAAATATAACACAGATAAAAAACATTTTGGTATAAGTTCATTAAAATAAATAAATCGTAACTATAATAAAAAGGTCCAACAGAAAAACCACTTTATTGATTTCCAAAGAATTTCGTCTCGCTATTACATAATTGCAGAAAAGATTTTCAAACCCTCCCCTCTACCAAACATCTCCCATCCTTAACGAAATCAATTCAACTGCACTCACCGAGTCAAGAAATGAATTCCAGCTAACATGTTTTTGAATTGAATCTCAATGAATAAAAAGGCTCTGAAGTGGCTACAGATAAAAAAATACCTCTTAACCACTCACAATCCCACGTAATTATTTCTGTTCACGTATCGTTTCTGCCGAAATTACGCATCATACAACTTCCATTTTCTCTCTCTCGGAACAAACTTTCGCCTTCTTTTCCCCATACGTAAGTGATGAAATTATCCTCTCTTTGGATTAGCCCTTGCTTTTTTCAATTAGCGTTTTTCGCTTCGGCTTAATCAGGAGAAAGGGAAAAGAAGAAAAAATTCCCTTTACTGGGATGACCTTTTCCCTTACTTATCAGCTTAGCTGTGACTGAATCGGATGAATAATTTACAAATAGATCTGGACACCGGCATTAAAGGGGATTCAGCAGAGAAGTTTGCTTTGGCCTCTAAGGGGAGAGGGGAAAATTTATGATGTTCTTGTTTGACAGGTGAGAGAAAGAGATGCTTACAAGACTTTTTCGATCCTCGTTAGTTTTTCTGGCATCTGTGCTCTGATTGCACTATAAATGGGGTTGATGGGAGAATCATGCTTTTGTGGATGTAATCAATCAATTTCAGCTTATTACTGCTGAGAAAGTTAAGTTAGAGATGTGTGAATTAGTTTTTTCGGGTTCTAATGATATATATTTCGTGTACCTTCTTCTCAAAATAATTGTTTAATAGGTCCCTGTCTAATAAGAGTGACAAATTGACCTTAAGGAGAACCAAAACCAAACCTTATCATTTAGTATTAAGTATACTGTAGAACCTTAATTTTCCGAGCTCCCAAACAGTGTTATCCAAGCCCAATTTTGATACCAAGTTTTCTTTTTTCCCAATGCCAATACCCTGTTGCGTTGATCTAGTTTTAACGCTAATTCAACTACCTAACTATCTACGTTTCCTAATGCTCAGTCAATTGAACATTATTCATCATGCCTCTACAAAAGTTGAATTGTGAACCACTTGGCATTCCCCTGTGCACCAGGGGAAATGGGTTCACTTTACATCTCACATATATACCACACATTCTAGGCACATCCTGTTTGTAGAGAGGCTTTCATTTCAGATGGACAAACATCTATGTCAAACACTGAATTCAAACCTGAAACCTTGCGATCCCGAAGCCAGCACCCTTGCACATACACCCATTGGTAGGCTGACCGAGTTTCCTTTCTTTGTGAATATTTGTGGCAGTTGTAGTAACATGCAGTACAGTAATTTGTTTTCTTTTTTTTTCACATAGGCTGTTTTGTGGTACTTAGTCCGTATTATCCGAGTTACTGGTAATCCGAGATTTTCTCCGTCCACATTACCTGGGATAATCAAGGTTCAATGCTGAATTTAATAAAAAAACACCATTAATATTAAAACTTTTATAAAAATTAAAGGGTTTTGATTAGTTTGATTTTAGTTACCACTTTCGTATCCTTTTTGTTCTCGTTTTGTAAAGAAATAGCCAAACATTCTCTCACGCAGTCCTAGTTTACTTCTTTAAGAAAAAATTTACAACAGATTTATCAATGTTTTCAAAAGCAAAAAAGTAGTTTCTTCATACTTAACCCTCTATGGGTTACGAGATTACCAAGCAGTGCAAAATTGATCTTCTCCACAACAAACATAATGACTAAATGACCATATACATTGGTTAAAAGATTCTATAAGTGAAAAAGATCAAAACTGGTTAGAATGTACGCACAGCAAGTCTGAATATACGCATGTGAACCCCTTCGATGGTTAAACTCATTCTTTACGGTACAAACTATTTTTACTTGTAATTCAAATGCAGGTTGTTGATCGCTCCATCATTTCAAAGTTTTACTTCTTTTCAGTATTTTTTACGTTGTGTACAGATCTAAACTTAAGAATTGTTGCACTCGAGATGTATGTATTTTGTGTTCAAAAGAGATTTTTTATGTTAACAATTGCAATTAATTTGTATGCTGAAAATAGGAGGTAAAATTCAGTATGGTAATCTTCATATATCTGAAAATGTATAGACATTGGCATTTATAACTTTGAAATAAGCTACATTAAACTTTGTTGAACCTGATTAAGCCTTATTGTTATACAATATAACGCTACTAGCAGAATTACCCGGCGTTTCTCGGGTTGAATTGGTTAAATGTTGATTGAAAGTGATCAGACTAATCACTTCTCTTTCATAGAAAAATGCAAGCATCATTTAAGCGTACGGAAAAAAATTTTTAACAATTTTTTAACTTTTTCCATAGTTTCTACAATTTATGTCAGACACAAATATACATACATGATATATACATCCATATAATCCATTTAATATTCATCGCACTCCCTGCTGTAAGAAAAACTACAAAATTTTGTCTAACATGTTTACTACAGAAGTCAAGTTTGAGTTTAAGAGTGATTACGAAAACCCAGTAAGTTCGTTTTTAGTAAAAATGCCAAACTTCCAGTGTATAGTCATGCACTTAATTTTCCTATCAATATTTTTTACTCGTGGCACTCTTGCACCAGGGATGCAATATTTTCGAATTTTATCATCATTATGAGAGGATGTGAAATTAAATTGTTACGATATTCGTGATTAATTTAATTCATTAAAACACATTTTTTTTTCATGAAAATTCAATGGCTCGTGGAATAACAGAGCTTGTTATAAAAATAAATGTCATTAGTATGGACAAAGGAACTCAATCGGTTACAGTTTTTCAAAAAATAGGAGGCCGATTTTACAGGTTTTATAAAAAAGAAAATCTTTGCTTTCAACGAATTTTTCACAAGTATCTAAGTTTGCATGAGAACAGCTTCAAGTAAAGTATACAACCTCGGCCTTTTGTCACTTAAGACAAAAGATGCTCAAATTTTCAAAAGTCCTCGTTCAAATAATCTATATATTAATACGTGAAGAAAAAACTTTGTATCCCTTTTTAAGCACATTGCGCGCCCGGAGGAGTATGAGATTTGGCATAATTAAAGTTCATATGGAGGAGGAGTGCAGAGAGATAAAATTAATGTATAATATGCGTTACAAATGTATTCAATTAAACAAAAATAAACATTCATTGTTTACGTTTATATACTGTAATCTATATATTAATACGTGAAGAAAAAACTTTGTACCCCTTTTTGAGCACATTGCGCGCACGGAGGAGTATGAGATTTGGCATAATTAAAGTTCATATGGAGAAGGAGTGCAGAGAGATAAAATTAATGTATAATATGCGTTACAAATGTATTCAATTAAACAAAATAAAACATTCATTGTCTACGTTCATATACTGTAATCTATATATTAATACGTGAAGAAAAAGCTTTGTACCCCTTTTTAAGCACATTGCGCGCACGGAGGAGTATGAGATTTGGCATAATTTGCCACCACATAAGTTAATATTGAAAGTTAATTGCATCGTTTTGCTGATCAGAAACTTAAATACAAAGGAAGCATTAGTCAATCGAAGAAGAATGCGCATCAAATTTATGCATCGTAATTCTATTGATTGCGAAGTTTTAACTGGAACCGCACGCAATAAGAGAATTTTGATTCCAGGTATAAATTTAACATATTCCGGAACTATTTTATCATTTAACTTTCAAAGAACTCAATTTCTAATTATACCTGCATTTTCGATGACAATAAATAAGTCTCAAGGACAAACATTCGAAAAAATTGGAATTTTATTGAGGCAGCCAGTTTTTACACATGGTCAATTGTACGTCGCAGCACGCAGAGTTCGATCATTCCATGGTTTGAGATTTTATATTTCGGAATATAACGGTCAAGGGCATTTAGCAAACGATGAAGAGTTTTTACAAAAAACATCGTCTACATAGAAGTTTTGAATCATTAAATTCATTGTCGAACTATTTCAAGTTCAATGGACGATATTTATTTTTTTAACCACCCGGTTTTTTTTGTTTCATTAAAAAATCTATAAAAAAATACGAAGCACGTATTCCTTTTTTCATTTTTCCTTTTTTTGGATTTATTTTTTATTTAAATTTTATATAATTTGAAAAAGAAAGGCAAATTAACTGTGTAGCCTTGGCGAAACCTGTGGCCAGTATAGCAATAAAAAAACCCCAAGAAAATGTCAAACAACGCGTTATTGTTTTTTAAGGTATGGCTTAACCAAACTATACCGCATTTTTCCTATGACGTATTTGTACATGCTCGCAGCTTACGTAATAGAACAAAATTCAAAAAAATTATATGCAATGAATATAGAGGTATACTCTTTGACAAAAGAACCTTATTAACCTTCAAACTTAAAAATTAAATGAATTATGGTCGAATTTCGACCACTGGGCGACCACTAGTGTGATATTATTCCATGATCAGCAATCTTATTTAAAATTCGCTTTAGTCCAAAAGACATTAACTTTCAAATCTTTCGATTGAGAGATTCGGTTTCTATATGAAAACCATGTACATATTTAGAATGATAGATGTATTTACTTGACTGGAGTACAGTTTTCAATAATGCCCATGAAACATGAAATACAAATGTAAATTTAATTGGTTTTAATCGTCTTGTAACAAAACGTTATGACAAAATTTAGAAATATGTTTGAACTACAACGTATGGCTACCCGTTTTAATTTAACGTAACCTATATTATTTTAAATTATTTTATTTTAACTTTTTATTATTTTTAAATGAGAAGTTACTCACCGTACTTAAAAAGATTTTGTTTTGTATAGTTAATTAGTTAATTTTTATGAAACCGAATTCTACAAACCATTACGTATTTAACCAAAGACTTAATGAATGTTGGTCGAAATATACATTTACCGCCAACAAATTACCCATGTATAGTGATATTTTGCAGAAAACAAAAATAATTCATTAAAATTTAACTCCTATATATATATAAATACTGGAACACATAAATACAAACAGAAACGAATTTTCCTTCATTGAAAAAGTAAACATTAATTCTGGTGTTGCCAGATACCGAGTAACAAAATTACGCTTTATGATAATGACATTTTCGTGTTCCCTTACAAAATGTAAATTATATAAAATTAAATATTTTAAGCATCTTTGGCCACGTTCGTAACCAACTCTTTCAAAAGAGTGCAAACTAAAAAAATAATCCGTCACATGACCTCCGTTTCACCAGTTCTGAACTTGCATTGACGAACGATTAGGTTTTTTTCAGTCTCATTCGCCATGTAATTGGCAATTTGTTTTGAAAAATTCAATCTGAAAATGAGCCTAAACCATGAGTAGAGATACATTACAACATACCTTTTAGGTCACCAGCTTTTGTACTGACAAAACCTAGTACAATCTCAGTTCGTTTCAAACGATTTTTTTTCGTTTCCAGTGATTCATGAAACGGCTTGTTTTCACACTAGAAAATCTAAGAGACTTTTGGAAGCTCGCTTCGAATAACTCGTACAACAGGTGCGATTTATTCGCTTTTACGAACGAACTCTTTATATCATAAAATATTCATGAATTATTTATATTATGGAAGAAAATAAAAAATCTATTCAAACATAAATATTAAAATTTAATTGAATGTTTTTGAAAAAAATGTTTTTCGAGCAATACTGGTAAAACCATTTTATCAGAAAAGTGTTTTTTTCATCAATATTGGTAAAAACAAATTGAGTTGCGTACCGCAATCGTTTTATACTCAATGTTATGCCTATGGGGATTTCGAATTTGTTTAGCCCCATCTGCACACATAGGACCCACTGTTTCTTTGTTAAATCAACTTACTTCTGTAAGTCCCATGTTGTACTTCTGTGGTGCACGGGGAGTTTGCTTTTGTTCAATAAAAAAAAAATAGACGGGTGTTATTTTATGTAGCTTACGTTACCCACAGGGTTCTAAAGTATATGTTCATGCATGTTCATGCTCATGCATAAAGTATATGTTCAGCAAATTTGGTGTGGATTGGACGAAAGGTGTAGATTTGTATAGAGGACAGACAGAAAGACGGCAGACAGGTAGGTATTTTAATTAACGTCTCACTGGAGCAACACAATGGGCTATTGGCGATGGTTCGAAAGACAGACAGATGACAACTCCTCTTTATATAGTATGCAGATGTACTCTGATATTTTCATACTTGCTAAAGATTTAGAATTACAGCTTGATCTCTAAACTGAGCGTACAAGAATAAAAATAAAAGGGTGATGAATATACTAAAGTTCCAAATCAATCAGCTGGGTGGTGAGGGTGCTGGTTTCTAAATCGAGAAGTTCCTGTTTCGAAAACGGGATAAGTTTATACTTTGAATGTATGGTATATGAAGATTATAAGTGAACCCACCCCACGTAATGCACCAGGGTAACGTCAAGTGGTTAACAATTCTGCCCTTGTAGTGCCATAATGAGTTTGAAAGACACTTCTAGCAAGTTTAAATTGCCAGGGCATTTAAAAAAATTATATTATATTGAACAGTTTTGGCATTATAGACATTATAAGGTTAAATGGATACAATTATCATGTATAAGCAAAACTGTGTTCCTACTTCTCTTGTTTAGTTAGCGTAGCTCGACCTGTTTAGGATCTTGTGTCATAAAATTCAAAATCTAATCCAATTCAATCCTCTTGTTTTGTATATTTTACTCTGTTTCAACCAAATAAATGCTACACAAAAACACATTAATAAGATATATTTAATCTGACACTTTTTGAAGTGTTCAACTAGTTAAAGGCTTTTCTTTCTCAAAAAAGTAAATTCGCACAACTATAAATTCATTGCTGAACAAAACTAATTCCTTAGGTTCAAAATTTGTAAGCTTTGCACACTGCTAAAACCTGAACCACCAAGCTTCATGAAAAAACTTCAAAACTGAAAGAAGACGGATTGCACTATATTTTTTCGAATAATTCTATTTCGGATTCTGCTGACGAGTGAAGTTACGAACTAAGAATTTCTGCTGACAAGTAAAACTGTCGACAGCTCTCTATCACGTTTATTTTTCTTCGAATTGTCAGTACATGCTTCAAAGAATGATTTAAAAACACTCGATATTCTTTATAACGTCTCGTGCTTGAGATTCCCACATGAAGCGAATACCAGTGTTGATATTATGCATTTTCTTATTCAAGCACCGATTTCGTTGGACAGCGTACGTTGTAAGAATTGTTTTAAAAAGATGACATGATGGCGGTGTTGTATTATGTACATTGAATTTTAAATTTACAGTTTTTTTAATTCAGATTATTTTTCTTGAGAAAAAATGAATACGAAAAAGCTATTTCAAAATCGAAAGTTGGTATTTATTTAATGAAAAAAATATTGTTAAATAAGTTGATATTAATATTGTTATGGGAAAACTCCAATATAAACTTTGTAAGATAATAAAATACTAGCTCTTATAAAAAATCGTGTATCCTGACTATCTATCTAATGGACAAAATACAACTGACAAGCAGATCAGTAATTGATAGAGTTCAGTTTTGTAACATTAAATGCTATTACTTAGAAGGATTACAGGTCAAATTTAAGAAAATTTTGGAAAAATTTGGGGATACTAAGCTAATAATTTTTTCAATACATACTGTGAGTTGGAGTAATCATTTATTTAGTTGGCCATTTAAACTAAGTATGTATCAAATGTAAATAACTTTTAATGTTGATTTTTATCATTACATTTTTATTTTCGGAAATTTAGATCAACTAAACTGCTTTCAGACATTTCCAAATACGTAAATATATTAATATTAAAAACAAATAATTCATTATTCAACATTGAAAACTGACATATCAGTATAGCATAAAGATGTACTAAAGGTTATATGTGTACAAATAGTATTACAATTTTTAGCCTCGTCTAACGAGGACGGAGGTCACTTAAGTTTTATGCTTTTTCTTGCACAGACTTAGTATTTTTTATAATAGTAAAATATAACTAAAAAAACAGGTAATGATGTTTCGGTAGCGGTCGGAATCGAGACTAGACAGAGACATGGACTAAATGACGCTGATGCCGCAAAGACTAAGTAACTTTTTATATAATAGTGAAATATAACTGAAAAAACCGGTAATGATGTTTCGGTAATGGTCAAACTAGACAAAAAAGACATGGAGCAAGTAAAGCTGACACCACCTTCTGTTCTAAACAAAATCTAAAAGGATGATAAAGTATATCATTTCAAATAATTAGGTTAAATATAATTATCGGGACTATATTATATAATATGTTAATAAAGTAATATCCGTAATATAAATTCTTGATTGCAGCTATGCATAACAACTAGCAAAACTACGAGTTTTGTTAATTGTATCTGTTAAGGTGAGTCCAGAACGGAAATAGGAAAATATGCCCCATATCCCTTTTTTTTGTTCTAAAGACGCCAATGGGAAGGTAATATTATAGCGTTATTACAGGGCATGGTGTGACAGGAACGATTTACTTTTAACCCTCCAAGTGGTTTCGACGAGATATCTCGTCCATCGAGATCTGACCAATTTTGTAATACTTGACGAGGTATCTTGTCATCAAGATGCTACCAATTTTTTTATGATGACGAGAACAAGATTTGCTCAGTTTTCTTATAATGACGAGGTATTTCGTTCATAAAGACATCTCGTTTTGCTAATGACATACCTCGTTGAGACAACCGCCAGGAGGGTTAAACGTTTTAATCTAAAGATAGAGTGTATGAAAGTATTTATTTCACTCACTCAACACTGGAAAATCTGCGATATGGATAAAAATGTACTGAAATTTATAGGCACATTTTCCCCTAAAATTCACAAAACATAGTCTAAGTAAAAAACATCTGACTCAAAACAAAATCCAAAGTTTGTACAGATCAAACATCTTAGGAACTGAATATAATACAGTACATATATAAAATTAGAAGGGGCTATTAGCATAATCGAAACTGTGCTGTAACTTAAAGCTTCTATACCTACCACTTTGCTGATTAACTACATAACGTCGCTTAATGGAATTCAATATTACATCACCATTCCCATTCAGGTTAAATTCAAATTTCAACAGTTCTGAGCTAAATTGCCAAAGCGCATAATCATATTGTCACAATATTGAGGGTGAACACTGACAACCACCCTCCTGCATTGTAACAGATAATAATTTACATTATAATAAGGGCCTATATACGATAACGTCCATAAGCCTGAGTACCTTGCCTCAGACACTAGTTGACGCGCATTGAGCTCTTCTCAGTCATGTGCTTACGTACATAACATGGCAAATCCCCATAGAGTAGCCCTTAAGAATACTATATGAATAGCATTATGGTAATTTAAATAGTTTATGAAGTGGCTACTTAATCGCATATTCTATAGGGATATTTGGCTTATAGGAGATACATTAATGATTTAAATTAGTTTAACCCAGTAGAGCCTAATTGTCTTGAAGTATTTTCATAAAATCATTTTGAAAAACGTGAAAGTTTAGTCTTTATTACGTGCTGAAATTACATCTTTTATATCTGTTTTATAATAGCATAAGCATTGTTTTACAACTCATGCCAAAATTTTCAACCTTTTTAATTATATAATGCAGGAAAGAACTGGAAGTTTGACGTACAAATTCGAGATTACCGATGTCAAATATAAAGTAATCAATTTAAATAAAAATTAGTGACGTAATATATTTAACTGATAAAAAAAATAATTACTTAAATTTTAAAACGTAGCAGCTAAGCTAAATATACAGGAAATAACTTAAAACATTATTTACTTTATTTATTTCAATCACTTTAGATGTATATAGGGAAATTGGGGTAATCTTTAGAAGACATCAATTTGTTCCGATCTCATTTACTTAGTACGTTTATATAGAACTAAATAATGGCAAACAAGAGCTGCAAATAATTTTTTATAGAAATGGCATAATGTATTAGAGCACGGCTGGAAAAATTATTTTATAAAAGGGTTAGATGTAAGCAAATAATTTAATAAGAGTCTAACATACAGCGTTTTATAGAAGAAATGTTTTTCTTGGGAGAATGAAAAGATAATAACTTACCGAAAAGTGAAGTATGTAAAAGTAGTTCACATTGCCTCTTTCAATAAAAAGTCATTAACAAATAGTTTCTTAAATGAGGATTGTATTTTTCTTTTCACGATAATGCGATGCCTCACAGTACAGAAATGTTTCATAACAAAAATATACTATCTGATAAACGGTTCTGCAATAAGTAAGTATATTAATATCCAATATGACCAATATACTTTTTTTAGCTGGAAATTAGTTTCTTTTCAGTTAAAAAAAGCAATGTTGGTCATATTTAGTATTACAAGCTAATGTTTCTCAACAGGATAGCTTATAAAACATTTATTTTCTACATCATCTTCCATCGATTTTAATAAATGTTCTAGTATACGAACATACTTTTTAATTTACAAAACTAAAGATTAGAATGTGGAAAACTGTGGATCAAATCTAATACTCTGTCAAATCCAGACACTGTTGATTACTGACCATAGCTTGAGATGTTTGAAGTCTCGAAAGGAGAAGTTGAGCTTCAAAATATCATTACACATGTTCCAAGGAGAATGAAAATTGGACTGGACGTAAACCTTTTCTTAATCCAATGCAGACCCAAAAAGATGATGCAAGTCAGTATTAATCTAGGAAAAGAGAGTGGTACTGGAGCGAACATTTTAATCATTATCAGATTTTCGGAAAGAATTCACATCCTCTTCCAATCTGTTATAGAACACGAGTTCTGGCTGAGAAATATTTTGATAGTTACTGAAGCAAGTGGAGAACTGTGTGCGTTCTCACGCAACTTCATGTTAGAAGATTATCTCCTTTGTTAATGGTTACTGGTTAACGAGTTGAGAGATCTTTGTGTGGTTGTTCGGATTCGCGTGCAGTGGAGAAATTATGCTGGAATTATTACTGAATATTCGGGTATTAAAAACTTTTTGTTTGAATATACGTAGTTTATTTTCCTTTTAACACATAAGCTATGCAATTTAAGGAAAGGGGGCACTTATTTTTGTTGTTGCAATCAATTGACTACCTTTGAAAATATTGATTTAACTCGAAAGAAAGTTTACCTCGCACTCGAACTAAAACGTCACACGAGTATCTACTTCTTCAGACTTTAAATCAATTTATCGGACTAAATAAGAACCCACATTTTTTCTGATAGTACACATATCCAAAAATTAAGGATAATTCTGAATTCGTACAAGCAAGGTCACATGATCGCTATCCAATAAGCATGCTTGGGATACTCTCGTATATTGCATTGTTGCCTACAGGACACCACCAAGCACCATACTAAGAAATCTAGGAAAGAGAGTAGTAAAGGAGTCAACATTTTAATCATTATCAGATTTTCGTGAAGAACACGCATCCTCCTCCAATCTGTTATAGAGCACGAGTTCTGGCTGAGAAATACTTTGATAGTTACTGAAGAAAGAGGAGAACTGTGTGCGTTCTCCCGCAACTTCATGTTAGAAGATTATCTCCTTTGTTAATGGTTACTGGTTAACGAGTTGGGAGGTATTTGTGGCTGTTCGGATTCGAGTACAGTAGAGAAATTATTCTGGAATTATTGCTGAATATTCGCGTATTAAAAAACGTTTTGCTTGAATATAGTTTGCTTTCCTTTAAATACATGATATACGATTTAATAGGAACGTGGGCACTTATTTTTGATGTTGCAATCAAATAACTATGTTGAGTATTTTCCTACTAGATGACGCGCAGGCAACCCGACCACACGGGTGTCTGTTCGAAGGGGCTGCTGAGTCAACCCCCTGTTTTTTTTTGTTTATATGTTACTTGCGAGCGACTGCCTGCCAAAGAGCACCAACCTCGCAGCTTCGCTCTCTGTCATTATTGGTTGTTAATAAACCTGTTGTCCTGAGTTCTATTCTGTCAACTCATACAGAACGGGATCGATTGACGTGTCCAAACAAACTACATTTAAAAATATTGATTTGATTGACCAAAAGAAGAAGGTTTGCCTCACACTCGAACCTAAATAGTCATCCGGGCTATCTACTTCAGGCTTTAAATATATTAAATATATTAGAACCTGAAGTAGATAGGTTTGGAACATTATTTAAATATATTAAATAATGTTCCAAATTTTTGTATAATACACATGTCCGAAAATTAGGGATAATTCTGAATTCGTATCAAGGAAGATCACATGATCTTAATCCAATAGGGTATGCTTGGGATGCTCTCCAATATTGTATTGCTGCCTACACAACACCCCACGGACCGTACAAAAACAAAGACGTGTTCTATTGCTTGAATGAGATTTCTTGCAACATGAACTATTAGGCTGCCTTGTGGAAATAATGTCTGCACGGGAAGCCAGCATTAGGATCAGAGGCCAGCACATTCCTCTATTAGTCTGTTTTAATAAAGCAAAGAATGATTTTTCGCAATAACTAAGTCCTGTAATGTGTTCAACTAAGTTTTTTACAATTCTTTAGTTCCCAGTAGGCACCACGATACATGTGAGTGTCCTTGTTTTATTCCACATAGCTTGTGGACCATTCACTTGTCATTTGAGGTTCTTCATTGCAAGCATTTGGCACGGTTTCATATCGATTTGCATTATCCTTAATTTTTAACAAGTGTATACTTTTAAACGTTACCAACTCAACTATTTAAACATAAAAAATATTAAAAATTCATGGCTGATTTTTTAGCTATTATAAGTTCAGCATCTGAATATTTTCGAAGCCCGAAATATACATACATATATATATATATATATATATATATATATAACACATATACTTTATTCCACACTTCAAGAATCAAAACGAATAGAGGTTGTAGGGGTAGCGGTATTAATAAAAAATTAAAAAACTCTGAAAGCAATAAACAATTTGCAGACATTACAAAATATCTAAAAACTTTAAAAAAATTTTTATTGAGAGTTTTAACTTTAAACCCTTAAAAAGATTTATTTTTTCCTTGAATGACAAAACTTGTCTCAAATTTAAAATTTTTTTCACAACACTAGACTCTCTTAATCCTCATTTTCTACTTTTACTACATGATATTTACAAAGCTCGACTCTCTAAAATTAATATGAAAAAAACTATTAATAATGATAATTTAATTTACATGAAAATAGGATTTAAACACCCAATCTTTGATAAATTTAATTTCAATAAAATTATAAATAATTTAATGAATATTTTTCCTATAAAATTTCATACCATAAAAAAATGCTTTAAATATGATATACCATTGGGTAGAAAAATATTTAATTATAATCATTTTTGCAGTAAGATTAATTTATATAGGGATAAATGTGAATGCTTTTGCAACGATATAAATTATAGGCCTTATTTAAATGATAGTCTAGGACATATTGCAACTGGCAATCTTGGAATTATTGATAATGAACAATTAAGGGAATTAATGTATAAAGGTACTAAATTCAGACCTATTTATAGTATTAAAAAAAGTTTTATACTTAAAAGTTTCCTCGAAGACATTGATAATTTTTGTATTTTGACTTCTACTAAATTTAATACCCCAATTTACCTCTTCACAGAATGGAAATGGAAACTTTACAATGACTTTAAAATTTTTATAAATGAAAATCCCCCACTTTCTGGAAAAAACACTGATTACTACAAAGTAATAATGCTAGCTATAAAAGACTTACAAAATAAATTCATAATAACACCGGTAGATAAAGCATCAGGTAACTATGCTATTATCTGTAAAAAACTATACTTAAATTTGCTAGATACTGAGCTTAAAAATTCTGATACCTATAAGTTCTGCAAATCCACATATACAACTATTGTTAAAAAAATTATTTCTTCAAATAAAAGATTAAAAATTTCTAATCATCACATTATTTTACCTTACATAACTGTTGTACCTAAATTTCATAAAAATCCTTTGAAATTCCGATTTATTACTTGTGGTACACATTCTTATATGATTAAACCCGGTATCTTACTTTGTAAATATCTAAAAATTATCCTTAATACCATTATTGAAGAAGGTTTCACTTGGATTACTAGTGATAATAATAACGTTTTAAATTATATAAATAAAAATATTATTAATAATATACTTACCTACGACTTTAAAGACCTATTTACTAGCATACCTTTGGACAAACTTAAAGATGTACTTAACTACTATTATCATGACTTTAAAAATCTGATTACTATTGATTTTGAGGATTGGGAATTTTTGGTAAACTTCTGTATCTATTATAATTTTATTTTTAACGGTGAGCATTTTTATTTATTCAAGTTAAGGGTATACCCCAAGGCTCCAATTTTTCTTCCATTCTTGCTAATTTATTTCTTCATTATTATGATAAAAATTTTTGCCTACAAATTAATTCTGCCTTTAGATATATTGATGATTTAATTGTTTTCAATGATACCAATTTTGCTAACCTTTGGAATTCGATTTACCCTGATGAATTATATTTATTGAAAACCAATTCAGATAACAATAAAGCCGTCTTTCTAGACTTGAATATATATACTTTAAATAATAAAACTGATATTAATATTTATGATAAGAGAGATGATTTTGAATTTCCGGTTTTTAAATTGATATATTGGGATTCTAATATTTCTAAAAAAATTTATTACAATACAATCGCTGGTCAACTGATACGTTTCAATAAAATTTGCAACTCTAAATCTAATCTTCTTTTGCAATGTAATAATCTCAGTAACACACTTCTTAATAATAAATACCCTCACTCTTTTTATAGGATTATTTTTGAAAGATTTAAGATAACTAATATTATTCAATAGCTTATTTCGGAGACTATCCTGTTGACTATCAATTTTAAAAAACTGGATTTGAACACTATTTTTTCGACTTCCGATTCCGATGTTCCGGTTCGGAATTCCGAGTCGGAATTTCGAGTCGGGGTTCCGTGTCGGAATTGCGGTTCCGATTTCTGATATACGGCGTTATGAATGGCATTTGTTGGCGGTCCTCATGTAGTTTGCGGCGGGTTGTTGTCGATCTTAGGTCAATCTATTTGGGTAGGTTTGTTTTCTCCTTTTAAATTTTAATTTAATTTTTAATTTTAATTTAATTTTAATTTTGTATTATATTATCTTTGGTATGTGTCCTTGGTTGTCCCTGGTTTTGTTTTTCTAATTTTTGTTTTTCTAATTTATTTTCTTATGGTGTTTGGAGGGGTGTGTGAGCTACTTTTGGTATACTGCCGCTCACATGCAGAAAACACCATATTGTGTTGACTGGGTGAGGCTCCTCCCTGATGACGCCCTGATCCACCAACACTTCCATCATTTTTTCAAAATTTTCTTAAATTTCTTGATTTTAAAATTTTTGGATTTCTCTCTGTTTTGGTTTGTAATTTTGAATTATATATATATATATATATATATATATATATATATATATATATATATATATATATATATATACTAAAGATTGATTTCGGCCATCACCTACTCCTCCACTTCTTATAAACTATCTTCATGATACTGTCGCTAATAAATCGTGTAGTCTGCAACTCTAGCTAGTAAGTACTTGACTTCGGAGTCATTTTCTGCACAGTATTCACCACCACATATATATTCAGTTGTTATATATATGTGGTGGTGAATATAATAATATGGCATTAACCGTCCGATGGAACGAATATATGAGTGATTATTAATTAATTATGAGTGTTGTTGAGAAAAGGCAATGCTACACTATTCGGAAATCATTCCCAATCAAAACGCATTAGTTTTAGTATTGTAATTCCCACTCAGAAGGTTAAATTTCATGAAAAAACATTGCAAAAATGGGAAAAAGGCAATAATACGCAATTCGGAAATCCTTCCGAAAAGTAAAGTATTTCTTTAATGTATATAGTAGAATTATTTTTAGTATTCAGTATTGTGAAGTCCTCTCAGAGGGTTAAATTTCTTAAAAACAACCCATAGCCCCTGAAAGAGTAATGAGAGTAGCCTTTAAGTTCCTAAAATTGCTTTCTTTCCTTGTGAGGAATAAGTCAATATCACAAGAACTCCATCCTATGAATATGGTCTGACCGGGATTCACAATTACGAGGTGTCCTCGGTTCTTTCTCTTCTGCACCGATCCCGAATTGTCATAAATCGCCCGTTGTTTTGCTCCAGTGCAAAGTAAATTGAACTATCAATCGACCAACAATCTCCTTGAAATAGACGGAGCTCGTCTATTTCAAGGAGATTGTTGGTCGATTGATAGTTCAATTACGCGCACCATCGTGCTATTTCTACCGATCAGTCGGTTTGAAGTTTAGCGGGGAAGCTCACTTGGTATTGAAGAAGGCACGAATCCTAATGCAGCACAAATTGCCGAGCTTGAAGGAACACACTAGTTCAGTAGTTTGCATGCGATATAAAATTGGCTCGAGTCGATTCCCAAGTCCATTTAGACTACACTTCAGAGATCATACGACCGCCGACCCTATCCACATACCCCATCTATTTCATTAGAAGGTCGACGCCAGTGTGACATCAAGGCTACAACTGTGATAAAGATTTCATAGGCTTTTGATCTACTTGAGTTCAAATATGGGTGGAACGAAAAAAAAACTTGAGGGTACCTCCTTCCCTTTTTATAGAAATTCGTGAGAACTCCCATTGTAAAAGATCGAGAGATGCAGTTCGTTTTAAAGGTAGCAGAGACCATAACAGTCAGCTGCTAGTGAGATCATTCCTTCTTATAATATAAATTCTTACAATTTCGTTCAGTTTGAGGATAGGGATAGGAAACTACTCCAGAGTTAACCTTGAAAGTATTTATAGAAATAAATTACATGATCATTTTATTTCAACCCTCTTGGTTAACGTGGTTTGGATATCTTGCCATCAAAACTGACCAGATCTTGATGGACGAAATATCTAGTCATTAGCAAATTGGGTCCGATCTTGATATATCTCTTCAAAACCACTTGAAGGGTTAAAAAAACAATGCAATGTAAAACAATTTTACCAAATAGTGAAAAAATCATATTGTTAATAAAATTTCGTTAACGTAATTTATTCAAATGTTATGTGCACATAATTTGATGAAATCCTTATTCATGTAAAGCGCAACGATTTAATTATAATGTTTGATTGCGTATATTAAATTATACATAAGCAATTGATTATGAATTGAATAAAATAAAATAGAAAAAGCAGGAATAGTAAACGGTTAAATAGAAAACGAATTCTGGTAGGTAATAGGTAGTTGATTTAAAGGGGCACCGGGATACTGCTGAAGATCCGGGATCAATCCCGAAGGGAAAATAAGTTATGGAAAAACATATAGGGTAGAAATATTGACATCATTCAGTTAAATGTGTTATTAAATTTGCATCACTTCTTCTTTATAGTATATACCTATATATTTTTATATATGCTTTTATTAAAGATCAAATAGATAGAAACACTACTTAAAGTGAAACGGGAAAATTATAAAATCAAAAATAAATCTCAGAAACATTTTATTAATATTTTCAAAAGGTTGCATTGTTTTTATAGTGATTTTTGTACATATTGCATTTACAATTTCAATCTGATCCAGAATAAATTGCATATTTTTATAAAAGAAATAGCCATTGCATATAATAACAACGGTATCTATCAAATGTTTAAGGGAAACTCATAAAATACTTATGAATATTTCGTAACATTCGAATATACTTGTAAAGTACTTTCCGAATGGCCCAAATATTATACTATATAGTAATAACACAATGCAAGACCAAATACACAAAATAATAAAATCTTCTACTGCATAGATGATGTATTTCATGATGAGTAAAAGTTGCTACATTGTAGTTAATAAGGACAGTTATACTTGTAAGTCGTAAATGTGACCTCAATTTGTTACCCTTCTTGCGAGGTTTTATAGTTGATCTCATTTTCTGGTAGACATGTTTAGGTAAATTGAATCATATTTACAGCAGGCTGGTAGGAAAGAATCAATAAAATGCATACAATTATTTTCTTTTTGTTTACATTAAGCTATGCATAGTTTAATAAATGCTAAAATCTTAGTCGCTCGCCACAAACACAATTCTCTAAAACTTGAGTCTCTAAGAAAACAATAGGATATCAATTTTCAATTTATATGAAGAGATATCAAACTAACAAACTTTTTGAAAGGATGAAAATATTTAGTAGAGATTGTCTCACCTTTGAAATTCTTACATGATCTTTCTAAATGTTTTCAGACGGCCTTAAGGACATAAAGAACTCAATAAACAACAACTATTCAAAAACAATTCATTTCAAACAGCCTTAACCTCAAGGACATAAACTCATACAAATTCAGTTTCTTTCGACTCTCAGATTTTCTATCGCTTCAACGAAATCATAATCCTAAAATAAAGTACTTTTAAGCATGAAAAGTATCCAGTGGTCAATGCGAATTTATATTTCATAAATTACTCTACGCGAGTAATATATTTTCTGAAGAACGTAGAAATATGAACTATAATGTAAAATTCTATCCATCTCATAATCTATGAAGTAATGCCACAATATACGGGTCTTATACCCGGTAGGCTTAAAATATGTTTAAGCCTACCAATTCTCTGTTCGGGGTGTTAAGCCCCATAACGTGGTCTGAAGGTAAATCGACTTCCAGATCAGTTTTAGATGTGGAAGTAGAGCCGTGGATATCATCAAAGTGGTCTTACCGGAGCCAGGTTATGACTCTTCGGTAGGATTTGGGATTTCATCTTCGTGGTCTGCGTGCTTCCCTTTCGATTTACTTTGAACAATGCGTTTTCACTAGGTGTGAATAATGGTCTATTGAGAGTGAGATGTGAATTGTTTTTGGAGAAGCTGACTCATGAAATCTGGATACTCTCTCCAATTATATCTGTATAACATGATATGCTTTTTCTGTCAAGCTAAAAGTAGGTGCTGGTAGTGTTTTTGGAACGAAAGGCATGTAGGCAGTTGAATTTACGCCACACTGGAGCAACACAGCGAGCTATTGGCGATGGTCAGGAATCTCGTTCCCAAAGGAAAAGATTCGAGGACAACACCTCGTAATAGTGAACCACGGTCGGGTGACGAGGTCAACAACTGAGTTGGCACCCACCTTTCCAAACTTCCAGACCACGCCAACGTGATGACATTTGAGGCCATGACATTTTGAATGTGCACCAGCTCTCACCTACATGATGATCTTTGGGTTGGATCGAGTTTCAAATTAGCAATCCTCCAGTTGCTAATCCGCTTCACTTCCAGCCGGGTTACCGAGACCCATGTTTACAGCTGAACATGCTTCCTTTACCTGACACACGATTGGTTTTTTGAATATGAATTAAGCAGGGTCGCCAATAGAAATTCCAAAAAATGAATTCCGAATCGATATTTGATAGTTTAATAGTCTCCGCCAATTAGATTAAATTCTAAACCCTTTCAAAACGGCAATAAATTGCATTTTAATGTAACTCCAATTTGTATGAGAGAAAATTTAGGTAACAGGAAGTAAAATCTACGTTTTCCGTCTGTTCCGTAGTTTACGCCTGTTTTGCTGAAAATACCTGTCATATGGACACCTATGCCTAATACAAATTTAAATTCATACGTCATTCAATATAATATAATAAGAATTAAGGTTAGGTAGTGGAATTGCGATAGAACAAAAGAATAGGTTAATGGTGACAGTCCGGGATCAATCCCGAAGGGACAAGATCCAAGGACACCACCTAATTTTGAACCACAATCAGCTGATGAGACCAAATTAACACTAGAAAGACAGGAAGTTAGTTGGCTTACACCTAGAAAGACGGAAGGTACCAATTTGGTCCCTGGCTTTTACTGAGAGTTAGATTATATTATTCAGCTTATTTTAGATTTCAAATGATAGATAATAAGTAATAGAATATAAACTAGCATTCAAATTGAACATTTATCACACTGACCTGTATTTTATATAATTTTATTTTGTTCATTCGTTGCAGAATTCAGCAATTTTACTTCTCTCGATGAGCAGCATTTACAGCATACTGCTCTTTTTGAGGTTTGTGCAGCTATTTTATGTGTGGTTTTCCATGCATAATCTCCACACTCTCCATTTAAATTTTTATTCGTGATGTCTTCTTTTATAACTATCTGCTAAAAAATCTGAGTATTTCCTGCATTAATTTTAGATGCCACATATGGAGAACGAAGCTCTTCACAAAGCTGCAGGATGAAATTTCTCCTGGTTAAATACACATTAAGTATGAGCTAATAATATAAAAGTCATGAAAGATCAAAGTATTCAATCCATTGGCAAGAGAGTTACAGGGCGGGAAACAACGTGAGGGGCCAAAAAGTCTCCTTCCGTCTTTCCTAATGTTAAGCAAACATTTAAATTTAAGAACTATTGCCTAACCAGTCAGGTATTTCCTACCTTGAAACTAAAATCGTGTAATAAATTAATTCACTTTGCATTTATTTCAAATGCACTAATTAGAAACTCCTGCAATCTAAAAACAAAGCAAGCATAGGGATTCTTTAATGCAACGTGGCACTAACGATTGTCTGAGGGAAATGTATCAACCATGAAAGTTAAAAAATAAACAAAATTAAATTAAAAGAATATAGAATAATATACTCCATGTAAGTCACATTCAGACAGATAAATACAGATCGATGCAGAGGTGGTAGGAATAATTATCATAACCTAAGCTTCGTCTCCGATGAGGATTTAAACGAAGTAGTATGTTTCTCTACATACTTAATGTTCCATAAAATTCCAAGCTCCACTATTGCTATAGGATATGACACTTAACAATGAAAAAATTCAAATAAAATTTGATTGAGTTTTAGTTGAACTTTCTCTATTTTTAGGCCACCACAATTATAAAGCAAAAAGTTTATGTTCTGCCGTTTTTAATATGCGTTTAATCTTTCTAATGAATTTAAAATTTATTTATTAAAAATAATTTTAGTACATATACATTTTATATTTTTAGGGCAGGAACCAATACAAAGCTTAACCACGTTAAACCGTATTAGTTAAAAAGCATATATAAACCGTGTAGTGATTTAAATATGCAAGTGGAAAAGTAAAGTTTATACATTCCCATAGTGTTTCACTAAATATTCAATATTCAGAAGGGACGTAGCATATTATTCTGCAGAGGTACACTCTGGTCTGACTCCAGACCAAACATTTGGCGTTCACACAACTTCCGGGTCACTAGTGTGATGATTGCGATTGGTAGGAACTCAATACATGCAATCGCAACTAATCAGATTTGCTAACATGAGCTTTTTCCATTTCTTATCGTTATGAAACCATCAAAGAAGCGATTATAAACTAGGTACTGAATAACAAACACTGTAAATTTTGAGAAAGGATCTGTCAGGAGGAATTTAAAATTGTAGATAGTGGTTCAGATCACAACACGAGAATATGAAGGCACACTTATCCGATTTGCATATGAGGTCGGTAGTTGAATTCACGTAGCACTGGAGCAAAACAACATACTATTGTTGACAGTCCGAGATCAATTACGAAGGGACAAAACCTCGTAAATTTTGAACTACGGTCAGATGACGAAGACACTCCTGAGCTGGCACGCCACTCTCCAAACATCCACACCACACCAAAGTGAGAAATTTGATGCCAAGACAGATTTAACGTGCACCAGCCCCCAGGTACACGACGGTCTTTGATTGAATCGAGCTCGGAACTCACAATCCTTCGGCTGCTAAGTCTCTGTACTCTACTAACTGGGATATATACCACGGTCCCCCAATTTGATACGAATGAAACATTTCAGAGTATACTTGAATTACAAAATATTTACTCTTACGAAGCTTTCAATAACTTGTTTTAACCTACTCCCGAAAATTATAGATACCATTATTATCTGCTAGGTTTGAATGTTCTTATGAAAAGGTCGAATCCCTTGTTAAGATCTACGGAGATCTTTGACGAATCGCATAAGACTGCAATTCGGTAGGCCGCCATTTCACGGTGACATATTCAGGGAAGAGTTAGTGAGCCACTCTCACTTAGAGTTGCCCTCACGTCGCAACAAGGTCGGCTCCGTTTCCATAAGACCCATTCAATCTCCTCGATTCTATTTTTCGGAGCCCGCCAATTTCTTTTTTCCCCTTGCCTCTTCGTCGACATTCACTGTCTGAATTTGCTTTTGTCAAGGGACTCCTCTTTCTCTGCATTCGCATGCAATTCAAATGCAATCGAACATCCGGCAATCAGTATGCCGGACGGTCCGGAAAATCAGATTATGCGGGGAAAGTTTTCTCCGGATAGGTCTCCAAAGCAGTAATAAGTCTCTTCCATGGCGAGGAAGTTGTATGCGGCTCTTTTTCTGCGCGTTGTCCATTTTGGGAAGGGGATTGAAGTTTTTGCTTCGCTTTTCTGCGGCTGTTGGAGGTATTGTGACCTAGATTCTACTGCATGTACACTTGCACATGTGGATGCGAAAGGAGTTTCTTTATGGATAAAGGAAAGCTGTGATTCATCATTCTTATTTTTGAAGAGACTGATTCATATTTCAAAGGTTTTCTGTTGCCTCGTAACACGTTTCAGCCGTAGTAATGTAAAATGAAGTTGAAGTCGTCTACGTGTAGCACTTCCTTGAGAAAAGTGACCTAACTCAAAATGAGGATTTTGTTTAGAAATTAACTGAAAATTCTATAAATCTAAACGAACCACCGAAATTAAAATAGGAAATATGTTACAAATATGTATAATAAAATATAAACATATTTCAAATTGATTAAAATGATCTCAAAAGTTTTCAATCTCCTTTGGATTCTGTAAAACGAACTTTAATCGAAAAGGTGTGATGATAAAATTAGAATTTTAACTATACATCGTTTTTCGTTCTAAAGAAGGATCATTAAGTGAAGCACTGGATAATTGGATCACAGAATAATCAAATCTGAGAACAATATCGTTATAATAGTGTTTTATAATTTCTGTCAGTTTCATAAAAAATAAATATCACGTGACGTTGTTGGGTATATATACAGCGTTCCACAACATTTCATACAGATTCCTACAGAATAGTCCATTACATCCAACTACCACACCTTTGTTAAAAATCTATAAAGCGTTCCTGATTTAATTTAAATGCTATTTTTAATTTGCATGAGAATTGTAAATTTAAAACACGTATTTTGTATAGCGCCACTTTTCCAGAAGTGTAGTATACGAGTAGAAAAATTATTTCTAAAATTCAAGGGATGTCTTTATTCATCAAAATAGCGTAGTGATCGCTAAACTAAAAATTATTATTTAAGTTTTTAAGGTAATAAATGTACCGAATATTGTTTTAAATAACATTATAAAAATGAAAATGTTTCCTTTATGTTTATTTCAAAATAAATATTTATTATTTTATTTTCCCTGTTCGAATGCACCTAACTGTGTAAACCATCAAAACAGTATTCTGTAAAAATAACCCTCTGAGAGGTTCACACGCATATATCTGCATGTGAGCCCCTCAGTAGGAAACAGTAATCTTCTATGCATGTAACCCTCATGCATGAAAGACTAATGTTACATGCAAGGAACCGCATGCAATCCACAACCACCCTGCATTAGGACAAACAGTTGTCATCCTGTAGGCTTATCTGTATGACTTCTAACTAATTTTGATCTTCTTGACCAGTAGAAACTTTACTGGGATTCTTTCAATCATTAGTCACTATGTGTGTTACAGAGTAAGAGCAATACTACACTAATCAGAAATCTCGTGACGCTCGGAGGGTTAAAATAGTTTAGAGGAATTTTAATGTGAGGCCTAGTTCCAAATCCATGAAAATTCACAGGTTTAGAGTTTATGAATATAATCCCAAAAACTACCCATAGATTGTAAATGGAATTTGGAGGGATAAGAAAATATAATTTTAATTAGGTTGTCTCGACGAGGTATCTCGGCATTTTTAAAGTGACCAGATCTTGATGGATGAGATACTTTGTCAAAAAAAGGAAACTGACCAGACCTTGATCTCGTCATCATAACAAAAGCAGCAATGCGTTTTAGTAACGAGATATCTCATCACTATCAAAATTGGTCAGATCTTGATGGATGAGATATTTCGTCTAACCATTTGTAGGGTTAAAGATACGATTTAAAATGAATACGATTATATTTATTAAACCGCATTTATTAAAAAATTACCATTATTTTACCATTTAATGAATATATGTCCAGTGTTTCTTTTGAAGAAGCTGCTCTAGAACCCCACTTCACTATCTTCGATGTACCTACATTCACCATCCTAGTAACCCACTTCAAAGTAATTCACGACACCAATATTATATTTGTACACTTGAGTATATTTACTGACGAGAAAGCATCGCCATACCCCTCAGCCATCTTCCGCAAACGGAAATGTCCCGCATTTGACATAGGAACTCAACCTTCGAATAACAATCATATCAGGCGAATATATTATTATGATCCAGATAAGAATCGATTGACAGATGGCGGTCAACAGATATCCACTGAAAGAAGCCAGCCAGGAGGCGTAAAAATGAGATAGAGATAGAACCGGGAAACGATAAGAAGCAGAAAAAATCCCGTATGGATTATTATAAGGTACCGATAGATATCAACCAGTAATGGAATTTGCGGTTTTGGTGAACCTACTGGTTCGAACCGATGCACCGATCAATGCGATTTTCCCCTCTTGATGACTTTCTTCCTTCAGCGAAAGGCCAAGATGATAAAGGAAGGAAAAAAATCCATCCTAGCAGAAGGATGTAGTTGCGGAACATATCATCCTGAGATGCAACTAATAGTATTAAGGATTTCGTAGGGAAAAAGGACTTTCCCCCTGATTCTTGAATACTTAGGATACTTTTTTATACTTTTCGAGGGGGAAGGGAACGATTTTCATTGGATGAAGCCGAGCGAGATGCATTGATAAAGCTGCTTCAAAATCCATAGAGCAAAGCATTATCGTAGATTTTTTTATGGTAATTTTTTTACACTGGTCGTTCAACTTCGACTTCAAGGACTGATGGTTCAACTTTTAAAGTTTTTTAAATACGAATATTTTCTTATGAAACGCAGAACAAATTTTAAGATTTCAGTATGCATTTATAAGTAAGAAAATAACGTCTATACTAATGATAAAATAATTCGTTTTATTAACGTAATTTATGATTTTGCGTCACATGACACTATTTTCATCGATTTATTACCTAAATATAAGGCAACGTATTATGTTTGTAAGTTGGATTATTTTATAAATTTTTAAGAAAGATGATGAGATAAAAATAAGCTTTGAAACATTTGTGATGTCAGGGTAAAAGCACATTTAAGGACTTAGACTAAGCTATTCTAATCAAGTTATATCCTACCTAAGTTTTAGAATTCATTTCACCTTATTTATAGTACAAATATCTTACAGAATGAACCGTTTTCTAAGCTTTTATTGGATTGTTTCTGCTACAAGCCTAATAAAAAGGTAACGAGATTTGTAAATATAACTTAATAATTTAAAACTAACGTACGCATTATTGTATCAAAGTATGCGAATAAAAAGTTTCTGAAATACTGTTATATTTATGATAAAGTTGCTTAAAATTCTTTGAGCAAAGTGTTATCGTAGACTTTTTAGGATACATATGTAAATACTTACTGTTCAACTTTTGATTTCAACAACTAGTGACTTAATTTAAACCTAAAAATATGAGTAGTTGTTTACGAAATGCAATACAGTTTTTGTTTAAATACTTTTAAATACTTGATAACTTTTTTAAACTTTGTATGATTCCAAATCGCTTTTTATCATACTAATAAAAAGCAAAGTTAGATGGAGAAGATTAAATTTAGAAATTTCAATGTGATTTGCAAAATATCGTTTCAAATGTTTTTAATTTCTAAATTAATTGTAACACTTGTGCATGAATCAATCCTGAAATTAATAAAGATTTGTAAAATAGACTTAAAATATAAAATGAATGTGTAGGTAACAGATTTTAGTAATATAAGAATATGTTTTTTTTTTGTTTGCATAAATTGTGTTCAATACCTACTAAAGAGCTATTTATACATACTTTAATATAAATTTTCCTACAAGAGTCTAGATTGGTAGGATGAGCCATGAACGTATAAATATTTACACGGATTTCATAGATACTCAAGGATCTAAACACTTCACATTAGATCCGTGCCGTAATTGTCCAAATAGTACAGTAACAACTCACAATAGGTAAGTACGGTAGCTGTGTGTGCATACTTGACTAATAAATTTTAGAAATGAAAATTGAAACATTCATAATTAAATATAAGAATATGGGAATACTTGAAAAGTGTGTTAAGAAACAATGCCATTCAAATTTTAGCATGAGCATGTTTGAATAAGCATTTTAACTAACTTTTGTAATCACGAAAATCGTATTTTTTCAAACTTTTTTAAAAGACACAAATAATTCCTACTCTACAAAACCTAAATTCTTTAAAAGTATATGTGTGTTTTATGCTTTATTCAATAAATACATTTTCAATTTAAAAAATAAATTACATCATTCACAATAAACTAATATATCATTTCTGATCACACTGCACCTTTTGTGGTACAATTTTAAACGTTGCACGTATTTTACAGATACACCCTCAAATTTAAGGATTTGTTTATTCAGTATTTACATATTTATCTGGTCATTTATACATCTATTTGTAGATTGAAGTTCAGTTTAATATAAATATTAAGGATTTGCATGTTTGATTTCCATTACATACTTAATATGCAAACTGTTATTCATTATAAATTTATGTGTGTATATATCATGGCAATTAATCATAAAATTATCGAATGTAGCCTTTAAAAAGACAGTAAAGTAATTAAGTCAATTAATTACTTAATGCTCAAATACTTAGAATAGGTTTACAGAGTAGAAGTTATGCATGCAGAATGAAAGGCAAAAAATTTGATTAAAATATCAGCATTTGTGGGTAATTCGTACGCTAAAAAACAATAAAACGAAGCTCTAAAAGAAACGTCTGTCTCATATTTAAAAGGCCATAAAATGGGCTGAGAATATTTACGATACATTTTAAAAGCTAAATTAAACATTTATCATTAAAAGAACGTAATTTAAAGTTCCCAATTTATTACATGCAAACTAATTTAATGCCTGCTCGCTTCTTTTACCCTGACATGTTCTTCGTAATTAAGTATTGGTCACAAGACAGATTTCTACTGATAAACTACGCAGTGTATAATGAAAAAATATTGATTGCCAATTCGAAAAACTGAATAAATTACACTCTCACAAAATAAATCATAGTCGATGTGGTTTTAAAAAAGTGAGCAAAGGAAAGAATTTAATTAATCATAATTCCAGAATTGATTTTTGTTATTCCTATTTTTTATGTCAGTCGATTACATTAGTATCATCGTATTTTACAGAACTCACACTTTTGTTAGTTCGTTTTATTACAACTGTTATTTATTACATGAACAGATTAATTAAACTTTGAAAACGACAGTTCAGAAAAGTTCTAGTATTTCGGATATCTTTTTAATACGTCTTATTCGTTCCTTTTTATGAGAATTCTAAATTTGAAAATGTCTTTTAGTTTCTGATGAGACATGAACTAATTGAAAGCCTGTATCTATACATCGATGGCATTTTTATTGCTGTATATTGATTGGAAATTGGATGGATGATTGTTTTTGTGTTTTTTTGGCACAATGGCCCATATTTGACCAAGCTCAGGGTTGAAATTGGACGATAAACATAAAAAAATTAGCTAGATTTTAACTACTTAATAAATTAATCAAACACTAATGAAATAAATATATTTTTTTTTAATTTGGGATTTTAATAAATTAACAGGTCGAAAACATAATTAGCTGTTTGAATAATTCAATTTTATTTTTATTATTTAACCATCAATATTTTAAAAATAAGTTTAAAATATTGTTAGATTCGATATTTTTAATGTTTGTTATTGACAACATTACATATATATTGTATTTTACTCTTAAACGAATTGATTTTGTATTTCAAACTGTAACATGTTATTATATCTGCTACTTGAACTATTTTATTAGTCGTTTTTATGAAGACATGATGTGTAATATTTCTGATTTATAACGTGAAGTATAATTCCCATTTAAGAGAAGACATTTCAAAAAGTGTTGTAAGCAATATGTTACAGAACGTATTTCACCTTTATATATGGGATACATCTTAAAAACTAATTAAAAGTTATTTCATAAGATTTGTACCACAAACTCATGTCGAAACTTTAATGAGCTATATAAAGATACATTGATAAATACAAGCATTAATACCTGAAAATACAAACGTACAAGTAAAGAATTTCCAGTTTAATTTCAGTGTACAGGGTTTAGAACAAAAAAATAAAAATATACTGAATAAACATAATTCTCTGGATCAAGACTACTTATTGCATTTTTTTTAGAAATATATTGATTTAATATGTACCTAAACACCTTTCTTATTATGGACATTTTCCTCAATTTAATTTTGGAAAGAGAAAAGCCTTAAGTATATATTTTATAACTTCTATAGGATCACTTTTTTCTCAATCGATGAAAGTTACCTGTTCCATGAAAAGTATTTCATATATAATGGGTGTTGAATAATTGTAAAATATATTGGGGAGCTATTGGAATATATATATATATTTGCTGTCTCTATCATTTATCTTTGAAATTGTATTTTACATTATCAATATAACTTATTTAATAGACTAAATGTGGAACTATTTTTGCTTGAATAATTTCGAAATATACTTTATTAATTTTTGTGTTCTGAAAGTTTTGAGCGATTTCATTATAATAATTTCCCGAAAAATAAACAGAGTACATGGATATGCAACATAAGTGTAGGCTTATATACCTAATTATTACGCAGAGATAATGTAGGAATAATTAATTCCTACAATCACAAAAAGTACTAAATTAGTACTAAAGTATTAAAAAAAGTAAATGTTAACAACATTAACTTTCGAAACATTTTTAATCTACTGATAGGTATGAGGAATTAGTTTCCAATACTTTCTTATAAGTATCAAAAAGTATTATATTCTTTTCACCACATTGAAAGATTTACGAAAGTAAAGCAAAGATAAATTGCTAATAATCTTATAACTAATTAAAACAAAAATTAATATTCATTCACTGTTAATGAGACACAACTAATTTTTTCGATTAAATAAATTTAATTTATATCAATAGTTTTCTTTCATTAGCTTAAGCGTCTTTTAACAGATATTAGTCGAATAAAAATAAAAACTGACTTTAATCCATATTTATATTGTATTTCTCTTTATTAAGTGTTATTTTCTCGATAATTTTCCAACCACAAGTAGAGTCACCATCACAAATACTACGATACGTTCAGAATCGAATATGATTTATCTTCCATATCTTCTTTTTTAATCTTGTTAAGGGTAATAATGATCATCTGGATTCTCTAATCGATTGTTTCTTTTTCTTAAGTGTTTCTGTAATTTCAGTAATTTATAAGTGAATTCCGTTATAGCTGTAAATTAATAATTCAAATGTTTAATAATATTTATTTAATAGCATGAATAATAGATGCATTTATAATTGTAAAAATTAAAATTTCTGTATTTGCTTAGTTGAAGAGCATATTATACATTTTTAAATGCGATACATTTTGAATTTATTTTCCAATTATTTTTGAATTTTGAAATACTTGTATTTGACAGCTTTGTTATTTATTAGGCAACAATTTTTGTATGGCATTAGTGTGTGTTGGAATAGAATCGGTAATTTAAAACAGATCCCAACTTTAATTTCAGATTACAAAATTTAAATTTAATAAAGAAATCTAAACATTATGTGCAGTGAGAGACTATAATAAAAAACAAAACCCCGTTCATAAAATTGATTCATGCTTATCTAGAATTGATTAAAAGATTGATTTATTCCAAATTAAAATCAAACTTTCTTCAATTCTGTATAATCCAGGATTCGTTATAAAGTTTATAAAATTATTTAAAATATTTCCTGCAAAATCTGGTATTTATTATTAATTAAATTTCCTACAATAGCAAAAAGAAATAATTGATCTCCTTAAGAATGCATATTGTTTCGTTGCCTTAAAACTCTTGTTTTCAATTCGTGGCTTTCTAGATATCCTTACGTTCCATAATTACTTTTAGTAAACATTTAACCAAAGCGAAAATACTTTTCCTCATTTGAAACTAGGTTTTACAATTCGTGAAAATAGCTTTGTGATTTCGAAAGCGAAATGTCCTCTCGGTCCATTTAGTTATTTTAGTGCCATTAAAGAAACCATTAAATGTGCGCGTGGGGCACTAAATGTGGTCAAGCGTAGGGTTTTACAATAAATAAAGTTGTGGCAACTATCATCGGGCATAAAGGCAAAGGTTCATCAAATCTGACTAAAAGAAAGATTTCTGTTAATATAGCATAAACGTGTTTCAAAACAAACCCCAAAATTAAACCTTTTAATATTAGGTCTCAATTGAATTTATTTAACTTAATCAATTTACTATATTATATATTAAATTTTATTTTAGCTTTCGATATTAACCAATAAATAGGGACAGTAGACTCAAAATCACCAAATTCGATCAAAAATCACTTTTACGTCAATCAATTGATATGAAACTATAAATAATAAAAATAATTTTTCAATCAAGATAATTTTTGATAGTTACATCGACAAACACCTGAGATAAGTATAATAGGTCAACTAATAAATTTATTTATCATTTATTTTGCTTACAACTTTATACATTTATTACAAAAATTATTGTTACTAACTAGAATTAACTATTTAATAGAATATGTTTAACTTGTCTATGTTTTCTAATTTAAGTTTTAGTTTGAATTATTTTGACCATTTAGTTGGTTTCACAAAAGATGTTGCAGAATAACTTAATCACATGCATCTGAATATCTGCTGCTTTTTATGCTGTAATACACTGAATAGGTTTGAGTAAATTATACAGCGTCTTCCCTACGAAGAAGACAAAGAATAAGATGACAAATAAATTGGTCAATCGATACTTGGATTTTTCGTCATACTATAGAACAAAACTGTCAAAAGAACATTAACTTACTGTTGACGAAAGATTGCTACTTTGTATCCATCCTGCATATAAGCAGTTCATTCGAGAAAAAACATTATGCTCGCATATTAAATTGATGACTGAACTCAAACTAATAACTTTGTTGAGCAAAAACATTTTCTATGCTTTCAAATTGGATAGAAAGCAACCGTTTGCCTTACTCAAGGCAATATAGTAAATTGAGAACTTCAAAAAGAAGTAAGGCACAAAGTATATCGTAAAAAACAAGCAAATTTTAAATTTTGTAGCTAGATTTTAGTAACGGTTAATGCATGGTTTATTTTTATGTTATTAATGTTTAAATCATATATTAAAAAGTATTTAAATTTAAAAGCATTGTGTTAGTTTCCTACCAAATAATTTAGTAGATAAATATGTCACGATCCTATTTTAAAATCGTGGTAAATTAGCACCCTTGTTTTCAACTAATAAATATTATTTTTTTATATTTCAATGCAAAGCCTAAATTCAAAATGTTTAGAAAGTGTATCAGTCTTTTTCAATAGAAATTATATATATGAGAACTAAATACCAAACAAACTTCGCTTGGCGTAGTTCACCCAGAATTTTATATTCTACACACCAGGGGTAAATTTAAAGTATAAAGCATCGTACATCAGTATATTATAATGGGTGTTAAAATTATTAACCATAAATATAAAATTTCACTGCAGTTAAATTCGAATAAAGCTAGCACATAATGATAGTAGGACAAGTAAACAATTTCAAAACTTTCCACAGAAATGAAAATAGGTAAATACATTTATCTTGTACATTATTGTAAACTATGTATTTAGCATATATTTTCTAAATGAGGTTTTATTTATCATGAAATAAAATAGTATTAATATGTATACTTCTTTATATACCATGAAATAAAATAGTACTAATATGTATACTTCTTTATATACCATGAAATAAAATAGTATTAATCTATGTGATTCTTTAATAATAATGATACATCTTAGGATATGACATTTTAAAATCATGATTTTATGCCCTCACCGTCATTTTTTACAATTTGTCGTTGTATATCCAAAAATTATTCACGTTTAATTGAGAGAAAAACTTCAAGATATTTAAAAAAAGACAGTAACAGAATATTCTTATAAGCAATCAATCCATACATATTTTGTAAATCATTTCTTAAATTTAATCTTATTTTACAAATCATGTAACCTAGTAGTTTATGATAATTATCATACATGTGCCTTTTTAAATTCTACTAAAATGTGTGTCATAACAGAAAAAGGAAATGGTGTTTCTACATATATAAATACAATAAAAAAATTTTGTTTGCATAATGAAATGCCAAATTGGTATAAAATATATGTTTATTAGTTTGTATTTATTAATTTTTCGTAACATCGGAAAAAACGGCATTGATTATTGGTTCATTTCGCATCTAAATAATTAAATTATTATATTTATCATATTTTTTATTAATTCATTAGAAGGAAAGTCAACTGAAAAATATAAAAAATGGATCTGTTGCCATATTTTGGCAACAGAGATATCAGCCAGCCACTTTTGTTAATAGTATAATCCTTAGCTATTGTCTATTTTACTTATGTTCAGCATCTAATACAACCTTACAGCTCTTCCCTTTCCTGCAATAGATTTTATAAGATAATATATTTATCTTATAAAATTTCATAACTTTACTGTATTTCTCATTTATTTAATCAATAAAAAGGTGTTGCATTAAGGAAAAGTAATAAAATAAAGACCGAGAAGATGAATATGCCATATAAAGAGGATATATTACATAAGTACACACATAAATATTCTAATTCATACATATATTAGTACAAAAATAAAAGAAATGCTATATCTTAAGCCTTTATATTCATAAATTTAATTTAGTTGCTATTAAATTGTGCTTCATGTACGCTTATTTTGAAAGGTAGAAGTCCCATAAATGAGAATAATTTTATATTTCTTGCTCTTACTTTTCCACAATATATAAATGCATAACCTACAATGCTACATAGCATTAAGAGATGAAACAACGTATGCCTTAAACTTAAGAAAGAAAAATGTGTCAGCTAAATATATTAAAATTATAAAGTTTCCTTCATAAATTACTTATTTTTATATGTAATATCCCATAGAAAATAATCAAATATGCTTTCCATGATAAAAGAGCTTCATTTTTTGCAATTACGTTACCCTCTGATGGGCGTCTCACGAGTTATCTTGTCCTTAATGAAACTGACCAGATCTTGAAGGACGAGGTATCTCATCATTAGAAGAAAACTGGCCAGATCGTGATATCGTCATCATCAATAAGTCGTCAATATCTTGATGACGAGATATCTCGTTGAAACAACTTAGAAGGTTATACTTAATAACTTTATTTAGAGTCAGTAACCATTTGCTACAATATTTAGAGCAATGGAATACATGATATCATAACATAGCAAATGCACGTGAGGATTTTCATACATTATGAAGGGGTCAGTTTCGAGAATATATAATTTCTAATCCGTTCAATAATAAATATATTGATTATTGTATAACACACTGTATCGCGCAATCGGAATTCTCGATGTGATACGAGGAGCTCAATATTTCGGTATTGGTAACTTCGTCATGCCTGTTGATGCCTTATCTAAACAGATGTTAGATCGACCAATCACAATATATATTGTTAGATACTTTTAACTGATATGTATTATGGTGATTAGTGGTTTCCCTGCGTATCGTTGCTTTAACGGGTCTACACATTGAACTGAACTTTTATAATTAACTAATGCAACATCAAAAATAACTATTTGAGTAAATTCGTTTGAGGAAAAACTAACGATCCGATGCATTCTAATAACAATATTACTTCAAGAGCTCAAGATCGTAAAAACAGCTTAATTCCAAAACACTCTCTACGAAAATGAATTAACCCTACAAGGGGTTCGAAACGAAGTCTTCCTTGCATCATTTCTAATCAGTTCTGACGTTCTTGACCCATAGACCCTTTCTTAGGATTCTTTCATCTTATCTATATGGTTACTCTGTGATTCTGTGTTGTGGGGAATAAAAGCAATACTTCCTTTTAGTTCTTGTTCTAGTATTGTAGTTCTGTCATTGTTGAAATTAATATTTTAAATGCGTTTTTCATTATGCTTTCTCGCATTCTTATATTTCAATTTTAAATGTCCCTATCAAGATTTGTACGAATGGTTAAAGTTTGTTTCATTTACTCAGATCCAATTAAAATGTAGATCCTATTACAAGTGTTCCATTGATTATTTCGAAAAGTATCAAGAGTGGACAATTTTCAGCTATACTAAATGTCTGAGTTGAGTCTAAAGATACTATATTTCATTGTTTTACTTGAAATAGATTCAATACCTTCCTACCATTTTCTTTTTTAATGTATTTTTGATTTTATGTAACAGAAATATACTTCAGAACATTCAGTCAATGCGTGTTTTTTATACTTTTAATTTCCTGTGCATGTGTTTTTGATTTTACGAATACATTTTATTAAACAGGAAAAAGAGAATTTGAAATTGACTTTTGATCGAGCACCACAAGTTCCTTAAGTTTTTATTAGAAAAAAATTAGGAAACGTATTTGTGAAATAGGTGAACAGATTTTAAGAAACTATAATATACACAAATATTTCTAGAAAACTATTTCACATTTGATTGTAAAACATTTTCTGTGTACAATTGCTAGTACTTGTTATAAAACATTAGAAATCTTGAACTATTTTTGAAATTCCTTTCAAACTGTTTACTTAAAGACAAATCCTAACCTCAATACCAATGATGCTGCATTTATTTACGCTTTAATTTTATCTCAAACTCTTCCAACTTATTGTTTGATTCACAAAAGGACGTGAAAGCAGTAGCAACGTAAATGGTACTTATCAGAAAAATATTTAGCCGCGGTAGCAAGTTTGGCGGAATTGTAAATGCTTACATCGTTGCTGTTGTATAAATTACTGACATATTCCGTGAGGCAATCTGTACTGATTCATGTAGAATTTTAACAGAAAAGTAGAAGTATCAGAGACCAAGTTGAGTTCACAATTTCGCTCCAACACTTGCAGTCATCTATTTCCTTAGCATCAGGAACTGGTGGGACGAAATGCTGTATTAATATCTTATATTTGCTGAAATGATAGGAAGCCATGTATTATCATTGATAAGGAAATATGGGAACATGCAGGATTACATTAGAACGGCAGAAACGGAAAATTTAATTTCATTCGGACCTTTGAGGGGATCAGTGTCGTGCTTTCACCCATTTGTGATAGGAGAGCAATGAAGCAAAAATGTTCAGTGACAGACAGATGTTTCTCTCTAGACCTTTAACTTAGTGTGTATTTTACTTTTATCACTTGGTGATAGGGAAGTGTGTGTAAAGAATTTTATTCATTGTTTTCAAGAGGGTCATAAATTCGTGAATTCCTTTTTCAATTACACTTTCTTCAATCAGCTGACGATATTACGTTTCATTGACTAACCACTGTATATAGCTCAGTGGCGTGAGGAATAAAATACAGTCAAGGGTAGTTGTTTTCCCCTAGTCCTTTATCCGAGATGTATTTACTTTTATCACTTGGTGAAATGGAAGTGTGTATAAATAATTGCATTTATTGTATTCAATAGGTATATATTTAAGAGTTCCTTTTTAAATTAAATTTTCTTAAATTGATTAACGATTCAATTCATTGATTAACTTTCGTAAATCGGCTCAGTGTCGCACTTCCATCAATTTGTGATGGGAAAGGAGTGAAGGAAAAACGTTTAGTGGCACATGTTAAACCTCTAACGCATGTTAACACATGTCAAACCACTAACAGAGTTGTGTATTTTATTTTATCACTTGGCGATAAGAAAGGGTGCGTAAAGAATTTTCCTCTTGTCTTCAAGAGGGTCATAAATCCGTGAATTCCTTTTTCAATTACGTTTTTTCCAATCAACTAACGATTACATTTCATTGATTAACCTTTGCAGATCGTCTCAGTTTAAACTTTTCCATTACTTTTAACAATTTGTAATGGAATAGGAGTGAAGCAAAAACGTTCAGCAAGGACAGATGTTTTCTCCTAGACCTTTAACCAAGATGTGTATTTTATTTTCATCACTTGGTGAAAGGGAAATGTGTATAAAATATTTTATTCAATGTCTTCAAGAGGTTCACAAACTCAGTTCCTTTTTCCTAAGTTCCTTTTTCAAAAAATACTTTTTTCAATCAGCTGACGATTGCATTTGATTGATTACACTAATTTTAATTTGATTTTTTGGCCAAGGTTCTATGATAATAGCATAGGAATCTCAAGTTATAAAGATTAATTATAAAATTAAAATTTAACATTATAAATAATGTTGAATTTAATGTTATTTCCCTAGATATGGAACATGTTAATTCCAAAAATATCTATTATCATTAATTTTAGTTATTGCCTATTCAAAAATTCTTACAAACTATAGATTGGTTATCAAGATTAGTTATAGTTTTATTAAAATTGGTACAGCTAAATTGATATCATGAGAAATCTTAGTTGTACTATGCCCATTATAAAACAGTATCAATTTAAAACAGAAAATTATTTCCTTAAATGATAAAAAATTAGGTATTTATTAAAAGATGAAATATTTTACTTATTAAAAAATAAAAATTTTATTATTAGTTTTCACTGATGGTAACGGACAATATTGCGCGATTCATAGTCTATTTTTTGTTTATACAATTATCACTGTATGATCATTACATTTCATGCATATAGAAGACACCATGAAATCAGAGCTAGCAGCTCTGGAACCAAGAAATAAAGTTGTACTGTATTGTATTGTAGTCAATAAATTTAATGAAGAATCAGCTTTGAACCTACAAGTAGCAGGTTAGTCTACCATTGATAAAAATTCAACTTTCCGTTTTTATTTCTTAATGGTGACGAAACAAAACGTGTCTTTGATGTTACATCTTCTCAGTGAAGAACCGGACAAATTCAAGCACAATAACCTTCTGTGGAGATAGTCTTCCAAAGAAAAAACCACCTAAAGTATAAATAACAGCATTTATTTGATTTCCGATAAGATCCTCAATTTTATCTTGTTGACAGAGTATTAATATATCAGTTTGAAGCAGGCCATAGTTGATAAATTCGGAGCTAGGGGCTTTGATATTTTCAACTTCCGCTCCTCCCAATAAACGATCATGGGAATTCTCGATAACTACCTGTGTGTGATACAAGTCCCGTCGCTCGCCTTGAGCTGCGATTCCCAGAATAGGGGAAAAAGGATAGGGGAAAGGCGATTTTTTTTCAAAGATAAAGTAAAAAAACGAGTTTTTCGTTATCTCGGCAATAAAAGTGAAATGTTTGCCGATCTGTCGCCTGGAGGTTGAGCAATTTATTTCTGCTAGTTTATGTTTCGGAGATAGTAGACGCTTCGATTGGATCTGAAACGACGAGGGAAAAGTAACCACAATATGCGTAGTTATTAGTGATGGCATGGGACTATTTTGACTTACTGTGTCTACATTAAAATACTTGTTAAACAGGAACTTGTGTAGTGATTGTGGGCTTTATTTCTATGACCCGAGCGCCAGATCTGACGAAGTTGCATCAAAATCATATTGAATAAATAATACCTTCATTCAATAAAGGCTGAGAGTTAGGAAAAAGCTGCAAAAATACTTATATAAACTGTAAAGGTTATGTTTTTAAATTTATATAGGTATGGGTATCAGCTGAAATTTTTTTATGAATTGCTAGCTTTACCATCCGGTTTCTCTCGAGAGTTTTTGCTGCCTCACGCAAAAAAAGGGACACGGGTGTTTCGTCAACAATTTTTGCAGCCTCATCTAACAGCTTTCTGAGCTTTGTCGGTGTCACGTACTCGAACTCTTTCCTCTTTCAAGCTCTGCGAGTTGTAAGCTTCTACTGACAGATTCGACTTCTGTCAAGTTAGATTCCTTCCTTTCTCTCTTCTGTGTCAGTAAAACTTTCATTATGTTTGCATGTCCATTACTTGACTTTGTCTTTTGTTTCGTGCAGCATGGCCAAATATGACCCTAACGCCATGCAGCCAAATCAACCAACCTATTTCAATTGCTCAGCTAGCGACAGTTTTTGGTGTTTTGTGTTAGTCATAGTTTGATAAAAAAATAGTATCTTCTTGAATAATGTTCTGTATTAAAACTTCTATGATTCTTAAGGAACATTGTAGCAAGCTGAAATTGTTCAATAGTTGCATTGAAATATAAATTACAGAAAATAAGCTGTGCAAATAAGTGTGAAATATAAAATAATAAATAAGTAAGTGTGAAAGTAATAAATAAGTAAGTGTGAATAAGTAAGAAATATAAATAAGTGTGAAATATAAAATACAGAATATGACGCCAGAACTCATCATTTCAAAGTTTTTACTCTTTCAGGCAGATTTTCCACTTTATATATAAGGGTATTACTGCCAAAAATTTGAAAAATCAGATTCCATAGATTATTGCAAGCATCATGTATAATTAATAAATTAAATCCTTTAGTAAAAACTCAAAGTAACGAAAAACTACTGAGAGGACTTATGTAAACCCCAAAGATCAAGTTTTTAAATTTGTACAAGCATGTGTATTGGTAGAAATAACTCTTTCCAAATTGAACATTTCTGTTGATTAATTGAAAAATAACGCTACTTAAGAAATCTTGAGGAGCCAATAGTTGTAAATGATATAAAATAGAAACTGGAAACTTATGCATACATTAGGAAACAAGTTTTGAAAATGTTCAAAATTTTTTTATGGTGGTATTTCTTCTAAAATTACACCACTTTCTCCAGATTATTACAATAGCCCGTTGTGCTACTCCAGTGTGACGTTAATTAAAATACCTACCTACCTACCAAATTATGACACTGCCTTCATTTGATTAAGGGAATTAAGTCTACCCGTCTAGAAAAAGTGCTTTAAAATTTATAGATTTTTATACTGTTTGAACATAGACTCAGTCAGTACGAAACCGATTTTATTAAAATGTAGGACATTTGTAACATATTCTAAACACATCAAAATAATAGATATACTAGATAGCTTTATCGATTGTGTATATAAGTTAAGTTCTTGAGTGATATTAGAAAACGAAATTATTTCCAGAATGCACTTACAAAGTCTGTCCTAAAATACCATTTAATTGGGCACCTGACTGAAAACTGTAGCAACACTATTTCGATTTTTACTTGTGTAGGTAAACAATTTTATCATTTTTAATTTAAAAAAATTGTGAATATTTATTTTTGAAGCAGTAAGAAAGGTTGCTTGAATATTTGTCTGTCTCGGTTCAATTTATATTCCTCTCGATTTTAATTCTAAATATTCTAAAACAATTTAGGATGATTATGGGATTTTGGTTCGCTATTGGTTTTGTTCCTGGAAAGGCTATTACTAATGACTAGTTATTCCATTATCAGAAGTTCATTTCCATTTATCTCTAGAAATTCCGGACTCTGTTAAAATCTGCTTAGATTGAGGAGGTAATGTAGCAGAATGAAGTCTTCATTCAGCTTCACAAATCACTTATATTCCATGTGTGTCCTATAACTGGACTTTATCCTACTGGAGTAGTTTCCCAATTTGAGAGATGAGTTAACCTATTAAATGAAACTAACAAAATGTTCAACTTAATTTTTTTATCAGATAATGCTTTGGAATAAAGAAAGTCTAATCACTAAGCAAGATTAATATATAATTAGTAAAAATATTAATTATAATTTATAGTTATTTAGAGGCATTACTTTTATGTAAGAATTACGTAAATAAGTTTATAATGTATCAATTAGTTAACAAGAAAACTTATTAAACTCTTATTTTACAAAAACATTGAGTAAAAAGCATACGTTTAAATACCTTCATATATATTACGCATACGTTTTTATTTTGTTGGATTTCGTAGTGGCAATCTGAAATCATAATTCCTTCATACATGATAAAAAAGGAGAGATAAAACTCAATCTATACACAATGAAACAAGTTACAGAGTGGCTTAAAGTTACTTCGTATAACATTCAGTTTGATTTATAAAAAATCTATTGCTCTTTGGAAAAACAATTTCGAAGACAAACAGAAAACGTTGAGTATGACATGAACTGTAAGTGTTCGTAAAAAGTATCGGAAAGTTAAGTCATCCGGTAAAACAAATTTTTAAAAATCGGTACACATTTTTGTTCAAATTACTCGATTCTCACAGTACTCAAATCATTAAGTAAACAAGCGAGTTTCTTTCTGAAATAAAATGCTGTACAGTTTTTATTTGCTGTCCATTGAAATCTATATCACTGAGTAGAATTACTGATTGCTGAATCTAATAACCATGAAATGTTTCTTGATTGGAAAAGAAATGTTTTTCTTCTATAAAGCTATTTGGTATCATGTAATCATTATTTTTACAAATGTTTGAATTGTAACTGGTAACTCAGAAAATACAGTACTGAATTCGGTTTAATTTTTAGTTTTTCCATTTAATCTTTACTATTTCCTTTAGAGATTTTGAGATTTTAAAAGTGGTACTTAATTTAATTTGGTCATATTCTCTCTGAGTGCTCTTGCAATAGTTACGACCTAATGTGCACTGACGCGTTTGAAATATTGAAAGGTGGTATGATTTTAAGATTGAGGAAAATGTAGAACGAAAAGAAATAAACAGAACTTACTAAAAATCAAATATGAATCGGAGATCATGTAAATGGATCAGAAACAACGTGAAAGTTCCATATTTGCTATTCTGATTTGAGAATGTACTGTTTTAAACATCAGTTTTTTATGTTGCTCGTTTATGTATCTTGTATGATTTATTTGTTGTATTGCATCTATCTATTCCTCCCTGGAATGACGTGTCGTTCGATTATGGACATTTTTCATTAGCATGGGCCTCTTACATAGATTTAAATGGTTTTCACTTAAGCTGACTCGATATCTAGTATTTTACATAATTTAGTTATTTTTGGACGTTGGATTGCGTGTTTCTGCTGTTGCATGAATGTTTTATAGTTCTAATATTGCTCACTATTGCGCCTATTCATAATGAAAAATCTTCTAGGAGTTTTTTTGTTGAATTCTTCCTTTTATACTTTGGACTACATTAACGTTTTTCGTATAAAAAGGGACAATACCTTTACTTTTCTATAACCCACTGCAAGAAGTTCTACAAATTGCTTGTCCTTTATCTCATTTCTATAAGCATGCAGTGTAGTTATTTTTTATGTTGGATTGCATATTTTTACTTTTACTGGGTTGACGTTGAAGTTAAAAAATATATTATTTACTATTTCATATACATAATGAAATATTTTCTGGGGATAGTTTTGCTGAATTATTTCTTCCATATTTCGTAAAATTATTTCTACAGAAATAGTTTTACGAATAAGAGAAAGGAACTTTTCTGTATTTTTCTATAAACCACAGCATACAAGTTCTACGGATTAATTGTCCTTAATCCCATTCTATCAGCATGTAATGTTGATGTTTTTACTTTTGGTTATGTTTCAACTTTTGTTGGAATGACTTATAGTTGAAAAATTATTTCCTATTTCCTATAAATAATGAAATATTTTGTGGGAATTTGTTGAATTGTTCCTTCCGTACTTAAATATACGAAAAGCTTTAAGAATAAAAGGAAGAAACATTCCTTCAGTTTTCCATAAACATCCGTAAGAAGTTCCGTGAATTACCTCTCCCTCTTGTCATTTCAATCAATATGCTGTGTTTTCATATATTTTTTCAACCTTTTTCGGTCGTGTAATTCTCGTATTGTGTTCTACTTCTGATATTCTGAAATAAAAGGAACCTAGAAAGGACATCAACTGCTCTAAAAATACGAAAAATGAAGTGTCATTGATCCTATTTCTTTTTTATCGCCACCCAAAGGCAATATTTTCTTTTTTCTGTTCACCATTTATCGGATTTGAATGTAGGAATGGGGGAAAGCGTGATAAGAGATTGCCAACCCACTGCTACGGATTGCTTTGGGACTATGTCTTCAAGAAACTGGATCTCCATGGAATTTGGAAAAGAGAATTCTTTCGGTCACACAATCACATGATTTTTCTTGACAGCACAATCTTACAACTCAGTAGGTCATCTGATATTTATCATAATCGATCCATAGGAAATTTCGAATTGTTTAATGGTGCTGAAATATTCTAAATCTACGGGTATTAATTATATGATAAAAGATAACAGTTAAGAATAAAGAGAAAATAATTTATTCTTCTTAACCCTACAAGGGCCATACATATATTATTCCACCCCTCAACCTGCCGTTTTTCCTGCATGATTCTAAGCAGTTTCATGAGAATAGAATCATTCATAGTATTCTTTCAACCAATAGCTGTGGCTATTTATTCACCAAGCGTTTTGTAGGTAAAAGCAATTGTGCACTATTTTGAAATGTCGTGAAGCTCAGAAGATTAACAATCGGAACAATATAGATCTTCATTGATGCGTTACAGTGTAGCTCAAATTTAGAAATATGTGAACTGTAGCTGGGAACCTTTTGAGGGGTCCTCCGTGATGGAACCCTCTGAGAGATTCTACTCATACTATATAACCTCATAAATAATAGATGTGCTTATTTATTCATGTGTATTGTGAGGGCAAAACAAGACTACACTATTCGGAGATCTCAGTGGATGCTTAGAGAGTTAAATTTATAGAAAGTAAATCATACTCTGATTAGTCAATTAGAAATACTTCATGAAAGATTTTTAAAAAGTTCTAGAGGTTACAGAAGATTCTTTGTGCACAGTATGCATCTGTTTTTGTTTTATATTTTTCATGCATCATCCTCAAACAAATATTCTGTTGAACATTAAAACAAGTAAATATATTTATATAATCTTCATACAATTTTTACAAGTAATTTTATGGGTTTTATGGAACATTGTCTACATTGTTTTAAATTTCAATTTTCCTCAAACAATAAAAGACAAAGCAATAATACTGAATACGAAATTCAGGAAACTGCTTCTGTAATCCTTGAATAAATTTTAATGTAACCTGATGGTCAGTTACTTAGTATATTTCTAATGGTAAATATCAGGACACCCAATAGAGGAAGGTCAGCGAAGCTTAGTTTGGATAACTCAAGGAAGCACTTCAATGACTGCTTATTATGTTGAACGAAAACGCAGTGCTAATTAATTACGAGTACTTGTAATGTTGAGAATATATTACATCCTTAAAAGGTGAGAAGCATATTTCAAATAATTAATTTCTAGGGAACCAAGTAACTATGTTATTAGATATTTGTTTCAAATAATTTAATGTACCATTCCGAAGGTATATGAATCATAGCGAGTTTTTCTCATAGAAGTAGTATATACGTTGTGTGACGTGTACTGGTAATAACTGTCTTAATTTAACAGTTTAACCGCTTACTTCAAATTCAAGAGTGTCATTATAACTATTATACAAGGTTTCATAGATAATTCATTATACACTCACGCAATTACAGTTTAGGACAGTAAACTTAATATAGGTGCTTATAGGAGAGTTTAGTTGCCACACATAATGGATTTAAGTGTCTTAATTCGTTAAATTGTTGTGAGGAGGCAAAACTAAATTCACAGCAAAGTTTGTAAGAGAGTGATACACCTGCTTGGGATTTCTGACTGTTGGAAAAGTGTGTCATTGGTCACTGTTGCGGATGCCAGATCCGATGCTACGGGGTCTCAGAAGGCAGCTACTTCTAATTTTTGGGTTCTTCATCAGGCAGCTCCAGCAGGAAAATGTTATATCTCCTCTTTAAAAAGAGATATTACAATTCTCTCTCTCTTACCGGCTTCACCACTAAACTTCCTAATAAATGCTCTGACCAATTCCAACAAGTTAACCTATCCCACAGTTGATTGTTATGATTAATTTTACCCATCCTATTTTCTAGTAGACACAGTGAACACAGTATCAAAAGACAATATCAAGCTATTTGACATCTTAAATCAAAGTAACACATCTGGTGTGAGTCGAGGGTATCAGTAATGCTATTTATTCGCAGTTGTTCAATAGAAACTTGTACAAACTGACATGTATATTCAAGCGTTAAATAGCATAAACTGTCACATTGTAAATCAAGAAAACAGTTTCATTTCTAAGTCAAATACTAAAACCGGTTTTACAATTTGTGATAAATACTACTGCATAAGTACATTATTTATGTGCACTCCATAATTTCAGCTTCTGGAAGGATGAAAAGTAGCTCAAAAAATATGTTCTGTTTTATAGAACTTTATATTCTGTTTTTATTTAATCACATCTTGCACTAGACGGATTACAGGGATAGATTACGTCTCACAATATATGGATTGAGCCATTTAGTATTTTGAGTTTAATAAAACTAATACATATATAAAATTAAGGGTAAATTTAAAGTTCGCCAGTTGGCGTCTTAACAGCCGCGCTAACCATAATCATTTCGCAAATGACTTTGCTGTCAAACTATTGATATCACGTCAAAGCTACATCTCTTAGAATTATTAATTGAACATTTTATAAATAAACATATTTTATCGGAATCCCACCCAACAATGCAACAATAAATTACTGTAAAATATAAACGTAAAATAAATAATAATAAATAATAAATAATTACGTCTTAATAAATTTTTCGCTTCTATACAATTGTAATTAATCCTCTGAGGCACGCATTATTCCCAATGCAACCTACAATTTTCCTTGGATGACTTCTAATAAATTTTTAACGTTTCGATCAGCATAATCCTCCCAAGGATACTTTCACTAAATGTGTGTCTGTAGTCATTGTGTGTTGTAATGTAAAAGCAGTACTACGTTACTCGAAAATCTATCCTCAGAGGACTAATATAAAAATTAAGAAAACTTTCCCCAATCTATGTATATGTAAAAAAGTAACATCCTTGCCAAGCTTTATAGCTATTAGAGTACAAGTCTCCATTTCCACTGGTGAAGAAAATCAGACCCTGGTACGTGTTTATTTAAGCTGATAGATCAAACTGAAGGGAGTCAACTCTAAAATTCACTTTTTCGCCATCAGTAAGTCTGACACGTCTCCTGCTCCAATGCAGGGCACGCACATGACATACTTGGAAGTAACCAAGTGAAAACTGAGTTGGTAATAAACATTGAGATAGAGTTATACACGAAACGAAAAGTTGTTTTAAAAGTTTTCTTGAGTTATAAGAATTAATGATACATTTTCCCTTGCAGAGAACTGGGGGAAAATGTATCATGTTTTAAGTATGATTGCTTGTTTCAATGAAATAATTGTATCAAAGAAAACGTTGACACCAAATACTTAGATATCTTAAAATATGTGAATGAAATATATCATTGGCTTACAGATGAAACACACTAAGTCACATAAACAATAGTTCTGAGAAAACGAAGGGGGATATTATGTTTTACAAGCAATGCGAAAAATTTAATTCTTTCATTTTAAGAATTATTTATCACATTTTGCATTTACTCGATGCCATTCAGAGATGAGTACTTTCATCATAATCATGAATCACTACAGCTACTTATTAATAAAAACACTATGAATGAATTATATTTATTCATTTATTTATGTGTTTCTCAAGTGTTTTTATATGTGTTTTTCAAGAAGAAATCTGACCTACATGCACAAAAAAATGACTTAGTTAACTTTATCAGTCTAAAGACCTCTACATTTTGGCTTAGAAAAAATTAAAAATCTTACATTTGAAAATTTTAACAAAGCGTGTTTAACTTGTAGGCCGATGGAAACATAGTAATTTGAAACCCCTTTGAATGTTTACCAAAATAAGGTCTAAACATAAAAATAGTAGAAATGTTTCAGTAATATGACTCAGAGATTTTTTTATTGACGTCTTCCCTCTTAAGACAATGTTTATTTAATGAGTTTTGATTGCCTTTCTGAGATTTTGACGATTTAACCTATGTATCATGAACAATTTAAATATATTTGTGTATTGTGATGTTGAACATTTTTCAACTCATTACAGTACGTTATAACAATTATCGTACGAAGAGTCAGCAGACATCGTCAACAGTCATTGTTATGCAACACGATCTTAGATAAAGAGCGGAAATATGAAGAAAAATATTCTAAACGCTTTAAATCAAGTTAAATTTTAAAACATTACAATTGATATATCTATTCAAGTATGAGCTTAACTGGAACACTTTGGAATTATCGTTTTAGCTCCACTGTCATAAGAGTGTGATCGTGATTTATTTTTCAATTTATCACAGAAAATGGATACAAGCAGGTCTCCTTGAAAATAATTTGCTGTTTAACCAAATCCTTGACTCGAATCTCGGTTTGTAAGCGCACATGGACTGCAAATCTGTAGACTTAACACGGCTGATCAATATGTGCTCCTCACAAATAACAACGAGTTTGCCCCATGCCAAACCCCGAAGAGGTTAGAGGTCGGAATTAGAAAAAAAATTAAACTTAAAATCTAAAATTGCGAATTACAGTAATATAGTGAACGCATTTTGCATTACATGCAACATAAAAAGGACGCAATTGAACCAGGACTTAAGATTAGGCGAAGTTTGGATCAGATGTCTTTTAGTTTTTTTATTTCAGTTACACTTTCATAGCTTATCAAAATTTTGGTTTAATGAAACTTATGCCTGAGTGTAGCATTTCTTTTACCCTTCATCACATTTGATGATTAAATACCTATATCTATTTGTTGAAAGAATCCTAGGAAATATTATATTGCTCAAGGATATCAAAACTAGTTAGATGCCATACAATGGAGACTGCAGATGGAAGAACTGATATATGCTCGTGAACCTCTCAGATGGTTAAAATAGATAATTTTGTTAATAAACTATTGCTAACATAAGTAGTGACGTTAATGAGAATATTGGATGTAAAATGTTATTTACTTCGAATATTCAATAAGATTTAATTTAAATTGATGAACAATTAAATTAATTTTCCGCCGGAATTTCCATACATATTTTAATTATGTCGCAACACCGGTGCTACTTCAAAAGGACATTTACATACAAAGCATTTCGAAATCAATTTAAATCCCAATGAAAGCGGTACCTGAACTGAGACCTTAAACATTGAAAACGTTACTTATTAATGGGCTGTGTTACGAGACTACGTAAATGACACCTGTATGTGAGTATTATTTTCAGCGCATTATTTCCTGGCATTTTCAATACTTTATCATTTAAATCCAACTGTTTTAACTCAAAGTATAACGTGTTATGCTTTAGTAATTTAAATTTATTGAATCACAATTTCCAAATTAAATGCAACAATTGATTGAATGAAAGCTTGCAGCGCTTAACTTTGTACCTATAAATGTCTTTCATTTATCAAAATCATAAACTTAAATTTCATTTATATCTTAATCATACATGAATTATAAGCATATGAATTTCTTAGTGCGATCATATCTTTGATATCTTGCAATTTTCTCTGCCTTGAGTACATACCTGCTAAACGGCTTTAATTCAAAACAAATAAATCCAATTCACTAAGTTAAACATTAATATAATTAAACTAGAGGTTATATACCTATCAAATCACGCTGACTTCACTAAAGAGAAATCCAATTCAATTTCACTATATAAAAAAGCACTATCGTTTCATTTAATTTACTAGCGGCGACATTTTACCTAGTTCTACATCGTATTTCAATCATTCATTTTAAAGATTAGGCGAAATTAATTTAGTCCAGACATATAAAGAATTCTTTAAGTTTCATGACACAGCACGAAACTAGGGTCTGGTCACTAGGATGGGCACTCCCTAATGACCAGAAAAATATTTTCAAATTTCAATTTGGAATAAAGGGAGTTGCATCTTAACTTCAAATGCATTCCTAAGTTTTTCAAAATTTTTGATTTATTGTCTTGCGTCTTCTATCAATTCTATTTTAATGTTTTTATTCTACATTGAATGGGTACTACTTTTTCCATCTCTAGTCTAAATTCACGAATATGGCGATTATTATCGGTTATCAGCGTATAGAACTAATTCTCGGGGTGAATGAAATACTTATTTTGTTGAATTACTGGGTGATTGTAGCCTTAAACCTCGGATCGTTTCAAAGCTTCAGAGGGGTAGCATTGATTTTATCCCACGAAGCACGTATTGGATAACCACATCTGTTGGTTGAAAGAATTCCATTGATCAAGGACAAAACTGGTTAAATTTTATGCAAGGCAGACCATAGTTTGCAGAACGGTTTGTAAACCCTTCTGAGGGTTAAGTTCGTCACTTAAATAACGAGATGTATGTATCGCGTTTAAAACTCTTAAATATAATCTGTGTAGAACGATGTATGGTGATATCACAACTTAGGGATGTACTGTGGTCTAGGCATTATTAAGTTGTATTTGCGGAAAAAGTGGAGTAATGAACTTTTAAAACGAAACATTTTTCACAAATTTGAAGATAGGTCATTGGACCTTAAACATGGTAATGTACATCGCCCTTATGAAGAGAAACATTATCTCCTCAAACTAAAACTAGGCTAAAGACTAATTCTCCAATAAGGCCATTTTTCTTTACTGTTTATTCCCCTGTCATTATTGACATATTATTTTCTAAAACTCTAAAGGTAATGTTGCATTCATGGAATTAGGTCTAGCTCTACTTACTTTGGACACCTTTATTGATAAAGTTCGTAGAATTACTTTCCGTTACATCCTACAGACTGCATGTACTAAAGCTGTTGCAGCCTTTTCAGAAATATGCTCGTAGTTATACTCTTGCAAGTGTTTTAAGGTTTAGCTTATTTCTATTAAAAACGTTCTACTATTATTTATGGATAGGTAGGTAGTTGAATTTACGTCACACTGCTGAAACAAAATGGACTATTGGCATCGGTCCGGGATCAGTCCCGAAGGGAAAGATCCGAAGCAAACGCAACGTAATATTGAACCACGGTCAGATAACGAGGTCAGCACCCCACTCTTCAAACTTCCAGACCATGCCAACGTGAGGACATCTGAAGCCACGACAGATTTAAGATGCCCCAGCCCCCACATACATGACGGTCTTCGGTTAGATCGAGTTCCGAACTTGTAAGTTGCGAGTTCTAAACTCAGTCCATCCAACCACAGACCGTCGTGTACACGGGGACTGACCCACACGTTGCCAAAGTTGATCTGGTGTGGCAGCTGGGGATGTATTCTGGGTCAATCGTTGAGCAACCATGGACCACATGTTTTCTATCGGCGAAAGATCCGGAGAGCGAGCTGGCCAGGGAAGCAATTCAATCTGGCGATTGACGAAGAACCCTTGGACAATGCGTGCCACGTGTGGTCGCGCATTATCCTGTTGAAATATGACTGTGGGCAAGCCCTGAAGGTAAGGAAGGACAACTGGCTCCAACACCTCGGAGATGTAGCGCTGGCTGTTTAAAGTACCGGCAATGCGTACTAGAGGAGTGCGAGAGTGATATCCAATACCGCCCCATACCATAATACCCGGTGCAGGACCAGTGTGGCGGTGCATAACGCAGCTGTTCAGCATCCTCTCTCCACGGTGTCTCCAGACTCGAATCCGACCATCGTGGTGTTGCAGACAGAAGCGTGACTCGTCAGTAAAGACAATTTCATTCCGTCCACATCCTTCTTTCATCGCACCATTGGCGGCGGAAACGTCTGTGGTTCTGCGTCAAGGGTAGACGAAGCAATGGACGTCTTGCGGACAGACCACTCTGCTGTAAACGGCGTCGAATGGTACGCGCAGACACTGGATGATGCGGTACAGACTGAATGTGCTGTGCTATGGTTCGTGATGTGGCTGAGCGATCCGTCACTGCCATACGCACAATATGCCTGTCATCACGTGAAGTGGTGCACTGAGGTGGATGCGATCGAACACGTCGGTCCGTCGTACCCTCCTGCATCCAACGATCACATATCCGCATTACAGTTGTTTGGTTTCGTCCAACACGACTACCGATTTCCCTGAAAGATAATCCACAATCTCGGTAGGCCACTATCCTTCCTCTGTCGAACTCGGATACTTGATCAAAAGATGATCGCTGTTTTCTACGAGGCATAATTGATCGTTTTTTTGAAAAAACCACAAGAAAAACACAATTGCCGTACTTGAAATCGTCGAAATCTCCAAGCCTTAAATAGCGCTTTGAAATGGCGCCACAGGCGCGCGTGATGTGCGTCTGCGCTGAAATTCTAATCATTTGCATATCTCACCTCCGCTAATGCATGTTGTAAATTTCATATTATTTGCATGCTTCCTTCAGGGTGTTGCATTTACGGTGGCCAGCAGTGTATTTGTCACAGCACTTACCACCATCATCATTTTGGTAATCAGGGACACTTTTTTGTAGCTATACACTTTATTTTTCTTTTCATAAGTGGCATCTTCTGAAACTTCTTACCAGAGCGTGTTGAAAATGGGAGAGATCCGATGCATGCAGTATTAAAAGACTAGATGCGTTTGGAAAGCATCAACTTTTAAATCATAATTGATATGTTTCATTTTAGTACATTTGATAAGAATTGTGAATTTATGAATAAAATGCCCCTTTGAAAAACTATTAGTATGGTAGCCTTTCTGCAGATACTCGATATTTTTCTTCTGCTTCTGTATCATGAAAACTAGTTTCGCTTTCAGAATACTAATATTTTGGAAGATTTGATAACAATTAACACTTTTATAAATTCTTGACTATTGATAAAATTGACGGTAAAAATTTAAGTTGGTTCTAAAACTGTTAAACGCATTATTTCGTCACCATTCACAGAACATCAGGAATTGCATAATTAAACTTTTAATCGAAGACACTCGTTGCTGATTTAATGTCGGCGCAATTTCATTACAAGACACAGATAGTACGGCAGAGGGATTTTCGGACGATTGCGACTGGCATAAATATTGCACAGTAAACACACACTGTTTCATTGTCAGTTACCATACCAGATCCACAGATCAACATTAACTGTGCACATAATCCGAAATACAGCGTTTTGTTCCGAATGTTAGAACATCTGCATTTACGACAACGATAACGCGGTGGTTGGTAGTGAAGATACGCAAGGCCATCCACTATTTCTAGGATCCCTTTGAGAACCGTGTTTCGTTATCTGTGTTTCTAGAAATTAAACCGTAGAATCACGTATATTTTTGTTTCTCTCTTGAGTGTTTTGTTAACGCGTTGTACTTAGGATTCCTGTTATCGAAAAAGATTAGAATAAATTGTTACATGGTTAAAGACTAAACAAGAACTTACGCATTTGTTTTGATAAGATAAAATAAATATTTTACCTCGTCTTTGTTTTTTTTCTTCTGTATTCTGATGGAGAGATGAAGTGTCCCCTGGGAATGAGATGCAAACTAAAGTTACAAAATAGATAACCAAATTAAATGCTTATTCTTGCTTCGTGTTTATTCCACGGTCGATGCTACTGTTTTTGGTTGTTTTTGAATTACAGATAACTTGGATTGGTCTTTGAAAGCAAGAACAAGCACATTCTTGTCAATTATAAGAGCTTTTACAAAACAAATAGAATATTTTCTGCCGCTTTTCTAAATGTTGTTAAAAATGCTAATAAAAGTACTGAATGCGGAATAAAAGATTTTAATTCAGCCACCTGCAATCTCAATTATTTTATATTTTCTCACACAGAAGTGATGTTACGCTGTGAAAGCATTGAACACTGATAAACAGACATAATTTCTGCGTGCAATTTAAATATTTTATATATCTCAATTATTTTATATTTTTCTCACACAGAAGTGATGTTACGCTGTGAAGCATTGAACACTGATAAACAGACATAATTTCTACGTGCAATTTAAAATTGTTTAGTAGTTAGATTTTGATTCAGGGTATTATTAAAAAGTCCGTCGTACATTGTTAATAATTAAATACTATACTTAATAAATACTATACTTAATAAATACTATACTTAATACATACTATACTTAATAAATACTATACTTAATAAATACTATACTTAATAAATACTATACTTTGTTAATAATTTAAAAATAAAAGATATTATTGATTATCAAAAATTAAATGTAGAGTAGCTCACTCAGTGCAATGGTACTTCCTTTTTGAATGGAATATTGAGACATGATTAAGGAATATAATATCCATATATTTTTTTGTAGAAGCATATTTCCAGTATCAGTACAATTATCAGCATAAATATTGAAAGGAGTCGAGCCTCTGCATACTTTCCTTTAAAAACTCTAGTATGTACCAGTCATTGTCAAATCATACCAAGCATGATAAACACATAAATTAAAATTATAATTTTAATTTTAATTTTGTTACGGATAGATGTTAAAGTTAAACAATTCACCCGTTTTCTGTTGCAAAATCGAAGGCGAAAACTTAATTCTGAAGCGAAATAAATAAACTCAGAAATAAATTACTATATCGTTTCTTATACAGGAAATCTCAAATTGAAATAGAAGTCTTCCAATACCATTCCCGCTCCATCAAAACCAAACTAAATATAGCACTCTTTAATATCTACCGAAAAGACACAGCAGAATGCAATTTTCTCAAGAGATAACATAGTCTGTATTTAAGAAAGGCATTCCTTACAGTTAACGCATTTCGTTACTGGAAGCAGCGGAGCGGAAAATTAAAACAAAAAGAATATTTTTATTCTTTTGCTTCTGAATAAATTAAATGAATAAAATTCGAATCGTATTTTTTCCCCTTTTAATCTCATGCTTAATGCCTTCCGAGCCAATTCATCTCCTCTTCCTTTTTATTTTCAATTTATGTTTTATTCTTTATACCCTTCACGGGGCCGAAGCGATATTTCCCTTTTTCTTTCAAAATCGAAAAGAAGAGGGGTTATAAGAAAAAGGGTCGCTGGGTTGTGAAATTACTGAATCGCGCTGCTACTGCAAGAACTGATTGATTAGCTCGTTGTAGCAGGACCCCGTGTAAGGATGGACTGGAATAATATGAATTAAAATCATTTGAGAGGTTCACTGAGGGTAGATGCTGGAGATGGTGGGAAAATATGGTTCCGGAATTAAATTGATACCCCACAAGCTTTTCTAATGTATGCGGTGACGGATGTTGGTAGGCATAGGTAATATTTCTCCACTCAGCGAAGTGAAATTGAATATAATCTGATAAGCCCCTATTTAGTTAGTTTTATAATTTTATTACACATCAGAATAAGGGAAATGAGGTTTTTGAAAAGATTAAGAAGTTTTGCATTCCTTTGTTTGTTCTTTCGTGCATCCCAGTGATCCCAAATCAGTTTGGAGTTCTGTAACGCTGAAAATATTTCTTGAAATAAATTGAATTCAGTTTAATTTTAAGAGTTTGTGAGGGAAGAAACCTTATTCTTCTATATCACTATATTAAAATTCTCATCATTGTGTATATTGTCACCATGAAGTAACGTAGAAGGATTTATATCATAACCTCCTGTTAACCAATAATAGAAGGACCTACGTCACTGTACTTGTAAGAAATCGGGAGGTGTAAAACAACCACAACAGTTGACTGTTGGATAAGGGGAATTACGTCATAACGTCAAGTTATCTAATACACAATAGAACATTGTTCTTCTAATGAAATAGGTAGAGTATGTGAGTGCCGCTTCATGCTATTTATTCCGGTCGCTCGGTTTGAAGATCTGTCGTGTAGTTGTGGGAAAAATCATGAATCCTGATGTGGGGAACAATTTATTAATTGATTAAAATAATTATCCAATGTGATTATCCAGTAGCCTGCGCTTCGATAGCCAATTGGTCCGAATCGTTTCGTAAGCCTACTTGACTTACCCATCTGAGATCTTATGAAAGGGACTCCACCCACAAGCTCTCTCTATTTCAATAGAAGGGCCATATCATTGCGCCTATAGAAATTGGGAGAGAGATGTCAAACAACCACAATAATTAACTATAAGATGAGTGGACTTGCTAGAATTGGTCAGAGCACTGATTATGATATATTACATTATGAAGCTAGATTTATTGAGGGTGGGGCGATCATAAATTATTGTACAGGAGATTTTCCTCAATGTTGGTGAGAATTTTTGTGATTTGAATGTAGTTTTGCAATGAATAAATGAAAATTAACTTTTAACACTTCATAACGCTTGTTAAACCTGTATGACTAAAACGCTGCGTGAATAATATTGTTCATTTTAGACTTAACTTTCATGTATAATATAAGTACTAATATTTCATAAAATAACTTAAAAATTATGTATTCTGATGTAAGAACAACGATTAATATACGACTATTCAACATGGAAAAGTGACTACAAAATGTTTTAGTGTTTTTGTGGTTTACTTTAATAACTCTGAAGTATTTACCAAATTTCTATAACAAAAATTCGTCTGAAGATGTTTCATATTCAGACCAACAATACACATGTAATTTTGAAGTTGAAAGCCAAATTATTAACGCTTTATTTGAAATTGTCTAAATTAATTATTCTGCAAACATTTTATATAGCGCAAAGTATTTTTTATTGTTAACAGCTGTGTTTAAATGTTCTAGGTTTATGAAATCGAATTTAATAGAACCATTTTGTGACATTTGTATATTAAAAATATTTTTAAATAGCTATCTACGATAGTTGAGGTATAAAAACTTTATTGGAAGATGGTAAAACTTGCAGACAATAACGAAGCTGCAACATAATCTATCATAAGTTAAAAACTTACCAGTAGGCAATTTCAATATGCAAATTAAAAGAGAGTGCTGTAACTAATTAATTCGCTAAATTGGATAAAAACATAAATGTTACATAATTTTAATTAAAATAATTAAATTATAAATATGAATTATTTAATTGAATTTACATTACATTAAAATAATTCTTTTTATACACTATACAGGGAATTTATAAGAATCTAGCTTAATATGTGATAAATGAATGAATTAAAATTTAATTTCTAACTAGTAACATAAATCTTAGATAATTTTAATATAGAGAATTAATTTATTAACGAATTAAAATATACGAATTGGTTATTCTAACTTACATCATTTAAAAAAAGTTTTATATACTACACATGAAATTTATCTAAACCATGTTTAATAAATGTCAGATGAATGAATTACGATTTGATTTCTAACTAATGGAGGTGTTTCATATTGATGAGAAATCACAATTATTGTAGAGATGATATTCATAATAAGATAATATAAGAAAGACTCTTAAATGATCATATGTTATTCATTTTCATTAAAAACACTGAATACTTTAGAGTTTGTTAAAAATGTCTCTTTTTAAGATTTTATTTCTTTCAAACTCCATACTAATTTTTAAACAAATTTGAATGAAAACTCTGAAGTGAACAATCCGAGCATTATAGAACAAATGACTTCGAGCAAATGACAAATGACCATTCAGACCTCAATATGATTTTATATAAGCCCGATAGTGTATGGTTCTAGTTTCAAACATTATTTCAGTCAATTCCACGAAAACAGAAAAATGACATTTTTTTACAATTAATTTGGTAATAAAAATGCACGAAACAGAATATAATACGTTTACAATCATTAAAATACTAAATAATCTATCAATTAAACCACAATGTATTTAGCTCGATCACATTATTCAGTTGTTGTTAACATAAAAGTTACAATGTTAACACACTTAAAGATTAATTGCAACAAGATGGTCAGAATTGTTCTCAATGTATGTGGAAAAATCCAGAAACACTTTTATAATACACGCTATTTAAATTCGCTATTCATTCCTCGCTTGAGTTATTAAAGCATGAACTCATTATTAATCCAATGCCATTTCACTCAAGTCTCAGAAGCCTGTGATTTAACTCCTAATTTTTTTGATTATGCACTGCCACCTTTTACACATCCTACATGACATTTCTGACAAACTCTTTTCTTTTCAATTAACCTCCACATTAAGGACGTCTCATTCCTATGTCCACTGTAAGCTATTCGATGTTCATGATCATAATTTCGTTATATTGTCACAATAAGACAACTCTTTCAAGTTTAACTACAAGGCCCATGACTATTTCCTCTTAATATATGTACGTGGAGAAAACCGTACTCAAATACAGTGCATAGACCCTATTCAAGAAAAGGGCTTACAAACTCCTCTAAAAATCAACAGACAATCATTTTGAGCTCTTTATCGTATGATTACAATTAAGTAAACACTTGTGGCATTGAAATATATTTACACTATCTACATCTGAGACATTCTCGTCTTCTTGAGGAAAGTTTATTTTTCATTCCAACCCGGTTGGTGTCCCGAGGCGGTGCCGAAACTGCTTTCTCGACATCTGCAGTGGCTTCTAAAATTGAGTATACATCATGAAGAGATTTCTTTAAAAATAGGAAACTATAATAATTTGAACTCAACTTTTATGGGTATTTTAAAAAGCACATTTAGAAATATATTAGACCAAAAAAGCAATTCCATATTCACTGTAATGTTTAAGATAAGTTTTAAATGTCAAACATGAAATTCTATGTCGCAAATTTGAGTATACACCGAACTTACGAGTCGTACAGAAACACAACAAAAATGTAAAATAAAGTTGCGCTGCATATATTTTTGCATGAAGAATAGCTTCTACACTGAGGGGTACGGAATTAACAAGAATTTGTGTTGTTTTTCTACATACTTTTGCCTATTTCTCTCTTCTTATGTTCTGTGCTCTGATTATTGTGATTTTTATCCACATTTTCCTACTAGGACAATACATTTTTAAGTCATCATCAAGGTCCTTAAATTATGGTGGAGAGTATAGTTGCTATTTAAGGTGGTGCGCACATAAACTTTAATTTAAGTACTTTTGCTTCATATCTCTTCTCTCTTTGTGAAGACGTTACCCATGTATATAAAATTTTGAGAATAAATCCAAATTTTGAGCACATTTTTTTCTCTTATAGTTAAATATTTTAATTTTCTATCATTTCACCAAAAATTCAAACTAAATTTAAAGCCAGCCTATAACCCCATGCAAACACCGAAACGCATCCACTCTTATAAGGGGCAGTGCGCTGAAGAAGCGATTGACTTTTAGGGTTGTGTTACGCTTATCATCGCACATCACTCAGAGTAATATTGAATTTGCTTTCTTAATTACAAATTGTGTTATGCTTTTGGAGGTGTTGACTGATGATTGTACCTACTCCCAAGCATAAATGTGTTTCGATGATTGGATGGGGTTGTATGTTAGCCGGAGAGATTGGAAATTTATTTTGTTTTCATGAAATCATGAAAAGGGGAAATATTTAACTCTATTCAAGAAGAGTCTGTACCAACCTTAAACTGAAATTATATTGCGGCTTAGAGTACACTTTCTTTAATTGACAAAAAATGTTTTCCATTGTACATCTGTATAAAGACTTTAGCTTCTACGTCCAAAAAATAAAAATAATCATCATTTTGATCGTGTTATATATGCTTTAAACAGATTAAAACATGACTATGTACTTTTTACCATCTTTAAAATAAGCAATTAGTGTCTCCGAAAAAATGTCAATTCTGCTCTAAGCCGACGAAATGCCACATCATAATCTCAGTATCTCAATGAGCTCTAAAATGTGTGGTTTCAATAGGGAAAGTGGTTAAAATCACGATATTTAATGCTCAAAACGTAAGACCATTTTTATGGGAGAAATGAGCAAACATAATAATAAAAACTACACAAATTCTTGGAAACTTAATACCCCTCTGATTTGAAATTGTTCTACGTAATAAAAATGTTGTAAAAGTATGTGCAAACAAAAGTTTATTTTATGTTTTTATTATGGTTCTGTACTAAATATTCTTGGTGTATACTCAATTTTGTGACATAATTTTTTAGATTTGGCATTTAAAACCTATTTTTTAAATATTTTAGTGAATATGGAACTCTTTTTTAGCTCAATTTGTTTTTAAACGTTTGTTGTACCATTTCTATAAGAATTACGTTCAAATTATTATTCATTACAAAGTTCTCCGAGCTTTTAAGAAATCTCTTCATGGTATAAACTCAATTTTGTGAGCCATTGTACATAGTATTACTTTATGAATACAAACTGAATGTATATTTCTTCATGTTCTCAAGTTTACTGCTCATACATACTAAAATTCTCTATTCAGAATATTATGGTGCCCCTAAGGAAATTAAAGTATCTGACTCGTAAATGATTGTTCCATTTTTATGTTCACTGATATAGCGTGACATTTGGGATTACAACTGCTTTATTGCTTAAATGTTTAGTAGAGTTTTGGCATTATAATACAATTATATTCTGTACAGCCTGAAGTCTAACCTATCTTTAATCTAAACGTCTCAGCATCATTAGAAGTTTTCCATTCTGTTATAAATAAAACACTACTTAAATTCAAATCCATTCAACCTCGATGAAATAACTAATCAAATTACACAATTTAAAGTTAGAACCACTTAAATACAATGAACATGAATATTTTCTATTTCTTTAACTTTGATTAGTTCCAGGCAATAAACGAATAACAAGATAAAATGAAATAATAGAACACATATCATTCAATTTTCACTACCATAATGATGAAAGCAAACGATTTCGTATCAGATAAAACAAAGCCATTCTTCAAATAAAATATAAGAAAATAAAAATTCATTTGAATTGAGACGAATTATTTATTTTTAGCTGTGTATCAAAACAAAAGACCCATTTCAATTTTACTGAATTCAACTATTGTATCTTACAATAGAAGCATTTTCTGGTTTCAAAAAAATGTTCTTGAGAATCAGCAATTCAATAAATATTCTTTCTTGGAGCAGTTCACTTTATCCAAAAGGATTCTATGCTATCGTTGAATTTGATAGTTTTTCCCCTCAAGCTTCATTATTAGTGTGATAGAACTGGCTTTATTAATTCAGTCACCAACTAGCGTAAATAAATAATGTATTAATTGGTTGTTATTAAATCTTTTCGTGATGCAGAAAAAAGTTTTCGGACGTTCTTATCAATTACTTAGATCTTTATTATTAAATCAACTGTGTTTATCTCTGTAATGATGTAGAGCGTAGAAAAGTAAAATATGATTTAATTAGCATAAATAAGTGTTTTGATGAAGAGGAGACAATTTCGTTACAAATGGGGAGTGAAATTGGAGTTCAAACTTTTGAAAAACAAAGGCACTTTTAAAAGTACGTATTTTTGCGTGTGTTTTTAATAGCTTTTGAGTTTTTAGTATTGAAACATGTTCTCGAAAGATCCGATTCAGAAATCAATATATACAGTGGTTCCCAAAACACCATAAAGATAGATCTTTAAAAGCCTAAAACCGCTGACAAATGATAATGTAAATTTAGTTTATGTAAAAACGTAAAAGTGTGTGTGTGTGTACGAGGGCTGTTCAATAAAGAATGATCATAAATTAATAAAAAATAATTATGTGTACTAATCCTCCAAATTTTGATGGTCTTTCACAAAATACTCCCCATTACATGCAATGCACTTATACCACCTTTTTTCCAGTCTTCAAACACATGCTGGAAGCCTTTTTTCGACAGGTCCTTCAAAATCGCCTCCGTAGCTTCCACCACTGCCTGTGATGATGAAAAACGCTTTCCCCGGAGGTGTTTCTTCAAATTCGGGAAAGGAAAAAAAAATCGCATGGTGCTAAATCAGGACTATATGTAGGATGGGGAACACACGTGACGTTGATTTTTGAAAGATACTCAACAACATTGGCAATATGCGGCCTTGCGTTATCATGGTGTAGCATCCATCCTGTTGCTTTCAAATGGGGCCTTTTGCGATGGATGTGGCCTTGGAGGGTTTTCAATACATCTCTATAGTATTCTCCAATTGCAGTTGTATGTGGTAGCACGACATGCTGATACACCATTCCTCGAATATGGAAAAATGATGTGATCATAACTTTCCCAGCAGAAGCAACCACTCTCGCCTTCGGTGTCGGTGATGAAGGAGACTTCCACACAGAGCTCTGTTGCTTGGACTCAGGGTCATAATGATGAAGTCAACTTTCATCAGCAGTGATAATTTTCAAAAGAACATTCCATCATTTTGTAGGCTTGATTTCAACTCCGAACATACCTCCACACGCACATCCTTTTGTTCGGGAATGAGCAGTCTCGGAACTCACCGCGCGCAAACATTTTTCCATTTTTGCCGTAGGCGAAAGTAAAACTAGGCGTACTTGGCCGGCTGCCAAGGCCGCAGCAGTGACGTCATGACCGTGAAACTAGCGCCATCTATTCGCCACTTATCCCGGCTACACATGCAACATGAATTTTATTTTTCTTGATTTTTTAATCACCTTTGAAAAAATTATGATCATTCTTTATTAAACAGCCCTCGTACACACTTAAATACACATTGAACTAAAAAATCCATTTTTTAAATACTATTTCTAAACATAGGTTTTAAATGTCAGATTTACATATTTCAATAATATCACCGAATAATAAATAAGCAGGGCTTTGGTTGGCAAGAGAATGCTTTCTTTCCACAGAAGAGGATACTCTTATCTTGTAAAAGAGGTTTTTGTAATTGACGCCGAGTGCAAAAGTAAAAAAGTATATTACTTTTTTTAATCTGGGTCCTAACTTCCTATATACAGAAATGTAGATTGTTTCCAATATTAAATGTGTGCATACATTATTTGCTTTCAACTGATATCACCACCGAATGATAAAAAAGATCTGAGGCTTTAGATCATAATTACAGAACTACTTGCTATGTTCATATATTTAATGCGATCTACTGAAAATACCCCATAATACATCTTAAAAAACAAAATTTACCAGACTGATAGTAAAAAAAGCGATATTGCTGTAGGATAAATATAAATCTGGACAGAGCTCTGAACTAAATATTTTTAAGGAAATAATTCAAATATTGTTATAGAGTAACAGGGTCTTTGCATATCACAGGAGTAGAAACTGAACTTTTTGCAATCTAATCTGCAATTTTATACTCATAAATGCAATAACACTATAAGCAAACAGGAAAGTGATATCTGAATCACCAATATTAATCTACGAGTATGTAGTACTATACAGAATGATTTGCAAGAGGCTAGGAAGAAAATATATTTTTCCGATAAAAGGCGATAATCTTAGCCTGGAAAATGTTTTTGTATTTGACGCCAAATGCATAAAAATACAGTTTGTTTTTACAATCGGTTTTCTAATTTCAGATACAAAGATATGCAGATTGTTTTATGTCCGTTGTTGAATGTGAACATACTTAATTTGCTTTCAATTGATATCACGATTGATAAAAAAAATCTGTCTGCTTCATTGCTTCAGAGCTACTTGCTATGTGTTTATATATTTAATATATTTAATGCAATCTACTGAAAGGCCCTGATCCAACTATCTAAACAAACTTTATCAGGCTGATTAGTAAAATGATATGCTTTATTGGCCTTAGATAAATATGAATCTCAAGAGAATGTCTGATCTAAATATTATTTAAGGAAATGATTCAAATGTTGTGTTATAGAATGACTGGGTTGAAACCTTTGAATGTCACAATAGTGAAGGCTGAGCCTTTGCAATACAATCTGCAATGTTATACCCACAACTGCATTAACACTGCAAGCAAATAGTAGAGTGGTCACGGATTCACCAAATTTATTATGCATAGATCATTATAGAAAGACTTGTGAGAGGTGATTCCATTTTGTGTCAAAATTTATGAATATCTGATATTTGCAGGAAGTTATTGCTAAAATACTCAAAAACTGTTAATATCTACTAGGGTTGTTAGGACAGTCATAGAAACGTCTGAATAAATATAAATTAAAATATATAGTGTGTGATAGAGGCCTACAGGTGTGGCCTTGCGAATAATTAAAGGTGAAATTTTATTTACCCATTGCAAATTTATTTAATAAGAAGTTAAGTAACATTGCACCAGAGCAACACAACGGGTTACTTGTGACGGTCCGGGATCTATCCCGTAAGGAAATATCCAAGGACCACACCTCGTCACTTTGAAACACGGTCCAATGACGAAGTCAGCTCCTGAGCTGGCACCCTACTCTCCGCAAACTTCCACACCACACCAACGTGAGGACATTTGAGGCCACGACCGATTTAACATGCACCAGTCCTCTCATACTCGATGGTTTTTGGCTGGACCTAGTTTTAAACTCGCACCCCTCTGGTTGCTAACCCTTTACTCTTCCAACGGGGCTACAACGGCCCTCACTAACATTAATGAAAATATATTGCGTAACAATTTATATTCAATAGAATTTAAACAGTGACCAGTCAAGTATTTAGTCTGACGATAGTTAATACTATCTATCATCGATTGGACGGAATGAATGTCATGAAGGTGGATATGTGTCGTAAAATATCAAAGGTGAATTGATGCGAAGTTTTAGGAGAGTGGTAATCCACGACTTTTGATTTCTGGCTTATGGGCATGGGGTGTAGTTGGTTCCGTTTGTTATGTGCCAGCGATGATGCTATGGGACGCTCGGAATGTACTTTAACTTTTTGGTTCTTCAATGAACATATGGGCGGGTTGGCTGCCAAGTGGTTTAAGTTCAAAATTGCAATTTTTCATGAGAGCGAATTGAAAGTTTTCAACTGTCTATAAATTCAGCGTATTATTGTAACATTTAACGCATCCTGTGGCCAAACTATTGAACCAGAACCCACACCACTTAGCAATTTGATACATCTAGCTGCCTAGTACTGAAAAATGGTGTAAGTCCGTTTTCGGATTTTTGGGACTTGCACCACTTGGCAGCCAACCCACTCATATGTATCACAAGTATGGCACTTCCCAAGTTTCACGAGATCTGTCCTCGTTTCCCCAATAAATTCCCAGTCTTCTAGCATCTTAATAAATGCTCTGACCAATGCCATCTTGTGCATTCATCTCACAGTCAGTTATTGTAGTTGTTTGACTACTACTTTCATACAGGCACAGTGATGTAAATACTTCTTTTTGTATTGAATCACGTGCTGTTATGACGTAAGTCCTTCTATTTTATATACATGACATCATACAGACCTTGCGGAAACGCTATTTTTATATAAAGATTGAAAACTACTAGTAATTGTAACATCAATAATCGGAATAATTGATTAACAAGTAATTATGAATTACTTGTTAATCAATTATTCCGATTCTATATGTACTACTATGTACATAATTACTTGCTGGCAAGTAAATTTAAATTATTGGTATACATTTCAATCTATGCATATGTGGTTACTAAATCACAAAATATTTCTCTGCATTCAGTTTCATAAGCGATTATATACACTCTTAACACCAAAGGTTAGACACAATATTAACTCATTACTCTAAATCATATTTTGTTTTATCAAATAACATATAAAGCTACTGGACTCGCACTGTGCACAAAGGCCCAGCTTTTTGTAAAAGTACTTCTTTAATCTGTGTCAAATTATTAAATCATTTAAAATAAAATTTTAATAGTTTAGAATAAAAACCTTTTATCAGAAATGATGTTTTAATGTGCCTTAAAAACTATGCTACTTTTTATTTTATACCAAGATGGGAATACAACGTGTTAACTGGTTTTTAATTGTTCTTTTTCAATCGACATTGCAATTTGTTCCAAATGAAACAAAAAACACAATTAGATGAATGAAAACTGAATACAAATATTTTTTAAGGCTTCTATCATTCGTGACGAAAGAATTCTTTCTTCTCAATGAAAAAATATTTAATTGTTTTTTACGATACTGTATGCGCCATTTCATTGATTTCTCGTGACGAAATTTAAAACCTTAGATGCATCTGATAAATCTTTTAGAGCCCATAAAAACACCCATTTATTTTCTAAAAAAACCTTATTTATAATTCTAACTCATTTAAAAAGCTTTTAATGCGTGTAAAAGTTAATTTTATAACGGTTATGTCGAAAGCATAGAATCAATTTTTATTTCATTGGTAGCGATGTTAATGATTTTCTTTATATTTTTCTCAACGCTGGATTTTAAGAATTATTGATTTTCACAATGACTGCTTCAAAGTATAAGAACAAATACAATGTGTATTTGAAAGATAAAACTGAGATTTATATACAAGTAAATAAATTCTGAAGATAGTAACGGTTATCGTGTTCAAATCTGTTTTAAATTTTCCATGCAATATGTCACACAATGTATTACTAATATGCTTTATAAGATTTAATTTTTTAATGAAACCAACTGTGTTTAAAAGCAGAATGTGTTTATTTTTACCTCTTTTAAGAAAGTTGTTTTAAAACATGAAACGCTATTTCAGGTTATAATTTTGACAGCTCATTTATACAAATTTTAGATTAAATGTTTTTTTAAATGTCTCATTTTTCCTTTTGCAGGATGATAGAATTTTTAAATTTTTATGGGATATATATTTGGCAATTGTATGCATGGTTAACTGATGATATTTAGCGAATAAACGTAGTTTAGAAGTTATAAACACCGTACTAGAGACGCTTTTCGGACATTTTTGAACGATTTTGATGAGCTGTAAAAAATTGTATGCTACGAAAGAATTTTATTTTCACAGCAGTTAAATAGTTAAAGTTTAACTTATCGTCTGCTAACTCAGTTTTGTTTACTTTCAAAATGGCGCTTTTAAATAAGCAATGGATGGAAGGCTATGTTTCCTCTCTTTCCAAAGAGAATTATGCTTATTCAATTATTCAAAAACGCTATAAAAGTCATGGTTTTTCGATATCTAAAGGTACGATAAGTAATATTATTAATGAGAAAGGAAAAAACGCAAGTGTGGAAAAAAATTTCAAAAAGTATCCAAAAAAGAAAAAAATTCTGAGAATATTTGTAAGGTAAGATCTTTAATTTTAAAAGAGAATCCGCCAAGTCAAAGGACTATAGCAAAGTGAACGTGAGAACTTTCTCTAAGAGATTTATGATTGTTGCCGGTTTTGCATATAATGGAAAATTAAAAGTAAAAAGAGTGGAAAAATGTAAAAATCAACTCCCACATATTATCAAGACCATATTTTATCTCCAATATTCAAAAAAGAAATACCATATCTTTACCCACAGTGCCAACAATCAATAGAACTGTATCAGGGTAAAGGAATCAGCCAAACATCTATATCGACTATTAAATTCTTGGAAAAAATGGAACAAGAAACTGGTATCAAGTCAATACCCTTAATTGATATTCCTGCTAAATCTCCAGATGTTTCACCCATGGACTTTTGTGCTTTTGGACTTTTAAAAAGGGCATTACCGAAACGTCGACCGGAAACCATTCAAGGACTGGAAAACTGTGGAACAAGAATGGGACAAAATACCACTGTCGATACTACAAAAGTCATTATTATCATGGAAACTAAGATGTAGATAGTTAACAATAAAGGCTATCAAATTGAACATTTAAGACACAAAAATTTCATGTAAAAAATTGAGCTTCAGTCCATTAAAGTCGTTCAAAAATGTCCGAACAGCCTCTTATAGCAGAAGAAATTTTTTATCTTCAAGTTAGTATTTACTTTTTCCTATGAAAGCAAGAAAAGTAATTATTATGTCACTTACAATCTATATCTAATTGATACAACGTGAAAAAAGACCAATCACTACTTTTAATTGTTTTTAAAAGTTAATTTCATTATTTGATGTTTAGGAAATATAGTTTTGACTCCCATGTCTTTTAATTATTTCTCTATTAATTACATATAGTTTTTTCATAGTAATTAAATATTATATAAGTGTCAAGTGCACAATCTAGCATGTATTCATATTTATATGCAAAACTGGAGATTAAATTTCTTTTGAAAAGAGATGTTCTAGATATGTATATAATTATTTTCGCTAATGATACAATGCTACATGGTTTTAACTTAGAGAAATCAATAAACTTTAATGCAATAACTTCAAAATCAATGTACTATTTGCTCAAAACAATTTTATTATTTGTAATTGAAAACTATCAACAAATAACTTTATTGTATTATTCATATCGAAATTAATTTGCAACTATTGTATAATTCGCAACTTTATTCTACATTTAATGTGTGAAGTAATATCTACTTTTCAAAAGGGAACGAGACTCTTTTAGCAGTATAAAATTTATTTCTAAAAATATCTCAGTAAAAATAAACATTTTTGTGAGCTGAGTATTTTCATTTTTAATGGCCGTCTTTGAAAATTTACTGTTAGTTAATTTTTATTTGGGTTTTGCTTGGTTGATTTTGTATGACATAAGATTAGGATCTGGCCGGGTTAATATGGTTTAGAGGTTAGTTTGGTTTGTTTTTATATGGCGCAAGGGCCAGATCTGGCCAAGCTGTGTCAAACACCGTATGTATGTAGATCAAGCGTTTCTTAATTAAACGAAACATAAAATATAGAATGTTGCGATTAAAATGATGCAGGATACAATATAAGTCATAAAAGCTAAATATAGTTTATAAAACCAAATCCTTTAAAAATAAGTCTTTATGGTAGGGATTTGATAAAAGTTCCTGTAAAATAGGGTGATAAACACCAAATCTCAGTTAAAATCAGGGCATTTTATTAAGATGTGCCTGACTGATAAAATACAATAGTACTGCGATTGCGAAATATTGGAGCAGGTTTTCCATGTAATAGATGTCCATGGGTAAATGATCTATGGGTGCGTGTCAATTCAGTATCGTAATTGTGATTTAAAACCGTTTTAGAATAACCCTTTATGGATGGCTGAATGAAATTTTGTTTTGTATTTCGAAGTCCTAATTTGTTTTGGAAATATGAGTTTAGAATCTGGTTTAGAAGACCGAGTATGAAAATTCATAAACACTGGAGTAACCCAAGAGTGTTATACAAGAAGAGTACTTTGACAAAACACATCACGTTGGTGCTTTTTTCATTTTAAAACTCAAAGTTAAAAGACTCCAACTTTCATCTTTACGACGAAATTCCACTTTGAACTAGAGAATTCGAGCCACGCAAAAGTGTGCCGTCGCTCAGCAAAAGTCGGGATAAAAATACCAAAATGATAATAACAAAATGACAGCGAGAAAGAAATTCTCGAAAGTGGCTTAACCACAGATTTCAGGAGCCATCTACCAATCAATATCGACTCGGCGTCTGCTTACTTCAGATGGAAAATGAATCGTTTTTCTCTTCTTCATAGACCAAGTCTAATTTAGAAAAAAGAAAGAACGGGAAAAAGTTTAGAAGAAACTGCATTCTTGAGCAGTAAATCCTTGTTAGGCCAACGATGTTTCCCGGGGAAAATATCGTTTATTTTGAGCCTTTTATCTCCGAAAAATTGTGAATCGTCCCTTCTAATATTTCGTTGCAGTAATGATTTCATTCTGTGGGATTTTATAGCAATATAAGGGCGCTTATGGGAGGGTTTTTCTACTGAATGGGGATTGGAAAATAGTATATGAAGTGATTTTCCTAGAATTTAACAATGGAGGCGAAGTTCCATCTAATCGTTTCTTACTACAATCAGAAAGAAACACGAATTACTTTGGAAGACAGACATCTCTTAAATTTGATCCTTTTAAACCATCTTTATTTCGGGAATGGAATGGGATAATAAAAAACAACATTAAATTGGTTCTAAATGCTTTTAATTTCTAGATACTTTTTAATTTGAGAACGGTTGTAAAACTCAATGATTTAGATCAGATCAGCACTGGACATTGACTCCCGTGCTTGCCTAAGAGGCAGTTTCATCAGGTTTGCTTTTTAAGTTAGAATGCATGTCTGACGCTTAATAACAGGAAATAACCGTATGACCAGTATATGATTACGTTATTAGAACCTTAATAGCACATATAGCAGCAACATAAGAGCTAGAATTGGATATCTGAAAGATTATTTGAAAGTGGTTCTACGCACATTTTAAATTCTAAATATTAATGATTTAAAAGTAGTTTCAAAACTCCAAGATTTAGATCTCATCAGCACTGGACATTGATGCATGCTAAACAAAGTCAGTAACCCCTGGTTTGATGTTTTGAGTTTAAAGTTTGCGTGCTACACTGTGTAAATATCTGACCCTTAATAACACGGATAACAGTATGATTAGTGTATTATAGCAGTACATACACTTAATAGCACACATAACAGTATGATAAATACTTAAATAGTATTCCATATTACAAAGTGGTTCTAAGGTTTTAATTTATAAATATTGTTGATTTAAGAGTAATTGCAAAACAGATTAAATCAGCGATTTAATTGACTTCCGCGCTAGTCAAAAAAGTAATACTTCTAGATTTTTTTCGAATTTATAGAATGTTACATACAACGCACATATAAATATCTACACTAGATAATAGTATCATCAATGTATCATAACAGACACTTAATAAAACAGATAACGGTATGGTAAATCGAATTGCATATTAAATAGCTGTATCAAAGTGGATATTTAGTTTCATTTCTAGATAATTCTTTTTAAGAGTAATTGAAAAACTCAAAGATTTAGGTTAGATCAGCATTGGACATTGGCTTCCATGCTAGTCAAAACAGCAATATTCCTAGGTTCTGGTTATTTTAGAATATTACATGTTTCGCATATAAATATCTGACACAACACAAGAAAACAGTATGTTTTCACATTGGCATCAGTGAAAACGGCATTGCTGATGGACTGGCCAAGGAGAGTTCTTCAGATGCTCTTGATGTGCTTGATTCTCCAACTTCGCAATAGCCCTACAAAACAAAAATTTCAAATAATACAATGTGGCGAATTCCTCCCGATCCTCCCTGGTGTACGGGGAAACATATGGGTATATCCTTGTATTAAATAGGGGAAAGAAGAACTCAAATGGCTTTATCTAGATTGTGAAGGTGTGCACCTTAGGAGTATAAATTCCTGAATGGTCAAAAATCTTTTCCAGTTTACCTTAAGAGTAAGGGGAACACGTATCTTGTAATCATATTCTTTCCTATATTGGAGCGAGCCCTTCACCCTTATTCCAGAATCCTGATGACATAATAATTTTTGAAGATAAATGGTAATGTAGGTAATTGAATTAACCCTCCTGGTGGTTTCTCGATCATATATCTCATCACTAGCAAAACTGGTCAGATGTTAATGGACGACATGCCTCGTCATTAGAATTTAACTGACCATATATTGATATCGTCACGATCAAACCATCGGCAGTGTCTTGATGACAAGATATCCCTTGATCAGCAAAATTAGTCAGATCTTGATGGACGAGATATCTCGTCGAAACCACTCGGTGGTTAATGTCGCACTGGAGCAACACAAAGGGCTATTGGATTGAAGACGAATAGACTTGGTCTAACAAGTGGCTAGATCAGGAGAAACAAGGAATAACAACATGTACATTCAACTACCTACTGATTGAGAGTACTCTTTTTTAGCGTTATAAAGTTTTAACAATACCGAATAAATATCTTAAAAAACGTGAATTGATTTTTTTACGATAGAAAGAGTCACACTGAGATCTTCCAAATTTTAAAAAATCTCTAAATTGTTCTTAATCTCAAAGTGGTATTAATATATGAATTTATTCATGAATAATATGCAAGTACTTTGCGATATAATTTTAAACAAAAGTCAAAACTCTCAAATAACTCAAAAAAAAATAATAATCTAATTGAAGGTTTTGTTTGAATGCTCGATTTCAAAATCTTTTTTCGAAATCTTGAGTTTGCGCCCCTACTCTTGGGATTATGTGATCAATGGGATAAGAGTCTTGGGTTTAGGTTGAAGAAAAATAATTCCCCAGACGGATTAACTCATGCTTCAGTTGATGATAAAGATCCTTTTTATAATCAAAGGTAAGGGGTCGATAGGATTGGTCGACGTTTTGGATCGAGATGGAGATCGATCTTTTTACTTTGTAAAAGATCGATATGTTTACTTTGTTGATACACATGCTTATTTTCTCTTTCTTTGTAGAAGTATTTGCATTTGAAATTTTACTATTACAATATTCATGGTATAGAATCTATCTATTTAATCCAAGCCTAATTGGAGTTAAAAGAAATATGCTAGATATATTGCACTTTTTGTGTGAATTCGGATTCAGACGGATGTATTTCATGTCAAATAATTTAATATATAATTCTAAATTTAAAAGTTTGAAAAGATAGCTTTGTAAAACAATGGATTATATTTTAGATAAATTTTATTGTTAAACTATTCATTTATAGCGAATCTATTTGTTTTCTGATTTCAAGCCTATTTGGGATTGAAAGAAATATTCAGGGTGTATTGCGTTTCTTGTGTGAATTCGGGTTCAGAGAACGTTTTTCCATGTTAAGAATGTAATTCAATATATAAACATAAATATACAAGTTTGAAAAGATAGTTTTTGTAAAATAGTGAGTTAACTTGTATATAAATTGCTGTAGAATGTGAACATTTCACCTACAAAATGCATAGTAGTAATTGCGGCGTAATTTCCATGCTGATTCCAACATGTCATGTATCTCAGAATGAACATTACATTCACTGTCGACATTCTTTCACCAATGTTTCCCAGGATAAAATGTTTAACGTCTCATCCTCAATAGTTATTTTTTCAGGTGCTCCAAAAGCTTTTCCTACAACAATGTTTATTTGAGAAATTTGATGTCTTACTGCTCTACAAGAATCGATGGCATTGGATGCCTTCATGTTATAGTATAGAGCAATAACATGACTTTCTACATTTTAAGCATTGATGACTGATTGTAAGTAATCAGAAAATTATAATTATTATTAGTGTTTTTATAGAATATAAAATACAAATTCAATATAGGGAATCACTTTTTACGAAAATTGGTTTTAATTTAGAAACCGTATTAAACGTTTGAAAAAATGCCTAACAAACCTTTAGAAAATGAACTTTTTTCTCGTAATACATTATTATTAAAGCAAAAATGCTCTTAAAATGTTTCTATAAATGAAAAAAATTTAACTGTGGCGATAAATTGGTGTCCACCATGAAACATAATATTTATTATTGAAAATTTACATCTTGAACTTTTGGTACTTGAAAAGTTCTTTATACTCCATTGATAACGTCATACGAATACCAGACCAAGAGTTAAACACTACTACGTGTAGGTCCAAATTGGAATTTTGACAGGAAGATAAAATAGATGTCATTGTTTGTCGTATTGAAAGAATATAAGGAAATATTTGGAGTTCATTTTGACAATATCTCTCCCAAAGTCAGTTGTTTCTTCGCAGTACAGTAGTCTTCCCAAGGCATCTGTAATATTTGTTCGGAAGATTTCTACTATACCTATAATGTTCAGATTTCATGCTATTGAAAGAAATGGCGGTATTAACAAATCGTTCTTCTCTACAGTTACGTTTCTACAGACATGGATTGTTAAAGTGAAAGTTACCAAAAAATTTACTTTACTTCATACTACAGCATTTTTACAAATAAAAAAATAAATTAAAAAAATTATTTATGTACAAATTAGAAATTTAAAAGTGCGTTCAATAAGTCAATGTGTTTGCCAAAACTTCCTTAAATGTCCCAAATACCTCGAATTGTATTCGTTTAAAATTTACTACAAATTTATTCTCGGAAAAGTAGACTGAAAGGCTTCTACTTTATTCCACTTGCAGGAGACTGATGCCCACCAAAAGGAATAATTAAAAACAGTAATCAGCGTTGTATCGTTTAAGAAACAATTTTGGAATTAAATGGTAGAAATTCCGTCCAAGTGAGCTTTATTCTCAGTGTTTCTTTGAAATTGTTTCTTTTAAGTTGGGAATAATAGTTCCACTAATTTCCACACACATTCTTTTACTACATAACTCAATCTTCTAGTTATTTGGTCTGTTACATCTCTACACAGAAGGAGCAAAAGCAGGTGATTTGACGGTTCAAATTCTCCATGCATGTAATTCAATATGCTGGTAGTTTTTGAATGAATTCTTGGAATAACTAGACCATAGAAATCTGAAGTTATGTACTGATATTTTAATCTTGATTGTTCTAAATTCGGATAATTTATCACATTTTATCAAAATACATTTACTATATTTGTAACCATGCATTGTCGAAATGAGTTAATGATATTTGAACTGACATTAATCTTCCCGGTGATTTATCTTCGTCTCGAAAATTGCCTAGTAGTGGTCAACTTTTGTTCGAAAAACCTTTTCAAAATTGTCACCAGTTTTACGCAAGGGGCAATCTGTTTTTCCTACTTGTCTCGACGAGGTATCTCACCATAGGTACAATTGATTATTATGTTGATGGATTAGAAATCTCCATTATCGAAGTTAATAGGACCTTGATGAATGAGATATCTCTTCGGATAACACTCGAAGGGTTAAACAATAGTCAACGGTTCGACATATGTTTCATCTTAAATGTTTAGCTGACCTTAAAAATAATTCTTATATTTCTACTTTTTCTTGTAAACTTTAAGATAAACCTTTTGTAATCATTGCTTTGACTCTTACAGCAATACCCTTGCAAAATAACAGAGATGTAAATAAGGACACTACTGATGAATGAGACCTGTGTGATATATATACATTTAATAAATTCTTACAACTATTGTAGTAAAATCATATGGAAATTAATGTGTAGTTTTACTTGATTATAAAATTGCATGATTCCCAAATTAAAATTTATGAATCCCATAGTTTCACCAAGCTGTTTTCAAGTAATTTTACAATTAAGTCTTTTATACCGAAAGATTGTCTTGCAAAGTAGTAGAAAGTTGAAATATTTTAACCAAAAAGTAATCATGAGAAATTCAAGCATGTTCATGTTCTTTCTGTTTAGTGAAATGAAGTTTTTATAGTTTGACAGGATAATCTCACATAATGCATTTCGAATCTCCAAATGAATAAAACTATGATTTTGTGAATTACATGGAGGAAAAATAAAACTAATCAGCTGTCTTAATGGATTAGAAAGATTGTACTCATACAAATTAAATAATATAATTAATCAATATGTTTTTGCTTGAAACAGCTAAAACATCTAATGCTTCTAGAAGTTTATATGTACTTTAACTACTTACATTTTATTTTTAGTATTTAATGAACTTCTACACAGTTTTATATTTACAAAACTAAAATTATTGTAAACTATTTTTAAGATCGTTGAATTTTTATGTTCAAGGAAAGTATTACAAATAAAATTTTCGTAAGGGTTAATGAGTAAAAATGTAACACTAATCAGGATTCAAAGTAAATTTAAAAGTAAAGTTTAGATGGGAAAATGAACGGGGAAGAATTTATATAGGGTATTTAATTGAATTTCTATGAAAATAACAGTGGTTTAGAAATAGTAAAAATTTCGGTGTTAAGGATGCTGGTTTTGCTAATATATTTCGATAGTTACGAATAAATTCAAAATGAACGGAAAAATGGGTATTCTTCGTAAAATACAGAGTAAAATGCCGCTACTAAATTTTTAAACATAAATGTGATTAAGTTTGATTTATTTTCAAACTTATTCAATTACATCATTAGAATCCCTATTTGGTCAAGTTGTCCTTAGTATCTCCTTGAGCCCCCAACAAGAGACCCCCAACAACTTGAGAAACCCAACAAACTAACATTCTATTCGAAACAAACAGTAGGTTCGAGTCCAGGTCTGGGATTGTATGCTAGTGGTTGTTCATAGTTTATTCAAGTCGTAGGTCCCGGTTAACTTATTAGGGGACGCCACGGCTCACACACAAGTAGGTTTGCCCACTGCGCAAGCAACTTACGAGTTGTAAGGGGCGATGGTTTGATTCCTTCATGAGTGTATTTCTCTCGTATGTGCCAGTAAAATTTTTCATGTGTGTGTACGTCCATTTAATTGACATTATTTGTCTTGTGTTTGGTGTAGCTTGGCCAGATATGGCCTTTCACAATAAAACCAAATCCAATAAACCATCCCAGTCAAATTAACCATTGTATAATAAAAATGATCCTAGAGTGACGAACCAAAGCCAAAAATACATTCTATTTCGTGTCAATTCTTGGCACATCATTGGTCAATCTGCTTTAACTTTAACAAAAGGTACATATACTAAAACAGACTTCGGAATGCTGAAATTGTGTCAATTTTGTTTCTTCTTTCCACTAGATCTTTGTTAAGTATTTTAAAGTATTTAGAAGTTGACGTGACAAGTTTAAATGGATGATTTTCTCTGGATTAGTTTCCTTGTAGGCAGGATGTTTTTACGCTTCACAGGAAGAATTTAAAGGGTAGTTTTCAATTTTGTTTTCTATAAAAAAGGAAATTGTCTTTTAAAAGTAAAACATATCCCATGGACTTGAAAATGAAAAATACCATTGGAATTGCTTCAAACGACTTCCTGATTGTACATAGATGTAAGAATAGGGTGCACAATATTCCGGTAAAATTAATATTTAATTATGAAGAGATGAAGCTGGTGAAATATTTACACATGCCAGCGTTCTTATTACAGGTGCAAAAATGATGAATGCCCGTCTGGCATCACAAACAGTTCCTGAGCACGTATTGCCCATTCGAGAATCGTTAATGAACATCAGAGGAACGTCTTTCCTTGTTCGATTTCAGCCCGGACTCTGGTCGCGCGCGTTCGTACTTTGCGCAGCCCATCGGAGGTAGAGGGCGCTGGTGATGAGAAGTGGGGAGGTTTGTAGTTTTCATCCCGACATAGATAATATCCATTATGTAAACAACTATTTTCTGTTATAGATAAATGTTTTTTTTCAGAAGACAATGTGAGAGAGAGAGAGAGAGAGAGAGAGAGAGAGAGAATCGATGTTCAGAATGTACCATTAAGTCTAAGTAGAATTTGAATTCATTACATTAAAATTAGTGAGTTTTATATTCTGGAAATTGTAAGGCTTCAAAATTCTACCTAAGGTTTGGAACATTAATAATCATTTTGCACAAAACCATAAAATGTTATAATTAAAACTAAAAAATAATTTAGTAAATCTTTACTAAGTACTTTAGTAAATCTTTGCTAAATACTTTAGTAAATCTTTACTAAATACTTTAGTAAAATTGTTTGTCATTGTCGTTTTTATAATATAATGCCCTTAGTATCTTAATAATTAACACAAATTTGCTAACAAGTATCCATCTTTCTAAAAGATTTAACAGTATTCAGATTTATCAGTCCTATTCATTACTAATTATATAATTTTTGTATGTAACGTTAATTAATATTACTTCTCTATTCCATGTATATGCTAGCTCAAGATTAATCCACCATGCAAAACTAGTTAACAATCCAAAAATAAAAGAGATATGCGTGTGTGTGTGGAATAAATCAAAACCATTCATAAAAAGCCATCCTTTGTTTTCGGGACCAGACTTAAGACGTTTAGCATTACCGTTGCAGGAGTATGTAACTCAACTCACGACTGCGGATCAGAAATCCCGTTCGTGTTCTAAATGAATGGTTGGCAGAGATTCTACCAACGATTTTGCTTGATCTCAGATCAGCCCTCAAGGAAGATCTAGGATGTACACCATAGCTACTGTTTAGAACTACAATGCGTCTCGCGGGGTGGAACTATATTGCACCTCCCTGGGGAGTTCTTGGTCCCAACTAAGGGAACTGGGGATGCCGTTCAATTTGCAGAAAAATTGAGAGCTCACATGCAGTTGCTTCACTACCAACCTCCCAAATCCCATGGTAAACGCTCTACTTTTACACCCGAGGACCTCACTAGCATCTCTCGTATGTTTCTGCGCAGATATGGTCAAAGGCCCGCTACAAAAATCTTATGATGGCCTTATGATTAAACAAGTTTGTTGAGCAGGGCGGACAAGATTTTGTCTAGGATGTAAATAGAAAAAAGATATCTGTGTCCATCGAGTCAAGTCTGCATTCATCTTGAACCCCCAAGAGCAGGACTGAGATCAGCAGCCCAAGGTACTTCAACAGCCAAGTGCTTCACATCCAATGCCGCAGACAGATCAATCTCCAACAAAACTACACGTTGTGGTCACAGAGTACAATTCCCTGCAAAGTATCGTTGGCACTGGGAGGGGAGTATTTAACGGCCATGCAATTAAATTCTGACTGCGGATAAGAAATCGCGTTTATGTTCTAAAAAAGATTGCTCGTAAAGATATTTTCTCCCCCTTTAGTTATGTGTTCATATTTGTATTCTATGTATTGTGACTGCTTCTTATTTAAAAAAATGCTGTTAATAAAAGTAAATGTCTAGTGATTTTTCCTGAAATTATCCCGTATCAGAAGGATTTGTTTTGGTTGGTTGGTTTAGTTTGTTGGGGTTTTATGGCGCAAGAGCCATATTTCGCCATGTTGAGCCAGACCTAAGGCATGCAATATCAAGTGATAAACATACACACAATGAAAGTTTTACTCACACGGAAAAGAGAAATACTCCTAGGGAGGAATGTACCCGACAAGAATCGAACATGCGCCGCCTACAACTCGAAGGTTGCTAGCGCAGGGGACATATCCACTGAGTCACACCGGCCATATAAGTTTTTGTCGCGTTTCGCCTCATCTATTTAATCCCCAACGCCATCAAAACTGGGGTGACTTTGCCCACCATAGTGACTATTTATGCACTTTAAAAATATTCAAGGACAAATAGTTGCTACAAAACGTTATATGTATAATATTACTTCTTTATTTCATTTATGTGCTAGCTCAAGGTAGATAGGTAGGTATTTTAATTAATGTCACACTGGAGCAACACAAGGGCTATTGGTGACGGTCCGGGATCAATCCCAAACGGAAAGTCCGAGGACAACACCACGTAATATTGAACAACGGTCAGATGGCGAGGCAACACCTGGCTAGCTCAAGATTAATCCACTATGTAAAACGAGTTGACAATCCAAAAATAAAACTGATGTGGTAGAAATCAAATCTATTCATGAAAAGTCATCCTTGTTTTCAATTTTTAATTCAAAATCATTCAAATTTTGGAAGCAAGGATTTGAATTAAGATCTTTTATGCTTTTCTTATGCCGCAATGAGATTTTCTGGACCAACACAACCAGATTAAGACATTTAGTATAGACAGGACCAGACTTAAGACGTTTAGTATTACCTTCAAAACGGTTGAGACTTTGCCTAACAGAGTGGCAATCTGTCCACTTTAAAAAATATTAAAGTACAAATAGATGCTACTAAAACGACCACTAGAGACCATTAATTGTCTTTTGGCGATTTTCTGGAATATACACAACCTATTCTAAGTGATGATTTGCATCTTGATATATTATCAGTTCTCACAGCTGATTTTCATACGCAGTTGCCAATGAATGGATTTTAAGTAGCTTCAAACTTTTATCTGTACAGCTTAATATATTGCTATTTGAAATCTATTGAATATATTTGTTTTTCATGCATATAATGCAGGTTAAAGGGAAATTGTAGGCATCTTATTAAAATCGCATAAGAAAAACATGGCCCTGGTCAATGTCCGCCCTTGCTTCAGGTGATTTTGTACATCAAACTTTAGCCTTCGTATGATTATTTACCTCATGTCGAATGACTGTATCGACGATATTAAGAATGTTTTGGGTTTTATATTCATTTTATGTCACTACCTGTCAATAAACACGGGTACGTTCCGGATTCAGGAAATTTATGGATCGTCCCTCTCTCTTAATAGAAATGAAATCTTGCAGCAAATCTCAGGTGCTCCATAGGACATGTACAGGGTGGACAAAAAGCACATAGAAGAGTGAGCGACAGGCTTCTCTCTTATTTACTGGATTGTCAAAGACCGGAGCACCACGAAGAAAAATTTAGATTTTTGTAGCTTTATCCATCTCTGTTACTTATCTATATTGCAACGATTCATACGATTCTGTTCCAGGTCCTTTTACCACACAGAACATTGGTATTGAAAGCAAGGAACTATTAGAGGAAGAGTAACGAAGACGATTTTTATGTGCACGATTGTACGAGATCCGACATTTCAGATTCTGGAGATGATGCTTGAACATGAACTTTGATGAACTGCATGGCTCCCCAGGAGTTGAGATTGAACAGCCAAAAACATTCAAAATTGAAGATTTTATTATTACGAGAGTTTTGGAAAGAAATCTGTGAAACATTACACGGCAAAAGAAATTAGTATGTACAGATAATGATGTAGATTTCGTGCTTTAGAACAAATGATAAAGAAAAATCATTCAGGTTTCCAGACAGAGTTGACGAATCAAATATCCCCTAATCTGATATAGTGTACATGCCATTCTGATCTGAGGGAAGAAGAGGTACTTACCATTTCAAAGATGAATTATCAGCCCCCGCTTTACATTCCTTTTTCGATTCTTGAGTTTAATTAAATATTTGGGTTATTTTGAATGTTTTTGCAATCCTTTGTGCAAGTAACATCTAACATTACAAAAAATTTATTTTATTGCTGTTTTTCTTCATATATGCCAAAACCAGAACAATAAAACTGAATTGGGCAAAGTCACTCCTATTTGACTGATAAGTTTCTCCACCTGGATTTTGTTTTTTCATCTGGGGGACTTTGAGCAAAAGAACTACAATTATACTGAATCAACACTAACACTCAGTCGTATATGCAAAGAAATGTCTGAAGAAATCAATCAGGAAGTTCCCGGAAGGCTCAAAATTTAAAAGTGGGAAAAGGTACACCAGTTGACTGTACTGTGTCATTAATCTATACTCTATGTAATTAAAACGTTAAGATACACAAAATAGTTACAAATTACTACTAATCTAGTAAGATTTCATGAATCTAAAATAGTTGATGGCTACTCTATTATCATTAATATCTATAAAGATGTTTAATTCCATATCTTGAACTTAAATAATTAATCCGGCAAATTTAATTTTATTACACATTAGAAATTAATGCCTGCAAAATATTTTTTGCGTTTTGTATAAAAATTATCCCTTAGCGTACATATTAAAAAGCAAGAACAATTTTATAGCGTTGATTTATTCATACAAATACGCATTCATTTAATTAAGCTTAGGTTTAATTGAATAATAAATAGAAAGCATTAATTGAATTATGTTTAATTTTTGTTTATATCTTTATAGTTTTGTTACTTCCCTTTCCTAAAGTAACTTTTTAAAAGTGATGTAGAATTTTTCTACCTAATTTATTACTTTTTGTAGCTGAACGAAGTAGTTTTGTAAGTAGGTAGTAGTTTTGGGGTAGTTGATATGTAAGTAGTCATCTAATTCTGTTAATGTCATTATCATTGTATTTCTACCAACGTCAACAAATTCATGAAAGAAAAGGGAAACAATAAAGTAAACATTCTTTATTTTAGTTTTTACAGTCAGAAATGAGCTGCTTAAAAATGAAAAAATGCAGTTTCTTAAAACCCACATAAAATTAATAAACAATTGAAAATCATTAAACTGTATCGTATTAGAGCTCCTGTTCTGTCTATCTCAGGAATATCTTTTACAGGTAAAGGGAAAGTCTGCACCCACCTAAAAAGTAGTCCACCATCACCAATTTATTGAAGTGACACCCGACACGAGCATTAGCCAGTGCCACTACGTGTCAGGTGTGATTCACGAGGAGTTAGAATGGCTGCTCATCGTAAGCATCGTACATTATAATTGTCCTTTCAAGAGGTGTCCAATGGTGAGGGTTGAAGCTGCCATTTTGTGTGATAGTCTGTAATGGAGATTGGTGATCAATGGCGATTTACGTTGACAAGCACTCTGTTGACGGCGGTATGGATGACACCGGGTCTTCAGCAGTCAACGATGCTTTTTACTTTAATGACGTTGACGTCGAATTCCAGAGAAGAATATAATCAGAAATAGCATTGAAAATACTTTAAAAGACAGCTTTCAGTCATTGCGAATATGACGTGGAATCTTGTAACTGAGTGACACTTGGTCACTGAATTAGAAAACACAAAACATCGATTATGGAAAGAACGTGCTCACGATACAATAGTTGTGTTGGAAGTTCAATTTAAATTTAAATCCAATTTAAAATTAGAATTTTTGCAAATCACTACCTACGTTAAGTCGCAAAGAAAAATCATGTTCCAAGGATATTTTCAAAACTTTGGTGTCAAGTGTATATTGATTTTTTTTAGTTAATTTAATCCATTTTATTCCATATTGAACCAATTTAAAAACCTATATTTTGAGACAAAAGGTGAATTCACATACATTTGAATAGCTTTGTAATACATATAGCAACATCTGTAGATATTTATATGAAATCAAAAACATATATATCGATTCTGTATATTCAGAGCTGAATATTTGAATTGTAGTAATATCCGAATGTATATATGTCATAATTTTTACTTGGCGATAACATCAACTCAATACTTCATATGTATTATATACTTTTCCTTCGGAAACACGATATTACTTGTTTACACAAAATACTTCAACAAAAAATAAATTAATTCATGTTATAACTTGATCTAATTTTAGTGAACAATACTTTCCGATGCATCGGAAAGCACTAATCAACGATAAAACTCATTCCTGCTTCTAATCGTGTTTACAACATACACCAGCTACAAGTCCTACACTGCAATTATCTTTTGTATCTGATTAGAAACTAGTATTCGGTTAATAAAATGCGAATGAATGCGAATCTATGAGACAGCTCTTGAAAAACTTAGTCCAATGTCTTCAATCAGACACCCCTTGAAAGTTTTAGTAAAATCGTGAAAAGTCTCAGATGTTAGATTATGAATCCATGGTTAACCATACGGTTAGACTTGGCAAAATTGGCAATGGAGAGTAAAAAAGAGTTGACTTCTTTTCACTTCCAGACATTTCTCAGCCAGCTGCCATGAAGCAGGAAGAGCGCTGCGATCCCGACTGTTGTGACGATGAAACTCGATGGCTTGAGTGAGATGTCGCTGTTTCTGTACAGGGCTGCCACTTCGTTCGCAGCGCTTGCGTGACTGGCGTTGTTCTCTGGCGATTTTTTATGTTGTGATGAAAAATCTCCTTTAAGGGAACCTGTCAGGAAAGAAAAGAAATGTCGGTAATGGATTCAGGGAATGGAGCAACTTGGGAGAGGTAAATAAAAGACCTAATTAATAAAGTGTGAACCTAGGATACCTGAAAGCGATACCAGAAAGGTGTGGAAGGTGTTTTTGAACTGCAATGTGGAATCTATTTTGCCAAAAATCATAAATAAACCTTCTCGTTGTATTTAAGGATTCGTTTTGCAAGAGATACCCTCATAGTCATTACAATCCAAATACTTTTCTTTGCTATTACGAAGGGTCACGGTAGCCCAATTGGTAGATCAATGGATTAGCAACCGGAGGGTTGCGATTTCGAAACTCGGTCCTGCCGAAGACCGTCGTTTGCACTGGGGCTGGTGCCCGTTAAATCTCCCGTGGCCTCAAATGTTCTCACGTTGGCATGGTGTGGAAGTTTGGAGAGTATGGTGTCAGCTCAAGTGTTGTTTGCGTCATCTGAACGTAGTTCAAAATTACGAGAAATTGTCCTTGATCTTTCCCTTCAGGATTGATATCCGACCGTTGCCAATAGTCCGTTTTGTTGATCCAGTGTGACGTTAATTAACTACTTACCTACCTTTCCTCTCACGAAAATTTTATTAAGAGCAAACTTAATGACAATATCACTAGGAAAATTCCTTCAACTCGTAACATCCAGCCTAACTGGTGTAGTGGTCATAGCTCTTGTCTGCAACCCAGTAGGTCGCGGATTCGAATCTTGGTTTATAAGCGTATGTATGTAGGTGATTGTTCTAGTCAAGAGTAGTGGCGTCTCACCACCTTCACATGTAGCGGTAGTTCGCCCCTTGTAGGCCGAAGGTCGAGAGTTCAGTGGTCGTGCTTTACAAAAAGTTAGCTGGTACCACAGAAAAACATCTCGGATGCGCCTTCGAATTCGGGGGTGATAGAAGTCAGCAGACTTTCATCTCTAGACTGCCAGTGGACATTTGAAATCAATTTCACTTGATTATGGTTTAAAAGTTTTCCCGAACCGTCGGAGATATAATATGGAACAATCAAGAAAGAATGAATATCTTAATACTATGCTGGTCTTGAACTTTCTGAAGGTGCATGATCTCACGGACTTGGTCAAGCTTGTCTACATCAAATGAAATAATAAACTACAGCATAAAAATAAAGCTGTACATAAGTGTGGAAAGGAAAAGAAGAGAAACATTTGCATTAGTGTGCGTTAAATATTGAGTGCTTAAAATGAACATGGATAGTAGTTAGCCATGTAACCTTTAATTTTATTAACATCATACCTAATTATTAATTAGTGAGAAATTAAGCATACCTAATTTATTTCTAATAAATTAATTATGCGTTTATCCTTTACTCATGAGTTAAAAATAAAAAAGTTTGAATTTATACCTCTTTCTGTCAGTTAATAGATGGGCCACAGTCGAACAGTAAATTTGCTATGAGAGATTTACAGTATTAGCAAACAAACCAACATGGAAAATGGAGATTTTATTTCCGCAACTCAAATGCTCTCAAATCGTACATGTCGGAGTTACCTTAAAATGTAGTTTATGGTTTAATCTTATTAGCATTGATCAATTAAATTTCATATACGTATTAGGAATTTATTATATGGAATTTTTATTGGCGACGTGCTGCAATCGTATTCGAAAAACAAAGCCAAGCGACAAAAAGTCCAGAATATCTACAGGAAGCATAGTTCCGCCACAAAAACACTACCACCGCCAACCATCTATCTTGACAGAAAAAGCCTCTCTTGAGTTAAATACATATTAAAAATAAGCTCTTCTTACTTATTTCTTTTTTGGCGACTTTATTGTTCCCTTTTATTCTCATGTTTATGAGGATTCATTAAGATTTATTTTTGATATTTAAGTTCCAAAGATTCAATTTCTTAGAAACTAAATACCTGCGGAAAAAAGGGGTGTTTGGACAACATTTCTTATAGCTCCTTTAAGGTGAGTGGCTGTCGTGGCTCAGTGGGTATGCCCACTGCGCTAGCATCCTTCGAGTTGTAGGCAGTCAAGGGCATTCCTCCTGGGTGTATTTCTCTCTTCTGTGTCAGTAAAACTTCCACTGTGTGTGTTTGTCTATTACTTGATATTATTGTACGGTGTGTGGCGCAGCATGGCCAAATATGGTTCTTTCGCCATAAAACCCCAAACAAACCAAACTTTAAGGTGAAGTATTCAATAAAGTTATCCGAATATTTCTGTAAACTGGGCAGTGGCCATCATGGTTCAGTGGGTATAACCCACTAGGTAGCAACCTGCGAGTTGTAGGTGGTGCAGGTCCCTGGAATTTTCATTCTATGTCCGTAAAACCTTTCTTATGTTTGTATGTCTACTATTTGACGTTGTATTGTGATTTACGTGATCAAATTTGGCCCTTAAAACCTAACCAACCATAAACAGGGCAATATTTATACTAACCCTCTGAGTGTCATGAGATATTCGAGAAGTGCAGGATTACTTTTTCTCCATAACACACATAATGAACACATCTATTCGATGAACGAATCCAAGAAAATAATCTATTGGTCTAGAAGGTCAAAACTGGTTAAAAGACATACACAAAAGGCAGCTGATTGCAGAATAGATATATGCGTATGAACCACTCAGAAGAAGGTTAATGCGTACGTGACGTAAAATTTTCGATTACAAACTCTGGAAATTTCGAATCACAATGACGGACTCTACAATCACTCAAATGTTCGATAATTAATCGCGAAGATTATGTATACACGCGAGTTGAATTGTTCTTAAGTAAAGTTAAATAAAATTAAGGAGAAATTTAAGGTATGTAGTTGAATTTACGTCGCATTGAAGTAACACAGCGGGCTACCCGAAATCCATGGGCCCACACTCAACAAATCCTAAATAAAAATTTTCTAAATTGTGAGGTATAAAAGATTAAGAATTTTTAAGGACTCGACGGCCATTTACCCTTCAGCCTTACCTGAAATAATCTACAGATAAAACCCGTAAAATTGTTTAATAGTATGGGAGAATAAAAAGGGCTTTCATCACTCACTCTCAAAAAAGAAGCAACACCTGAGAAAAATATGAATACGTGTAAAAAACATAATAGAATGATGCAAGTATTTTCAGCCTAATACCCCGTGATAAAAATACATCTAATTAAGGGTCTCCAGTTGAAAGAAAGACACTAGGTGCTTAGAAAGGAGACTTATAACGAAAGAAAATAATGAAAGCAATTTTTTCTCCTACCAAATAGTATAAATACTCTGACCATTCTTCCGTGGATTAATTAATGTTCTCTTCAACAGGCTTAGTGTCGGCGTTCATCAACAGGCGGGTATCGCATGAAAAGTTTTCCTTGTTTTTCTACTCTTGCATATAAATTAAAATATAAGCCACAGCTGAAATATTTCTAGGCATTTAATAGCATGATTAAATGCTCGATAACTTTATCGCATGGATAGGACGGATAATATAAGTAAGAGGAGAAAAATTAGGTACATAAAATTCAATGGACTGTACTATAAACAACAATTTTGTTCTGCTGAGTTATTCCTAAAGGTTTGTAAGCGTTTGTGCAATTTAATATTTTTTTTAATAAATGATGGGATTTAACCTTTACTTGCTAATCTTAAAATATTTAAATGAATAAGAGTTCGTATATTATTAATTCCTTTCTAACGCCTCCTATGCTCCATATTTGCTAAAAAGTACCAATAGCAAATGAAAGAAAATTACCATCGAAATTTAATTATTTACCCTTAGCGTTTGAAATTCCAATCAATGATTTTATAATTTTAATTTAGCTAGTATATGTATGTATATGTGTGTTCTAAGTATTTATACATATAAAAATTTACATGATAATTCATGTGGATGTTATGGTGGTTATCTTTATTACTATCTTAATAGAAAAATACTTCCAGCTTAAAAAGCTATAATTTTGTAAAGATACTGGTTATATAGTCCATTTTACACACACAAGGAAGGATGCATGAAATAACCTGCATGTCGTCAATCTTTATACTAACATTAACTATAAAAGTCTTTTGCTCTGATTTGTGAACTAGAATGAATTCCCAGCTTCTAAATCAAACACTAGAGTGAATTTTAATTTTATGGATTTTAACGTACCTGTTGTGTTGAAGAATTCTCTTTTGGTAAAACAACTGAATCTTAAGGTACTAATATGGTTTTAATAAAAGTATCATGGTTTACCATAGTTATAAATAATCTTGATTTAATAAACTGGGGATAAATAATGTATCATATACCTATTTAATAATTATGGTACAAAGCAAGGAAGAAAAAATCTAAAACTATATATAGCTTCCAGGTCAGGACAAAGGGAGCTATGTCTTCCTTTTGATGGGTCAAAGGAGTCAAGAGCATCATTAATTAAAAAAATAGTATAATCCGCTAAAAATAAAAATTAAACTAATCTAAGAATATAAATTACAACTATCTGTATCCTTATCTTTTACTTAAGATTCTGAGAAGTTACCATTCTTTTTTATTTTGGACCTAACCTTCTTTTACTCTATAATATAAGTTTTACAGTTAGGTATATATACTATATATATATTAATTTGTGTACGTTCATTCTGAATGTTCCTGTACACAAATTAAACAGAGAACTCTATATTGACATATAGATCAGCCACAATATACATCACTAAATCTTACCTAGATTTCTCTCTTGCGTACCAACGAGTGTCCACTCCAATGAGTCCGAAACGATCCGAAATAAGATCTTCGCAAATTTTCCTCCCCAAACTCTCCACTCACGGAAATTACTCTTCGAAATTTCAGTGTCGCGCCGACTTCATCCATTTTCGAAATAGAGGGAACAAACTTCCCTCCCGTCCTCAAACAATGGCCTCAAAATGTGTCATATCCGAAAAGTAATCACTGGTCCCCAAGTCTTTTATCTCCACACTCGGAGCAGGACGGACAGTGATCAAAGTTGGAGACGGGTGTGCCGGTGAAGGGAGTTGTTCATAAAAGGAGTTCTGCGGCCAGAAACTGATTATCCAGTCCGCTGACCACCACTTTTAAATAAATCGGACGCTTTTACTCGTAGTGGGGATGAATGTTCACTGACCTTAAACCGTCTTCGGAAGTTTTGGAATAATAGAGGCAGTCTTTGCCATTACGAAGATTAATAGCGTAAAAACATTTAATGCCCAATTTGTTTACAATATTACCTTTTTGAAAATATTTAAATTAATTATTTATAGTAGATTATATTGAATGATTGAGAACACTTATCGTTCGTTGAGAAAACAGCTGGGGTGAACCAACAAGGGCAGCGGTGGCCCAATTCGTTAGCAACCGTAGAGTTGCGAGTTCGAAACTCGGTTCAGCCAAAGACCATCGTGCATACGGGGTCTGGTGCACGATAAATCTGTCGGGACCTCCTATGTCCTCACGTTGGCGTGGTGTTGAAGTTTGGAGAGTAGGGTGCAAGTTCAAGTTTTGATCTACCACCCAGTATGTACTGGGTTCGAAACCTGGCTTGTAAGAGTATGGATGCAGGTGATTTTCCCTGCTAGGGGCAGCGCAACTGCCAACTCTGTGCTCCATCACAAATAGTCACCAGTTCGCCCCTTGTATTGTCGAAGTCCTAGATGTCAGTGGTTGGATATTATAACATGTTTATTATATCCAACCTTTCTTTTGCCTGACACATAAGTTTGTTTTACTCAAATCCAGTCAAAAATATTGTAACCATAATCTACTTGGCCATTTTACTTGCATTTCCGATTTTTGCTAACCTGTTGGGATGGATGGTCGAGTTTTTAAGGAGCAAGAGGTATATTTGGTCAAGCTATGCCACACACAAGATAGCGTCAAGTAATAAACTTACACGTAAGGAGAGTTTTACTGACACAGAAGGAAGAAATAACCCAGGGTGGAATCAAACCAGCACAGCATGTTCCTAGGGCAGTGGGAAAACTCACTGAGACATGGTGGTCCCGCCAATCTGTTGGTTTCTACCAGTTTTCACCATTGATGCTTACATGACTCTTTGGGGAGATGTGTAAATCGTTTCAATTAAATCAATTAGTATTGTATTAGCTACAGTCGTTTAAAAACCGTTTTTCCACATTTCAAAAATTCTTCGAAAACACTATTTTTTGAAAACGTTACTGTCATCAACGAATATGAGAGAATGAAGTATATTTATCTAAAACGAAATTGTATCAGATATTTGGAAGAAATATTGAAGCGCTTTAGCGTCTGGAAACACACATATAGTTAAACAAAGAAAGAACTAATGTAACTAGATATGTGAGTCATGTTCCGCAATTCGAAATTACGTCTAAAATCTTGAGATGAGTGTCTATAGTTATAACTTCAATTATATTGCAAAGATTCTATACTTTGCATCAATATGTGGCATTTTTTTGTAGTGGGTATTTACCAAAGCTGAGTAAATTGCTAGATACTATATGCTGAGGTTATTAAGGGACATTCGCCTTTCTCTTATATCAAGTGAACAACGCAATTACTTAAGCTCCATTCTTTTCACATTTTGTCTGAACTACAGTATAATTAATTAGAAATCAGGAATAGTCGCTTAATTACAAACTCTACTGTGATTAGAAAGGCATAGATAGGAATTTGCTATACAACACATCTAAGCAAAGAATCTTTTCTTAAATTTCCAATCGGCTATGCTGTGAACGTGCCACTAGCAGTCTACCATATTATTAGTAGCTAAAACTTTTCTCTGTGGCATTGAATATATATTTGTACATACTTAAGGGCTAGATCTATCTTAAGATTCCAAAGTTAACAAGACACAATGTTTATCTTATGTCCCGATTTTCTTATTAGAACTCATGTAATTACATTTCATTAGAACTTATCTACCTCTCGTTTGGTACACGCTTCCATTTCAATGTATGTCACATTTGTCAATGGTGAATGAAGTAAAGTCATGCCTGTCATTCTGTTTCATTCAGTTAGATCTGTCTTCCAAATTTTAAAGGTATCAAAATAATGTTTAAAATTATGAAAAAGTATTGTTGAAAGCGTTGGATAAAAGTTTTCTGAATACATAGCTTGATCAAAAATTATATCTGATCTAATTTTTCATTAACTAACAGCAACGACCCAAATACAAGACTTTTGAATGTGCAACACTAGGTCTCTACTGCACGTATGTCCAGCCACTCTGTCCAGCCAAAGATCGTCATGTACACGGGGGCTGGTGAAAGTAAAATCTATCATGGCCTCAAATGTTCTCACATTGGAGTGGTGTGCCAGCTCAGGTGTTGACTTCGTCATCTGACCGCAGTTTAAAATTACGAGGTGTTGTCCTCGAATCTTTTCGCTTTGGATCCTAGGCCGTCGCCAATAGCCCGCTGTCTTGCTTCAGTGCGAAGTTAATTACCAACCTATATATATACCTGAAGCTCTTGTTAAGAGCTTTTCTCAATTAAAAAGGCTAAATTCAGTATGAGTAAAATCTTCAGCCTTAAACTGTAAACGATAAATATTTCCTGAGTGATATCTATCGCCTACGAGAAATTGCTAGATGACAGAGACAACAACTGCTTGAGTTCGGAGACTGGAGGATTCCCCCCACGATTCTTGAAAGAACGCATCGCACTTTAAAATTGCTTCGTTCCAATTCCGTAGAAACGGAATGGCACAAATTTGGCAGTTATTCTACCTCTCCGGCATGGTCATATACGACATATGGTCAACTTACAGGCTGAATACTTCAAAGATCAATATTTCAGTACACGAAAGAAATCAAGTCTACTGCAATGAAGCACCCGATGAATATTCCTGAAAGTGAGATTGAAATGTGATGTCAGCAATAGAACAACAGGGTGAAGTTGGTCGACTCAGAAAGGTTGTGATTTGAAGGGGACTAGGTGATGGGAAATGTGTTAAATATAATGCTGTGTTTGTGTTCATACACACACACACAGAAGGGAAATATGTAAAATAGTTTTATCTCCTGGCCGAAGATCGATACCTTTTGATTAGACATCGCATAACTTTAAAATTTGCAAGTTCAGAGATCTTCAACTCACCCTTGTTCAGCGTGAAATGGTCTTCAGAGTATTCCACTTTCAGAAAGGTTGTCATTTCTACCTCGAACACCTTGTTAGGATCCGGCGGCAGATCTGTTGGAATAGCACGCCTTCTGCGGCCATACCCCAGCTGTCCATTCCCGCAAGGCACCTATATTTTGATTATAACGGACGAAATTCAAATAAATAATGCAAAAAATAATTTATGTAATGTGTTCAGAATTAAGATTAATAAATGAACTGTAACTAATAAATACTTTAAAATTAATTACAATTAAGCACTTAACCCTCCAAGTGTTTCGCCGAGATATCTTGTCGAAGGTCTGATCAATTTTTCTAATGACAAGATATGACGAGACCAAACTGTCCTAGTACTCCAAGAAGGAATGTATATCCACGTAATAAAAACAATTACCCCTTGCCCAGGACAGTTTGGAGCAGGTTTTTGTACAAGACGTTGAACATTATAGACAGTTTTGTAGTGTCAGCCTCTGATACAAAACCTTTCCTATTTCGATCTTCATTCCCTTTGGAGTAATAGGTCAGGTTTTGGCTAGAATATGTATCTCTTCATTAAAAAACTGACCACATCTTTATGAACTAGATATCTCGACATGGGCAAGCATGACGAGATCCTGATGAATGAGATATCGCGTCAAAACTATTAAGGGTTAAACATGGCTGTGATTAATAACATTGGAAAATAAAATAAGCAAATACAATGAAATTATAATAAATGTATTTGAATTAATCACGGAGTTTGTGATCTTATAGCTTAATAATTAGATTTTGACTCATTAAAGAATTAATTCTGTAAGACGTGATAGTTGCGTAATTGATTTGGATTTAAAGCATATTTGATTTTAGCCTGCTTTTTAAGTGATTTGATTTCATAACAGATTTTTAGGGTCGATTATTAGAAACGTAATTCTTTGCTTCTGTCTAACATGAATCTAAATTATCATTGGTTAATCATACAAATAAAATCATTAGCAACATCTAGTGACAAAATAGAGACCCAACATATTAAAAAGTGAAGAACGTAATTCTAAAACAACAGTTATTTTGAATGAGAATTTAAACCTCTTGCTTCACTCTTAAATACCTTTTGTTACTAAATCCAAATGATTTAATCACAACTAATTTCTGATCAAGTTCTTATGAGACCATTCGGAGTTAAAATCTGTAAATATTACTCAAAGAAGTTAATTCAGAATAAATGTATTGCAGAATTTTATGAAGTTTTTTGGGATTATTTGGATTTTTTTCTGTATCATTGTAGTCCATACTTGTTGAAGAATTTCAATAATGAAGCATATTTCTCTATCTATTCCATTCCACTTGTAAAACACATTAAACAATTTAAATATCAATAAAGTATTCGAAATGCTAAATAAATGACTATTTTACTAAATATTTATTAAATTTGTTAATAAAATTAGGTTAAAATACATGAAATTTAAATCCATGCAACCCCCCCAAAAATTGTTTCTAATAAAATGCGGAATCATTTTTTAAATGCTAATCATAATCAATTTAAGTGCCACAATTACAAATATATTACAATTACAAAGCTTAAAATGCCTGAAACATTGTGAGAAAAATGTTCTCAATGTTTATTTCAAACTTTTAGTAGCAAAAGGAAACGCTTTAAGCAATAAATAAAAGCCTGTAACCAGATACTTTAAAGGATTTATTTCGCTAGTTCATAAGATTTGCAAAGTACAGCAGTGTCGAGGAAGAAATACACTATAACGTAAAAAGAACAACTAGTTATTCTAAAAATGCCCTTACCCGTATGAGAAATCGTGTCGTTTAAAAATCGAAACGAGTACATCTGCCTTCTAGATTTTGATTTTTATGCATGAGCCAAAGATTGAGTGCTAGTAAAAGAGACCTTTAAGTGCATGATCGAAAAAATCTCGGGGGATTTGTTTTGCACCGTCATTAGTGTACTCTAGACTTAAGTAGCCAGATTTAAGTCTTGAGCGATTGCTCTCATAAATATTTAAGTTACTTTTCAAAACGAAAAATACAGGAATACTATTGGAAGGAAATCATATGCTAAGTTAGAATGAGTTAAGAAAAAAGCATTTGAAAAGTAGAAATATACTGTGAGTATAACTATTATTTTTAAGTATATTTATAAGACATTGGATATATAAAAATACGAAAAACATACTCAAGCTTCTATAAATTTTGAGACGCTTTTTTTAAATTATTTTCTAACGGTCATTTATCATATTTATGTCAGTTTAGATAAATTTGACGAAAATAAAGTGTGGTCATAGAATAATTTTCATTCTTTGGAGGAATCTGTAGCTGAATCGTATAAACGAATAGAACCAAATTTGGTATTGAGACTTTTGAAGACATTGGGAGAGACTGAAAAAATTAGTACCAAAAGTCGCTGATAGGGGAAATTTGTCTCTGTTGGAATAGCAACAGCCAAATGTTCACATCAAACTAAGATAAAATGGCTTATGCAAAGCATCAACGAGTAAGCAACAACCACGCCACTAATTTCAGCTGAATATGTATTGAAAAACGCAAGATTCAACTAAAAGCAAACCATCTGTTATTCACCAGAACCAGATTCCAATTGATCATATAGACCAATTTCAATGTGCTGACCTTTCACGTGTACTACAAATTGCATCCGATGTGTAGCATGCTCTACAGCTAAGTGCAATGTGTCGGGTTGGATGTTCAAAACAGCGCGTTTTATATTATTTTTTCAAGGAATTCAAGTTCGGAATCTGACCAGCATACCCAGTACTCCCACAGATAAAAGTGACGTGGAGTGATATCGGGAGACCGAGACGGCCATGCCGTCAGAAAGAACTGACTGATAACCCTCTCATTACTGAAATGCTGGTGTAGAAGGCAATTTACCGAAAGGTGAATGTGTGACCGTGCTCCATCCAGCATGAAAAGGATCGAGTTCAAACACTGTAGTTGAGGAATGACAAAATTTTCCAACATTCCTCAGTACTTCTCTTCGATAATGGTAAAGGTTACTGGACCTGTTGGGGGAGTGATGCTCTCAAAGAACTATGATCCTTGAATAGAATCGGCTGGGAACCCACACCACCAGCTACTTTTGGAGAATGCAGCGCGAATATGCCGGAACGCTTAAGGATGTTCAGAAGTCCAAATTCTTCAGTTGTGGATATTGACCAACCCATCCAGATAAAAAAATGAGCCTCATCCTATAATATCCTCCAAGGCCAGTCATTGTCGACCTCCTTTCGGGCTAGAAACGTTAGCTCGAAGGTCAAACGCGTATCATAATCTGTGGTTGTTAGTGCTTGCACACGATTTGATATGGATAGAAGCGAAGCATTTTCCGTAAGATTTTCCAGATCCTGCCATAAGCCATATCAAGTGGGCGATCTATTCTACGAGCACTTGGACCAATACGAGTCCCTGTATCGGAGAACACTGCAGTTGCAACTTTTGTTATTGTTTCTTCTTGCACTGACTTTCCATCCTCTGCACTAACTGCTACCGATCCTGTTTCTTCCAACTTGTCAATCATAACTTTCTGTGCAATATCTAACATAGAACCTATACGCAGTAATTAAGCTTTCTTCTCGAAGAGACATTCGGGCATTGCATTGTTTAAAGTAAAATAATTGAACAATAACTCACGCTGTGGCAAGGTAATAATATTGGGCACAACTCGTCAGTCAGTCGAATAACTGCCTGAACTTTCCCATTCCCTTTTTAGGTGGAATTAGTTGCTCTCCTGTCTCGTACGCAGATGAAACTTTATGTAATCCACTTTACCTGAGTTTAATACTGGTCGACTTGTTTTCGAGTCCAAGAGCGCCAAATATCACCTATTGGCGACTTTTCGTACTAAAAAATGTTTTCGCGAAATCCATCTCCCCATGTCTACAAAAGTCTCAATACCTAATTCGGTTCCATTCCTTTTATTTGATTTAGCTACAAATGCCTCCAAAGAGTGAAATCAATTTTATGACCACTTTGTACTTCGACGATCCGAGGAGTTGACCTTTATATATCCGTTTTGCAACTTGCAGCCTTCCCTACATGACGTGTAATCAGATTTGACCTTCTTGATCAATATAATCGTTCCTACAATTATTTCTACGTATAGATGTGGTTATTTAATTATTATGTGTGTCGTGGAGTGAAAGCAATACTACTCTAATTGGAAATCTCTTGCCACTCAAAAAGTTAATTTCTATTATTTCTCACGCGTTTTATTGTTTATTTGATAGGCAAACCCTTTTTGAATATTTGCTTCAGTGTCCTCCAAAGTTGTGTTTTTGAAGTACTGAATTACCCCATTTCATTGATTTTACTTCTACATCACGATGTACACGGGCATATCCTAGAACTAACATTACACAACTTGTGACGCGCAACTGTGTATACAAAGACCTAGTGGTACGTTTTCTTTGCCTCCATAACTGACATTGTATACCTCAGATCTCATCTTAAGCAGACTTTTGTTGGTCAGGCAATTTTCGGTGTTCAATATTCTTGTCTTTAAATAAAACATTAATCCTCTGGAGCACTAGTACAGATTTGAGAGCAGTGAAGTGCTGCCTTTACTCTGCAACACACTTAATGACTAAATATCCACATCTTTCTAAAATATCTCCATGAATTCTTTCAACCTTCAGAAAGATTTCATTGGCTTTACTTAAAATAGAATGTTTCTTTGTAACGATTCTATTGGAATTTTCTAAGGAATGGAATCATTTGGAACGATTCTATTGGAATTTTCTAAGGAATGGAATTATTTGGAACGATTCTATTGGAATTTTCTAAGGAATGGAATCATTTGGAACGATTCTATCGGAATTTTCTAAGGAATGGAATCATTTGGAACGATTCTATTAGCTCATTTGTAGAATAAAATCCCATGGAAAGATTGTATTAATCCTTTCCTTTGAATAGAATCCTTTGGAAAAATTATATCGCTATTTTCTTAGAGTAGTATCCTTTTGAAATATTTTACTGCTCATGTCCTTAGAAAAGTATGCTTTGAAAAGATCTTATAGGTTTAGAAGGTCAAATTTGGATGGAAGTCTTGCAGGGAAGACTGGAGTTTCAAGGTGGAATTATTCGTGTGAACCCCCTCAGAGGGTTAATTTCATTGAATCTGGCTTGATTACTCTCTCCGCAGTTGGCAAGAAAACTTGCTTGTCGGAAACACTTGATGGAACCCAAATAGATTACAAATATAATTTCAAAACGCCGATCTCCTGTGCATAGTTGAAATATTATAGCGTTTGAAAAAATATTTATTTCTCTTCGAAGTAATTAGACGGTTGTTGAATGCTTTGAAATCGAAAATTAGTTCAGTTGCGCAAATAATGGTAGTATTGAATTTCGTAATAGGATTGAGAGGAAGTGTCGACGTGGCTTTTATTTCTGAGTACAGATTTAATTTTTATTCTGCATATGTGTGTACTAGTTTCTTCAAGTCAATGCCAATTCAAATGTTAACTTGTTACTTTGGTAGCACTTTTTTCAAATCTACTAAAACTGTACAGATTCAGGTTTCAAATGGACATAGTGAGGTACACTACCGAGCTCAAGCGCAATAGTTTCTGACAGGTATTTCAAAGAGGTAGGTAGTTGAATTAACATCGCACTGGAGCGACACAACGGGCTATTGATGACGGTCCTTGATCAAAGCGAAAGACCTGGTAATTTTGAACCACGGTATTTCGTACAGAATCAGGCTGTTAGTATTGATAATTTCATTTCCAGCCATGTATCCAAATTTTTGAACTCTGATGTGATTGTATAACAGAATTTTCTTGATATATACACATGTAAAAAACTTAAGGACAATGTAATTTCAGATGAATCCCTTGCTACATAACTACAACGAAGTACCTCAAATGAATATTTCATAAGCTATGTGGAGTAAAATAAGAAAACATATTTGCCTCGAGGTGCTACTGGGAGCTAAAGAAATGAAAATAAAATACTTAAGTGAGCACAGTGTAGGTTTTAGTTATTGCAAGAAACATTTCCCTGTTAAAAGCCCTATAAGGAATGTGCTGCTTCTAACACTAATGCAGGCCTTAGAACGTGCAGAGACAGACTCAAGGGTGTCCAAGAATCCCATTCGCACACTTGAGCCCAATTGTATCTCTTGTGCAGTCATTGGTTTAGGTATTTAGGCTGCATCTTCCGAGAGTATTCGAAGCATGCTCCATTGAATTATGATCAGGTGACCTTGCTTGATACGAAATTCACCTCAATTTTTAGATTAATTTAATTTCGTTAATTTATGTGTATTATTACAGTAAAACAATTCATCTAAATAAAAATGGATGTGTGTGTATGTATGTTCTCTATACAAATCTACACCGTTTGACCAATCCACACCAAATTTGGTACACTTATAGTTTGGAACCCTGCGAGTAACCCAAGCTACATATTAACCCCGTTCTCTTTAACCTAGGTGGTGGCTAAATCAATTCGAAATTGCCATAGGAAAAATATTGAGCATAAAACGATTGCGGTACGCAACTCAGTTTGTTTTACCGGTATTGATAGAAAATCGGATTTGCTAATAAAATTGTTTTACCAGTATTGCTCGAAAAACAATTTTTTCCGAAACGTTATATTTAAACAATTTAAAATTCTAATTATGTTTGAAATGATTTTTTATTTCTTTCCACAATATAAATTATTTAGAAATATTTGAATGATGGAAAATGAATATTAAAATACTTAATTTTACACAACTTGCATTTTGTAATGGAACACGAAAAGCCAAAACAAAAACTCATTGAACATAAAAGCGTAATTTTGCAATTCCGTATCTGGCAACGCCAGAATTAATGTTTTATTTTATAAATTAGATTTAGAGTTCCGTGTTTGTGTATTTGAGTTAAGACAGAAATGCTGCGGTCATATTTGAGCATTTCTAAGTTTTGTAAATTTGCGTTCTTTTGTAAATAATTCATTTTTGTCTATCAATATTTTTCAAGCGTCTTTTTCGAATTTCTCTATTTCAAAGAGTCTTTCGTTTTTCAGAATTCTACATTTTTCAATGACCAGAATTTTGTTTCTGTTTGTATTTATGTGTTCCATTACTTTCCATATTGCAGATATATTATTTAGGAGTTAAATTGTAATTAATTATTTTATTTTCTGCTAAATACCACTAGACATGGGTAATTTCTTGGTTGTATATGTATATTTCGACGAACTTTCCTTAAATCTTTGATTAAATACGTTATAGTTTGTAGAATTCTGTTTCACAAAAATAAATGGAAACCTTTTAAAGTAAGGTGTATAACTTCTTATTTTAAAATGACTGGTAAAGTTAAAATAAAGTTATTCTAAAATAAGATATGTTACGTTAAATCAAAACTGGTAGCCATACGTTGTAGTTCAAAGATATGTCTAAATTTTGACATTTTCATTACAAGACGATTAAAATCAATTTAATTTACATTTATTTTTCATGTTTCATGTGTATTATTGCAAGCTGTACTCCATAGTCAAGTAACTACATCCATCATTCTAAATAGGTGCGTGGTTTCCATATAGAAACTGAATCTCTCAATTGAAAAAAGTGCCTTAAGAATTCTATTTAAAACTAGATTTTTCTGTTGAAAGAAATCGAATTTTAAAGAAGACTTTGCTGATTTTGGAATAATATAGTAAGGAAGTATGTAAACTAGGACTGTTGTAAATATAATTTTTTTGTCTTAAGTGGCATAAGGTCGAGGTTGCTTACTTGAAGTTGAAATTCTTCGTATACAACTTAAGTATCTGTGAAACATTCATTGAAATCTGTGATTTTGTTAAAAGTGTAATCGATTGAGTTTACTTTGTCTACACTGATGACATTTGTTTTAAAATCAAGCTCCATTATTCCACTTGCGGCTGAATAGAATTTTCAAGAAAAAAATGTATGCTTCAAAATAAATTAACCGCGAATGCCTTAAAAGTTTAATTTGTCATCCTCTCGCAATGATAATGTAATTCGAAGAGATCGAATCCATGGTGCAAGGGATCACCAATAAAAATATTGATTGGAACAATGAGGTGCAAGACTATACGCTGAAAGTTCCTCATTTTAACTGAAAATGATCTTAATTGGCATTCGTAATCACTGCAAAACTCAAAATCGACTTCTGAAGAAGCCATCTCAGAAAACGCTTTTGTAGTTTGTTTTACAGCAAGAGTGTTGGATATGAAATGGATGGATATATTGTGTATACATATTTGCGTCCGAAGTAAATTGTAGAAGTTATGAAATGTTAAAACGATGTTAAAAACTTTTTTCTTATTTTTTTCTAAAATATTTCTTCACTTAAATGATGCTTGCATTTTTCTATGAAATAGAATATACATTTAACCAATTCAACCCGAGCATCGCCGGGTAATTCTGCTAGTTTCTCGATAAATGGAACATAATTGTTGAGGTTCATTGAATCAGGTTTACGGTGTCACACATACGTTCTCAAAATATCATTGAAAGTGGTGCTGTAAGGATCCAAGCATACTAATCCGATGTTACATCCGATGAAATCAAGGTTGAATTCAATTTTATATTTTCCTTCAATGACAAGTATTCCGTCCATCAAGATCTGGTCAGTTTTACAAATGACGAGATACCTCGTCTAGACAAGAACCAGGGTTAAGTAATTCTTGCTGAGTACATCACTACATACCATGTTTCAGGACGTGGAGATGTGTTGGCCTATCTTTAGAAGCTATTATGTATTCCCAAGTGGAATTCTACAGTTCGCAAAAATCCCAATCACGTACTCGATCCTTATGTCGTACTTGGAATAGCCGTTCCAGATTTTCTTTTACTGGACGACAATTCTCGTCCACATTGAGTGAACCTCGCGGAGGATTACCTTCAGAAAGAATGACGGATATTGAACGGATAGAAAGGCCACCGTTTTCTACGGATCTTTATCCTATCGAAAATCTTTAGTGTGCCCTGGGGAGATCTGTCTCTGCACATTTGTCCCTTTTCACTACATTCCAGGAACGGGAAACTGATCTTACACAGGAATGACAATCATACCTATTTCGAGAGCTTTTACTTCATTGAGAGGATGAATCATTCGTTTTCGACTTTATCAAAGTCAAAGTGGCTACATTGCATATTTGACATGAAGTTGCTCTTCTAAGCATCATACGATTTTGTTTTATTAATGAATAATTCTGTAATATTAATTAAGATAAATTAGTAGTCATGAAGAAAATAGTTGCAAACTAATAATGATGAAAGAGCGGAATAGTAATACAGTTACTTTAATTAGTGTAATTTGAAATTAATTAACTCCTTACTCCTTCTCCCTTAACATTTCGTCTCAATTTTAACATGAATAAATGCCTTAATATAGTTTAAATGAATAAATTACTCATTAAAATGTTAGATAAAATTTGGAGTTGATAAGTGTAACCTTCATAAATAATTTGTAAATATTTAAGTTAATTACTCAACATTTCGAGGGCTTTTGTAGTTTTTGTAAACACATTGCTAACATTATGTTAGTTTAAAATAGTACATTTTAAGGTCTACGGTATTACGTAGTCTATAAGTTATTAGTTAAGCAAATGACTGCAAGTATGAGATGAAAGGTTTTGGACAGAAATCTAAAAAGGCAATTCATATTTGTTTCCGCCTCATGATATATTTTAAATTTAATTCAATGTAAAATCTATTTAATTTGGTATTGAAATGTTTCTTTTAAAAAGATTTGCGATATTTACAATTTCGTGTTTTACTCTTAACCATAAATAAAATTACCATTTATAAATTCTTGCAAATTCAAATAAAAGAGAAACTAAAATTTTCAAAGTAGTTTTTAAATTCCATTCAACATCATTTTACTCAATGAAAACGTGCAAAATATCAATGACCAAAATTTATTATGCAAGCAAATATTTTATGGAAATATATTCACGTAAATTCGTGCTCTTCAAATACATTTTTTCATCCATGCTCATAGTTAGTTTCCTTTTCATGATATATTTGCAATCTACTTGTGTGTAGAATGGTTCTGATTTGATAGAGAAATATTCCTTATATTTATAAACTTCGCACTTTACTCAACTTTAAATAAATAGTATAAACTTTCATTTTCTTGCAAACCCACACGAAAATTTAAGCGAAATCATTCAAAGAAATTGTTCCCTCCAATTTCTTTCAACTTCGCTTTACCGAATGATAAAATAACCCGTTGTGTTGTTCCAGTGCTACTTTAATTAAAATACCTACCTGCCGAATGATAAAAAGGTTAAGGCTGCTAAAAATACTATAAACATCTTATACAACATATTCTTCTAATAGAAGTAATACATGCATTATGTTACGAGTACTGTTCATTACAAACGCGAGTTAACATTTTAGTTCTTATTCAAGACAGTGGTTGTTACAATTGCTTAGATGATTCATTACACTCTTGCATGTTTACAATTCAGGGCAATGAACTTCATTTATCCGTTTCGAGCAGACTTCATCCACACAGAATGTTTTGAATGTCTTAGTTTTTATAATTGTTGTGAGATTTCAAAGGTAAACCATTGCAGTTTTTAGGAGCTTGACAAACATCGGCTTGTGGTCTCTGGCTTTAGGCTGAGGTGTCGTTGGTAACAGCTGGGGGTGCCAGGCTCGATGCTACGGGTCTCAGGAGTTAGTTGCTTCCCACTTGTTGGATACCTCGGGAAACAAGTTCATCACAGGTTCCTACGCTCCAGTCGTTAAAAAAAATCTCTCCGTTTTACACGAGAAATTATCATTCTCCTCTCTTTACAGCTCCACCCCATTGAACCACAACTTTATAAGCCCTCTGACCAATGCAAGCGAGTCCATTCATCCCACGGACAATTATTCTGTTTTTTTGGCTCATCTTATTTTTTCATACTATTTCATCCAGTCCTCAATTCATTGTCCATTACTTAATCCTTCTGGTGGATTTCTCAACAAGGTATCTCCTCATTAGCTAAGCTGACCAGATCCGCAACGACAAGAGATTTCGTCATGACAAGAAAACTGACCAGGTCTTGATCTCGTCATCAAACAATCGGTAATATCTTGATGACGATATATCTCATCATTAGTCAAATTAGTTAGATCATTATGGACGAGATATCTCGTCTAAACCACTTAATCATAAAATAATACATTTCTTTCAACTTGCTACTTCTCTTGGAGACTCTTGGCCACTCCAGTACAATCTGCTTCTTACTGATAATTATTTCTATACATTCAAGAGCGTTGTTTTTAAAATAACTTTTTTACAAAATTATTGTCACTTTAGAACTTTATTAGATCTTTACATCTAATATTTTTGTGGCGCATGTAGAAATAAAAATTGTTGCAAAAACAGTCCACTGTGACAATAAGGCAAGTATAATTTCTAGATGCATCAAGAACCATCTCCTCCTCAGTTGAACCCCAGTTTCATCCTGAATGCTTTGACTAATCGCAGCAAGTCCACTCATCCCATAATTAATTATAGTGACTGCTTGACCCTTCCTATTATAGAGTAGAAACAGTGACCCAGTGTGACAATATTCTACTCATATAACTTCATCAGAAACTTCTTCAGAGTCAGTTATAGTACCTAAAATATAGGATTAAATTATAAGTGAAATCAGAATACTTTATCTAAAAACGACCCGCTCCGATAACCCGATTTGTTCCCAATCCCACTGTAAATCCTCCAATATTCGGAAACTTTATATCGGCATCAGATGCCAGGCTACCCTCGTTAATGAAGGAAGATCAATGAAAAGGGTCCGTAAGGCTCCAATACTCACCCCTCTGCAGTGCTGTAAGCAGACACTGACGGTGCCGACAAAGAGGACATAATTGGCGTCTGGAAATTTGAACGCTCTGAATTTTGCTGACAGTGTATCACCGTTCTCAAGGGACTGGAAATTGCCGAAGATGTAAGGGTCGATTGAACATCTGCAAAAGAGGCCGAATATCAGTTTCACCTTATTGTAGAATCATTGGTCTACTATTGCGAAAAAGAAATTCAAATGCTCCGTGAACTATATGAACTAAAATAAATATTTATTTATAATTTTATAAACTATATTTTTTACACTTTGATAATTTAAGATAGATTTGTGAGTAACGGTTTTTTTTATGTTATATGTATTTAAATCAATTGAAAAGTCTGAATATTTTAATGAAGTTATCTGTAAACAACCAAGTTATAATGTTTGGGTTTCTTAAATAAGTTTTATGTATTCAAACCAGACTGTTAAGTGGACTGATGAACAGTTTACGGGCTATAATTTGTGCATTTATTATCTGGAAGTTGGTAAAACACGAATTTAATTAGTTTATGAATTTTTTATCATAAAATGGATAAGCATTTTCATGATTCATGTTTCTAAATCTAATCACAAAAATTAAGGTAAAATATAAACCTTTGAGAGAAACTATTTACTTATGGATTAATATTTAAATTAATCTTAAACTGCTTTTAATTATGTATAACTTTCGTTACAATATGATTTTGGATCTTTTAGAAAATAGATGTATCGCATTGCAAATAACAATATGTTTCCTAAAAGTTAGCGTTTAATACAAATTGGAGATATTATTTATCCTAATAATCAGACTTAGTCAATGCTGTTTTAAAAGAATTCATAAAAGTGCTTACGATTTTATATAATTGATACATACTTGCACAATATATAAATACATCGAGAAGGAAGAAATATGTCTTTAAACCTGATAAATCTTAACTAAATTTAATGAAATTTGGTAAAAATTACTGTACCATATGTTGAAAATTTAAAGAACACCCTATTCAAGGCAATAGAATTTCGAAATTACTTGCTAAAATCTAAATTGAAACTAAATCAATGCTATAAAAATGATACTGAAAAGTGAATTACCTTGAAATTTAGTTTGGCAATATAGTTTGACCATCATAAAATCTCCAGATGGTGATTTTATGAATTCTTTGTGGAGACTAATCAGACTGGAAAAGTGTATTAGCTCGGAATTCAGGCACCACAAAGAGTTCATAAAACGTCAGATGGCGGTTTTATGAACTCTTTGTGTGTATGCCATCTGGCGGTTTTAAGAGAGCATGGTTTCCTTACTTTCAGGTCACAATTGTACAATAACAGGAAAAAACCAAGAGCTTCAATGCATCAAACAGTACTCCATAATTGAAATTCGTAACTGCTCTATATAACTAATGTAATGTAATTATTATAGTGGTATGTAATCTCTTAAGAATGATTCTTTGCAACCAGTAGTAATGTCTGATTACACCTCTGAATAATACATTTTTATTCAAATTATCAAATACATTACCCATTCATTATAATAACTTCTTCTTGATTTGGAGTGCTGTCAGTAACTTTCAGAAAACTTGTCAACAACCCATATGTTTCTGAAATATAAAAAAATCAGATTTTTTATTTAAAATCTGTAGCATATTGAATAAGACATCAAACCAGATATAAAATGCACTGTTAAAGTGTGAGATAATAGTAAGAAAAATGTGCCGGAAAATTACTATTTTCAAACGAATTTTTAGAAAGAAAACGTGTTATGCATGTTATGTAAACGTGTTATATATTTATTATACATGAGATTTCGAATTCTTTCAGAAATACGATTTTTTAAAGTTTATTTTGCAAATTATAAAATTATATTGTAACAAGTGTTATTTTATGTACATGGAATAAAAGAAATTTTCAAGCAATAGTGTCTCATTTGAGATAAATTAAACTCAAATGACATTCTGCGGACTTGCACAAAACATGTTCTAGTACAGCCGATAATTTATTGAATGAACTCAAATTTTCAATCTCATAATCGCTGAAGTTATACCTGCTAGAAGCTTTCCGAATTTAAAGCTGAATTTTCAACTTTATTGTTTCATAGTTAGTAATCTAAACTTTTATGTATTTATTATTTCAACAAAGTGTTTTATACAAGTAGTCATAAAATTAGTATAATCTTGTTAAAGAAATAAAAATGTACCTGCGCTTTTCTTGTCCAGATAAATGAGCATTTCTAGTGGTGTTCCGGGCTGTACGTTCAATGTTGTGTCCATAATCTTTCCATGCTGCCTTACAGCCAAATTAAGGTACGGAACTGGTGCACTGGCCACAATGTAATCAGTGATGTTGACATAGCTATTTAAAAACAACTCTATTAGAATTTCAAAAATATACCGCACTGATTGTAACGGAATAAGTGCAATTCCTAGTTTTTACATTTCGTTTCTGTTTTAAATGATATAAGCTTATATTCTCGCCTAAATTTCAAAAATAACAATCACTGAAATGAGTGATTCTTATTTGGTATGAGTAAGTTTTATGTGTGTTTTCAATTTTAAATATAGCGTATGCTTTCCAATGTTTTGATTCTACCGGAATGTCTTGACTGGAGGACATTGACAATTTTTCTGTTGTAACTTTCTTTGCCTTGAAGTGATTTGAGGACGCAAATTCAGCGAAATTGGACATTGCTTTTTCTGCTGGGATACAGAATTGTTTTCAACATAAAAGTTCAATCGTTTTCATTAAAAGTATTATTTTTCTCCTGTACATGTTACCAAACAGAAAATAAGATGTTACTTAATATGTTCAATACATAAATAAATCTTACATTTTGCAAGAATTCAAGAACCACGCACTGTGTAACTAAAAGTGACCGTACATATAATTTGACAAATTGAAATGTAGTTTATCTGTATTAATTTTAACTGAAGTCATTTAAAAACATTTTCTCAACACATTTATCCTTGAGAATTTTATAAGAGGCATTTTTTGTCAAGTTAAATATAGTTGGCGGTAGTGTTTCTGTGGCGATACGTGTTTCTTGTATGTATTATGAAAGTGATGTCACTGGCTAGTTCTTTTCGAATACGATTTCAGCCCTTCGCCAATAAAAATTCCAAACAGTGAATTCCGTATTGATATACATACGATAGGTGATTGGTCAACGCCAATTAGATTGAACAATAAACTTCCCTCGAATGACTATAAGCTACATTTGGGGATAACTTCGATGCGTATGTTGCCAGAGCATTTGGGTAGCTGAAGTAAAATTTTCCATCCAGTTTGTTCACATTAAAAACCCCTCTCATATGTTAAATCATACATGAAAACTAAAAGAAGAAAAATATTATTACTTATCCTTAACTTTTACTCCAATAGACTCTACCCTTATTCCAATTCATTTTACAATAGTCCTTTGGAAAACTTTCTTACAGCAAATATTCTTAGTCATTGAATTCTCTGTCTAGTATTCTCACGAAAAAGTCATATAAGTGCTGTAGAGAGGGCAACTAATTTAACATTTAATCCGAAATCCATCCAACACAAAATGATTTATCCATTAAAATACGGAGAAGAACGCAGTAACATTTATATTCTAAGTGGATCTGCAAAACGAAAGAGTTAGCCAAAATCCTTAGTTCCCAACAATGATAATTTTTCTCATGGAACATGCTAATAACAGATCCTTCCAAAAATATAAAAATAACACAGATGGTAAGAGTGGGATTTTTGCAGTTTAAAGTGAGTACCGCCTTATGTTAACACACATGTGGGATCACTCGTGTAAAGCTTTTATGGGAGCAAATTAAACTTCATTAGCATAAAAATACTAGGACATCATCATTATCTTTATGAGAGAACCAGTGATGGGAGTGATTTTAAAAAGGCCGCTTTCTGTGTTTGTCCGTAGTGAGGTAAGCATCGCGGGTTAGTGTTTCTGAAAGGTACGGCGTATAAGATCATCACCAGATGTTCCGGAAATTAGTATTTATAGGCAATAATGTTAGGATTTCTTGGGAGTATGGAAGGGTGAGTATTATCTGCAGAGTTTCCTTTTTCTTTGTGAATCTCAATGCACGGTTAATGAAATTTCATATTCAAGTTATTTAATGACTTTGAGGTTCTCGAGTTTTGTACTTATTGCAGATTTTCTTCTTAATTGGAATATATTTAACCTGCTTGCACGAAAGCTGTGCTTTCTTGCTTTTATATATTAGGATTTCTTGGTTAGGTCTGGTAACAGCAGAAAATTTCATACAGCAAGTAATACAATGTTTAATTTCGTTAAAGGTTTGAAGACTAGAGAATAAGAAAGAACTACATTATGGTTAAAATATGGAAAAAGTTCGAAAGGGGCTGAAGATCCCACTCAAAGATTATGTAACTGTGGAATTTTAAGGCTTGGTAATCTTCAAAAAATTAAGAATGTAATTTTAGTAGGTAAAATTCAACATGCAGATTTACTAATTTGTGTAATTTTGTGATTGTTTTAGTTAATGTTTGTGATAGTGGGAGTGGGCTGATTATTTTTATAGTTTATGCAATAATCTCTGTTATGACGCCTTAAGTCTCTTGTACTTGTTTCTGTTATGCGAACTTCAAGACATGGTACCAAAAATTGGTTATTTCTGCTTGATGGATGAATCCACTGTGTGTGAATACGTATCTGTGTGTTTAATGTAAACATTTGCATTTTCACATATAAGTATAAATAAATCATGAGAAATGTTAGATGCACAATACCTTAAAGTTTAAACTAACCTACAATGTACAGGACTGAGAGATACACGTCTGCTGTTTTAAAAGCGTCGTAAATTTAGAACACATAATTTAAAGCAAGACAAATTAAGGTAGACAATCAAGCAATTTAAAATATGTGGCTGTTTTTATATTTTTGCATAACCTATCATTATAATTACGGTTCCATTTTATGTATGTAATTTAGATTCTTTTCCCTTTATGAATTATATTGTTCATATACCAAAGCTTGCACAAGCGTTTGACGAATAACAATGATTCACATGAAGAAAATTAACCTAAAACTACAGCTTCTTTTTTGCTGACAAAGGTTTCACAATAGAGAAAAGATTTAGTAAAACGATAGACATGAATATGAGATTTAGTATTATTGCTGGATATAAATATAGTTCAGTGCTAACTTTTGTATAATGCATTGTAATTGTATATGTTAATATTTTACTTTGTTGGCCTCTTATATGTTTTGTGAACATTAGGTAGGCCTAACAAGCATAATATATAGGATAGAATAGGATGTATTATTTTATCGTTAAATGTGTAAAAGAATTTTGTAAAGAGTTTTATTCAAAAAAATAAACAGAGAAAATTTTTAATACGTATTAATATAATTATATTCCTTTGAAAGCAATTCACTCATGAAATTTTTTATTTCAAAGAAAATGAAAACAAGCCTATAGTAGACTGTGAAAATAATTTTTGAAAGGATCTAAAACTATTTTTAATAAACATTTACAGAAGGGAGACTATGCGACGTTAAATAAATTTAAATTAATTCCAAAATTAAAAATGCTGTTTTTGCATCCTTTTATATCGTATATTATTTAAACAAAATAACTTTGCGAAGACACTATTTCTAATACTTAAAGGTTCAGAAAGAGGGAAATAATATCAAAGATTAATGAGAAATGTAATTTTACTCTTTTATTATAGAGCACGGTTATTTTGTCACTGTCGATCATGCATTTTTAACGCATTACTATTAATAGTTTTTTTTATCTAAATTATATATTTTATTTCCATTCACAAATTTCTAATTTTAATTTCTTCAGGTAACATTTTTATTGGTATTTTTTAGACATTTTCAAGAATTAATGAACTTTTGTAGTATTTGATGCATGAACGGAAAATAATTTTGTTCAAGAACATTTAATATTAGATTTGATAAGATTAAGATTTTAACCTATTGCGATAATATAACTTTAGTACATTGAATTTCTTGTTTAATTATTTAGAAGGATTATTAACAATCTTTGAAAAATAAATGTAAAATTTATAATTAAAAGTCACAACATATATGATTTAAATATAGTGACGTCCTATATATATATATATATATATATATATATATGTAAGAATTAATACGACAGTATAATTATCACAAATTTTATAAATTTAAAATAAGATGTTGAATTTGACGATTCGAATTATATATCATTATAATTTAGTATAATATATGCTAAATTTAACCCATGAACTTTTATTTTATTGGTGAAGACGTGCAAAAATATCCTAATCAAGTTAACAGGTTGACTATAGTCAGTAATGTTAGAGTGCATAGCATTGAACACTTATTCACGCATAACACATTTATGAATACCTGCATCTCGTACTAATAGTAAGAAAACTCACAAGCATCGTATCAAAATGTGTTCCCTTGCATTAAAGTTGATAGTTTTGCAATGGATTTGAATCATCACTTTGTTTTACAGTTATAAATAGTAGTGATAACTCGTTTCATTCTTTGGACTGGAAAAAGATTTGGCCTAAGAAATTTGGACTTTTTATGATATTAATGAAGAAAATCATAGCTTAATTGATAAACTTTCTGATATGACTAGCTTAAATTTGATAATCACACGTATCAACTTTTGAGAACATTGACGGATTTTTACAATAACAAGAACTTAGAAAGTTAACTTCACTATTTAATCAAAAGAGAAAAAAACTACTGTTACTGCTCGTTCCGGAACCATAAGTCAGATAGTCAAAGGTCTGACTTGTCTTTTAGTGGTTGTAAGTACTGTTTTGGCTGAAAGAGAAAGTTTCTTAGGTATGACGTAATTTCGACTGCTATATGAAAAATTCAATTTCGCACTTTTTCATGTATCTAAAGAACATATGCTTGTTGATGTACCTGTTAATTTTAATTTTATTTGAGATTTATGTTTCGGTATTCTATATCTGTTTAACTTGATACTCAATCTAAAATCTTCCGTGTTAATTTTTACTATTCGTAAATTGTTAAGACAATTTTAAATTTGCAATTATTAATTTTATTAAAATAATTAAATTAAAATTTTTAGACCTTACACTAACTACACGAGTCTAATCAAAGCTTAGCCTTTCACTAGCATCAGTAATTAACCATGTTACTAACACCAAACCCAAAAATGTCTGCAACAAATTATGTTAATTTTTACTAGATAATAAGATTAATTATGTAATTGGATTATCTTTTGGATGAAAACCAAAATAATTTATTTGCACTACAAATACATTTAGATAAACTTTCGAAAAACTAACTTATCTACAAGATAAGTAAATGGTTATATACTACTAACTACAAAACTATTCTTACGCATCCGAAACGTTCGTTACTAGATGATTATTACAATATTACAACAATATTTATACATTACATTATTCATTTTCTAGTAATAAAGTCCATTTTTAGACAAACTTACGAAAAACTAGATAAATTAATAATTAATGATTATTTATGAAAGAAATTAATGCATCTAATTTTTAACAGTTTCTGACAAATCTTTTTCCTTGACACTACCTGCGTTTCTTTGATTTTATTAATCAATAATGAGGCCAGCGTTTCTTCACCGGACCAATTGAACCACCGATGAAAACTGCAGGGTCTAATCTTTTTGAAATCTCTTTTACATTGCACTAATGAAAATGGCACTGATAAACCTATGCAGAATTTATAAGATAAACTGCATCGGGGATACGGTTACTGGTCTCCGAGTTCCACATGTACTCAATTTTTACGATTCTAGACGTTTCTCCTGAGTATATCTCATTGCAGGTGCACAACTTCGTGATTGCAGCATTTTTTCTTGTGCTATCAATTCTCTTTACTTATATTTCTTTTAGTATGAAGAAATGAGTGGCTGAAACTTTCAGAAAACAATGATCAGTAGTATATTCAAGAAGAAAAATACTATGCATGCACTTTTATGTAATTCAAGTTCAAAGAGAGAGATCAAATTGAGTGACCTAAAAATCAAGAAGTAAGCTTATATTTTTATCTATAAAGTAAGCACGATCAAACAATTAGGTCAAATGACATAGGTGTTTATGGGAACTGATTACATGATTCTATTTATTAGGAATATTGTTTCTCTGTGAGCCTATGTGTGTGTATCCCACCATGAACCTTTCAAAACGCAAAGATCAATAGTGTATCTTATGTTAACAAATAATTATACACTGTTGTGTAATCAAAGATCAAAGGATCGATTAAATGACCTTAAATATAAAAGGGTCACTTACAAGGTCAAATGATATATCCTTTTTTGGAAAAGATAAACATTTATCTACAAAACGAGACCTAATTTAGTCTGATCTAGGAATTAGATGTAGAGATAAGAGCGACAAAGTAATTCGAAAATCATGAATAATTTCACAATTCTTCAATTTAAAATTCATGCAAATAAAAATAATTGCAACGGGAAAATAAAAATTTCCAGAATTTCTTATATGTAGTTGGTCAACATATTAACCATATTTAAAAACAATCGAAGTGAATCGGGTTGAAAATGTCCCCTTTTGGTGCGGTTTGACATGGAATGACCCCAATGTCATTTGATTCTTAACTTACATATTATTTTCGAAAAATGAATTCAAAGCATAACTTGTCACGAGTAAAAACTGCACTTTTTCAGTAAAAGTGACGTAATGCAAAAAGTAAAAGAAAACTTTCAAGCATTTTTTAATTTTAATTTTGTAGAATTCCCTCATATTTCAATACAAAACGTAGCATATTTCGTGATTCAATTTCCATGACTTGTATCATTAAAATAAAATCTTCCTGTTGAATCATTCCACTTTCCTCAAGACACAGAAGTAATTACAAAAGAATCTTTCGTGAATGGTGACAATTTCGAAATCGTCAAATTCCTACTTCAAAAGATTATAAAAGTATCTGTAATTGAGAGTAGGGTAAGAATGCTCTTTTCGAAATCGATGTATCACGACAAATGTCATTCTAAAAAGCTGGCTAAGTTGTTCAATACCTGCTTAAAAATTTCGAAGGTCCTGTGTTTCCAGTTTATCTGATTCATCATCCATTTCGTACGATATTTCCCCAGTACACAATTTGTAGATTTTCTGTCTCAAACGAACCTTCCAAATGATTTCGACGAGATATCTCGTCCATTTTTCTGACCAATTTTGCTAATGACAAGATATCTCATCGACACAATCACCAGGAGGGTTAAAAGAAGTCTAATCTGAATATTCGACTAGAGGAAAATCAATCGCAGGTGATTTGCAGAACTGAATGCTCAAGTGAACTAATTACCCAACAAAGGATTGTGTGGGTACTAATGCATTTTACTTCTGATTTCTTTCTACTTTGGAAAGAGACTAACAAATCTAAACTCATTGACGTCTTTGTGTAGCATTAGTACAAAAGCAAGAAAGTTTCCGAAGTTCTTTACAGTTGATTACGACTTTCTGAATGAATTCTCTACACGCACTTCCAAACATGATTTCCAGTGTAAGGAAACTCAGACTTTTAAGTTTCCTTCTTCAGTAGTGAATATCATTTAGGCCAGAGTTAATCTTTTTCATATTGCAGGGATTTCTATAATTTAGTTACAGTTCTCAATAAATAGCATTTTTATGAGCAATTATTTAAATAATACTTGCAAAATTTACTTCCAAACAAAATTCTTTATGAAATATTGTGTAATCAAATCAAATAGAAAAACCGGGAATTTGCTTTAATGATACATATAGTAGATTCAGGAATGTAACTAGTTATATTAAAAGTTTAGTTTAATGTTTTAAAGACCAAATCAAAGAAATATAATTTTCAATCTCGTTCTATTTTAGAAATAAACTCAAACTATTACCTGAGAGATTCCCTACTCTATTTCTATAATTTTTGTCGTGATACTGAGCTATTGCTATGGCATGATCGTATCGGTACTTTAGTTCTGACTGTATTTTAACTGGAAGAACTCAAAGTAATTTAGTATCCTAAAAAAGTTTGTAGTAAAGCATTTTAATGGAACCATCGTTAAGATTATCTATTTATTTAATTTTAATCATATAATGAGCATAATCCATTTTTATAAACGTTTGAGATGTAATATAAATGTATTTGAAATATGCAGATTGCGTTCAGAGATTTTACAGAATCTTAATTTTATGTAACTCACCAATCGACTTATGCAATTGTTTTATTATTAAACTCAAGAATGTTGCAACCCAGATCAAAAATCAAAATCAGATAATCCTTAAATTTTTTGTTTTAGAAATTTTAAAAGCTTCCTTCAAACACTAAAATGTTTATATGAACTGATTATATTGATCAATAATTTGACCTCAGATATGAAGTACTTTACGAGGAAACTATTTCATAAGTGTAAATAATATTTCATGAGATTTTTCGTCTATTTGAATACGTTTTTATGTATTATTCTTTCTTGTAAAAAATTATAAGAAAATAAGTTAGGTGTTATACTAGATAAAAAAATATTTATATCTGTAAAACGAGAAATTATAATTTTGTAGTAAATATGTTGCATAATATATAAGAATGATTCACAATGTAGAATACTAACACATTATCTGTATTGTATCATTCATTCCTTTCCTTCAATTGCATTTGCAACAGTCATGTGCTTTTCTCAGAAGCTAATGCAATCAATGTAAACAAATCACTACTCATTCGTAACTTTATCTGTTGACGCCGGGTGAACAATCAGCTCTGATACCCAAAAGAAGTTGACGTCTATCCTGAAGTCCCTTACTTCAAGAGAAAAGTAATTCCTCCGCACTGGGCATGAAAGGATGTTTACAAAAAAAGCTTCTTAAAAGACTTATTAGGAATAATGGGCTTTCCTAAATGATACTCTAAGAAAACCTCCAACACTTGGGAAAAGAAAAGACAGCAAACTTTTTATCTGAAACGACTTAGTTCCAATGTCCTCCTTTGTGATGGGGGCATTGTAATAGAGTAAAGCTAGCAAGATCAATCTCCTCTTTTGATCTGAGTGTTCTTTTGAAAGGAATGATTTTCCCTTTCTGTGTGGAGTACACCAAATTAGTACTCTCTTGATCGAGGCGATGGATATAAATTTAAATGGGACAATGAGTTTTTGTTAAACTTCAGTTTATGTTAATTGTAATTGTGAATGAAGTAGGCTTTGTATAGGAAAGTAGGAAACTTTCCAATTGCCTGGAACACTTTAATGCATTTTTCTAATTTCATTATAGGGACAATAGCTGATCTTGAATTTAATTCGTGCTATTTCCTGCTAACAAAAATATATTATTCTACACAGTATTTGAATTATAGTTATTAGGAATTAATTTAAACACGCACTGTAATTAGTTGTTTAGAAATTGTTTTCAAGGAGGTATGATAATTGGTTGAGACAGTATCGGAAATGACAACGATATTGCATCAATAAAAAATAAATTAAGTAAAAATAAATTAATATGAATTTAAATAAAATATAATATTCTGCACAATAACACTTGAATTGTAGCTCAAAAATAATGATCAAAAATCGAAGGGTGGATATTGGTTCTTTAAAAACCTTTTTAATGTCAGATTCTACTGGCTACTGGAATTATACATAATATATGAAATAAGCGTGATATATATATCACGCTTATTTGTCCCTTTTTATATTATTTTTATCCTATTTTATATTATCCCTTTTAGTTATATATATATATATATATAACTAAATATAGTTAATATATTATATATATATAAATTAGTTATATATATTATATATATATTTAAATAAAAAGGGAGAGTGTTTGTTTGAGCATTGAGTACTTTTGTCTCATTTCTAGTTATATATCCTTTTTGTATCATTTTGATGCAAAATCAGTGGTTTGCGCGTTTGGTATCTGTTTGTGTGTGTTTGCTCTTACTAAGTCCAAACGGATAAATATATTTTCGTGAAATTTAGTATACTTTTTGAGTATTTACAGTAACTTAGCGACAGAATTTAACAATGTCAGTCTGCCTGTCTTCACGTCTTATGTCTGTGTTTGTATGTTTCTGTGAGAGTCCTATCAAATTAATGTGTTATATTGTCGTAAAATGTTACATGTTTTATAGAACGTATTCCAAATAAGTGAGTACATTATTCATCTTTCCTTTGCTAACAGGGTTTAGGCACGTTTCATGCGAGAAAACCTGAATATCAACCTTAACTTGGCAGTGTTGGAGAAGCTAAGATGTAAATTGAACTTCGAGATTTTTCAAATTGTTTTACTAGCACAGCTCCGAGGAGCAATTATTTTTTGAAAAATTATTTTTACAGAATTAAAATTCTAATCATTTAATTATTTCGAGATTTTTTGCGAAAAAATAATTTCCGAACAGTTGGAACGGATAATATAAAAAGAGTAAATCCTGAAGGTGATCCGAGAACAACACTTCATAGTTTTGAACCACGGTTAGATGACTTTCGATCAACACCTGACCTGGTACCCCACTTACCAAATTTCAACACTAAGCCAGCGTGTGGACATTTGAGACCACGATAGATATAATTTACACCAGATCCACGTGCACGATGGTCTTTGGTTGGATCGAGTTTCGAACTCATAACCCTCGGTTGACTTTTCGCGACTCAATCAAGTAGGCTACATAGGTTCTCTCGAATTTATTCAATGAATTTTAAAATTTTGATATATTTTTCCTATAAAAAACGTTTAAAATCTTATTTGGGTTCCATGTTTCAAATAAAAATTACTTGGCTTTATATTGGAAGTTGCACTCAATAAGCAAGTAACACCATCATTCTTATTCTAAACTGGTAAGTGGTTTTTATTCAAAACAAAATCTCTGAATTGAAAACAGTGGTTTAGGGTATAGCGAATGCTGAACGTTAAAAAGTATTGTTAAGACAACTATGAGTGCTGGAGTACTCGCCAAAGATTCGTCATTCTTACGATTTAAGTTACGTAAATTTTACAGGAAACTAACTTAAGAAGAGGTTTTCATAATCACCCGGAACTAAAAATCAACTTTTGTAGTGACTGCCACCAAACCTAAGTATAGAAGTAAATAATAAACCTAAGTATTACCTTTCGTAATTTTGTCTTACAAGAGGGATGTGATGTATATGAATAATTAATATTGGACAACAAAAAATACTATCAAACTGCATTTAATCGTTCAAACTGTAAATTTGTTATTGAATATTCAACAATAAACATTCGTTCAAAATTAGTGTCTTTTTCATTCATTTCACAATCCAATATCAGTCCGAGTATTCACGTCAAAACTGCAGGTTGTGTCCTCGACAAAACCTACCAATTTTTTTTAACTCAGTTAACTAATTCAACCCGTGTAAGGTCGGGATATTCTGCTAGCATTATATAAAATTAATTTCAAAACTGGTTTATTGTGTCTTAACAGGAAATACTTATTTAAATTTAATTTTTTGTGGCATTCATGTAAAGTAACCTAAGGAAGCTTATGAAAACACATTTATCTTCAGTGGAATCTAATTTAGTTACAAATTTCGAATTTACGCTTCAATGTTAATTGCATATATTATAAATTAAAATATACTATTTGAAAGGGAATAAATCTTTCGTTAATTAGTGTGCTTAAAATTTGTATATGGAAGTATCTTCAAATCAAATTGCCCTGCCTTTGTAATTTTGGTGTGCTAAACCAATTTTAACTCCGAATCTAAGCAAGCTTTAAACTCGGATAACAAGCATCCATAGCCAACTTTAAACTCGGATAACAAGCATTGAGGTATTTAGAATCCTCACCACTGTAAACCTATCGAAACAGCTTAATTTATGAATTTTCAAATTAATAATAACCATGCTTCGATGCATAATTTCAACTATCCAATTAAGTAAATGAAATTTGATAAAGGAAGGTAAATTTACAACTAAACAAATTTAAAAAACAAACGGTTTTACACGTTATGATAGTGTATAAATATAGAAATGCGAAATTAACTTATAACTTATAATATATAATAATATTACAAAATTAACTTAATTAAGCACTTTAACTTACATATAACAGCATAAAATATTTATACATTTCTAATTTGAAATTGTTTTAGATTTTTCCGAAATTGCTTAAAATTAAAACAATTTGATGATATTTTGTTTAATTTTTCATTAGTTGCTTTTAAATTATTTTTTAGCTTAAAAGCATAGGGGAAAGGAAACACCAGAGTCTGGGTGAAATGCATAAATCAGACCGTATCTTAAGTAAATACTTTTGCACAAAGGTACTATGACAAAAAATTAAGAGTCCCTGCACTATACATATTTAAAAACCTGTATTTATGTTAAAAACCTGTAATAAACTTGTGTTGCACACGCTCCACCGATTCCTATTGGTTCTATTCCAAAGAATGATACATTTAAGAACTCTAACTAAATACTTCTACAGGTGATATTTGAATGAATAAAGCAAGTTGCAATGAATGATACAGCTACAAAATTACCTTGCATAGTTTCAGTTTGTTTGCAACTTAGAATCTATTGAGCCAGATCAGCAAATATGAAAAAATTCACTTTTCAAAGAAATTGCACGTTTTACAAGATATACATTTTTGAAGTAATTTAAGAGGAACGTGGAAACGACGATCCAAGAGCATTGCACTTTATAGAGGGCGCATTATTTTTTCACTGGGTGCCTATGTCTGTAGTAATGCACATTTCAGATTACGTGCTGAAGTGTGAATAAACGCTAGATATTTTCCATGCAAAATAAGCACTCTGCCTAGTGATATTGCTTTACTTTTCATGTTCTATTTTTAGAATATATATTCGTCCTGTATAGAGCTATAACAATTGATTGATAAAAGAATTTTAGATGTTCATTTTTGTGCTTTCATGTCGCAAATAGTGTGATGGCAGAAATTTCATTTAATCCGCCAAATGATTTCGACGAGATATATCGTCCATCATCCAACCAATTTTTCTAATGATGAGTTATCTCGTCATCAAGTAATTGCTGATTTTTAAGATCAAGATCACGATCTAGTCTAAATCTGGAGATCATGATCTAGTGCAGGATCTAGAGATCACGATCTAGTCTAGACCTAGAGATCACGATCTAGTCTAGACCTAGAGATCACGATCTAGTCTAGACCTAGAGATCACGATCTAGTCTAGACCTAGAGATCACGATCTAGTTAGTTTTCTAATGGCGAGATATCTCATCCACCAATATCTATCACCAATCTATATCAATATTATCAATATCTACAATTATATTTCATTCTTTAAAATACAAGATGTGGAAGCAATATATTATTACTTACATTGAAAAATCTTTATACACTGTTTCTAGGATAATTGAAGTTCTATTAGTTTATGTTTTAGGCATAGAATATGCATTGGAAGTAAGTAAAGTATTCAAAAACCCCATTGCGATTAATTACGTAAATCTTAATCAAAAGTATATAATTCTAAAAGTAGTATTAGAACTATTCTGTGATTTTATTAGTTTTCAATAGCATTAAGGGCTATAAAATTTTAAATTTTAGATACTTGTTACAAATTAAGAATTTTAAGTTAATTATTTTAATTTAGGTAATTACCTATTTTTCCACTTATAGAATATTACAAATCGTATGCTGAAAATAAAGTACAAGTTTTTTATAAATTTTGGAATAATTTGTACTTCTGTTTTGACTTTAAATATAAAGACACTGGGACACTAGTTTTCAACAAATATTTTGTACATTGGGACATTTCTTTGTGGTCTAAATTATCTGGTTTAACTCAAACGGTTCTGATTCGAGTAGACTTAGAAAATTGTAAAAAAACTGAAACTTTAATTCTACTAAAAAAATCCATCTATATAAGTAAAGCTATTTGATACAATACGAATCTATCGTACTTCCCCAATTTCGACAAAAATTATGCGATTACCGTTGTATATGTCAGTTATAAAAATGTCGTTTAAAAACTCTCGTAATTGAAGTCTGCTAAAAATAAATGCAATCTGATAAAACTTGTTTCTGCAATTTATTTGATTTGTTGAAAATAGTTTCATTGTAGAAAGATTCAGGTTGTTAAATCTTCAGACAAAACTAAAATCATTTGAAATTTTGAACGAAGACTGACGTCTTAATAAATCAACTTGAAATTTAAGAATGACATTTTTCTCGTAACTCGAAAAGATTTACTCTAAGAAATATTAGTAATATTTTAAGTTTGAAAGAGGTTCTCGTTTGTTTCGGGTTTTGTGACCGTTGTTTCAAATACTTCAAACGTCACATATAGTACATTCATGCAAGGTATGTTTAAATTCTCTTTCAAAATTATTTACATAAAACTATACATTTGTTTTTTGAAAATTTCAGCAAATATATTGACTGTTGAAATATTGAGAATGTAACATATTACAAAAATACTCACATTTCAGCTAAGAAAATAATAAATTTAATAAAGCAAATGGAGTTATTATTTTTTAAAATTTATATTTGCTTTCTATTTGAAAGCAATTGCTTATACAAAATATTAATAGAATAAATACTATTAAAGATGCGAAAGATTTAAAAAAGAATAATGATACTTAAGTGATATAATAATGTTTTTTAAATGTTAAAAATTGTCTCAAATTGTTATCTGCCTACTCACGTGTATACAAAAAACAGTATAAGAAAACACAATTTTAAAGAGTATTTAACAAGCTACCTGAATAAAATACATTTAATTCATTTCGTTTGGTAGGAACTCGTGGTAGCCCGGTTGGAAGAGCAATGGATTAGACGACTGGTGTATGTTAAATCTGTCATGGCCTCAAGTATCCTCACGCTGGCGTGGTGTGGAAGTTTGGTGAGTGGGTGCCAGCTCAGGTGTTCTCGTCACCGTGGTCACATCAGGTGACCGTGGTTCAAATTACAAGGTGTTGTCCTATCCTGTAAAAGGCTCTAAACTTCTTGGTGAGTTGGGAGGAGGTGGGTCTGGAAGGTGCCCTTGGATTGCTTCCTTCGGGATTGATTCCAGACCGTCCCCAATAGCCCGTTGTGTTGCTTCAGTTCGAAGTTAATTAATTACCTACCTACCTAGTTACCTTAGTTTGGATATAGACCACACATAATTTAAATCTTAGTATATAAATGTGAAACAACGTAAGTTACTTAAGTTTCGTACGAGAAAGATTTTATCTTATATTTTTGAGTCAATACATTTTGAATAATTTAAGAAAGATTCTAAACGGCAATACAATCTTCCCATTTCAAATTGCGACAGACATTGTGACTTGATATACTATGCATTCAGACTGACCAGGATAGTTTTATAATGCTCTGCCGATTGAACATTACTAATTATAACATTACTCATTATGCAAGGTCGGATTTGTGAGCCACTTTGCGTACCCCTGGCGTACCACAGGGTATGGGTTCGCGTTACACTTCACATGCATTCCACACATTCTAGGCACAACCAGTTTCTAGTAAGATTATGCATTCATTCCAGACAAATATCCATGCCTTACCAGGAGCGCTACAATCCATAGTTCTGACCACTAGACCTATTGGTTTGCGACGTAACCCTCCAAGTAGTTTCGAGGAGATATCTCGTACATCAAGATCTGACTCTTTGCTAATGACGAGTTATTTCATTGAGAAAAACCTCCCTATTATTCCAAAGGGAATGAAGATCCCAATAGAAAAACAAAGCCTCCCTTGTCCCGAACTGGTGACAATTTGGAACAGGTTTTTTCATCAGAGGCTAGTCACTAGAGGGCAGTTTCCGAAACGAAAATAAACCATCAGGAGGGTTAAGTATATACTTCTCTTTCTTCCATTTTAATTCTTGTATGCTAAGTTTAGAGAAAAAGCTGTATTTTTTCTAAACTGTTTACAAGTATGGAAGTAAGAGCTGATAGCATTATACTATATAATAATAAGGCTTACTCAGGTTCAACAAAGTTTTCTGGTAAACTGTTCCTTCTCGTCCTGGACACTGTTTCAGGATCTGATGTGTTGTGAGTGGGTGGTATGCTACAGGTTACAAGAATCATTTGCAATTCCTCCTCAGGTACCTCCACCATAACCCTGTGATAATAGATGCGCACGCCCTGAAAATGGTAATAGTCATTCATAATGTGAGTCTACACGTGTATCCAATGGATAGTAAATATAATTTTAAGTTATTACAGGTAGATACACTTTAACCCTCTGAGGCTCACACATGCATAATTCCACCTTACGACCTGCAATCCCCCCTGCGACTTCTAACCAAATTTGGTCTTGACTAATATAATATTTCCATTGTAAGAAAATAAGCAATAGAATCTTCCCTAATGATTATATTCTAAGGAAAGGGCCAATAGTCTTTCCAATGGATTCTATTCCATGGAAAGGACCTACCGAATCTTTTCAAAGAAAGATTCTATTCCAAGAAAGGAGTAATAGAACCTTTCTTAGGATTGAAAGAATCCATTGATTCTTTAGAAATATGTGGTTATTTAGTCATTAATCGTTTTGTGGGGTTAAAAAGATAGAATCATACACGCATTATTTTGAAATATCGCAACGCTCAGAGGATTAAGCAGTATCATACTTAAACTTTCTGTTTGTAGCTCATGATGCTTACAATACCACAACGACAGCCAAACACCTGCATGAATGCATTGATACCATCGAAATATTCTGGGTGTCTCAAAACAGCATGTACAAACTTCGAGAAGAGGTATGGAACACAAAAATTACCACCATATTTGCAAGGGATGCATGTACGCAAGCACCATTCTGATGAGCTAAAGTGTGCCGAGGTACAGAAATGGAAGATGCAAATATGTGAACATAGTAATTAACTTTACTATTAGTTTGACAATAATTGTACACTTATAGTTTCATCAGATCGAATTTTAGTTTGACAGTAGTTGTACATTTTCAGTTTCATTAGTTCTAATATTAGTTTGACAATAATTGTACACTCACAGTTTCACTAACCCTAATTTCAGTTTGACAATAGTTTTACATTTTCAGTTTCATTAGCTCCAATTTTAATTTGACAATTTCATACTTACAGTCTCACTAGCCCCAATTTTAGTTCGACATCAGTTGTACACGTTCAGTTCTCACAAGCCCTAATTTTAGTTTGACAGTAGTTGCACACGTTCAGTTTCATAGCAGGTGCTCAAAATTACGACGACAAACATTAATGTACAACTGACAGCCTTGACACATGAAAGAATTGGAAACATTGAAGAATTGGAATAGAAGGAGTTTTCATCGATCGTCACCCAAAGTCTGGTACGAACACATCATGATTCGGATCATGTTTGCCAGGGTACCGTTTACGACACAATCTCGCATCAGTTAGGCCGTTTCCGTTGGCTGCACGATATGCTAGATATGCTAGATGCAGGTCAGTCATCTTAACATTCATGAAATGATACATGTTACCCATTGAAGTCAGCGTCTAAAATGATGATGATGTAAAGTGGCCAACTGCCATCCTGCTGAACAGCACCATCTAGTAATTCCAGATGGTACTTAGGACATACATCCCCTTATGAATACCTCATTAAAGTTTGTACAGAAAATTATAAAGTACTGTATCTCATGTTAAAATTACGCAGACTTTTTACAGGTTGCAAAATGTTGGCGGATCGGTATATAAGCAAAAATATGTAATCATTATTAATATGTATTTCACATGATGTGAATTATTTTGTATGGTGTAATTAATAAAAAATAAGAGGATCGTGAGAGAACAATGGCTATTCGGTTAGATTTGTATTATTTAGTGTTTTTTAGTGCATAAATTTTTATCAACATGAAATAAAATATAAAAAATAACTAGATTAGAGTGTAAACATATTTATTACATATTAAACATATTTACAAATACAAAATTTAAAAGAAAATTATCAAATATGATTAGGTGATTTATTCTATGACGACTTGGAACACTATTTTTTCTCAATATTGTTTTAGATGAATGAATTCTAATTTTATTTGTTGACCAGTTAATGTAACATAAAAATTAAAAAGAACGACCGCTTTTCAGTAAAATTGAAAATTAAATATTTAATACACTTCAAAATGAGAAGCATAAAAAATTAAATAATACGACTTTTGACTTTAACGCACTGAAAAAGAGCAAACGCATGACGTTTTATATTTAGTAGTGAATGCACTAAGTGAAATTACGTTTTGCTACTAACTCTTTAATTCCCGTATAAAATGCATTGTTTGGAAACTAGTCAATCATACTTTTCAAGCACAAATTCTTGATTAGATATGAAATGTTCATAAATTTTTTAACTACTATCTGTAAATTCAAATGTAAAGATCCAAAGTAAAGGAAGGAGAAAACATAAATTGCGTATGGACATTACCGTTATTTTGTTGAGCATTCTCGTTGTACCGCAAGCGTAGATGTTGTCTAAAGGCAGCTTGAAGAGATAAAGTTCATCAACTCTCTCTGGTACGCATTCTGTGAACATATAAGTGAAAGCTATTATAGAGGTATACATATTATGATAAAAAATAATTATAAATAAATAATATTACGATACATTTAAAATTTTTTAAAAAGTATGAATATGTGGCTTGTAGAAGCATGTAAACATATATATTCTTCAGTGTGTATCCATTGTTATTAAAAATGTGTTGCCTTTAAAATGCTATGCCATTCATCTTAATGTCTCAAATCGCACAGCATTAATATTCTAAGATCCCTGAGATTTTATGAACTATTAATTAGAACATTAGTTCCTGATGTAATATATGTAATGATTCAGCGTCATTATGTAAATCAGCGTCTATGATTTTCCCAGGGGTAAAGTTCTATCATCATTTCCGAATCCCCATGTTCACTAATTGCTTGTATTATGCATGGCGAAAACTACAGAAGAGTAATATATTTAGAATAGGTTGCAAATGAATGATCATATAATATGAATGGAAAACTGAAATATTTTTTTTACTTTCTTTCAGTTCATTTTGATAAATTTTAGTCAAATCAGCGTTCTGTTCAAAAATTAATTTCCGCGCATTTGTTAAACACATCTTAAATGGTATCACTCATGAGTTAAAGATTACATGGAAAATGACAACCGAGTGAGAAGCTAGCTGGATTACAGAAAATAAAGTACGTTATTAGATATAATAAAATTAACCTTATAGATTGTTATATAACTAATACCCAGATAAATTCTGCGAAATTGTATTTCTCTTATTAATTATTTACATATATATAGTAATAAGTCTAGAAATTTGTTACAATTTCAAATATTTAGTATGATGAGTAATAAAATTTTTTAGAATGCATAAATTCATTTTTATTTATTCTGAAAACATCTCATGAAATTACCTCAGATAAAATTCATAAACCCTCTGAGAGGGTTCACAATCGTATATTCGTTCTGCAATCTGTAGTCTTCCCAGCATGAACTTTAATCAGTTTCTAAGGCTTTGACCAATACAATCTTTTCTGGGATTCTTTCAACCAATATATGTGATTATTTAGTCATTATGAGTATTGAAGGATAAAGTTTCTAATCAGTTTCTAACATTTCATGGTCCTTGCAATCTTTTCTGCGTTTCTTTCAACCAATAGATGTGGTTATTTAGTCATTATGAGTGTTGTAAGGAAAACTATATCCTATACTACTCGGAAATCTTGTGATCCTCAGAGGGTTCAATGTATACACAGGAATTATAAATGTGTAGCATTAAGTACAACGCTTAAATGTGCGTTCTTTATGATAAAAAAAGCGGGAACAGCATGTAGAATAACCTTGGAACATCCTCACTCCACTAAAATGTTTTCCATGAAAGAGGCTTTAGTAGCGTCTCCATCATTTCATCGTCCAGAGAAGTGTTTTCATTTTCGCCTCACATAATCTTAAGCTCCTAAGCTTTCCAACGATTAGTAATTGGAAAGAAATCCACACTCCGTGTCATCAGTGTGAAGAAAAAGCGAAAAAATCAAATAAGAACAATAAAAAAACTGAATATTTGAATACAAAGAAAATCTTCACAAATCGTATTTTTCCCCAGTGAATATTTGAGTACATCAAAGAAGATATAAAAAAGACAGGAGCATAATTTTATGGTGATTGAAATCTGGTTTCTTTATTGCTTCCTGCTCTTTTTTATGCGCTGTTCTTGGACGAGCTGATTTGCATGCCTCTAATGTTTTTCAGCAGCATAAGTGTACTCGTCAAGGGGAGAGTGTGACGCAAATATTGATTTCGTCATTATCTAGAACGGAGGTGTCTTTTTAATCTTGTAAGCTTGATAAGGAATTCTAAAAATAGAATGCCTCTTAGTCAATCATTTGCTTACTGCACTCCCATCCGAGGAGCATCAAAAACGTTTTGTAATTGTAAGCATGTTAGTGTTTCCCAGGCTTATGCAAAGTTTGAGACTTCAAGGAATATTTAACGCGAAATATTAAAATCGTTCATATCTTTGCTGGCGACAAAATTTGATAATGTGTAAGACACTTTTGTGAAATGTATCCCTATGCGAAAATGTTTTGTAACTGTTAGCATGTTAAGGTTTTCCAGACATGAGGCTTACGTTAAGTCTGGAGACTTAAAAGAATATTTGTTACGAAGAATTAAATCATTCACATTTTTGTCGCCACAGAAAATTAAATAACTTTGTGGGATTTACATAACATGAGCTCTATTGTATGGACGTAATTTCATGTTAAGTTGAAATGAAAAATTAGTAGATAAAAATATAAATTAATCGAAATTCATTAAATATAATATACTGGCATGTCTACCAGCGCGTGGCGTCTAAAAAAGGTCTCAAAATAATTTAGGCGACTAGTTTTTTTAAATTTAGTTTAGAACAGATATATTCGGCGTGGACAGTGCGATGTCCTTAGTATGTCAAGTGTGCACTGTACGTATGTATATAATAAATCATTTACGGCAAGAATGCGTTCCTCTCTGTGTTCACTACGGTAACAACTAGTATACCGCTCGACCAGATCTGTTACAAACGTGTAAGACAATTTTGTGAAATTTATCAATATACAACTTAAATATCCTCTAAAGATCTGTGTATTATTTGTTACTTATCATTTATTTGTGCACCTGAATTCTCATAGTATTCTAATAATCTGCTAAGTATATCTTAATTTATTATTTAACTGAGTTACTGGTCTTGTACATATTTCTTTGTAATCCATCTAGAATATTCCATGTAGAACATTCCATCTTTAATATTAGATGTAAAATATTCCATCTAGAACATTCCATGCAAAATTTAGTAATGTGATTGTCAAAAATAAACGGACTACTACAATAATCTGGTAATTTTTCTTCTAATAGCAAGATACTTCTCTCATAAACATCTATTTAGTTTTGCTATTGACGAAACACCTCTTCGAGACAACCACCAGTAGTGTTAAATTCAAATACGTCCATCACGTTCTCAATTTATTTAAATGTTTTAGAATGTGCATGCAGATAAAACTTTAAAATTTTTGCCGATTCCTATTCCTAATGGCCTAGCCCTAATCAGATCTAGTCTACGACTATATGCACCCTCAGAACGCTTAGAACCATAAATGGCGCATGGTTCCTGGTAAGTGTTCAGAATTTTACAGAAATAAACTTCCAAAGTGTGGAATTCCCCATCGAATTCCAATATCATTGGATGGAATTACTTGAATAACGATCGATAATTGTAAGCAGATAATGAAATAAGTGTAGCAGCTGCTGTCCATTCCCAGGGCGGAGTGGACACTCAAGATACTTCGTTGATGAAATTAATGCGACCCGTGTAGTTTCGGCACGAGGAAACCATTAGCCGTTAAATTGAGTTCCAAGAAAATTAATTTTTCCAATTTAAGGAAAGCTAAGTTCAATATTGACAAACTTTTTTCCCTTCAATGCGAGATTTCAAAATTGTAATTGTTTTTATTCGAAAGTATTGTGGAAAATGTAAATATTACTATGTAATGGAACTACCATCGGAAATTTACCAGGATACTCTTATACCTGAACACTTTTTATGACAAAATTCTTTGAAATGTTACTTATGTTGTGAGATTTATGAAATAAATGTTCTTTAATTTTTATGGAAATTACCTTTACAATGTTAGGAAAAGTAAATTTTACATAACAGGATGTTGAACCTAAGGCGAAAATAAAAGCTAATTTATGCTATGCCACCGTTTGCTAGAGTGAATAATTGTGTGACTGCTTAAATTCGTATTTATGTATGCATAAATGCATATATTGTCAGAAGATACATTTCGTGTCCACTAAGCCAGGCGTCAACTTATATTTTTCTGTTGATATATGTACTGATACAAAATGTATTGCTTCATTTGGGATTGCTTTACTTGAATTCCAATCGCAACTACCTGATTTAAGTATTTACAGCATCCATAAACAAAGCATAAGTGTGGGAACACTTGTAATTAAAATAATATTTATGGTATGTACAATTACAATAATGTAGGACAATAGAATAAGGATAACCTTAAATGCCTTTAAAAGCATGTAATTTTTATAATCGGAAACCTATTTAACTTAAAAGCAGGATAAAATTTTAAATGATGATTTTCGTTGCAAAGTTTATTTGAATTGAAAATTAATGAAATGTATCAACACGATAAAACCCATGTGTGAAAACATTATTTCTTTCAAATTAGCTATAAGATCGTTAAATGCCAGACGAACACAATATGCAATGCTGTAAGTGCTATCCAGTACTATTATTTATATCAAATGTTTCCCTCTAATACCATATGCTTAATTGAAAACAACAAAAGATGAAATTAGATGTCTGCTCATAACAAAATTATTTTACTCCAATGAAATCGAATGTGTCACAATCAGGACATTTTAGGAAATTCAAAAATAAAGGTTATATAAATTCTAAAACATACAGCTTTAATAAATTGATAGCACGCCTCAGATTTGAATTTGCATTGAATACGAATTACGCGAATTTTGAAGTTATATTGGATGTCTCCTCATAACAAAATTATTTCACTCCAATGAAATCGAATGCGTCACAAACAGGACATTTTAGAAAATTCAAAAAGAAAGGTTATATAAATTCTAAAACATACAGCTTTAATAAATTGATAGCACGCCTCAGATTTGAATTTGCATTGAATACGAATTACGCGAATTTGAAGCTTCAAATACGATGAATTATAATATGCATTAAATAAAATCACATACAAAACATTATATCCAGATGTATCACACTTCACCTAATAAAACCGAACATTGGAAAACATTTTTCTGTGGAATAAAGAATATGTTCTCACTTCTTAAAATTAAAAACGTGATGCATACATTACTGAAAAAACGTTTTATGTTCTAGCTTTACTGTGTGCCACTGAATAAGAAACTATGCCATACTGAAATGCGTAATAGTGGTTCAGACTAACGGTTCTAAGGTCGCAGTATTCCCTAGTCAGTAGTTACCTCTTAACCAACGGAAAAACTAAGGGGAAGTAAATCTATGTTACATGATTTTAAATTCCTCAGCCGGTCGTAAATTCTAGAAGCTACAAAGGTAAACAAATTACTCTATTAAACTAGAAGTTTTCCTGTTTTTTTCTCGCTAGAAAAATACGATTTTGGGATTTTGGAATTTTACGTTTTTTCTCGTGTCTCTCTCCTCCAACTCCTTGCTGGGATTTTGAGAGGTAAAAAAAGGAGAAACGGTCCCATTTGTTTATTTATTTTTCTTTTACAATTGGAAACATTTATTTTGCTGCCTTCTTTTGTTTTTGAGATTAAATAAAACTGTTTGAGAATGCGAGGATTTGGTGAAAAAGAACCTACTCCCAACCGCATCCTTTGATTATAAAAATAAAAAACTGAGTTTCACTTTTTGATAGCTACATTTTGCGAAACTAATGAATATTTAAGCTTGTCAACAGTCTAGAATTGTTGGGATTACTTTGATGAAAATCGAACTGAACCAAGGTATAAATATATGAATAAGTAAAATAAATTAGAAATTTTATTTCGAAAGAGAGGATATAAATAATGCATTTCTGCTTTCTTTTGTTCAATATGTTTAGAATATTATAAATAAATCAAAAGTGAAGTTGAAGTAGAATTTCTGCTACATAGATGCTTAATACAATGTTTGGAAACAACATGAGAAATGCAGTTGACATTAGTTAAAGAGTATACTTTTTGGAAGTTATTTGTAAAGGCATTTTCTAGGAAACAGATTTAAAAAAAAATTCGATCCAGATTTTATTTAAATTAATCCTTTCCTCTTGCTGTATCCTTCTTTATGTTACCATATCAAACTTACTTACAAAAAGAATATTTAGACTTTCTGAAACTTTAAAAGATAGTTTTGAGAGCTTGTATCAAAATATTCGTTTACAAATATTTGTGTAAATTTTTGATACTTTAGTATCACGAGATTTCTGAGTAGTATAGTATTGCTTTTACCTCAAGTCAGATATAATGAATAAATAACCATATCTATTGGTTGAGAAAATTCTAGGAAAAATTCTATTGATCAAGGAATGCCACAACTGGTTAGAAGTCAAGCGGGAAAGACTGCAGATTGGAGAACGGAAATATGCGTGTGAAAGTCATACTTCATACGAGTTCAATGTCATCCTCCCATGTTTGTATTGTAGAAGATTACTTAACACTCCAAGTGGTTCCGACGAGATGTTTCCTCTATCGAAATCTGACCAATTTTGGTAATGACGAGATATGTCGTCATCAAGATATTGCCGATTATTTTTATGATGACAAGATCAAGATCTAGTAAGATTGTTTCTAATGACTTCCATCAAGATCTGGTTAGTTTTGCTAATGACGATATATCTCGTCCATCCTGATCTGGCCAGTTTTGATAAAGACGAGATACCTCATCGCGACAACCACCAATAATACTAACATGTCTTAATTTCTTGATTATATTTTATCACGATTGAACACAACGTTTTTATTAAATGTATTCTTAAATGTTGAACCGTTATAATAAGTTGGCGTGGTGTGGAAGTTTGGAGAGTGGGGTGCCAGTTCAGGTATTGCCCTCGTCATCTGACCGTTTTTCGAAATTAAGAGGCGTTCTCCTTGGATCTTTCCCTTCGGGATTGATCCCGGACAGTTTTCTTCTCGAACGACTAGGTAAAGTGAGTACAAGATCTTCAAACAAGAGAAATAGACACAATACTTGTCTTACCTGGGTATGTCTTTAGTCTTTCCAGGTACACTTGGGAAGATGAAGAGTTCACGCTCACTGTCACAATCATCCACTTCGGTGAGCACGTCACATTGTATTCAACTATCGAAGAAATAAAAGAGTTAGAGATGAGACCCTACCATTAATAGACTTTGAGCGTTATAAATAATACGTAAATTATTATTTTTATATATATACACTGCTGGCCACCCAAATTGCAACACCAAGAAAGACAAGAGATATCACAACAAAATTTATTTTGTAGATAACATGTTGACCAAGTATCAAATGATTAAATTTATAGACTTCTGTGAAGTGTGGTTCCTGCCAAAATCAGTAGCCAGAGTAGCCGCCATTGTTGGAGATCACCGCTGCCACATGCCTCGGCATTGATTCAAAGAGACTTTGGATGTGTTCTTGGGGTACAGCAGACCAAGCAGCTTCCACACGTTGCCAAAGTTGATCTGGTGTGGCAGCTGGGGATGTATTCTGGGTCAATCGTTGAGCAACCATGGACCACATGTTTTCTATCGGCGAAAGATCCGGAGAGCGAGCTGGCCAGGGAAGCAATTCAATCTGGCGATTGACGAAGAACCCTTGGACAATGCGTGCCACGTGTGGTCGCGCATTATCCTGTTGAAATATGACTGTGGGCAAGCCCTGAAGGTAAGGAAGGACAACTGGCTCCAACACCTCGGAGATGTAGCGCTGGCTGTTTAAAGTACCGGCAATCCGTACTAGAGGAGTGCGAGAGTGATATCCAATACCGCCCCATACCATAATACCCGGTGCAGGACCAGTGTGGCGGTGCATAACGCAGCTGTTCAGCATCCTCTCTCCACGGTGTCTCCAGACTCGAATCCGACCATCGTGGTGTTGCAGACAGAAGCGTGACTCGTCAGTAAAGACAATTTCATTCCATTCTGCCGTCCACATCCTTCTTTCATCGCACCATTGGCGGCGGAAACGTCTGTGGTTCTGCGTCAAGGGTAGACGAAGCAATGGACGTCTTGCGGACAGACCACTCTTCTGTAAACGGCGTCGAATGGTACGCGCAGACACTGGATGATGAGGTACAGACTGAATGTGCTGTGCTATGGTTCGTGATGTGGCTGAGCGATCCGTCACTGCCATACGCACAATATGCCTGTCATCACGTGAAGTGGTGCACTGAGGTCCGTCGTACCCTCCTGCATCCAACGATCACATATCCGCATTACAGTTGTTTGGTTTCGTCCAACACGACTACCGATTTCCCTGAAAGATAATCCACAATCTCGGTAGGCCACTATCCTTCCTCTGTCGAACTCGGATACTTGATCAAAAGATGATCGCTGTTTTCTACGAGGCATAATTGATCGTTTTTTTGAAAAAACCACAAGAAAAACACAATTGCCGTACTTGAAATCGTCGAAATCTCCAAGCCTTAAATAGCGCTTTGAAGTGCGCCACAGGCGCGCGTGATGTGCGTCTGCGCTGAAATTCTAATCATTTGCATATCTCACCTCCGCTAATGCATGTTGTAAATTTCATATTATTTGCATGCTTCCTTCAGGGTGTTGCATTTACGGTGGCCAGCAGTGTACATTCATCCTCGACGTGGGAAACAAACACATTCGCAATACTTCAGATACTAACTTATGGAGAACTTAAAATTCGTTTTTGATCAAATTAATTGAACTATTCATGTAATTAGGATTCAACAAATTGAACTATTTGTATAAATATGAATTTATGTAGAAAAATAGGTAGTTTCTCAGGAAATTGTTATAGGAAATCATATGTACTGGGAAAAACCTTTAAAGTATTTTGTGGAAAAATAACTAGATATTATCTACCGACTGTTGTTATTTCCTTTAATGTGACATCCATTATGTCTCATTAAAATTAAGGAGTTTAGAATGTTCTAAAATATGCCATTATGTTTTACAAATACTTGCTTCTGATAGGATAATACAATAAGTCGAACATTTTGATATGATATAAATAATGCGAAAGGAAAGAATATTCTAACAGCCCACTTAACCTCAAGTGGCTCCTACGAGATATCTCGTCTATCTAGATCTGACCAATTTTGCTATTGTCGAGATATCTCCTCAATACGATATTGCCCATTTTTGATGATGACGAGATCAAGACCTGGTCAGTTTTCTAATGACGAGATATCTTATCCATCGAGATCTGGTCAGTTTTGCTAATGACGAGATACCTCTGCGAGACAATCCTGAGTAGAGTTCAAGCGTATTTCGCTACTTTTACTACACTTTAAATGTGGGTAAAACAATATTGAAGTAGATGGTATTAAATAGAGTACACTATTGAAGTAGATGGCACTAATTATATTGTGTAGGTGGTATACGATCACAGATGTTCTGGATTTAATAACTTCTTTATGTTTTAATTTTATAGTTATATCTTATTTATTTATGTCTTATTACTTACTGAGGCATATCTTATCTATGGTCCCTATGTCTTAATTTCTGTGCTAAATCGTCATTGACTTATGGAGCGAGAATTACAATTAAATTACTGTTTAGTTCCTGACCTTTTAAAATTTTTATGCAAATACAAAACTTAAGAAGTTAATGTTTGGATTCATTAGAAATAGTTTGATATAAAATGTTAAAGGTAACGCTATGTATCAAAATAGAACACAAATGCCATAAACATCCATATCTATTCACAGCATAAGCAGCCTTATGTTTGAAGTAAAATCACTCATGATTAAATATAGTCTAGACAATATATAAATATTCATTTTTGTCTAATAAATTAATTTATAATTTTTAACCCAGGCGTCAAGATAGATTTGAAAGGAAATCCAAGTACTCAGTCAATTATTGTTTGCTATCGCATTTATATTCAAAACAGTCTTTCAATTTGACTAATTTGTGAAGTCTGAGTAGTACTCATAATAAGATACAAGTAACAAAATAAGGATAGACACAAAAATAAAACTTGAAAACTAGGGACAACTTAATGCGCTTGGAAGAATCCTAATTGTTTTCGGCATTTTGTTGAAGTAGTCTTGTGATTGCTGCTGGGATCAAAGGTAAAATATTTCTTTACCCAAATTTGAAGAAAGTAAATGCAATTACCAAATGCATCCTTGTTTATTGCAGCAAGCAAAAGAGGTTTCACATAGTTTTAGAAGATCTTATTTTCCGAATACAGAACAAATGGCTATCGCTTTTGAAGTTTTGTTTTTGATTGAAGTTTAATTACATACAGGGAAAACGATGTGTATTAATCACATAGTTCAGATGTACAGAATCTTCATTATTTAAATACAGACCGAATAATTTGATTTAATACACAATCTTTAAATTGTATCCTGTTTAATCTAAATGCAGCGCTCTTTACACAACTCAAATATCACAACATGAATTATCTTGTAAGCATCATAATTACATGAAAGTGCAAGCCCTAGCGTGAGCTTTTTTAATTAAGAAAATAATACTAACAATACATTGTTAAATATTATTTACAGTCTTGGTTCTCGTTATAAAATAATTCTCCATTTGGGGAAATTGTGACATCTTTTAATTTTAAAATAAAGTAAAATTAATTGAAAATGGAACCATTTACACTAATTTTCATTAAAGCTTTATAGTTGTTCTTAGAAATTATCGTCTACAATACTCCACCATTGTATCCATAGTCAACTTAGAGCAGAACTCATTAAATGACATTTTTTGAGACACTATACTCTTACTTTAATGTGATGAGAACTATAGTAATATTGAAATTCGTTTACAAGATATATAACACTATGGAAATGCTTATAATTTATTTTTTTATCTTAAAACAAATAATTAATGTTTAAATAACTACTATAAAAAGCACTTTTTGTCAGTTAATGAGTTTATGCTCTCAGCCGTTAATCTATGTACTCAGTTGAAAAGGAGTCGTGAACAAATATACTAATAAATATTTATTGAAATGCACCAATATATTATTACTTGGAAAAGTATTTAAAAATCATTCCATTTACTCAAAATAACCTCCGTCCTCATTAGTGATAAATAACTTTATTGTTCATAGATTGACATCATATTTATTTTTTATGCTTAAGAACGCATTCTCATTATTTAACTTGCACCTAGGCAAATCACAACTATTAGCAAATGAATCAAATAGGTTGTGCTGTTAATGCAAGGAATGTAAGATAATAATCGGAACCACTAACTATTCGCAAAGATAAAGATTTAAAAGGATATCAGAGAGCAGTAATAAACATTATCAAAAACATTAGAAACATCTTATTTGTTTGTGGAGATAATTACTATGTTTTTATGCATGCCTTGAAATAGATAATCACAGTCAAATAGATTATGTCATGGTTAATTACCTAAATAACGTTCAATAAAAATTGGCCTGTTTAGATTTTGCATTTAAATGACTCATTTCACAAGCATGATAAGCATTAGATCTGAATTTATTTGAAGCAAAAGCATTTATTGATTATACTTAAGAAGCAAATGGGAATATTTAACGAAAATCCAAACAGCAAAGAGTGGCACTGGTTTTTATAGTAATTATTATTTTTTCGGTAACGCAATTACTAAATACATTTGAATTCTTCAGTAATTTTTATAAAATCAACTTAATTTCAGGTATTTCATTTTAATATAGGACATAATGAACATTTATTATTACTACATTCGAATTAAAAATTTTCTTGTTTTCTCTCAACAACAAATAAAAATGATTTTCTTTAAATTAATTTTGGTTTGAAAAATTACTTTGTTAATTAACAAGTGAATGTTTTTAATAAATGTGTTTTTTAAATTTTCATACCAGAATGTGGTAGTTGAATATTTTTACGTCTCACTGGAGCAACACAAAGGTCCGTGATCAATCCCGAAGGGAAGGATCCAAGGACAACCCCTCGCAATTTTGAACCATGGTCAAATAATGAGGTCAATACCCGAACTAGTAATTGTTAGACTGGTGAAGTTATTTTTCTTTGCATGAAAGTTATTTCGTCTTGAGAAACATGCTTATAGTTTAGCTTAGTGACTAGAATTTCCCCTAAATTTCTCATTACAATATCTTAAATAAAGAATTAAGACGTTAGTATACTAAATTAAAGCTGTCTGACAGCTATGTAAATGTTTCAAAAAATGACTTACAACGAAGATAAAGCAATATAATAAAACTGGTGTTTATCTATTTCGGCGGAGAAAATGTCCACTAACATCATGATAAAATAGAATAAGTACAGAGTTAAGCAATTTTATCCTTGAATATAGTTGATCGAGTCCTTTCAGACCAAGTGGCAACACATTTCAAAAACAACCTATTTAAACTAGGGTTTTGCTCTTGTCTTCTTTGGTTCTAATGATGGTAAACGTTTAATTCTACCGAAAAAGTTGTAGACCAGTTGTACCGTCTTATATTATCTTCCTTATTAGTAATTTTTTGAAGCATTTATGCTATGCTACTAATTTAGCTAAGGTTTTTATCTTTTAATCTAAAACTGCAAAAACCTACCACATAAATCAGATTGTTTTTCCATTAGAATGTGTAATACATCTAAAGTTTATAATCTGTGCAATTAAGTGAGGTATTAATTTAGAAGTAAAGGGGAAAAATTATGTTTACTTTAATGAATATGTACAACATAGCACGAAATGAGAGTCACTAAGTTTTTGAGTTGTTTAGTATTTACTTTTACCCCACAATACACATAATAACTAAAACCACATTCATTGGTTGAAAGACTCCTAGGAAATATTCTATAGGTCAAGTTGGCATAAACTAGTTAGAAGTCATGCCGGGAAGACTATATGTGTCAATACGGATATATGCGTGTGAATCCTTCAGAGGGTTAAATATGCAGTCTGAAATGATGAGCACTTACTCAATCAGTACTTATCCCTCTGAGTGACACGAGATTTTCAAGAAGTGTAGTATTGCGGTTACCCCACTATACACATAATGCCTAAATAACCACATCTATTGGATGAAATAATCCTAAGAAGGTCAAAACTTGTTCAAGTTATGCAGAGAATACTGCAGGTAGCAGACCGGATATATACGTGTGAACACCTAATTGGGTTAATCAAGTTGAAGGGAAGATGTAAATCAAATACTATGTATGTGTGAGAAGGGTTTGCAACATATTATTGAAACTTTAAATACACCTATCCATTGTCTCATTTTTTGTACACACTACATCAGTTAAACTATTACTTATGGCTGTTTCCCACACTTTTAATCTACAGAATAAATGGATAATCGTAAACATTGTAAAACCCTCAGATTCCTCTAAGCTTTTCCGGAAAATACAAAGTATTGTTGTCCGTCCAGATTTATTTATCTTTAAACCATCTGAATCCCCAAAAGTTCAATAAAGGTTTTTCAATTACTCTCAACACCTTTACGGCGCTTTATAATCTAAGTGCTAAAACAAAGATATTCCCGGAAGGAACAAACAAAACTAGAAAAAGTACATAGAAGGAATTTAGACCTCCCTGTACTGTTCCAATCGTAATTTATTTCCGCTGAGTATCATTCCCAATGGCCATCGGTATTCATCAAGGTTTAAAAAAATAAACTCTTATAGTGTACTTTGAAATCTCAACGGAAGAAATATATCTTCTTGAAAGCAATTACATAGCTTTCGAGATTAAAACGAATCGCTTTGTTTCTCCCCTAAAACTGCAAGTAAGCAATAAATTAATTGAACTAATACCCCAAGAAAGGTACTGTAATAGCCGAAAATAGGAACCTAGGTGATTAATAATCCAAAATTGTGAGGGGTGATAATGAAATGGTTTCATTATTTAACAGAAAATGACCATTTTTCTCTTTGTATACGGTTCACCTTTCATTGTATATTTAAGACCAAATACCAAAGAGCACTCTTCACCAAAGGTGAAGAGTGCTTTTTTGTGCTAGGATCATTTTTCAGCTACAGTATATTGCTGGCCAATCGTCCTTATGATCAAAGTGCTGGTCTGGATCGCAAAGTTCCTGGCCCTAATCCTGGCTAAGGCATGGATATTTGTCCGTCTGGAATGTATGTGTGGCCTATCTGTAAGCAGACTGTGCCTAGAATGTGTGTTACGTATGTGTGTTGTAACGTGACCACCCGCTTGTGCACATAGAAATTTTATTTATTATTATTATATAATTATTTTAGGGGAATGTCTAATCTTACGTCTTGCAAAATACTCTGCGTCTAAAACTTCGAAAATCCCAGAAACACTCATTCATAACCATGAAATTTGGTACGCAAAATCCTCTGCATCAGATATGCAGATAAGCAAAGTTGGGAAGTTAATGAAAGTCAACGAGTGTTTCCCGGCATTTGTGCAGTTTGCATCCTGAAGCATATTGAAGATGTGTACGGAGGCTTAATGCGAATAATCTGGTTTGGTGTTGACATCAGCGTTGAGATTAAGAACGCTTGTACATCGTACTCGAACACCATATACTCAACTGAACGACTTTGAAAGGGGGCAAATTGTGGTACTGCAGGAAGCAGGTTGGTCTTCTAGACAAATTGCCAGTCATTTGGAATGTACACCGACTCTCTCGACAAAGTCCTGGCAGCAATGGGTCAATGAAGACTACTCTCTCATGTACGTCACGAAGGTTCTAGTCAACAAGGACAGATGCGAAAGGATAGGTTGATAGAGAGACAAGCTGAAACTACTTCAAGAGTTTCCTGAACGACCATTAAACAATGCATATTATCTCCTATACATCCTCCTGTAGCGATAAGAAACTTTGCCAGACGTCTGGCGGCGGAAGGAGTGCCGGCACGTCACCCGTCAAGACGTCTGACTTTGACTTCAGAACACTGTCGGTTGAGTCTGTATTGGTGTCTTGTCTGAGAGTCGTGAGCAGACATAGAACGGAAGCTTATCGTGTTTAGTATATGTTTTGACCTATTTCGCTTCTACTTTGGGTAGATGTTTCGCGTTCGCGTGGGACAGAGACTCGACCAGCCATATACTCGTCATTCTTAGTTGTAGAGTGGCACACCGATGTATTATAGTATGATGGTGCACATAGTGTAATGATGTGGGTGCCATCACGTACGACAGCTCGAATCTGGAGCAGCAACTGCAGGATCTTTGGCATAGATTGCCACGTAATAGTGTTTTGTTTGATTCAATGCCACGCCATATATCGACACTTAACTTCAAATTTATATCTGATGTAATTCACTTATGATGCATGGCCTTTGTGGAAACGTTTTAATGGGTATCGGAAGGAATTGAAAATAAAAGAAAGACACACTAAAAATACATATAAAAGAAATATACTTAGTGTAAAAATAAGATATGCAATGCCAAATCAACTTAGTCTAGATTGTAGGATGAATGGACTTGCTGGCATTGGTCAGGGCATTTATTATGAAACTGAGCTCAATTGGTATTGGGCGGCAAGAGAAGAGCATGATAGTTACTCTTGGAAAGGGATATGTATATTTACCGTTGGAGTATATGGACCTGTGATGACCTTACTTCGCGAGGAACACCCCCCCTAAAAAAACACTACCTCCTTAGACCCCGTAGCATCCAGCCTGGCCCTTCTCAGCAGTGACCAACGACACGTCTGCCCAAAAACCTGAAACCACAAGCTAGTGAGTACCACTCTCTTAATGTTTAGTCACGAATTTACTCTTGATCCCTCACCACAATTAAATGAACTAAGACTCAAGAAAGTTCACTAAGCATGCTGAACTGCTCTAAACAGGCAAATGAAGTTTATTGCCCTGAATTGTAAGTATGTAATGAATCTTCTATACAACTATGCAGCAGAATTGCAATAACATTGTCTTGAATTTGAATTATAAAGTTAAATCACAAAATCGAGATAGTAATTACCAAAACACATCACATAGCGCATGTACAACTACGATTACAATACCTTTGCAATGTAAGAAAATGTAATGGGATATTTGAATGAAAATTTGACTTTAAGAGTGCAAATAAGACCTTCATGAGGCTATTAAATGAAGTTCATGAATCTGCATCGAATGTAAAGTGTCTTTTCCCACACAAAACATATGGCGCTAACATCCACAAACACGTATTTCGTTTTATTAACAATGCACACAGCAAAGATGACCGTCCAAGCACAATAAGAGTCTTAGGTACTTTCATCATACCCCAGAGCAGAATTTGAAAAATGTTCAATCAATTCAACCTAAAGAGACTGTAGTAAACCTATCGGGGCCTTTCTAAGCCTTTTCAATGACACCCCTCCCTCCCTATTAAATGACTTCCACAAAGGGAATTACGTCGATCTCATTCCTGTACCATAGAGGGAAGGGAATGAAAAAAGAGAAAATAATCTTTGCGAGGAAACTATTAAAAGAAATGCCATTGGTTCTGTTCGCCGTAATCGCATCAACTTCTTCCACACCCAGCAGAATAGAGGTAGGGCCGTTGTAAGTTGAATAAGAAATCGTGCGTTGGTAAGTAAATAAGAGAAGGTCTGACATAAAAGAAGTGAACATTAATCTAGAAGGACATGTCGGAACAATTCTTTAAGCCCGTAACTGCTACCTGGGGAGGACATTCTAACAAAAGGAAAGACCATCTCTCTAACGATCCGCTAATGAAGAAATAATGATGTTTTTGCTCGGTTCGGATTGTTGTTTTTTGTGGGGGAAATCCGTTGTTGATATGATGATGGGAAGAACTATCTTGAGAGGGGTTGAGTATCATTCATTGAATAATTAAATTCCAATCTTATCTAAAACGGGGTAAGATTTCCAAACTACTTTGGCTTGTTTAATCATTCGCTCGAGATATTGAAGTTGCGCGTTGTACTTCAGGAATGATTTCTTTTATTTCTGACTTTACACACTCTAAAGTTATTTAAATGATTTTTGGTTTCCAGTTTATCATTTTCTTCTTGATTTTATAAAAGTTAAACAAGACGTTCTTTATTAATGATTCTTGTTCAACATTAATGATAAACCGATGGGATGATAGTTGAATTTATGTAGCACTGGGGCAACACAACGGGTTATTGGCAATGGTCCGTGATCGATCCCGAAGAGAAAGATTCGAATTAAGACGATGGGGTGGCATGGAAAAAATTGAGGAATAAAATATTAATTTTGTATTTTAAATAACAGAGAAGAAAAATATGTATAATGTATGGCGTTAAATTTAGATTGATAGTAAGTGGTTATTTTTGATTTTTGAAAATAATATAAAGTTTTTAGATTTAATACGATTAATTTCCCATGTTAAGTATTCTAAGAGAAGAAAGCGCTTTTGATTCTTAAACTAATGAGATTTAACGTTGATTGGGTGGGTTATACGGCACAAGGACCATATTTGACTATGCTGCACCAAACACAAGACAAACAATGTCGAGTAAATAGACACAAAAAGGAGAGTTTTACTGGCAGAAGAGAGAAATAACACCTTAGTGGAATAAACCCTGTACGGCCAACAATTCTCAGGTTACTAGTGCAGTGAGCAAATCCACTGAACTACGGCGACCCCTTTCAGTTATGGAATTGCTTGTATAATTTTGATTTAAATAAAAAATAAAATAGGAATAAAGAGAAAATGTATATATACATGCTTCGCGTTTGATAAAACATTTTACTCAAATTAAGCCAATTGTTGAGAATGTTTATAAAAGGAAAGTTGCCTTAATGCAAGTATTGAAATTCTGATAATCTAACTTGAGATTAAAGAAGCTAGAAATAAAATACTGTGAGCATGCATAAAAGAATCCTACAGGAACTTTAAGGAATGCATTTATTAATGACACCATTCGTGTTGATCTAATTATACATATATACATCAGCATTGATTGTCTTAATGCTGGCAACAGCTTAAGAAATCAGATGAAATAAGTTTTTCTATATACCTATGACGTAATGAAGTAAAAATAAAGTATGATATATAGTTTAATTTTTATCTTATCTACTAACGTTTAAATAAGCTAATAAGGTGATAAAATTTAAATTTAATAGATTTCACTTATAGAGCACTTCATTAAAAATTAAACATTGTAATAAAGGTATTAATAAATTGTTAGTTCTGTATTAATCACGTAGGATGAATTTTTTAAAAAATGCTTTGTTCTGTACTCTGAGTTTTTATAGGAAATTCAGAATTATGTAAAAACAAATTGAAACTGTGAAACATCAGCGCCCTATTTGATTGTCTGAAGGTGAAAAAATTTATGCACGGTTTCAGTGCTTTATTTTTTCGAAGATACAATTAAAATGTAAGAAAAACAATTTTAAGTAGTACATCAATTCATGCATACAATAGCAAGAATGTAACTATGTTGTAAAAGCTTTAAGTGATTTATATATATTTACATGTATATAGTCACATATATGCAATAAAACTACTTTAGTGTTTAATCTTAATGCAAAATAAAAGCTTATATATTGAAAAAAGTTTCGAAGTTATGTGTATGAAATGTAAATTTATACAATAATTTATCTGGAAAATGATAATTTATAAGATTAATTAATATACATGCATTTGTATTGACATAGCGAAATAACCTGATAAACTAAATTCTCAGTGCTCTCATATTATTTTATATAATGCATGTCTTAACAAGAATTTATAATAACTTAGTATCTCAGATATATGTGTAATAAGGTAATACGATTTAGGTATGCAATGATAACTTTAGAAGTATAACAGACGAGTGTACTTATTCAATAGACATCAAAAATTGATTCCAGTGAAATCAAATGAATTGAAATTTTTTAAAACCCGTTTCTGAGAAACGGATAATCCATTCCATCTTAGTATCAGCGATATTAATATTATCCCATGCGATAACATTTCACAAAAAGGAATACATATTACCTCATCACATTCAATTCCTAAAGAAAAAAAAATGATTCCATTTTCGTGGGTTTGCTCGCTTTGTATGTTTATGTCAAAGCACATGAAAAATAAAAAGAAATTAAATATACAAAATTCAATATCTCAATAAATAAAGTTTGTCTGTACACCCAGAATGATATAACACTCACTTTCCAAATATATTTGGAAAAGAAAGAAACAAAACAAACAAATATTTGATTAAAGTTATTCCACATAAATATTCCAATATGGTTCCCCCATTTTACCATAACTGTTTTCTGGGTATTCCCATACTACTTTCTTTCCCCGTTATAATCCAAAGTAGCTTCCACGGATAAGGGTAGCTGGTTTAGCTATTCATCATATTATAACCCAAGGGTTTGCTTTTCCAGTAGTGGGAATATCTAACATGCAAAGGAATAAATTAGTTTTTCAGTGCACAAAAAAGCTATTTAATTCAAGGTATTTGTTTTTCCTTATGGGGTTCGAAAACCGAGGTGGAAGAAATGGGAATTCGTTCAATTCCCTCTTTTACGGTGATTAAAAAACTGCTTATATTGGGTTAGAGTTTGTGATTTTACGATCTTTTCCAAAATGGTGATAGAGGAGTTCGAAATTCGTTTAAATCGGTTCAAGAATTCCATTTGTTTGTTATTCGCAATGTTTTGTTATTTGTTTTTAAATCACCAGTTCACAAAATTCTACATTGTATTTATATTGAAAAGAGGAGCATTGAAAAGGGAATTTATGGGGTACAAAATGTCAAGGTTCAATTCACTACTAGAGTAATTATTTCAAGAAAAAAATGTGTAATTTTAAAGTAAATGAGCTAAAAAAGTAAAGACAAATGGTGTTGTAGTCTTTATGAGTAGTTAATTAAAAAACGAAAAATAGTTACAACCATACGCCCAGTAAACATAATGTGTGAGCAATATGTATAGGACAGTTCGATTTTTAAAATTGTATTGTTAAAAAATTACTCTTCATTTGCTTTTTCAAATACTGCTTATGTGATGTGAAATAAAAATTAAACATTTTGAATGGGCAATTTGAATTTGCTACTGACACCTGAAATTATTATTGGTAGAGCAAACCATTGAAGTTTGTACAAAGTTTTTAAGACAACCATAGGGGTAATGGCAAAGTAACTAAAATATTGTACAAACATCATTCGATTTTAATGTATCTTCACACTTCTGAAGATTTCGAGATTTCTTAAATAAGCATTAAATTGCCGGTTTGTAAATAAATAAATGTAATGCTAAGAAAGTGATGAATATAATTACGATCAAAAACAATTTTACTACAACTCAGGAATATTATTACTCGCTTAAAATGTTGCTCATATCTCATAAGTGTATGTAAGGAATAACTGCATACTTTAGCATATTAAAGATGCCCTAGAGCATTTATTCGTCTCTAATGTCTCTAACATGATGTACTTAATTACTAAATTATATTCTCTTTATTTCTCTCTCAGCAACAATATCACTTGCTTAGAATGTTGTACACTTCCTGCATTCCCTCTTAATACGTTTGCTATACTTTCTATTATGCCTAAGATCTACGAAGACAATTTAGGATCGTTTGTCACCAAATTTGGTAAAACAACTCTTAACTTTATAGGCATTCCGTTATTATTTCTATCTTAATACCCAATCTTGCTTTGATGTTAAATTAAAACTATATTGACAGAAAAATTCATTTTTATCAATTTCCTTTTTTGATGTTTTCTGATAATTTTCTAATGGTAAATGTCTTATATAAACATACGGTATGTCAATAGCTCAATCTGTCTCTATTAAAGGGGCTTATTTAAAACTTCACTTAAGACATCTGAAAAATAGGGAATCTTCATTACTCTTTAATTTTATCAGTATGCATGCTTAGGAGAATTTCAAAGTTTCAAAAATAGTTATTACATTTCTGTCAATGTCATTTTATTGTACAAATCTAGTAATATATCACTGCAAAACATCATAACTTAACATAGTTTTAATAACAGTTACACTCACTTCGGTAGAAAACAAAAATCATTAATATGAATCCGTCTTCTACTTTCCTTTTTCCCAACACTCCTAACTCAATTTAAGATTTACGACGACCCGAGAGGCATTTAATCATTCTCATAACGCAACCACTGGAGGGACAGATTTATATTCTGGGTTTTTAGTCGCAATCTAGGGTCTAAACGGCAAAGGGGATGTCATTAATTTACTTCGGATGCTCATTACGGCAAATGCCGGAAGCTTTCGTTAGACGAAGAGGCGCTGATGAGAGTGTGGCACGTCCTTTTATTCTCCCAATCGATTTCCACTTGGCCACAGAGGTCGAGGGGCAGAAGAAAGTTGTCTTTGATTACACGAGTTTGTATCATAATTAACAGGTGACATTGAAAACCACATGGAGTGTGCAAAATTATGGAGAATCGCCGATACCGGTATCAGAGTAAAAATATTTTACTTTTATTTTTAGCAGTAGCACTTGAAATGTATTCATTCACTAGGGTAAACACTTAGCACCAAACATGGAGACAAGTAAGCACAAAACATCAAAACGGGATATAAAGAATTTGAAGTAAAAAACACAAATAAGCAGCAGTTAATCAGTGTATGCTTTGAAGTGGATCTCTTGCCTGAAAATATCTTTGAAAAATGCCTCCCGGCAATTCTGGGAAAACCCAAATGCCATCACTATCTCCACACAGAACACAATTTGGACTGTTGGAAATTTTGAATCTGAACAGGTGTTCACTAGGCAGTCATGTATAGTGTCCAATCTGAAGACAGCAACAGCATCTCGACGAGGGGTAGCCATAATTTAAGAAAGTGTATCCTTCCAAGTTTCTCTTTAATTTATTCTGCCTGTCCAGCTGGTGAATTTTTCCTCATTTTATGTTTTATAATTCGTGTAATTGATGAATAAGAGGTTGTGGAAGTTGCTTGTTCTTTTTTCACAATATGTCGGCCATATCATTTCCGTATATACCACAATGTGCTGGAAAGCATTGTAGAATGACAACTTAATTTTTTGATTGAGGGGTGTAATGTAGTAGGCCTCTTGTGGTGCCCCCTAAGTAACTCTAAATCTACTACATCTGCAGAGCGCAAAGCCAAGGAGAAGAATTTTGAGGTCTTAATTGTGTTGCATTGAAATGCAGGTGGATTTAGAGTAAAAACATACATCCAGATATTCCAGATATTATTTACCAAATAACAGAGTTCTAATTCAATTTTCGATAGGCTATGGACCATTCATAGAATTCTGGAAGAGAGAACGTATCTAGGTTTAAATTTAAAAGAAAATACTTCCCTCCTTCGGTGAGGGGATGTAGACGATGCCGATCCCTACGTCTTTGATGGCATTTACACAAAACAGTACCAAATAAGATCAATCAACAGTTACAAAAAGATCTAGCATAATGTGGTTACAAAACCGTAATTTGTTAAAACGTATCGAGATGCATGTTTGCCATGCCTCCTAAAACGCAGATGGAAATAAATAAAAAAATGTTTTTAATGTGTCTACACCAGCGATTCTCAACCTGTGGGGCGCGCCCCCCTAGGGGGGCGCGAGCACACTAGAGGGGAGGCGCGAGAATATCCAAGAGAAAATATTATTTAAAAAAATTGATTAACTGACTGAAAGGAAAGCACACATACACATAGAAAACAAAATACATTTCGACATATTTAACAAATAAAGTAAAACAACTTACTAAATCAAAACTTACTTAATCAAAACATACTAAATTAAAAACAAATTTAATAATTATTAGTGACTTCCTTGGGCCTGTCTTGCAGAGCAAAGTTTTTCGAAGGAAGGCTTAATATTAGAAATAGCCACTCTCAGTTCTGTTTCTATATTTAGCCGAGATCTATATTTTGTCTTCAAAGAAGCCACAGCAGAAAATCCAGTTTCACAAAGGTTGTTGAAAATGGTAATAGAATGCGAAATGCCCTTGTTTTTAGTGCAGAAAAATCATCCTCTACTCCTGCCCAAAATTCAAATAGTGATTTATTACTAAATTGTCTTTTGGTTTCGCCACTTGTCGTGAAGTCTATGAATTTTTCTTCCTCATCAATTGAGAGTCCTTCGGGAGTCTTATGAAATGGGTCCCTAACCCACTCGTAACTTGCTAACAGTTTGTCGTCAGTAAGAAAATACTTTTTAAAATTCTTTGCCAGCATGGCTAAATGATTTTCAATGGTTACAAAACAACTTTTACATGTTCTTTTTCAGCCTTGTAAGATTTTGTACAATCATCCACATTTGCAAACATTGTTAGGTTTTTTGCTTTATATTTCTGCTCCACAATTCCAATTTTCTACAAAAAGCATTAACTTTATCACTCGTATCCAACATGTGTATTTGCTCCTTGGAGTTGAAGATTCAAGTTATTTAATTTCTCGAATGTCGACCAAGTAGCTCAATTTCATCACAAATAAACCATCGCGAAAATTCTCGGCTTCCGGTCTGTTTTCTTCTTCTAGGAAAATGGCGATTTATTCTCTTAATTCATAAACACGTTGCAAAAATTTCCCACGTGATAACCATCTTGCCTCGCAATAAAATAGTAAAGCTGAATGTACTGAACCCATGTCTTTACAAAGTGCGGAAAAGATTCTCGATTTCAGGGGTCTCATTTTTATATAATTTACTACGGTTACAACCGTAGTTAACACAATATTCAGACCAGGACTCATTTCTTTCGAAGCCAAAGCTTCTCTGTGGATCATGCAATGTGTCCAGACGCACTGAGGCGATTTTTTTTTACAAGTGCTTGTATACTTTGGAATCTTCCGGACATTGAACGAGCACCATCGGTGCATATTCCGACGCAATTTTTCCATTCTATGTTTGCCTCGTTCATAAAATCATTTAAAATAGCAAATGATGCGAGCGCTGTTGTTTTGAGTTCTATTCGTTTGCAGAAAAGTAGTTCTACTACTGACATATTATCACAAAATCGAACATAGGCAATTAAATGAGCATCTTTATTACTTACTATCTGTTGCTTCATCAAGATGTATTGAAAACAATTTGTCACGCAACTTCGAGAAAAGCTGACACTGTACATCTTCAGCTATATCACCAATTCGACGAGCAACAGTAACATTTGAAAGAGGCATGGACTGCAATTGTTTTGAAAAATTATCTCCAAACATAGTTTCTACAATCTCAATTGCTGCTGGCAAAATAAGCTCTTCACCAATGGTGTGAGGTTTTTTACATCTGGCTATTTTATACGAAACTTTGTAAGATGCAATGAAAGCTTTTTTATTCACAGACGAAGTTTCTTTAAAAAATGATTTTTGCTTTTTATATGATTTTAATTTTAATTCGAAGAATTCTCTGGGTTTGTTGACGTACTCACTATGAAGCGTTTCCAAATGTCGTTTAAGTTTATTAGGTTTCATGCTGTCTGCGGCCAATATTTTTGAGCAAATGATACACAGGGGCCTTTCTTCTTCATTTACTTCTGTACTGGTAAACCCAAAATTTAAGTATTCTTGAGAATATTTTCTTGATTTTATTTTCGGAACCACGCTCGTCTGTGTACTTGTTGATGCTTGACTATCGTCTAATGCTCGCTTACTTCCGCTTAAAAATTTATCCATGAGTCTGCATAAATCTGCTGCCGTGAATATTTAATATGGTGAATTGCAATTAACACGAAAACATATATAACATACACATTCACGATAGATTCGATAGCGATACAAGGATCGACTCGAATGAGACTGGCTGGAATTGAAACTTGTGTTATCGAACATTTTCCTTCTTCCTATGAGAAGACATTTGCTCTGCGCATGCTCGAGACGGCATCAGTCGTGTGGATTCCCTTCCATAAACATTACTTATTTTTTTCTTTTTTGTTTAGTCATGCTTTTGTTTTATTTCTTTTATTATTCGAAAAAATGTATTCCCAGTTTCTAAATTTAGCTCACCCCGTCTAGGTTAACTTTCATTAACGAATTTTTCTACTTTCATATTCTTTTAACGTTATCTCCCTGTTTGGCTTTCATTTCAAATATAATATTTAAATTTTCCCCGCTTTCATTCGCTTCATCTGTTCACCGCCCGCTTGGCAAAATGCCAGATGTGGTTTCTCGCCAACGTTGGCTCGCTTTTACTCTTGTTTTGGCAGTTAGTTAAAAATAATTTTAAAACAGAATCCAAAATACTCAATATACATTATTGTTGTATACATTTTATTGTGAGCGGGGGGCGCGATGAAAATTATGATTGAAAACTGGGCCGCGAATACTGAAAGGTTGAGAAACGCTGGTCTACACTATTGAAATGAAAGTTCGTTATTATCCCAGTCGCCCCATGAACCAAGCTTAGGCCCCATGGCTTAAGACATTTTGAGGCCGTGAATCAACAGATTTTTTCGTGTAGGCGTATACAATCACATGAAGGTAGACTGCATATAAAAAAATATTTTCTAACTATAGAACCTCGATTATCCGAGGTAATATGGACCGAGGCAACATCAGATAACCTGGAAGTTTGGACGTTGTAACATAAAACAGCCGATACGAGATACATAAATCATTTACTGTACTACATGTATTTCTGGTACTGAAAAATTCATAAAGTTATGATTAAGACAAATCTATGCTCGTAGTTGGGTTATAGTATGTATCTATTGTGGTACGTTTACAAAAAAAATCTGGACCTAACTTTTAAGTTCTAATATAAATTGAAAATAACATATCAATGCTAAACAATTATTTAAATCGATGGAGCACAATGTGATAATGAAATTATAGAATGAAAAATTAAAATCTAAAACTTTTGTATGCGGCTGATTTTGTTCTGTGCATAACTTGAATGCATAAAAATGTATTCGTTCATTGGTTAATTTTATTTCATCACCGATATTATATTCTGTTCTCCTAATTGTATCTAGAGATGGAAATATGCTTATACATTAATGATCTGATATATTTAATTTAGTAACTTATTGGATCTGATATATTTTATTTAGTAACTTATGCGCAGTTTGTTGCAGCTTAGAGGAAAATTGAATAGTTGAATAGGGAAAAAGAGGGAGGTAGCTGATTTGTTAGCAAGTTGTGGTTAGGGTTGTTGCGGAACCAACTAAGAAGATTAAGAAGCACGTTTGCACATTGGAATAGGTTAGGATATAGTTTAAGGCTAGTTAGAATAAGTTTGGATAACGGAATAATAGGGAGAATAATATATAATCATACTTTGGTGTTGCATGCATCGAATGAAATTGTGATATATGTTTGCTATTTTTACCTATGCAGCGAAGTTAAAACCACTTTTATGGAATCATGCGAACTTTCAGACAAGGTTTTAAATGTGTTTATACAATTTGTATACAATTTACAAAAATAATTTTCATGAATAGTTTCGAAAATCAAGCTCATAATTTTCAAAGAATAAGTTGAAGCAATCACTTTATCAAAAAGTAGCAAAATAAAAAGAGAGCGTCTAAAATGACTTTGCATCTTGTTACATATTCACAAAGTTAAAATTGTATGTCAAAACCCTTTGAAGGGTTCACTAGAGTATATCCATTCGGTAACCTGCACTCTTCTCTGCAAGGCTTCTAACCAGATCTAAATAACCATCTTGATAAAAATAAACTTTTCCAGGATTCTTTCAACCAATAGATGTGGCTATTTAATCATGTGTTATATGAAGTAAAAGCGAAGCTACACAACCCTGAAATCTCAATGGGTTAATCATCTCTGGGGTCCACACACATAATTCGACCTTGTAACCTGCAGTTTCTCTGCATGACTTTTAACTAATTTTGACGTTATTGACCAACAGAATCTTTCGAAATGATTCTATTTCAAAGAAATGAGCAATAGATTCTTTTCAAAGGATTAAATTCTACAGAATATGCCAATAAAATCGTTCCAAAGTATTCCATTCAAAGGAAAGAAACAATAGAATCTTTCTAAAGGATTGTATTTAATCATTTCAAGTCCAAATATAGGACCACGTTCTGTCACCTGAGATAGGACTTCACCGAACCATTATATCAGAGATAAACTTCTATTAAATGTAAATTTAATAATTATACTTAACTTCTTTTATTTCACTCTAATTCCTAATATTTTAATCTTAACTTCCTAACCGCAAGATTATAAAAGCGCGGAGGATCAACACCCTGTTCAATTTCCAAAGTCACGCACCTTCGGTCGTGGTCAGTACTTGGGAGGGTGACCACCTGTGTGCTGTTACGGTTCGGTGGTGGTTATAATTAGATTTTGGCTCCGATGATTTATTAAGATATCCAGCCTTTCCACCATATTTTATTCAAAATTCTTTCATTTACACACTAATTTTTTTAATTCTTCCCTATTTATAAGATGAGTTATTGCGCATCGGATGCTCCGTATGTGATATGCCCAGTTCAGTCCAGTCCAAATTAGCAAAACAATCTTTCCAAAGGTTTATATTCTAAGAATAGGGCCTAAGAATCCTTTGGAAAGGATTCTATTCCCAGGAAAGGATCAATGGAATATTTCTAAAGGTTGAAGTTCCATAACATGTTTAGAAAGGGGGTTACACCTTTTCCGCGACATACGACCATCCGCACTCATGACCACAAAAATAAATAAATAAAAATAGTAAATAAAGAAATATAACTACATTGGTATGATCAAAAAGATACAATAGAATACATATTATGTATTTTTCACATTATGTACAATAATTATACGTACATTTTTGTGTTTTATGTACAATTCTTATAACACGTTTGAATGAAAATAGTGTTGAAAAATATAAATCCAACTTACGACCTGTCAGTCGGAACGAAACTCGGTCGTAAGTAGAGGAGACCCTATATTTAGTCATTAAGTGTGTTGTGAGGTAAAAACAGCATTACATTACTTGAAAATCTCACGAAGCTCAGAGTTTTAAAATATTATTCCATCCAACCTTATTCGCATATCAAATCTACGTGTTGGTATCCATGTTGCATTAGCATCAAGATACAAAAAGAGTAGATCAAACGTTTAATGGTCAATATTTGAGAATGATATTTTAAGATATGATATATTTCTGAATTAGAATTCATATCCTGAACTAATGCATTTTTACTAAGGAACCTCAAAGACATGTTATTATAGTTGAAATGTTTGACATGAAATTTAATCCAAACTGTTTTCCTAACTTAATTTTGATTTAACCTTATCCTATAAGTGTATTCTGAGAAAGAACATTTTTAAGTATTCGTAGTTTATTTTTAAAATGCACATTTAGTACATTTTGAAAATGTATTCCACATATCCTCTAAGAATATGGAACACAATGCTATAGAAATTATTTTTTATGTAACTCACTATAGAATATGAATTAGTAAAATACATATATACAATCTTACATTTATAAATTTTATTATTCGAGTATTTTTAAACTCGAGTGCATATTTCTAGCGTAGAAGAATTAAAAGATTTGCGAAAATTGTGAAATTCGAGTCAGTGCCTCCCACAATAAGCAAGCTCCTAGATTGGTGAGAATTATGTTTAGACATACAGTCCTTTTGAACGAGGGCTTAAAATAGTTTAAGCTTTTAACACCATTGCTTTACTCCGAGGAAAATATGTTTTGTTTAGATTTTAAAATCAGTATAGAGATTTAAAAAGCTGCAGTATACACCTTACTTCTAAACAAGATATACGTATTATAAACTTAATTAGAATACAAAAATTATTATTTGATCCATGAAAAATTGCTCCATGAAATCTTGGTGAGTTATTTTATTCAAAGAAATTATTAAAAAAATTCCAAAAAATGGTGAATGATTTTTAATTGATTATGAAGGTGAATGATTTATGAAGAATGCGAGTCCCTAGCGATGGATAATGACGTGACTCACAAAATAAATGCTATTTTTGTATCTTTCTAACGGATTGTAATAATAACTTTAATTTATTACTGAATAAAAAGCCTATTCATTAATTTAGTTTTAATATTCAAGAATAATATCATAAAATGTTTTCAAATATTTATAAAAAAACTTTCACTTTTACTTTAAAATATTCAAAGCCTAACCTTCCCCATATTGTTAATATTCAGCAATTTTAATATTCTAAAAGGTAAAATACATCGGTTTTAACTACAAATATTTGCAATTCAAAACCCAGAATATCCGAAGCGGTAAGTAATATTTATGTTAAACCAACAAACTTAGATTTGCATGATGCTCAAAACAAGTAACCCAAACATCTACATTTATTCACATTCCTTAGTAACATATATTAAACTATTAAAATAAAATGCATATAACACAGGGTGTTTCGAAAATATCTGGTTAAATTGTAAAGGGTGGTGGAGGGGCCCAAAATAAACATTTTTGTCAAAGAGTGTGAGTCCGGAAATAGCGTGTGCATGTGGTAGAGAGTGCTGTTTAGGTCAGTCGATAACATCGGTCTGTGGTATAAGGCGTCATTCCCCGCTCGGATTTTTTGCGGCATGCATCGCTACACAACTTCGGAGCTTACCGTTGATAATCTGAGCAGGGAACGACGCTTTACGCCACAAAAACGATATTATCGATTGAACTAAACAGCGCCCATTACCATCAAAACATGACGTTTCCAGACGCACATTATTTTACAAAACGTTTGGGCCTCCACCTATTTGACCTTTTTTTTAATTTCTTTCTTGCCTCTACCACCCTTTACAATTTGTCCAGATATTTTCAAAACACTCCGTAAAGGTACCAATGCATTCTGAATATATTTAAGCGTTATTAAAATTATATTCCTTATCATTTTCATGCAATAATGTATCGATCATCCAAGATCAAATATGTAAAATTACAAGACTGTTCTTCATGAGATATTATAGTGCTACTATAATTCATAATTATATTATATTAGAATAAACAAACATGGACTATCTATACAATACAAAGGCATTCTGAATATATTTAAGCGTTATTATATTCAGGTATATAAAATATTACATAAAATTTTGTTCTTCATCACTTCCGTGAAAAGATGCATCGATCATCCAAGATTAAGTGTGTGAAATTTGAAGACTGTTTTTCATGGGATAAAATAGTGCTGCTATGATTCACATACGTATTAAACTATATTAGAAACAAACACTTGTACTATATATAAAGTACAAAAGCATTCTGAAATATTTAAGCGTTATTACAATTAATTACGTTCATCATCATCGTGCAAAAATGCGTCGGTGAACCAAGATCGAATACTTTAAATGTAAAGAGTGTGTTCTTGAGGTAGAATAGTTCTATTACGACGAACTATATTCATAATTCTTGCATTTTTGCGTGAATACTGCGTTTTACGTAGACAGTTTTCTCTAACTAAAAGCACTGATTACTGATTTGACACCAGCCGTCATTTGTTTCCCTCGTAATTTTCTACTTTTCGAAGAAGAAATAAAATTATTGGGTTTTCTTCCAGACCAAAATAAAAATATATTCGGACAAGCCGTTGGAAAATTTCCAAACCCTATTTTGTAACTCTTTGGGAAGAATTTTTTTTATCTTCTTGAAAATGCAATGGATAAGGAACTGAGAACAAAGAAAAAATATTTATATCTCACGAAAAGAAGTCGAAGCTAAATTGTTCCTAAAGTACCAAATGTTACAAAAACAAAGAATGCCAAAAGTTATCTGACATTTAAAAGATTACGTCTCTGGATGATAAAATAAGACAAATGTGTCTTTCAAACGAAGAAAGAATACAAAGGTTCTGTCGTAAAAAAGAAAGGTTTTTCCAATAGCAAAACTGTTAAGAGATTTCTTCTATTAATATTAATTATACATTAGGCTTAATCTGATAAATTTGAACGAAGAAGGTCGCAGATCATTTAATGTATAACAATTCAGCAACAGATTGTATTTGACGTAAGGCATTGATTTAGGGTCAAAATTTTTGAATTCTATCTATACGACAGTTTTTATGAAATACTTCAGTTCTAATGCAGATATTTATTCATGATTTAATATTTCTTTATCCATATAACTTCCGACAAAATTTACATTTTAAAATTGTGTAGAATAAATATACCGTACAATTAGCAAAGCATTATCTATATAATGAATTGTTTTAGTGGTTAAAGCTGAAAATAAAAATCAATATATTTTAAAACATTATAAAAATGCAATCTATTTTAAACTTTTCGTTTTATTAATTGCTGGTAGTATTTTGATAATAGAGTCATCACAGGGGGAAAACACACGCAACTACCATCCAAAATTTTAAAAACAATTTAGTTATATACGAATAATAAATTGATATTAAAATAAAAATTCGTCTGAAAACATACAGAAAACTCTATTTTTATAATGCTACAGTTAAGAAAGTATTATTTATATAATGAGTTTTGGGTGGTTTCAGTTGAAAATAAAATTATTCCTTTAAAACATCAAAAAATAAACTTTATTTTAAACTTTTCGCTTTAATTTCTGGTAGGATTTTGATAATAGCGTCATCACAGTAAAACACACGCTATTATCATCCAAAATTTTAGAATCAATGTGATTACATACGAATAATATATTTTCATAAGTAAAATAAGAATTCATCTGAAGACTTACATAAAGCTTTCTCTATTATTACAATAAGTACTTACATTTAAGTATTCAAAAGTCACATACTTTGAATGTGTGACTATAGCATAAATCAAATAATGCTTGATGCTACTGTACAATATTTTACTGTATTTGCTGTATACTGCTTATGTTAAACATTTATAATCATTTAGAAAAGAAAAATAAATATAAGTATAAGACCAAAGAAAATAAATTTTCTTTGATCTTATAAAGACGATTTACTAATTTTAAATAATATACTACATAAGTATGTAATGTGTAACTATTATCAGAACCACAATTAATTTTCTTCTCGCATATACTCTTCCTTATGATTTATACTCTGCGATGTTAGCGTTTCGTCATACCTAAAGATTTTTTATTCGAACCTTTACACATCATGAAGGACAGCCTTCATCATTTTCAATGGGAGAAACTATTTCGCATAAAAATCACACAATACACAATCCCCAAGCAGTCTAATCCCCTACTGACTAAGTGCATTATATCTTACTTTCAATACAGAGAATAAAGTCTATCCTGAGAACGCTATATTTAAATAAACAAGACAGAAAAACCCAACTATCTCCAACTTTTTTCTTTCGTTATTCCATGTAATGGATTTCCCTTTTATGCAAATATCTTTAAAACACAGAACCGTAAAAAATGCCGGAATTTGATTGATAATCCAAAACTGCCATTATTTAACAAATAAAACAGAATAACACCGGAAGCAGCTGGAAATAAATGCATCTGTCATACCAGTCCCTTCACTTCACGACAGACCTTCATTTGTCACTCGTGGTTCGGAAATCTGCTTGAATTCTCTCATCCAGCTTTGCCGAAGTGGTCGAGCATTTAAATGGGAAGGAAACCGAGAAACAAAAACTTCTCTGAAGACACCCTTGAAGTTACATTCTTTCAGCAATGAAACCCTTTGAGGTGGAATTGAAATAATAACACATGAGATAGACTTCGTGTAACAGCCTTTATATTCGTTAGAATACAATATTTTGACACATATATTGAATCAATAATAAGAACTATCATAGTTTCTTTCAGCTAAGAAACCCTTCCGTATGGAATTGAAATAACACATGAAAGCAGACTTCATATCCGTAGAATACAATATTGTAACTCAAATACATTGAGTAAATAATAAGAAAAGCTATCAAATAGTTTCTTTCTGAAGATAAACCTGTCGGGATAGAATTGAAATAATAATTCATGAAGACAGACTTTACATAACAGACTTTCCAACTTGCCCATACTAAACAGAAACTCCTTCCCATGTCTTAAATTTTATCGGTGTCTCAATGGGACAGCTCCTGAAGGAATAGGAGTTGGTTGCTGTGTAATTTGTAAAACGTTTGGACTAACTCTATGTTAAACTTGACCAAGGGGATTAGTAACAACAGACAGGCAGAAGGTACACACATCGAGCATTTGTAAGGTATGTAACTATTATTAACGACTGAGTGTTTCTTTTCCGTTACCATAAACAATGTAACCATAATTCTTAATTTTATAATGCAATGGTACACTAACTTTCCTGAGACCATCGACTCGTCCTATATATTCGGGGTTTTAATGAAATAATTGGGTTCTATCTACAAATATTTTCATTCACACATGAAATACACTCGCCTTTTCATACAGTCTAGAAGTCCAAATATATATATATCTATATATATATATATATATAGATATATATATTTGGTATAATTCACATTCAAGTGTAATCACATACGTAATGCTAATAATTAGTCTCATGTGTGTAATTATATTTAATGAGCATGGATATGTGCCATCCACACATAAATCTCTTGTAACTTGCTAAATTTACACAAGATTCATCCTCGTCAAATTCATTAATAAATTCATTGAGTTTACTAGTGGAAATTACTTCAGCTAATTAATTAGAGTTTAGCTGCTACGTACAACTCATTTCACACCTAAACATAAGCAGTTGGTTCAAATACTCACAGAATTCTTGCAGCTACAGTAGAGAAGTATACATATTTATAATTTAGAAAAAATATACACATTTCTCTTATCAGTGATTGAACTTCTATTTAAATTGGTTATGTTTACAGTTCATTGGTCTTAAAATATATTTAATTTGGTTTTCAAAATTTAAATCATGTTTCAATTAAGTAAAGATGAACATGCTGGAAAAATATCTTTTTCATGGGCTTGAGTTTAAAAATATTTTTGATGCTAAATAAAAACCCAGTTTAAATCAAATGCACAATGTTAATTGAGACCTAAAATATTAAATATTGCAGGTAAAAATAAGTTTTAAAATATTTTCTTAAAAAATATTCAGAAATTATCTGTACTGATACGAAAACAAATATACTTATATAAAATCAAAAATATGAAAATTCAGCACACGTTTTATCGATTTATAATTTTGATACTTATATTTAACTTATAACACTTTTCAGAACAAAAACAATGCCTTATGGATTGTTTTCTGATTTTGAAATGCCTTCAGAGACAATAAGTTTAGGATGTCTTTTATTCCTTATTTTTAAAATAGGCTACGCTTCAAACAGTAGCTGGTATATAAGTAAATATCATCTCATTACAAGTGCAACTTACTGGGACAAGAAATATAGTTATGAGAAACGAAGGGGGGAATTTTTAATTTTTGAGGGTCACTGTAGCCTGGTTGATAGAGTAACGGATTAGCAACTGCAGGGTTGTGAGTTCGAAACTCGATCCAACCAAAGACCGTCGTGTACATGGGGCTGGTGCACGTTAAATCTGTTATGGAATAAAATGTCCTCACGCTGGTGTGGTATGGAAGTTCTTTCTTTTGGCTTTTTTAGGACGAATCTTTCCCTTCGGGATTGATCCCGGACCGTCACCAATAGCTCGTGGTGTTGCTTCAGTGCGACGTTAATTAACTTACATACCTTCCTTAAAATTTTCGAGTATTATGAGAGTTGTGTGTGTACATAATTTCATATGATTTCAGCAATTACTTTTTAAACTTCGTACTAAATCAATTTGTAATTTATTCAGAGCACTTTACTAAAATGTATTTTTAATATAATTATGTATTGCCATATCATTTTAATAGTAAAATTATAATAAATGAAGCACATTTATTAATTTATTTCTGTGTTTTTCAAGTGTGTTTACGCAAGAAGAAATCTAATCTTCACATTAAAAAATAACTTGGAGGACTTCACCAGCCACTGGTCACCCCTTTCTTGTCTAGAAAAACAATACTCATATTTAAAAATATTTACTTAGTGTGTTTCACTCGTAAGCCGACCGTATACTGATCGCATTACAATTCAGTGTAAAATCGTTGCAGTTTCAATAGGTCATACATTTATGATACGTTTTAATATAATCCGTTGTTGGTTTAGTGACTGTTTCGATTTATTTTGTGATGTTTCTGCATAGAAAATTCACATCGGAAATAAACTAGCCCAGTGTTCTCCAATAATGAATTTAATACTTTACCTAAACCAATTCAACTATAAGGAAATCTTTCTTTTATTTAACGTGGATACAGAATTTACTTATTCCTCCATACCCATCAATTTGCTTCGAAAAGACCACCTTTATATGATAAGTAAGCTTAAACTTAAACTAAAAGTCACGTATAATCCTTGATATTCTTCAGTCCTGTAGTTCGGTACAGCCCTTTAGCAGGATCAAGAGGAACTTGAGACTATTTTAAAGATCCCACACGTCTCAACCGTCCATCATCTTCTGACGTCAAAGCCTCAGATAATAAGACTATGTTTGCTTGTTTGCCATGGAAGCTTAAGGGGACGTATTTGAATAAAGTTTATTTTTCTGCCCACTGCGACATTTAAAATAGCTGGAAAGAGCAACGGATGCTGAAGGGCATAGACCTTTATTGTGAAATAATGCAATAGCTAGTCTAGTTATAGAGAAGAATAGGTTGGTTATCTTGGGGTTTCCAATAGTTTACTTTGTACTCTTTGGTGACTGTCACGGAATTGATTGCTGAACTATTTTAAGCGAACTTTGCGTTTTGAATATTTTTTGTAGAAACGAATAAGCCGTGTATGATTAACATGTTTTGATTTAAGCAGAACTATACCCAGGAGATAAAAGTTATAGCTTTTGATGGATGGGATAAGTATACATATATTAGCATTCTATACAACTAACTGGAAGTAAAAATGACAGAAGTTGGAACATTATAGAATATTCTAGTCATCATGGGGTAAAGCATTAGTATCGAACTCAAGTCTTCAACATTGAACGCCAACAGAATGTGCCTTGAATGTATGGTACATCTGTGATGTGTAACGTGAATTCACCCTCTGTATTTCACCTAGATAACGTCATGTAGTTCGTAATTTCGCCCTTGCAGTGTCATGATGACTAAAGTTCTATTGGTCGGACATTGAAAAAACATAGAACGTTAGTACTCTTACACAGAACCATAGAATCTCGATACTCCTAACAATAGGTTCCTCATACATTCACGGAGCTGCTATGGCTCAGTGGGTTCTCTCACTAGCAACCTACGAGCTATAAGTGATTCGATTCCTGTAACTAACCAGGTGTATTTCCTCTGTGTTAATAAAACTTTTATTGTGGGTGTATGGCCATATACCTGCGGGCAAAAACATAGTTTGATACATCTTGGCCAGATCTGGTCCTTGTACCATAAAATCAACTAACCAGCCAGCCCATATGAAAAATGCGTAGTTAATATTAGAGTTCACACCTGTTCAGATTCATTCAGCTCATTTTCAACATAAAAAATACGTTACGTACGCATCAATAACTCGTAATAAACTAACCCGTGTACCCTAACCCGTTGTGGAGTAAAAGCAACGCTACACAACTCGACAATCTAGTAACACGCAGAGGATTAAAAATTCGAACTCAATTGATTCTATTCTAAGAACAATGTCTAGAGAAACAGTTTCAAGTAACGCTTCCAAACGAACACTATCTCATTTTAATTTCATTGGAGCAACAACATCATTTCGCTAAGTAAAGAACTTTTTTTCCCTTAGAACCAGTGCCCAGAAAGCCCTCCTTTTTTACAAACGCCACGAAACGAGGGAAAAAGCACGTAGAAATCTTTAATTAATCGCTAGTTCAATAATTAGAACCATTTGCCGGTCCCCTTTTAATGCCCAGCGAAAGTAAGGCAGTCCTTTCCTTGCGCTGTGCTTAAATGCATTGCCACCCTGATAATTTAGCAGCAAATACATAGGACGGGGAAGGGAGAAAAAATTGCAATCGGTAATTGTACTAAAGTAACGAAAAACGATCGGGGTAATGTGGAGCAACGTTGACATATTACTCACATTAGGACCAAGAAGTTAAAAGAATAAAAGTTTGGTTAATGACAAAAGCTATTCTAGGGAGTTATGTAGGAGGCTGTGCTTTTGGTAGTCTTTTTCATTCCATTTTGCAATCTTCGAGAAAATGAGATGTGTGGCAGTTAGTTTGAATTACAATAGATTCAGTGTGTATAATATCTAAAAAAAGGGCTTGCTTGGTATAGAATGTAAGTTGGAAGAAGTAAAATAAGCAAAAAACTAATTAATTATATTCTAAATATGGTGTTGTAAGATGTATGATTCAGATATTGTTTCAATTTTGATATATTCTAAAGTAGCAAGATAAACTATTTTATTAGAAATGTATACGGTAGAGAGATATATATTTTCTCTAGTGTAAACAAACAAACCAGACTGAAAGTGAAGATTTTACCTCCTCTACACCAATGCTCTCTCATGATACATATCGGGGTTCACTTAAATTGTAGCTTATCGCTGTTTTGTCAAAGTTTGGCTTTGCTCGTTTGAAATACAGAAATCGTATTCGTAAGACAAGCCAACTGACTTTACGTTCAGATTACGTACAGAAAACACGTATCGTCATGGAAACACAAGCGCCTCTTACATTTAACTTCTTAGAAAACGTCTGTCATAAATAAGATAAACTTGTTAAAATAAAATTAATAAGAATAAATTTGTGACAAGGATTATTCCCTTTAGTAATGGCTTACTTACAAATTTGTTAAATTTGTACAAATACAATTTACAATCGGGCTATAAATTATATTACCCATAATATTTCAAATAAATACCAAGATTTTCAAATTATTATTTAAACTTGTTATGTATAATATTAAAATCATTCACTTACAAATTTATTTGTCATTAAGTAAATTACATACGCACATTATTTTTTATCAATACAGGATTTTTTTCCATTTCGTGATAAGCAACAGAGATAAACAGGCTATATGAATGAAAGAACATAAAATATTTTGCCTTTATGTAATATTTATTTTTAGGTCCTCATTTATATGATCATTTCTCTATTTTTTCATTCATTGCCTCACGCTTAAAAATGAATTACAGGATTTTTATGTAACACAATTTGTATAGTTAAGTTATAAATTTTTCTGACTTTCTAGTAGTTTCTTTGTATAAAATCGATATAAATATAAATTGTTACACTTGAACATGGATGGAATGAAATACGCCATTTTCGAATTGTAGATGCGGTTAGTTGGTTGGGTTTCATGCCGCAAGGGCCAAGCTACGTCACGTAAATGGACATACATAAAAAGAAGCTTCACTGACACATAACATAGAAAATATACCCAGGGTGGAAGGGATTGTACATATGATACCCAGTAGCATACAAAAACTCAAATCTTAAATGTACATTGCGTGATAAAATTATTGCGAATTTAATCTTTTTTTTATTAAAAATAGCTTTTAATAAAACTAGTAAATCAAAATGCTTTGAAACATGTTTAGCACATACATTAAAACCATTAATGAATTAAAGGGTTGTGCTTACGGCTGTTGTCGAACATGGCCTAAACTACCACAATAATATATGACCATCCAAGACCTTCATGTCACAAAAACAATTAGAACAGATAGCACCACTTAGCCCAATGTTCGAAAGCCTATTAAGTGAACAACTTCCTTAAGTGGGAATTTCGCTTTTGTATTAGACACATGCTTTATTCCAAAGAATGTTCTAATGGTGACTAATTAATTCAATGTTCTTTCCATTATCATTAATTTTCAGAATGCATTTCGAGTTCAAGAATATGGTAGTTCAATTCTTGCTCCATCTTTAATTTTAATTTAGAGAAGAGAAATCATCTGTGCAATCCTATTTGTACGCATTAATATTTTCTGTGTTGAACAGAAACACGATTCTTTAGAAACGTTAGAACATACTTTAGTCAGCAAATGTGACTGGAAATGTTATTTTCAGTTATTAAGTAGAAACAATTCTTGTTATCTATGAATTTTCCACTATAGCAATTAAATTATAAATGAACAAGTTAATGTTCTGGATAGAAAGAGAAAAATATTCGAAATATTTTCGAAACAAAATACGAAACAAAACATGACTTTTGTTCCGCAAATATATACAAATTTAAAACAGTGTAATAATGGGCGGTTTAAACTGAATCACAATTAAAATAAATTTCGTTTGATAATGAAATAATAGAACAGAAAAGTACATGTATAGCCTACTTGTATTAGTAATACTGGTTTCTACACGGTTAACAAGATATACGTTTTTGCATACTAATCAACTACGTTTTTAAAAACACTTTCAAAAGTAATTACAATAACATGTGTTCTGGTAATTTCTCAATTCTTTGTGTTATTCTAGTTGAATTATTTTAAGAATTTTAGAGTACAATATCATGCATTTGAGAATATTTCTTTAATTACACTAGTTAAATTTGGTTTCATTTAATGACTTTTAATTTCAATCATTAATTAAAAATATAATTTACTGAGCTAAGATATCAGTGTTCCTAATTAATTAAGATTATTGAATCGATAGAAAAGACGTTTTTCTGATTAAGATATTCCAATGGAATTAAATCAAATCTTGTATATATAATATTTTTATCATTACCAATATGATGCATTTCTTAAAAACTAAAACTGTTGAATAACTTAGTATGATTGAATAATTTAATAACTTGAATAATTACCTTTTTGCAATTTAGTAAACCTTAAAAGACACTAGAGCAATGCATCGTAGCAAAAGAAATACAAATGAAAAGCACGCTGCATACGAAATCATCAAAAATTAATTTTAAGATATAGGGATTACAGTCTATCTGTTAGAGATATAATATGCTGAAAAAATAGGAAATATTCATACTAACTAAAACCAATTCCAATCGTTAACAATCCATAACTTCCATAAAAGCTACCGTTATATTAATCTGACTACCTCATATTAATCTTACATTTAAACATACAGTAGTAGCACTTTTCAGTACCAGCACTTTTCATAGAAGTTTGAGTTCCAACTATGCAAACTCCGTCACTATATCCCAGCATGTCATTTACAGAGTGCACAAGACACTTGGTGTTCTACTAATCCCTTTGATTAAACAGCTTTGCCATGCGCAGAGCCATACACAAGATAAATGTGTCCTTTTTGTCAGGGCAGCATTGCTTCCTTCGTAGAAGTCGGGAGACAAAAGGACTGAAGAGCGGAACCTTTTGACTGCTATTAGCACAAAGGAAGTATGGAACGTGTCGACGCCTCTTACAAATTAATTGCGTGGCTATGGTTCGTGGAGAGACTGGGTTCATGTAAGGGGATTGACTTCCTTGTTTAGCAAATATTCCAGCATGTCGTTTCGTATAAATAAATTGAGGGTCGTGTAATGGAGACAAACTCAGAAACAGACACTGAAGATGTAAAATATGCATCGAGGAATTTGCAACGTATTTTGCAGTACTTATAGTTACAATTTATATAAGTCCATTACAGGAATTTTCAGATCTAGAGTTTGTAAATACAGCAAGAGAACCACCGTTACACATTTTAGTAGATAATGTGTCTTACTATCTCTGTGATTGCATAATTACGGCAAAACTCATTGGTTTTTATTTATGTCCAATTAACTTTAATTTAAATACTTTGTGCTATAGTATGGATTACTGTTATATATTTTTATACATTACACTAAAACTAAACACTTTTACGTTCCTTTCTTGCTTTTTGAGTAAATAAGTATTTGAGTTATTTTGAGCTTTTATAGTTATCCTTTGAGCAATGTACACCTAATATTACCAAAACGTTAGTTGACTGATGTTTGCCTTCACATATGTCAAAATTTAATAGGGAAAAGAATGAATTGGGTAAAATTACCCCTATTTGTCAATTAACTTTTTTTACCCGTTTTTTATTTTTCAATTGGAGGGAGATTCAACAAAATAATTATACATAATGAATAACTCTATTAGCCTCAAGCCACTTTATACAAAAAAGGTTTTGAAAAATCAATGAGGAAGTCCTCGATTTTTAAGGGAAGTGGAAAAGTCACTCCAGTTGACGGTGCATTTTATGAAAAGTACCGTATAGTGAGTCGTAATTATCAAAAATTATAAATCTGAATTTTACAAAAATATGATTTGTTAAGTTTTTATTTAATATTTTTTCACAAACCTAATGGTAACCAAATAATAATTGTATAAATTTGTAAACAAAAGCATTTTGTATTAAGAGAGATTTTACTACAAATTTATTTTCAGATTTTCCTCAACCCTCATTTCGGAAAAGTGCTAGTTTAAAACTTTTGAATAAGTTTTGTTTTATATAAAATTACCTATCTAATTGGCGTTTTCGTCGTTTCATTTCTGAGAAGCACCTAGTCTGAAATTAAATTAGTCGCTAATAAAAAGCTTCTACAATAAATGTATGTTTCTCACTTTACCTATGTACGTATATAATTATTTGTTTAAATTTCCATTAAATGAAGTGGTCAAAATTGCTTATGCTATGTCCAAAAATAAGTATCTTCATGAGCGGAAATGCAAACAGTGAATTTTCTTGTTAATGGGAGGAAATAACAAGATGATTAGTAAAACTTATTTCCAATTTTAATTTAATAGAAATGAGAAATATGTTTGTAAAATTAATTGCTTGAACAAATTAAATGTACCATTTTCTTGACAATAAAACTCTATTTTCCTCGTTTCATTCAGATTACAATATTCAAATATTTATGTTGTGATTTCAGATAGATTAATCAGATTTCCGAAACATTAGAATTTCATACATACATTGTTTACAGTGCCAAAACCAATTAGAGGATTCTTGTATTCGAGGGAATAGTGGTACAATAACTAATTAATCAAGATTCGATCGAAGTTTAAATAAAGTTATGTAACCATTTTATTTCCGAACTCTTAGAATATTCGTTAAATAAATATGCACGCGCCCGCACATATTCGTCCCTCCATATTTATTTTGCGCTTACGTAAGGCACCTTTATTGCCTGACGTTAAAAAGAGCTATCCACTCTGCACTTCACATACATCTCCAACTAAGGAGTCCTAGATAACACTCGACTTTTCGTCAATTCCAATTAAGCCATCATAGACCGAGAGATCTTGAAAATAAAACTGGGTTTTCTTCAGACAAACTAATTAAAATCATTCACTCTTCCCATAGTCTTTCCAGAGGAGGACTATTTAAATGTCTATCACGAATTTCTTCATTGTTTGCAGAGGTCCAACAGCCGGTGAAACCCAGAGCAGGTTAGGTTTCTAGGGCTCTTGTTCGGGAAATCGTGCTCAGGGTACTTAACGAAATCGCGGAGGAGATCCTTAAGAGTGGTTAATGAAATTTATTTTAAACGGTGTACGTCTGACGTTTCCAGTTTGCATCTTGGAGGGGATTTTGCATTTGTGTAAGTTATTATCTCCGGGGGAAATGAACGATGGGATCTTGTGATAAATATGACGAACTTCGATTGGTTGAGGATTTCAATTTCAGATAATGCTCTATGATACTTCGCTCTAGATGAAGGTAAAAGTATAATTAATGTAAAAATAAAATTCTTGTTTACACAATAATAGTTCATAGATGATTGTATTTAGAGGGTTCTTGTATTAAGGAAATTTGTTTTAATGGTAAACTTTTTCTCTCTCAATAGGCATTTACGCGAACTGTCATAAACACTTAAAAAATAATTTGGACGAAAAGTACATCAAACCTCAATGAAGTTAACCCTCTAAAGGTTATCACGCTTATATATGTCATGCAACTTCCATTCTTCTCTGCATAACGTCGAACCAGTTTTGACCTCATTGATCAATGAAATTAACGCCAGGATTTATTCAACCAATAGATGTGGTTAGTCATTAACCCTCCAAGTAGTTTCGATGAAATATCTCGTCAAAAAAGATCTGACCATTTTTGCTGAGAACGAGATATCTCGTCAATATATATTAAATATATGATTTTTTGGTGTCACGTGATCAAGATATGGTCAGTTTTTCTAAAGATGATATATTTCATGTATCAAGATCTAGTCAGTTTTGCTAATGACGAGATACCTTGTAGAGACAACCACAAGAAGTGTTGCAAGGTAAAAGCAGTACTACGTAAGCAGGGAATCTAAGTGAATTAAATTATATTCATTATGCTTATAAGTTTATAAACGGATCGCCCATTACATTTGTTAATTTTAAAGATTGTCCTGTATACAATAAATGTAGATGTTATGAGAACATATTATAATATTGAGAATGTTTGATGCCCATGATTTAGAACTGTAGCTTAAATATTCCAATCTTTTGAAATTAAAAAAATAGGATTTTTTAAAAATTTGAAACAATTTATTAAATTCAAATATGCGTCCATCGAATTACTGTAATTATCAATATATAAGACGAGTTGTCATATAGTTCACCATAATTTCAGTAACAATGCTTATAAAACACAAAGAAGATGTAAGGAACAGTGACTATTTAAATTATCTCCAGCTGGGAATTTTTTTTTAATGTGCAATGTCGAATTTGAATTTGTATAGAAAACCATATTAAAAATTGATTCTCGTATCATTGTTTTGCATACTATCGTGTTGACCATATTCAACAAAATATGAATATTGTTCTGTATTTGTGTATTGTGCTCATTTCGTGCATGTGAAGTTTCTACATGTGTATCTCTCATGTCTAAATAAATCTTTAAAATGAATTCATCACGTTCTAAAAACGCTTTTTACAACACAACCATTATGCAATTCCCATAAAATGTTTTGATTTCCTTAGTCTAAACCAAGAAAAGAAAAATTATGTTTCAGCCTTTCTTATGTAACAATGCTTTGTAAAAATTAAAATAGTTTACGATCAAATTAATCACTGCTTGTTTTTTATTTAAGAAAACAAGTTCTTCTTATGCCACGTAACAATAGTTTCAGTCGGAAAAAATGAACTTGAAGCATTGATTAGTTAAATGAATTATTAATCCTGAAAACTCATTTAGTGACAGCAAAAATGAAATAAAAACGTCGTCGTCCAACTCTCTTATTTCTTATTTGCATACATATTAACCAAATCCCTTCTCGGCTGCAATAATATAATCAATCAATTGACCACAGAAAAGTGAAAAGGAATATAAGGAAGGAAAAAATGTCTTCTGAAATTTCGGAATAAAAACCCTTGCAAACTCGAAAACCAATCAAGAGCGAATTACGTTCATAATGATGTTTTATGCCTTCAAAGAACCTCTGAGTCCGCCCTCTGAAATTAGAATTCAAGTGGAAGTAGAATGTATACTAAAACTAATTTTCTTTCCGGTTTTCGTTCGGAGAGATTTAATAATAGAATAAACTAACATGAAATTTGCTAGATTAGTTATCTATATATTAAATAGGGTATTACACATTGTGTAATGTATACAAACACTCCTGTATTAATATCTGATGCTTGTAAAAATATTTAAGAACAATATTTCAGCATTTCGGTTTTTGGTCGAGAAATGATTTAAAGAGATTATTTTCACTTTTACCAAGGATAGAAAAATATAAACACATGTCTACTCTAAGTATACATATTATCAAATAGCTTTTTAAAACAGTAGATGTGAGGTCCTAGAGTAATATTATTTCTAGTACAGTAATAATATATGGATTTAGAATATAGTATAATTTCTAATATACAGGTATTATAGTAGTGTTTTTAGTGTAATATATATAGTATAGTTTCTAGTGTAGCATATAATATAGTATAGTTTATAGCTTAATACATAATATATTAATAGATTAATAGTTTCTAGTCTAAAATATAGAAAAGAGTATATTTATAACTTTTATAAATATGTTATAGTTATTAAGTTTGTAATACAGTCTTTTAAAAGTATTTTGTTCATGAAAGTGAAATTTAGCCAAGAACAAGTGTACACGAATTAGCGCTTACTAGAAAGTGTTTATGTAATATATAGACAAAATATATTAATTGATTTTGTTAGTCATAAAGTCAATTTTAATGATTATTAAACATAAAGTTATGAACACTGACCAAAACAAGTTTTGAATCTGAATGGTAATTGATTTGGGGAACAAAAGAGTTGAATAAATCCTTAAAAGGTTTTCTTATCCTTTAAGCTCATTTCGAATTTGAAAGAACAATTTGAATTCGATGTTGGACTATTATTTTCTGAGAAAATTCGGCGCTATTCATTTACAAGCTTAGCTACTTACATTTCCAAAGGTTATTCTTTCAAAGTTGTCTACATTTGCTTTTGTGAACATATGAATTATTAATGATGTTGCTATGATGAATAGAAGGAAGAGAAATGAATGTTTCAAGCAAAATTTGATTTGTAAATAAAATGTACAATAAATTGTCTCCTCTTTATAAGAAATAACGAAATAAATAATTATCCATACTTAAATTTATCAAGTTCCATCACAACTATACAAAAGGACTCAATAGGAATACCAAAGTGGATCTTGACTATCCAAGCAGATTTGACTTTTACACAAACCTGACAAAAATCGATGCAACCTGCAATCACCATTGCATTACGTACAATGGTGAAAAACCTCACTTATCGAGAAAAGCTTAAGATCTCAATAATTGCATTCTCTATATGTGTATTTTAATCATCTTCCTTCAGCATTCCAGATACTCCTTACAAGAGAAACGAGGAAGTATGCCCCAAAAAAGAAACACATTTTTCACTCTCTAGAACAAAGTTTCAGGGAAAGTGAGAAAGATATACAACAATTACAATAATCATCACAGTCCCTTTGAGCTGATTTTTTTGGCGAGTAGAAGACTCTCGCAGAGACACGTCTTTGTCGAGATGCAGCGGAGAAGGAATTTATTTCTTTTAGTTTAGGTTGGTCCTCGGCGCATCGAGGGATGGGGTTCTGTACTCGGGAAGATGATTTACGATCTGGAGTATTTATCTTCGAGCAGAACAAAGCTCTCTGACGTTTTCAGTCGCTTAGTGAGTTTTATGATTTAAATTTTATTAATGCCCTCTGCGTTAACGTCTTCCGAAAATGTCAAGTGTTAGGAAGTAATGGCCCCATACAGTAATTTTTACTGGATAAAGTTTGGGCTCGTGTTGGAAGAGGATTGCTGTAATTCATATAGGTATATCTAGTATTTATGTAGGGCTACCATGTTATTTTTAATTCCAACCGAAACATTTGTTGAGAATTTATTTGAACAGATACCAGTTCTCCTTTGGTTTTGTAAAATCGTAGTTTTGGAGTTTCGGCATACTTCTTTCCGTAACTATTTCAAATAACTGTTACCTTTAATTTATAACAGTTTCAACTAATTTATAACACTAATAACTGTTATAAATAAAAATGCATTTTAATAGAAACTGAAGTCTAGATTATTCTTTAACCCTCTGTGGGTTTCCCACGCATATATCCGTTCTTCCTACGAGCTTTGTAACTAGGCTGAAGTTCGTCACACAAATGTTCTGATCCGTAAAATGATTTAGGTAGTCGGATTTCCATGTAATACTGTTTGATCATCAAAATGCTTTAAGTGTCACCATTTCAAACAGAATTATTATCGGCTTCATAAATATTTCTGCAGATTGCATTTCAATTTTGATCGAATATTGTTGTGATCATATTAACTAGCACCAGCACCCTCCCCCATGGCTAGAGTCTTTGGGACCTTTCAGTCACTTTCGATGGATAAAGGGAAAATTTCTATTTCTCTACCAACCGGGTCAAAATAACCAATCGACCAGTGTCCCGGAACGGGCCGTTCAAACTGGAACAATCTCGGTTAAACTTGGAAGTATGGAAATCCCATATCTATGTGCTCATGCACAGCGTTGGCAAACTTGATCATAATACATCCATAATTTCGACTTATCAACCTAAACATGTAAAATGATTCATAGTCCTGGAAGCCTTGAAATGCTTTCCTTGCATTTAAAAAATGTGTTACCTAAACTCAAATATTAACTATAACATGCATAATTAGAAGAAATAAATAATTTTATTTTTAGAAATTATGGCTAAATAAGTTTCAACTTGGATTTTGTTGCTCAAAGGATTGCTCTTGGATTTAATTGCTCCTTATATCTTGTGTTTAAAAGTGATAAATTATTCATTAATGAGTACGGAAAATCAAACTCTTATTATCTTCAAAATGTGCTGCTAGTAAATCAAGCTCTTAGGATTTATTTTTATTTTCCATAAATGTTGCATGTCGTATTCTTAATTTAAAATTAATTCGTCGTCTCGAAAGATATCTCACATTGATTAATTGATTGATTCCCATAAGAGTATATCGGGTCTGAATAATATATGTATTTTTAATTGAATTACATATATTTTTAAGATGCAATTACTTATACTTACTCAAACCTATTTGTACATGAGCTGGTAAACAGTATTACTATTTTGGCTGTCTAAATTAACCTTGCCTGAAGAATAACTTTAAAAGGAAAATTATTATTTTCTTCATTTCGCGAGGCTCTTCCAAGTTATGGTTTGCCGATATATACACCATGAATTGGTGTGAGATTTTGCAGTGATTTTGGAAGAACTTTGACATTTATGAGAACAGAACTGCTTTAGTTTTTAGGCGTTCTACAGGTTTATGTGTTTCCAGAGGAAGTACTTTGAAATAACACTATTAACACAAAAAACATCGCGCGTGAGATAACTTTTACAATTATAGCCTTCGGACATTCACTTAAAATATATCTTCGTTGGCACAGGTACCTTTTCTTAAGATAAGATATATTGAAGGGCATACGAAAAGCAAAATATGTTCGGATAAAGTGGTAAAATTTTGTTTCTTAACGCACAGCGATAAAAGATTAATTTCCGTTAGCTCTGAGATTACTCTCGTCATGATTATATTCAGACGAGAGTAATCTCAGTCCCCGGAGAATAAGTACATAGCTCGTACATATATATGCTCGTTTATATATATATATATATATATGCATGTATAAATTGATGTAACTCTAAGTAACAAGAGTCAGATAAGATACTACTTTTTATTGTTCACTTGACTTATATTTGGTATGCATACATTCGAACCTTGTGAACAGTCTTTTAGTTTGTTACTTATTCTATATGCATGTGAAATAGAACTAACTTGAATTCAAAGGGTAGTTTAGGGAATTATAAATAGTAATAATAAAATGAAATTTCTCTTTCCTTAGGTGTTTAAGTGTGCTGCATTTTTCTTTTCACTTCGAGTTTGGCAATGTTTTCCATAGACTTAAAATGCCTATTGAAATACGATCATGCGCAATATGCTTAATTATTTCAAGCTCTAAAGTTAACCCCTGCAGTGCAATCTATATAAATTAGAATGGAGTGTGTACATTGAATATCTTCAACCCATTTCAAGTTTTCTATCCGTTTTGGGCACTTCTGATTCAATATCTGTCTTTTACGCGTTTGGTGTATGTCTGTCTGTATATGTGTGCCCGTGCAACGTGCAAATTTCCAAATTATTGAAATATTTTCATACAACTTTGCATATTGTGAGTACTTACATTCATTTAGTGACTGAACTTGGTTGCGTTAGTCTGTCTGTCCGTCTTCTCGTTATATATCTGATTTTGTGTCTGTGTGTGCACAAGTATCACATAAAAGTTATTCAACATTTTTTAATGAAATATTCGATATTTTATACATTGTAATTTAATTTCTCATTATTTTACATTCCTTTGCTTACATATTTAGACAAGTTTCATGCTCAAACATCTGAGTAACTGTATTTAAATCAACCATAATTTGGTAGTTTGGGAATAGCTGGAAGGTATATTGAGCATTGCAATTACTTGGATTGTTTTACCAGTACTGCTGAAAACTCAATTATTTTTCCAAACACTATTTTTACGGAATTTAAATTCTAATACATTTTTTATTTTGAGCTTTATTTTTTCTTTACGAAATATAAAAAATTCTGAATATTTGGGACAAATGATAAATAGAATAAAACATTATAAATAAAATATACAGAACACGACCTTTTAAAATAGGAGTGGTAGCTAATATGCAACCTTGGTATTTTTTAATCGTTTGCTTTTTTTAAATTTGTGTCCGTTATAATCCAAGAATCTATTTTGTAGTGAAAAAAACGGAAACATTCATTACTTTTTTTAGAAGCTTTTTTAAAATCTGTTTTAAGATGTATTTCTGAATTTTCAATTTGATGTTTTCGCTCAATAACTGTATTCAAGATAAGTAATGGTTTAATTACATTTAAAAACATTCTAAATCATTGTATGATAATTTTGGGAAACGCTTTTGTTCTTAAATGACATACTAGGCATTTACAAGTGTGCATACTCTGAACTATTTTATGCATTGTGGGTAACATTGGCACACTCTAGAGACTTTTTTCTTACTAAACATTTAAGTTCTGCAGAAATGTAAAATGTTAAATATGACATTTATTTACATTTGTGAAATTGCATATTTAACAATTGTGTACCTCTATTAGAGTGTGGTAGTTGTTACATGAGATGAATAGGAATTTAAATTTATTAATAAAAGCAAAAGTTAGTTAACCAATACAGCCCGAGTAACGCCGTGTAATTCTGCTAGTACGTTAATAAATGTATACTTCATCACAGGAATGGGCATAAATGGAATGATAAATTTATGTAATGGATATTGTATCATTGATTTCCTTTTGTTCTTATGATATTGTGTTTGACTTCTATTCAGGAAAGTTGCACTGTTGTATGAGGTCCATTTTCTGTCAAGCCAAATGTAGGTTGTGGTAACATTTATTGCGGTGAAACGTATTTCTTGTGTATTCCGGACATGACGTAACATGGAGTGTTTTCACAATACAATTACAATACAGACAATAAAAATTTGAAAGAATGAATTCAAAATTTGTAAGTGAAGATTAATTGATCAATGCCAATTAGATTGGGCTCCAATCATCACCTCCCCCAAAAAAGGCTTTAAAATAAATTTTAACCCTCCAAGTGGTTTCGAAGAGGTATATTGTCTATGAATATCCGACTAATTTTGTTAATGACGCGATATCTCGTCATCACTATATTGCCGATTTTGAGTGATGACGAGATCAAGATCTGATCATTTTCTGTAATGACGAGATATATCGGCCATCCGGTATGTCTCATACTAATGACAAAATACCTCGTCGATACATCCACCTAGAAGGTTAAGGTAACAGCGATATAAATGATGATAGCATTTGGATAGCGGAAGTAAAATCTTCACTTTCTGTCTGGTCTGTTTTTTACACTGAAATTCCCACACAGAGAACTAAGACAAGAATATAAACACACCAGATATTTACATAGTATAAAACAAAAGCAAATAAAAGTTTAATAAGATGAATTATTTTTAATCATCTTCTCTCTCACATAAGATTAAACTGGAATAGTTTAGCACTTTCAAAAGTTTTGGAAGCTTACTTAAGATTGCACTCATTCTATTTTAATTACTGAGGAGTAATCTTTTTTATTTAGTTTCTAATACGATCCTCAGCAACTGCGCGACGCTGGGAATTTTCCTTTTTTCCCCTTCGCAAGCAATGATTGGTAATTTATCATGTTCTCAGAAAGTGAGAAGTGTTTTATTCTTGAGGTTTCAAAATCCCAAACAGATACGTTTCCACTTGAACTTTTTTTACTGAATTTGTGCCTGAATTGAAACAGTGGAGTAAGCAGTTTTGTTTTTCAATCTTCATGCGTAATTACCGTGGACGATTCATTCTTTTTCTATAAAAAAGTATTATATTTCTTAATTAGACGGCCTAATCACCTCTCACTACATCAACTCAATAATGACAGTATTCGGCATTGAATTCTAGCATGTTTTGCCGCGTAATAATCAACAATTAAAGTAATGGTATTTGGAAATATGTTTCGAAACATTTTAATAGTAAACAGTAAATATGAACATTGGTACAAATATAAGTTGCTGGCAGTGAATTAGCTTATATCGAATGAATTTTGAATTGAAATTACCATCTATACACTACCCAATCCAATACATCAATTGAACCTAGAAATTGATTTCAAGTGCCAAGTTCTAAAATTGATACATAATGTAATCAAGATGCTAAAAGGTATCAATAAATTTAAAAAATTACCAGATTTACTACCTGTCTTCGCCCAAAATTTTGTGATGCTTCAAGCAAAACAAGTCACTCCTCTGTTTCTTGTGCAGTTTCGTTGCTTCATCTAATAGATTTTTGAGTTTTGTCCGCTTCACAGGCTTATGCCCCAACCTATTACTTTATTTAAAGAATAGACTCGTCCAGAACCATGTGACTCGATTGCTTTCTTGGGGGTGCCTGAATATACAGCAACCTCTCTTTTCGTCAATCATTATTTAATTGAATTATTTGCTTTGCCAGGGTGACCAGTGCTGTAGATAAGAAAACCTCTAGAAAAATTTGAATATCTGTCTGAACTATCTTGCATCGATTCAGAATATATTTTTTGGACTTTTTACAGGCGACGTGCTGAAGTCCTAGTAGAAAAAAACCCTTGAATAAGGTACAAAATACGTACAGGAAATATGTATCGCCGTAAGATACCACCACCACCTGTATTTAGCTTCAGAGAAAATGCATCATAAGCATTTAGAACACATTTTGCATGAGAAAGTTGTATTAGAAATGTCGAAAATATTTTTCTTTCAATAATTCACAACCTTATTGTAAATCACCAGAAGATTTGACATATTTTTTTAATTTTGATCAAGTGTTATTTCTAATTAATCGAGTGCTTATTTCTTTGAAAATTTTTTACATGTAAAATGATTAAGAAATGACAATGGATCAATTCAGTACTCAATACATGGAGACAAAAAATTATATTAATGTGTGATATTTCAATTAAATCCATTCCCATTCGTGAAGCTTAATTATTTACCGTTAAAATTATAAAAATATAAACCTACACTTAAAAGAAATTTATATCTCTTTCATCAAATCGATTCGTTCAACAAAAGAATTATTTTATTTTTAAAAGTACAAAGTAATTTTTATTCCTCTGAAACTATTTTTAGATTCTTCTTTGCATAAAACAAGCAATTTTAGTCTTCTAATGTGGTAATTATTTCAAGCACTACTAATTAGAGGGAATTGTTTTAACAAATCCGCCGCTACAATGAATCGATTAAGTAATTTTAATCCTATTTGCTTAAGTTTCCACCGTTTGACGGTTCTTCTTTAGTTTTATTTTTCTCTATTAGGTTTAAATTTATAAAAACAATTTTTGGAACAAACTTTATTGGATATTCTTGGATGCGGATTTTTGGAACTTTCTGCAACTCAAACAAATCTTTTTAAGTACCTACATTGAGAAAAATACAGATGAAAGAATTTAAGTGATTTGTAGAAATGGAACTTCTAATTATGCTAAAATAACATTTGCGAATCGTTATGTACTAAATATTACTGTTGTGAAGTGAAGTAATCGTGAATGTAACTGTCCAATGAGCGGCGCTGTAAAAAGTGACGTCAGCTTCCGAGCTGAATTTTGTAAGTCAGATTAAGTTTGTTCTCGGTGGTATGTGGTATGTATGTTTTTGTCGTCTGTTAATCTTGTAAATAAAATTATGAATGTTGTGTTAAAAGGCTTTTTAGCTTATTTCCAAATGCACCCGGCATCGGGTAGATGCAGCCCGTGAAGACTTTCTGAACTTATTTTTCTGAACTTGTTTTCTAACAATTACCATTAGAACGCCAAAGTACTTCTAAAATATACATTTAGGAATCATTTTAACTAAGCTCTTAGAATTACTTTAAGTTTCATTATTTAAGTTTAAGTTTAACCCTTTGCGCTTAATTTTTCCAAGTAATGTACTCTTGATTTTATCCTACAGGACACATAATGACTAAATAGCCACATCTATTTGTCAAAGAAATCCTTGAAAGGATTCTATTGTCCAAGAAGCCTAAAATTGGTTTATGAAGCTATCCAAAAGAAAACTGCAAGCTACATGGTGGAATAATGCTTACATGACCATCAGGGGGAGGCTACTAATTAAAATTAATTTTAATAAAAAATGCTCTCCACATTTATGTTCTTTTTCGTGTTTAGGGAAATCTATATATCCTATCACTCATTTCTTATAAATGTGAATTTCTAATATATACAAATCGTATATCTAATGAAATATGTATTTAGTCATCTTCAAACTTTTATATAGAGAGAAATTCTATAATTACTATTTTTATTCATTAAACTAGCGTTTAAACTATATTAACGGTGTTTATACGTTTACTTTCTATTTATGAGCATCGGATGCAAATATTTTAAAAAATTGTGTTTATGACACTTGTGTTGTTAGAACTAATCTCTTAGACCAAGGTGAAATCTAGAGTCACTTAGGTTGTGGAGCATGATATATTTATATTTAGATACAAAGATACAAAGATTTAGGTACATATATTTATATTTTCATACAAATATATTTATTTACATTACGTTACGAATGAGATATTTAATTTCTGTTGCAGAAGTTTTTAGGGCCGCGGTGGCCCGGTTGGAAGAGTAACGAACTAGCAACCGAAGGGTTGCGAGTTCGAATCCAGCCAAACACCGTCGTGTACAAAGGGGGCTGGTGCACGTTAAATCTGTCGTGGCCTCAAATGTCCTCACGTTGGCGTGGTGTGGAAGTTTGGAGAGTGGGGTGCCAGCTCAGGTGTTGCCTCGTCATCTGACCGTGGTTCAAAATTACATGGTGTTGTCCTCGGATCTTTCCCTTTGGGATTGATCCCGGACCGTCACCAATAGCCCATTGTGTTGCTCCAGTGTGACGTTAATTGAAATACCCAAATACCCAAATACGCAGAAGTTTTAAGAATTTGACCTACTAATATTACTATTAATATGTAACTTAGAATCCCATTTCCCAATAGTTTACTCCAAAAAAATCAGCTACAATTATTTTAATTTAAAAGTGTTTTGTTTGTCAGACTTTTCTGAAAAAAATAAGCTATTGTCACCAATAGCACGATTAAAGCTAAGCTATACAAAACTCAGATTGTTGCTAATGCTTATCTATACCTCAATGCATTTGATATAATTTATCTCTATTATAAAGGAAATCATCACGAAAATCTTTTTTAAATGTTAATTTATCATTTAAGCACCAAGCATCAATTTCTCTTTTTTTCTAAGTTTTTATGCATAGTATTTGTCTATTAAAGAATGCAAAAACAACTTTCAAAAATCAAACTAGTTTATTTTTTCCTGTTTGGCAATCTAATGATTAATGAAAGAATACTTTTAAAACGCAGATAGCCTTAATTTTCTCCACTGAAACAATTTACCTTCAACGATATCTCCTAAATGCGCTAAAACAATTTCTCAAACTGATTGGTCTGATTTTATTTACAAAAGAATGTTGGTGCTGACCGAAGTTTGCAAAATCATGAGGGAATTTTATGACAGCTTGGTGTACGTGCCTTAACATTTCAGAATTTAAATAATATGGCATAATTTATTTATATCGCACGTTTCTTTGACAGCCAAATTAGGCGGCGAATTATCTAATTTACAATTCGTGAACGATTAGTTCTATAATTTATCACGAAGGTAGAGCTATTACTGGAGTATTCAGAGAAGTTTGATGAGAAGTCACGTTTCTTATGAAATCGAGTAAGAAAGTAAGCAAAAGAATCTTTCTTTACTTAATACCACATTTGTTTTCTTGGAATGAATTGTAACCAAGAAGTAACACCAACTTAGAGAATGTAGCATTTAATCTGTTAGATTTGTTTTTAACCAATTAGGAAAGAAATAACCATGTACGTTTCGTAGCATGTATAAAGAGCATGTCTTTTGAAAAAGAAGGATACACATTTTACATATCAAGTTTTAACAATAGAGCAATCAGAAAGGTCATTCTAATCCCTTTCAAATTTCTGCTAATTACTGATTTTTTTGCCTATTTTCAAGGAGTTAAGAGGTTTTGTGATTTTATAACAATTGTAGATACTTTTCCTCAACATTTTTGTCATTTTAATCGTTTATGATAAATGCCTGAAATATATCTTACCCAACGATATTTATTCAAAGGTAAAAATTCTTATTTATATTTTACCCGACAATAATTATTCATTCAAAAGTGCAAATTTGATGCGTTTTGCGAACGATTTTATTAATTTTTGATTTCTTAGTTTAAATTTATCTATTGATATTTGTTGATACTCTTCAGTTATGTGGAAATGAAAAGGATATTGAAAAAACGAGGATAATATGTTCCACAAAAAATATCTACGAAACGATTCTTGCAATTTGTTAAGGGGATGATAATAATATATAAATACATAATATACACTTTTATCACGCTTTCCTATTCTATTTCTAAAGATTGTATACTATACAAGCAAGAACCTACAAATCATGTTCCCGGATGTCATTTCATTGCCTTTCTAGAATCCCATAAAGAGCCTTTTTGACTATTCTAGTCCTTTAAGACAATGAACTTTCAAAACAGACTTTTACAGTTATTACTTGATTATTATTCCACATTATTATTATTAAATTTCCACAGATTGTTTTCTACTAAAAAGTTTACATATATAAGTTTGGTTCAAAAGTATTAGGACATACGGAAGTTATTACATAAAACGTGGCCAAAATGTTTGATAAAGTAGCAAATATTGATAGATTCCATGTGCATTAGTTTTCCATGTATTACCAGATTTTTATTCATACAAATCAAATTAATTCTATTTCGTAAGTAAATCGCTCAATTGTAAAGTAAAACAATTGTACTAAAACACCTAAAATTTTACCCCCCTCTAAAAAAAGCTTAGATTAAGGCACATTTTAAACCAAAAACTTCAAAATTTGGAAGCTTGATGAATTTTTCATTTGCACTTAGATATAGACAACAGATTTAAATGATCACCCAAAAAAAGTCTTCAAGTAAATCAACTAAAATTAGATGCGCAGGAAGCTTTTTGAAATCAAAAGGGTATCAAAAATCTGAATTGGAGAAAACCGCGTTTTTGTAGTAGGCTTACTGTATTTATCAACTAGATGTTTTATACTGTTGTATACTATATGTATTGTCAAAAATGACCCAAATAATTTGGTAATTTTAAAGTTTACTGTTCCCATTTAAGATTTAGCTTTTAGAGCATATTCTTTCCTGTTCTTTATGTACTGTTCCTTGTTTCGTAACAGTGAATCTCAATGGACCAGCTGTGCTTGTGAGTTCTTCCTTATTGATCCCTGGAATAGTGTTAAGACAGTTTGACTTCAAGTACTCTGATAAAATAGAGACAAGGTCTACGTGACTCCTCGATCAACTGGCTTTAAATATTCGGTAAAACCGCTTCAAGTAGACATACAATACGCATATATTATCATGTACTATATAATATAAAGCTGCTGTAAACGCATGCAACCAATAGAGTTAAAATGAACATGAATCCAAATGGAACATATAATCTAGAAGCATCCTGCTAAGTTTGAAGAGAAAATGACACATGTAGCGTTGGAGCTTTCTCTTGAAAACTAACTGATGCTTTATACTTATTTATACTTATTTTAAACAGAGTTGATTGATTTACTAAGTACAACCATGTATTCCATGTACTTTGGAAGTCTCGAGCTTGAAAACTAGAAACATTGATAAAAACTAGGAAGCGGTTAATTATACAGGAAGGGAGAGGATTTATTGACTTCTTCCTAGTTTTCAACGACGTTTCTTGTTTAATAAGCTTAAAAATATTTGCGATTTTGATCTATGTATCATTTAATCTTATTTGGGGAATAACGGAATATTTTGGAAACCGGCATCAGTCCTTTCTTGGTGATAGGATAGTACTGACGGTAGTATATAAAGTGATATTACATGTACTTAAATCGTTAAGACTAGTAGAATCGATAATTACATTTTCAGAGTATATTTCATGTGTGTATGAAACTTTTAATTATACACAAAGAACTAAAAATTCATAAAATCTAAGCTTTTTGACTCCACAACTAAGCGCTCTCAGGGACACATCTCCTTTACGTGTGTACGGGTTTTACGTACCCGAGATACTCTAGTGATCTTTTATTTTCCCATGGGGTTTACGACCTTTATAGTAAGCACAGGGAACGCGCTCCTGGGATTCCCAAGCGATATTTTCCTGCTTTCATCCCACTACTTTATTAGCTGTCACTCCTTTTTCCGGTTCACATTTTTGCTTGAAATTATCTGTCTTGTGTTTGGCGCAGCTTGAAAAAATATGGTCCTTTCGCCAAAAAAACCCAAATCAACCAACCACAACTAAACAATACACGAAAACCTATGTAACTCAAAGTAGTGACCTACTCCTGTTTTATTCCGAACTCTTCAAATGCCATAGTTATCCTATACTTGCGGTATAATTTTAAAAGTTACAGAAGAGATTTTAATTTATTTTCTTAATGTGACCATTTACATCTCGTTATAAGCAGTATAGAGCGACATAAAATATATTCCAGTGAAGATAGTTTGAGAGAGTGGTGAGAAATTTTGAAACTGAGTTTCTTACTGTGGTGAAATAACGATGAGTCTCAACCTCTCTTTTGCTGACATTTGCCCTGGTCTACAGATTCAAATAAGTGATAAAGCAGAAAACAGTGATATGAAAATAAAATGGGAGCATGGCGTATCACAAATTTGTTACGTCACTATGCAGAGTAAACTCGCACAAACATAATATCAGCAGAGCAGATCCATTGGGAAAAAGGATACACATTGCAATTCTACTATACAAAAAAGGCAACCATGTGGATCACTTTTTATCTTCTCTCTCTCATGGTTAAAGTTCAGTAAAATATTAAAATACTTTCACTTGAAATAGCTAGCGTACAAAATATAAATCGTCAGCTTAGAGCAGAAACTCAGTAATGAATAAAGCAAAAATTTTACTGTGTACATATTTAAAGACTAACTCTTAGTTTTTAGGTCAAAAAATAAAAAATATAAGCATTTTGATTGTGTTATATATCTTTTAAATGTATTAAAAAATATGACAATGCATTTTTGATTATCATAAAATTAAGCATTTATTGTCTCAGTTAATATGTTTTAACTCTAATCCGAAAATAAGACAAAATATTAAATCGTAGCATAGATGTAAGAAAACGAGTAATGCAAGCTATAATATTTATGATAAAATAGTAGAAATGTAAGCGATATTTATACATAAACTTAGCGAAAACGCGCATGCGATAGTACAATTAAATTATTAATAAGTATGCGATTCTTTATTTTTGGCAATGTCCTTAATATGCTGAATTTTTAATTCCATTTAGAATTTTTATTGAGATTTTTGAGCCACGAGTTTAATTGCGTTATTAAGTTTGGTGTTATTGAGTTTCAGTGTTATTATTACTGAGACAGATGTACGAGATTATTATACCCGTATTTTTGAGTTGTGCGATTTATAAATTGACTTGCTATTTTGAGTATTTTGAGCTGTACGTATTCATGAACAATGAAGTATATTAAGGGTATATTTTAAAGCGCCCTCATTTACAATTACTCCACAAATGATAATAAAAAGCACTCGAATAAGTGATTTCAAGAACCCGTTGTATTCTTATCACAACAGGTTTTACAGCTAGTTAAAATAATCGAATGAGAAGATACACAAATTGCTTCTAATGAAGGAGTTTATCTAAAACCCATCACATTAAAAAGCACAAAATACTTTTAATAACATTCATACTTAGTATCAAAAAGCGCTGTCAGAGTGCACATAAACTTTTTAATTTTAGTACCATAATCCTCGAAGCCTTTGAAAATCACGTACACAGTTTTAACATATGAAACTCTAAAATACACAAATTAAGGAAACACAAATATTGAATAATTTCTTTAAGAACAGTACAAAAATGCATTGAAGTATTTTTCACAAAGTTTTAAGGGAGTTATTTTAAATGATCCCCAGTTAATAGCATGTTGTGATGTATCAATATTTGCTTGCGACATAATTAATCTACTCATTAAAAATTCATTAACTCACTAATCATTGAAGGAGGTGTAAAACAAAAATAGGAAAAATTTCTCATTTGGATAGTCTTTTGATCACAGAACAATATTTATTTTCATATTACATGGAGCTTATAAGGCTATCCATGTACAAAATCTTTTTTGTTTATGTTAAAAAATAATAATGTAAAAATATTTTAATCCTTCATCACACCTATTACTTTAAATAACATTAGTATTATTTTTATTTCCTTAACAATGATCAATTTACTTTGTGATGGAAGTACGCCTTTAATTTATAATAGAGTGGCTTTACTTCTAAACAGTATCTTGTTCCAAAGCAAAATTCGAAAATAACATGTATGTTATTAACACTAGAAAGACGGGAAGTTGCCTTATACATAGAAAGACGAAAGGGGCCAATTTGACCCCTCGCTCTTATTGAGGGTTGGATTGTATTATACAGCTTATTTTAGGTTTCAAATTATAGATAATAAGTAATAGAATATATCTAGTATTCAAATTGAAAATTTATCACACAGACCTACTTTTTATATAATTTTATTTTGTTCATTCGTTGAAGCAATCAACATATTTTACTTCTCTTAATGGGCATTTCCCGCAAACTGCTTTTTTGTAGTTCGAGCAACTATTTTTTGTGTGGTTTCCCATGAAAAATCTCCACACTCTGCATTTCAATATTTTATTGGTGATGTCTTCTTTCATAACTACATCCGACAAAATCTGAATATATGCTGCACTTTAGATGTCATATATGGAATACGAAGCTCTTCACAAAGCTGCAGGATGAAATTGCTCCTGCTAAGTTTCTGCTTTTCCGTCACTTTTTATTCAAACCCAAGCATTTTTACTGCAAATATGTCTGAAATATTAAAAAATACTTGCATAGGCCTGTGACTAGATCCCGATTTTGTAGTGTACAGGTGTACCATTTGACCTACAATGTTGACACCGTACTTAGTCTGGTTATAAAAATGTACAGTTTTGGTGTCTCATTGTTATCGATGGTAACAGTAGGGTGAGGAGAATTTAATAACTGAACATTTTTGTTATTAAATTCTCTTATCAGGGAAAACTGCGTATCAGAGAATGATGAATTTTTATTCATCTTTCCCTGATAAGCAGTAAGCGTTATATGTTATATCTGAGCCTTTTCTTAACAAAATCGTGGAATGAAGAGTTATTTTCTCAATTTTGCTGTTGGTTGCACCTCTCTGGTTTTTTCTCAGTGTTCCTACAAGGCTTATGCATTTCGATTTCAATTGTTCACGGTTTTAAGGATGTAAAATAGTTTTATATATATATATATATATATATATATATATACATATATATATATATATATAAACATAATGATATATATATATATACATATATATATATATATATATATATATATATATATATATATATATATATATATATATCATTATGTTTTTCCCTTTTCCCAATGTGTGTCGCCAATCACTGCTAAATTACATTCATTGTGTTACTAATATTTGCTCACAGCTGGGGAGGTCTTTTAATACTTGTAAACAGGATATAGAGAGGGAAGACAAAATAAACTCCTTTAAATGTCGTTACAAGGTAATTATAGCGATCAATCTGGAAAAATTTTAATATTCTGTAACCTTAGTAATATCCCGTTGTTTAGCTATAGTGCGACGTAAGTTCAACTGCCTACCTACCTATAAGCGTAGTACTGATAATATGATAACATTTTATTTAATAATACTCAAAGAACATTGAGAAAATATTTCAAACACTAGCATAATCTTATTAGTTACAGAAAGTCGGAAAAGAAAGATTAAATAGTTCAAAGAATTCATTTATTTGTCTGTAGCTATATTTAGATCAAAACCAATCTTAATCTGTTGAAATATAAATGCGCTGCAATAACACATTTCCGGTTTCAAATATCAGAACATATTCTTGTAGAATAAGTGATTACATTTTTCAAAAGACTAAAAAGGACTTTCAAATTCAGTTCTTTGAAATTTTTTTGAAAAGTCAATATGTTTATCATTATTTTCTTCAACCTTACTCTTGCTTGAACTGGCCCGAACTGGCCTTTCAGTCATAAAAATAACTAAACAACCTTATTCTTAACTTTAAATAACAAATAATTTTAAGAGACTAAAGTTTCCAAAACACATTTTATAAATATCGGAAACTGAAATACACAGTTGTTATGAATACAGTGTATAATATTCTGTAATACTTTGTATTATAGAGATTTGTGGAGATTTTTTTAGAATTTTTTAAAAATATTTCTATAGCTTTAATGAAAATAAGTTTTTATAAATATGTAACATATTTAA